>CM069142.1:37494119-38694119 GCA_035221665.1 Okamejei kenojei
TGGGGGGGGGGGGGGAGATAAGAAGGGAATATATATAGTTAGGAAAAATATATATATAAAAATAAAAGATTGTTTTATTTTTTGTGTATTTTTTTGATAAGTTTAAAAATTAATAAATATAAACTAAAATAGATAGCCCCCAACTCACAGGCGTAGCCTAGAGGTGAGAGGATGTGGTAGGGAGAGGGGGTCAGTAGACACATAAGCGGGGCATAGAGAGGGCAGAGAAAGAGAGAGATGGAGAGAGAGAGGGACAGAGGAGATAGAGAGAAGGTGGGCAGAGAGAGAGAGAGTGTGACAAGGAGAGAAGGGGGGTGGACGCATAGAGAGAGGAGGGGAGAGAAAAGAGGCAGAGAAGAAGAAAGCATGTTCCCAATGCTGTGATTACCAGAACCAAGATGGCCACAGTTTAAGAATAGAGGGGTAAGCCATTTATAACGGAGGACGAGGAAACACTAATTTTCCTCACAGAGAGTTTGAGTCTGTGGAATACCGCCTCATAATTCGTGGAGCCGGTATCTCTGGATACGTTCAGGATAGACTAGATACGGCACTTAACGATAGTGGGTCATGTGATATTGGGAGAAGGCAGGAAACGGGGTACTGATGGGGATGATCAACCATGATAACTTTGAATGGCGTGCTGGCTCGAAGGTCAATTGGCCTACTCCTATGGTCTATTGAGAGATGCAGAGAAGAGTGGAGAGAGAGGGGATTAGAGAGAGAGGGGCAAGAGATAAAGAGATGGGGGGCTAAAAAAGTGGGAACCATAGGCGGGTGGAAAGGGGGGTGAATTTGGGAAAAGGGGAGAGAAGCGGGGAGAGGAGAACGGGGGGGGGAAGAGGAATGTTATCTGAGTCTTTTCCAATGCAACTGCACATTTGTATGAAAGCGGCAAAAATCAGTCATATACACGGAGTAAATAACCGCTAACTTTTTTAATTGTAAAGAAATTAGTACTGGGAAGTAACAAATGGGGAAAAGCAACATTAGAAATATATTTTACAAATTAAAAAAGCACTGTCTTGTGAACTTAAATGTTATCTTAAAATTGTACAGTTTTAAATCGACGACTGAAAGTCTTTAAGAACAAAAAAATGCAACTTTTTCGAAGTTAAACCAAAACAATGAAGTTCAATCGGATTCTTATTTTTAAAGATGTGGAAGCCTCTTTCTTCAAAGTGATATAATGATCGTTGAGAAAGTTCTGGGGGGGGTGGGGGGGGGGTGAGTCACTCACTACACATTGGAACATAGGCATAGCGGGCTGCGAGGAGCAGAGCCATTGTGCCGTCATCGGCCAGACCATCTTGTTTATTTTCCAAGTTATTTGAAATTTTTGAACATTTTCATAAATAACTCGAGAAATATTGCATGAAATTTTCAGATATGCACGATTTTTACATCACAGCGTAATCACTATCAGAATATTGTAAAAAAGTCACCGATAGCGCATCGTGTTTTCGAAGAATGTGAAACGCCCACATACATCGCCACAAATACACATCACATCAAGATCTGAGTTTAATACTTATAAGAAGATTTGATTGTATAACTTGTTCTGAATTGATATTGTTTTTCAATCATCAGACCTATGCAGTTTTTTAAGCCTTTATCATGGGTAAAGACTTACACAAATTCTGGCCCATTTCAGGTTACTGCTTTGAGGAGTTAGGTGGCAAGCCTCCAATGCAGTGAAATAGCTTCCTCATCCGTTGGGTGGTCGTCATCCATTTTGAGTACAAAACTTGGAGCAGAACTTGATGATGTTACCTCTGAAACTATTGCACTCGTAATTTTCCCCAGCATAATAATCTGAGATACCCCGCTTATACAATATGATTGTTACGTTTCTCAATATAATAAGTGACATTTACTAGTATAGTGCAATGTAACGAAGTATATTTTATTTTTACATGCTCTGAAATCTACATAGGACGTGCCTCATGAGCGTGGGAGAACAATGAAACCACAAAATGGAGTTGAGAGTCCCATAATTTAGTTGCAATATAATTTTTTGAACAAAATTTCAGTTGTTTAAAAATAACCTTAAATTTGAGAATTTAATTAAAATAATCCTCCACAAATAGAATTAATCAATGCAGTATCCAGAAAAAACCCCGATTCCAACACGAGCATCCGTATGTGGATAATTCTTCACAAAGTGGTTTAATAAAGGAAACCTCATTTGTTTATTTGAACAAAAATATTGGTTAGTCAAGTCAAGTTCAGTTTTGTCAAATCAGGCTCGAAATTAACGGTTGCCCGTTGCCAATGCCACCTAAAGTCCCTAGCCGGGCCAAACCTAAACCGCCGTGTCAATTGACGCTGCAGATACCTGGTTTTATACCAGACACAATAGCTGGTTTAACTCAGCGGGTCAGGCAGCATCCCTGAGAAATAAATACTGATTTTTATCGTGTCCGGCCAACGGCTGTATTGCGGGGTGATGGATGGTCGAGAACATGACGGGCCCCGCAAAGCAGCAGCGGATCTCACCTCCACCTCCTCCCACACCCCCGCCCGCCCTCATAGCGTACGCTGCTAATGCGTGCCCATTCGCCAACGGCGATAACCTTTTTTTTTTTTTCTTTCAAAACAAACACAACCCCGCATAGCCGAGCCAGGAGGAGGGAGGGAGGGGAAAGGTGAGATGATATCTCAACTGCCCCCCCTTTGGCGGCGGAACGGGAGACAGCCAAGGCAGCCATGGCGGTTGATGCCGGTGTGTCCCTGAGTAGCGCTGACCTCCTTCCTCCCACCTGCTCCTCTCTGTCTCTCTCCATCTCTCTCCCCCTCTCCCTCTTCCCCTCTCCCCTCTCCCCTCTCCCCCTCCCCCACTCCCTCTCTCCCTCCTCCCCCTCTTCGCCCTCTCCCACCACCTCTGCCCCTCCCACCCCCTATTCTAGATCCCTCCTCTCCATCCAGCTCTGAACCCCATTCCCCCCTCTATTCAGCTCCTCACTGACATCTCCTGTGCTCCCCTCCCCCATCTATCATCCTGCACATAATCCCTATTCCACCATCGCATTGATTCTCCTGCCACCCACATCTCATCCATCCTATACTGGTCCCCAATTCATCCGTGTAACAGACTCCCCCCTTCCCTATCCAGCTTCCGCTCGTGCACTGCGCCACCCATTCATCCTGACTTGATCCCCCCCATGAAAGAGGGCATGGCTTGGATTGGTGGCGAATCCATCTTCTTGAGGAACATCTCGATGCGGAGAGATCACTGCCTGTGTTCGACAGATGCTGAGTCATTGAACACATCTTCAGTTAGAAACTGTTTTTATTTGAAATAAGTAAGTTTAAAACAATCTGAATTCTATGTAAAAATATGTTGTAGAGGAATCAAAACATGATTGGCTGACATGTAGATAATTAAACGAGACTGATATTTTTTAAATGTCATTAAAATCTTACACAGGATGAATGAGTAAGACACCCACTTCAGAACACAGCATTGTCCCTGTTGCATCACCCACAGCTCCCTTTGGACTGAAAGCCAAGATCTGGTAAGTAATGCGTTTTAATTTTGGTGTCTCAATAAGAACACCCACTACCCTCTTTCTCCATAGGCAATTGCATAGTGGCATTATAAGCACCCCTTAAAGAATTAAAATCATTCTTAAACAAACAACCGTTAAGCAAAATCTTTTTGTTTATGGTGGGAAATGTGAAAGAAGTCGGTGAGAAAAACAGCGCATTTTGGAATTTTTCCAGAAGAAGTAAAAAAAAGATCACTTCCCTTTGCAAATGCATGCAGTGAGTTTGAAGCACATGGCATAATATAGTGACATAATAACGTCACAAGCTTGTTCCTGTTCTCTGTACTGCAGCATTAAAATGGGGTTATTTTTCTAAGAATTTACTGTCATGTCCAGAAATTCTTGCAGATTTTTTTTTTACTTTATCAGGTTACCATGGGCCATTACCTAAAATCTTGCTAGTTTTTTTAAATAAAGAACACTGAAGACAATTCATCTATACCCATAATCATGTTAGTTTTTATATTCTGTTGATATGCCGAGAGCACACAATGCTGACAGTACAGCTAATCCTTAGTGTGAAATCAGCTGCAATAATTTTCTTACTAAGATCAGTCAAAATTTGTTGTTTTAGAAGGTGTCAGATTTGAACTACGAAGCTTGTAGCGTGGATCTGCAAATTAAATGCTTTGCAATATTGTTCACTGTTCACAGTCTATATGGCAAACAGTAAAATAGTCACATGATTTGCCTATTGGACGGTTATTTACACTTCTTTTTAATTTCATTTCTACATTTACCATTTGGTGCTTGTTGGAAAGCATCTGAGCCCAAAGTTTCCTTCCAGAGAACATGAACCAACTTATTTTGACTTTATTAATCATGCAATTATGGGGCGTCTCAGTGTGTGAGTAGTGAGAGCTGCTGCCTTACAGCGCCAGAGACCTGGTTCGATCGTTGACTTGGTGATGTCCGACATAGTTTTGTAATTTCTACTTGTGACTGAGGCGTGGGTATTCTCTGCGTTTCTCCAACACTCCCAACAGCACGCAAGGTTAGTAGGTTAATTGGCTTCGAAAAAATTGTAAAATTGTCCCTCGTGTGCAGGATTAGTGTTAGCGTACGGGGTGATCGCTGGTCACACAAGAAATCGATGGCTGCAGGACCCGTTTTCCCGCGCTGTATCTCTAAAAACCTAAAGTTTAAATACCTTTCGAGAAGTGTTTTTTTTGTCTTTATTGTCCTTCTTCAGAGGCGCTTAAAAGGTAAAACATATTGCACGTTCCCTTCATCAGAAAGAACCATTGTCTTATCATATTATTTAATTTTTAAATATAAAGTATAACAGCCATTTCCACGGTAGTTCTACTTTAAAAAGTAGATTTATAGCGCTATAGAGGCTCACAAATGTCACATGTGCAACACATACATTAGCCACACGAATGAACATCTGTTTATGTATAGCTTGCAGTCTAAACAGTAGGGCTTCATTAAGGACATGCACATGTAATTCGAGCTGGTCCCAGTGTAGACGTTTGCTCATCAGTTACATTTACTTCGTAATTTTACAAAGCTCACATCCAGTGTTACTGCGACTGCAGATTGAGGGGAGTAACAAGAGGACTCTGAAGAATCTCAATAATAGAAGAAAATCGGAGCAGAAATCGAGAAAGGAACTTTAAACAATTGCATTGGAGAAAACATATGATGGCAAACAAACATGTTTTTTATATTGATTTTTTGGGGATTTGAGTCTCATCTTGCAAGGCCCAGTGTTTTTAGCCTATCATAACTGAATAGTTTGTCAGACCATTTCAGAGGGCATTTTTTGTAATGATTAGCCATATTTGCATGTAGGAAACATGGAACTGCAGATGCTGGTTCACACAAAAACACACTAGAGTGTTTAACATCATAGGTGCAAGAGTACTTGGTTCACTTCAATCTCCTCTTATCGAATCTCCTCTGCTACCGCAACCGATGTAACACCTATCCCCATAGTTCCTCCCTCCCCACCATCCAGGGACCCCAGAAGTTCTTCCAGGTGAGACAGAGGTTTCATGCACCTCCTATAATCTCATCTGAGTTTTTTTTTTTGTGAGGATGTAACAAATCAAATGGACAAGGAGAGTCAGTGGATGTAGTGTAAAACCTGGACTTTCAGAAAGCCTTTGATAATGGTCCCACACAGGAGATTAGTTGGGAAAAATTAGAGCACATGGTATTGGGGGGTGGAGTGCTGACAATGGATAGAAAATTGGTTGGCAGACAGAAACAAAAGAATAGGGATTAACGGGTCCCTTTCAGAATGGCAGGCAGTGACTAATGGGGTACCGCAAGGCTCTGTGCTGGGACCGCAGCTATTTACAATATACATTAATTGATTTAGATGAAGGAATTTAAAAATAACATTAGCAAATTTGCAGATGAAAAGGTTGGGTGGCAGTGTAACTGAAGACAATGCTATGAGGATGCAGACTGACTTGGACAGTTTGGTGGGGGGGGGTGAGTGGGCAGATCCATGGCGATGCAGTATAATGTGGAATAAATGTGAGGTTTATCCACTTTGGCAGCAAAAAACAGAAGCAGATTATCTGAATGTTGTCAGGATAGGAAAAGGGGAAGTACAACGAGACCTGGGTGTCCTAGTACATCAGTCACTGAAAGTAAGCCTACAGGTACAACAGGCAGTGAAGAAAGGTAACGGCATGTTGGCTTTCATACAGAGAGGAGTTGAGTATAGGAGCAAAGAGGTCCTTCTGCTGTTGTACCTGGCCCTGGTGTGACCACAGCTGGAGTATTGTGTGCAGTTTTGATCTCCTAATTTGAGGAAGGACATTCTTGCTATTGAGGAGTGCAGCGTAGGTTCACAAGGTTATTCCCGGGATGGTGGGACTGTCATATGATGAAGAATGGAGCGGCTGGGCTTGTATTCACTGGAATTTGGAAGGTTGAGAGGGGATCTTCTAGAAACATATAAAATTATTAAGGGATTGTACCCGCTAGAGGCAGGAAACATGTTCCTGATGTTTGGGGGAGTCCAGAACCAGGGGCCAATGTTTAAGAATAAGGGCTAGGCCAGGGGTCGGCAACCTTGTTCTGCATAGAGGCCGGTGGCATGTCTGTGATCGGATGACGGGCCACAGCTACCACGGTGTTCACATAGATCCCGCCCCCATCCCACCCCGAGGATGGCAGGCATCAAATCACGTGTTCCATGGATCCCGCCCCTTCGAGACGCCACCCGGAGCACTGGCCACTAGTTACGAGCGCTCACAAACATGGCGCACCTACGGACCATTGGCATGGCTCTGTCCAGAAGGGAGGTGGCTCAAATACTCACACTCACTTGCCCCCGGCCTATTGATAACCCCGATCCTGACAGTGAAGCCCAGACACAGAAGGTGCGCGGCCGCGCCGGCTCTGCTTTGCGCAGGATGTGGTAACAGCCAGAGCTCGGTGTTTGGCCCCGCTCGGATGCTCGCGGCTCCGCAATTGTGGCCGCCAGCGCAGGCCTCCTTGTGTCCTTGTGTCACCGTGCCTGTGCGCCTGGGCCCGGGAGGCACCAGAGATGAAGGAGGTCTGCAGGCCGGATGACGACGGAAAAAAAAAAAAACTCCAGTGGGCCGGATGATTTTGGGTTTATGGGATGCATTCGGCCCGGGTGCCGTAGGTTGCCGACCCCCGGGCTAGGACATTTAGAAACTGAGATGAGGAAAAACCTTTTCACACAGAGAGTTGTGAATTTGTGGAATTCTCTGCCTCAGAAGGCAGTGGAGAGGCTGATTCACTGACGCATTCTAAAGAGAGTTAGATAGAGCTCTTAGGGCTAGTGGAATCAATGGTATGGGAGAACGCAGGAACAGGGTGCTGATGTGGATGATATCAGCCATGATCACATTGAATTGGCGGTGCTGGCTCGAAGGGCTGAATGGCCTACTCCTACACCTATTGCTGTGTTTTTAAGGACATTCTTGCTATTGAGTGGTGTGCAGCGTAGGCTCACAAGGTTAATTCCCGGGATGGTGGGACTGTAATATAATGAAATAATGGAACGACTGGGCTTGTATTCAGTGGAATTTAGAAGGATGAGAGGAATTTGTTGATAAGTTCTTATGGCTAGCGGAATCAAGGGATATGGGGAAACGGGGTACTGATTGTGGATGATCAGCCTTGATCACATTGAATGGTGTTTGCTTGAATAGCCTGCTCCTGCACCTATTTTCTAGTATCTATGTAACTTATCCTATCCATGTACCTGTCCAAATGTTTTTAAAAGTTGTGATAGTACCTGCCTTAATTACCTCTTCTGGCAGCCCGTTCCATAAACCTAACACCTTTGTTAAAAAAAGCTGCCCCTCTACTTCCTATCATATCTTTCCCCCCTCATCTTAAACCTATGTCCTCTGATTCTTGACTCCCTTACTCTGTGTAAATGACTAGCTATTCTTCTCACTATCGTATACAACTCAATAAGATCCCCCCTCATCCTCCTGCGCTCCAAGGAATAAAGTACTAGCCTGCTCAACCTCTCCCTTTAGCTCAGGTCTCCCTTTAGCTCAGGCCCATGAGTTCTGGCAACATCCCTTATAAATCTTCTTTGCATCCTTTCCATCTTAAAAACATCACTCCTATAACAGGGTGACCAAATCTGAACACAATGCTCTGAATGTGGCCTCACCAATGTCTTGTACACTTGTAATATGTCCTCCCACTATCTGTACTCAGTCCTCTAAATCATGAAATCCAATGTGTTGAAGTTCTTCTTAACCACCCTATCTACCCATGACGGCACTTTCAAGGAACTATGTACTTGCGCTCGTAGATCCCTCCGCTCTACAACACTCACTCCCCAGACACTGCTATTCACTGTGTATTCACTTCTCGGGTTAGACTTCCCAAAATGCACCACCTCGCACTTCTCTGTATTAAACTCCATCAACCATTCCATGCTGAAAGAATGTTTCCCCGTCTGGGGCACTCTGTAACCAGTGGCATAGTTTCAATTGGAAATAAAAAGGAATATCTTTGGTGCTTAGATATGGCAGTCCTAGTGAACACTTGCACCCCAGACTTGGAATATCTTACGGTGAAGTGTCACCCCTACTGCTTGCTGCGGGTCTTTGGCTCTTCTGACAGCAGTCTGCACCCCACCCCGTGAGGACTTAAGGGCCTGTCCCACTTGGCCGTCATTTGCGCACCATTTACGCGACCTCCCATGCGCCGCCGCCCATACGCAGTCGGCCCGCCTTTTACGCGTCATGGATGCAAGCGCGTGCGATTTTAAAATTTGCACAGTTTCGTAGAGGGAAACGACGTGCTGAAACACCAAAATACACTAGACCGGAAAATGCAAAAGTGAATTGATGCTTCACTTGCAATGACTGCTTGGATTGTGGGTAATGAAGAGGTTAAAAAGACAAATGTTGTATCTCCTACAGCTGGATGAACGAATACATGAGAATGGGGTGCAGTTGGTAGAAATGAAGAGCAAACCAGATAAGTGATACAAAATGCTGTAGTAACTCAGCGGGACCGGCAGCATCTCTGAAGAGAAGCAATGGGTGACGTTTCGGGTCGAGACCCTTCTTCAGACTGAAGAAGAATCTCGACCCGAAACAAAATTAATTCCTTCTCTCCAGAGATGCTGCCTGCCCCGCCGAGTTACTCCTGCATTTTGTGTCTTATTTTCAATTTAAACCAGCATCTGCAGTTCCTTCCTACAGATTAATTTGGTCTGCAGCTTGCTACTTTCCATCACCTCTTTTATTGAATAGGGGCATTACATCTGCAGTTTTCCAATTTTCTCAAACACCACTCAAAGAAACTGGAATATTTTAGAAAATCACCATAAATATCATAAACTGGGTAAATATCATAAACTGGTATCAGATGACGTCACGCGCTCCAGACGGCTGATGCATGAAGACGCGCGTTACAGTCACTACGGCCTGTCGCGTAAATGACGGCCTAGTGGGACAGGCCCTTTACACACCATCACCGATAGTCTTGATACAAAGGACCCCAAGGTCTTGTTCATAATAGTCGAGGATTCAATCGCGCCAACTTCAAGTGTGTGCTACCAAAATACTATCAACATGTCTCCTGCATATCGGAGGCCCAAATACCCTTGACCACTGCTACACAACCATCAAAGATGCAGACTGCTGTACAAACTGGAGTGGGTGGATCTGATGCAATAAAGACATGCAGTTCTGGACTGAGGAAACTGATGAGATCCTTCAAATCTGCTTTAAGGCAATGGACAGATCCATATTCAAGGACTGTAACTAACCTAAATGAATATGCCACTGCTGTTACGGACTACATCAGCATGCGTGTCAGGGAAGGCGTACCAAAAAGACGATCAGTGTGTCCACTCTAAGGTGAAGTTTCAAGTCTGGAGCATTCAAGTCAAATGATCCCGAGCAGTACAAAAGTCTATCTATAAATTTTGCAAAGCCATTAAGGATACCACGAGGGAATCCTGGACCAGGCTGGAGTCCCACCATAATCAAAGACCTTTCCCACCGGATCATTCCTTCTTCCTGTTCCTAAAAGATACAGAAGCTTGAAAGCATGTACACCAGACTCAGGAATAGCTTCTTCCTCACAGTTTTCAGGCTCCCGAACAGTCCTCCATAGTCTTGAGTACAGCCTTAGTATTCCAACCTACCTCATTGCTAACATTGGAATTTGTCTCTAGAACCATTACATGACAATGCTGCGAACTGTACTCTGCACCTTTCTCTTCATTCTATCCATTGTATTCTATCCATGTATAGTATTATCCAAATTAATTTGATAACATGCCAAGCAAAGTTTTTCACCATCCCTCAGTGCACATGACAATAATAAACCTCAACCTAAGTCTCTGTGGGTGACGACTCAGGTATTTTATGTTATACCAAAGAGTCATCAATGAATAAATTAAGGTCAAGATAGACAGGTTTTGGGGCTCTAGTGAGCTAATTATTGTGGAAGAGAGCCAGTTGCCTGGAGGTTAAGCTGTCACCCTATCATCTGTGATCAAACAAAATAGAGTCAAGGGACCATATAAACCAATTGAATTTTTGCAGGTATTGAGAGTATGGCAGAGATGGCTGTCACCTAATATACCTGATTAGTAATCCAGAAATGTGAGTTCAAATCCTAATATGGTAAATATGGAATTTAGTTTGATATTATTAATCTGGAATGCTGGCTGTAAAACCATCTCATGTTCCACTATGTTCTTATTTGGTGAGGATTCCCATATGCTAAGGATGTATTCCCGATCTTCCATTCTACAAAATACTTCCATACAAAAGCGCCTGGACCTGATGGTATACCTGGTCGTGTTCTAAAAACCTGTGTGGACCAACTGGTTGGAGTTTTTACGGACATTTTCAACCTCTCACGTCTGAAGTTCCCACCTGCTTTAAAAAGGCATCAATTATACCAGTGCCCAAGAAGAGCAAGGTGACGTGCCTCAATGACTATCGACCTGTGGCACTGATACCTGTGGTGATGAAGTGTTTTGAGAGGTTGATCATGGAGCAAATCAACTCCTACCTCGACAAAAACCTGGACCCACTGCAGTCCGCTTACCGCCACAACAGATCAACGGTGGATGCGATCTCGCTGGCTCTCCACTAGACCACTTGGACAACAAAAGCTCATATGTCAGGCTGTTATTCATCGATTACTGCGCGGCATTTAATACTATCATCCCATCCAAGCTGGTTACCAAACTTGCAGAACTGGGTCTCTGCGCATCCCTCTGCAATTGGATCCTCGACTTCCTCATTCACAGACCACAGTCTGTTCGTATTTGGTGGAAATGTGTCAGACTCGATAACAATCAGCACGGGAGCATCTCAAGGCTGCGTGCTCACCCCCCTGCTGTACTCACTCTATACTCATGACTGCGTAGCCGGTCACAGTGTGAACTCCATCATCAAGTTTGCTGACGACACCACTGTTGTAGGACGTATCACTGATGGGGATGAGTCGGCGTACAGAAGAGAGATCGAGCAACTGTCCATATGGTGTCAGCACAATAACCTGGCCCTCAACACCAGCAAAACCAAGGAACTGATTATGGACTTTGGAAGGCGTAGGATGGGGACCTACAGTCCTGTTTATATCAACGGGTCGATGGTTGAAAGGGTCAAGAGCTTCAAATTCCTGGGTGTGCACACTTCTGAAGATCTCTCCTGGTCCGAGAACACTGCAATTATCAAGAAAGCTCACAAGCGCCTCTACTTCCTGAGAAGATTACGGAGAGTTGGTTTGTCAAGGAGAACTCTGTCTAATTTCTACAGGTGCACAGTAGAGAGCTTGCTGACCAGTTGCATCGTGGCTTGATTCGGCAACTTCAACGCCCTGGAGAGGAAAAGACTACAAAAAGTAGAAACACTGCCCAGTCCATCATCGGCTCTGACCTTCCTTCCATCTAGCGGATTTACCGCAGTCGCTGCCTCAATAAAGCTGGCAGTATCATCAAAGACCCACACCACCCTGGCCACACACTCATCTCCCTGCTACCTTCAGGTAGAAGGTACAGGAGCCTGAAGACTGCAACGACCAGGTTCAGGAATAGCTACTTCCCCACAGCCATCAGGCTATTAAACCTGGCTCGGACAAAACTCTGATAACTAATAACTCATTATCTGTTATTTGCACTTTATTAGTTTATTTATTCATGTGTGTATATATTTATATATGGCATATGGACACACTGATCTGTTTTGTAGTAAATGCCTTCTATGTTCTGTGTGCTGATGCAAAGCAAGAATTTCATTGTCCTATCAGGGACACATGACAATAAACTCACTTGAATTTGAACTATCTCATTGCTGCCCTTGCATTTTTTAATCTGCATTTTCTCTGTAGCACTAACACTATATTCTGCACTCTGGTATTTTTTCTCTTTGCACTACCTGTTGTATTTGTGTATGGCTAGATTGTACTCATGTATGGTATGATCTGACTGGATAGCATGCAAATAAAGTGTTTCACTATCTCGGTACACTGACAATAATAAACCAATGTGTAATTCAAGACTTGTAGCACTGTAGACAATTTATAAAATCCACTTTTGCTATGACTCAGCACTCAGTGGTATTGTAAACACTGCATGAGAACAGATTGAAGGACTGCAACTGATCAAAAGAGTGATTTCCCAGTACCTTTTGAAAGACTATTGGTGATGATCAGCAACTGCTGTCTTTGCCGGTAACATTTTCATCCCAATAAATAAATTAAGAAGAAATTACAAATCTCAGCACTGCCTCTGGGAAAAGCCCAGCGTAAAGATATTACGCTGGGCTTGTTTTCTGAGCCAGTTTGTTTCTTTGCACTTTCTTGTCTCTCGGTAAAGGGTAGAATGTTGGATATACTAGAAATCTGTATCGGGATGCAGAAAAAACCACACATGAGAACCATAGGAATAGAGGGATGATTGATATGTGAGCAGAATAGTCTGAAAGTTAATTCATTGTTAGTGAAAGGAATATTTCAAGTCGTGAAGTAGAACAAAATGATAGATTTTCCTCCTCTGTAGTTTTGCAATCTTTGTATTATTAACTCATAAGCCCTTTGTCCAAAGTAAACTACCGGTACTTTGACGATAGCAGAATATGTAATGTTTTTTACCCACCCCACACACAGTGGGGCACAGTCGTTGCATACAGCATCAGGTTCGACCCAGGTTCGATCTTAACTAAAGGGTGCTGTGTGTAAGGACTTTGTACGATGACCGTGTGGGTTTTCTCCAGGTGCCCCGGTTTCCTCCCACATTCCAAAGATGTGCAGGTTAATTGGCTTCTGTAATTTGCCCTTAGTGTGTGGGATGCAAAATTGGGATAACATAGAACGAGTGTATGGCCGATCATTGGTC
The DNA here is from genome assembly GCA_035221665.1 of Okamejei kenojei. NCBI lineage: Eukaryota > Metazoa > Chordata > Chondrichthyes > Rajiformes > Rajidae > Okamejei > Okamejei kenojei. The sequence goes on from CM069142.1 coordinate 37,507,494, forward strand.
AGCGTGAACTCGGTGGCCCGAAGAGCCTGTTTCTATGCTATATATAAGCTTAAATCTAATATAACAATTTAGAAAATTAATTTTGAACTGACAAATATATGGCAAAGACAATTCTGTTTTACTGTTTCATGAATGAAATGCGATCAATTTCAGTACATTAGTGGGTTCATTCTGGAGCCACATGTAGTCTCAACAGAATGGTCAGGAATTTGCTCAGGTAAAGCAGATCCCATCCTTGTGCCAATTTTGCTGAATGCCCCAGATGTGGTTATTAAAGGGGGAGTGGGGTTGGTAGTAGGGTTCTGATGGTTGGATGGTTTCACTTTGTGACATAATCTATCGTGGAAAATAAGAGCATCTGACTCAGAGTGTTGTAATTTTCGATTGGGTTTAAACAGTAAAAGCTTCAACCAGTCAGCTTGAACTAACTATGAATGCATGAAGATTGTTTTACATTATTTATACATTTTGCATTTTCCATATTGTTGTCACTTAATACTTTTCACCCTTGATCAACTGCAGTCAAGATTTATTAAATACCTATACCAGTGGACCTAAACTAATCCCCAATGACACCACATCAACTTAAATAATATAATTGCATTTAAATGCTAACTTTCAGAAGTGAATGAGTTCCTTGAATGTTTGAAAGCTAATTTGGAAAGACTATGAAGCAAAGGATGAAGTTGCGTGAATCGAGCTGATTATTGATAAAAACACATAGCTGTAAATGTTAATGGTTTTATTTGACAGGCCTGCCCTTTACAATCAATTATCTTGCTAATCTTTAGTATTCAGTATTTATAGAGGTGTAATTTAACACATCTTCAGTCAGCAGCCTTGGGGTGGATTGTTGTGTTTACATTGAGTGCCGTTGCAGGGATGAGTAATGGCAGAAAATAACTGCATGATTTGATTTGTATTTTTCAACAGCTAATAGTTTTTTTTGTCTCCATCTGTTTTGTTTTGTGTTGTTTGTTTCTCTACTTTTATTTGTTCTATTAATCTGAATTTTTCTGGTACGATCTTGTATCGATTCACGTTTAACTTGTAATGACTGCTACTGATGCTTAAATTCTGATCTTTGACTTTGCTGGTCTGCTTGTCATTTGCCCAATGCTCCTTGGACTTGCTTTGTGCCTACTTAATGTCTTTGCCACTTTCAGTCCAAGCAAACTCTTCTTTGGCCTCCCCTCCTCCTCCTTTCTTCAGAAATTTGACACAGACCCACATAGAGGAGCTCACCACCGCCAGTACCCCACAGGAAGAAGACAGAAGTCATGGTATGTGTGTTGTAGTCAATGCCTACGTTTATGTATTGATACTTTTTCTCTGAGAAATTCTGGAATTGAACGCAAAAGTCATCCAAAATGTACAGCAAAACGAGGCCATTCGACTCATTTGCATCTGTATCAATCAAAAGAAAACTTTAAAACTTAATCCCAGCATTCAGTGCCCATCAATATCCCTGCAGATCACAGCTCTTCCGATATACATTCAAGTACATTTTACATATGATTAATGTTTCCGCGGCACCTCCCTTCAGACAGTGAATCCAGATCCCCAATACTCTCTGGATGGAAAATACATTCCTCATCTACCCAGTAATATTTCTATTAATTACTTTAACCCTGTGCTCCAGATTTTTGCTTCTGCTGCCAACAAAAATAAGCCCTTCCTATTTGTTCTGTTTAGACCCCTGATTATTTCTTAAGTAAGTCTTCCGTCAGTCTCCTCCATCACCCTCCACCCCAAAAAAAAGATCCCAGTTTTTCTAGTCTTTCCTCATAGTTACAACCTTTCTGTTAAGGTCACCTCCTGGTAAATATAGTCACACTTAACTTGTGATGTGAGTAGAACTGTACACAGTACTAAAACTGACATAACCAGTGTTGCAAGCAATGTAGCATATTGCCAGATTTCCTATTCAGTGTCTTGATTAAGAAAAGAAAAAAACTTGCCTGCCTCATAGCAAGCTTATTGACCTATCACGCTGCCTTCTAGAATCACAGTATCACTCCACAATACTTAGCATCCTTCTACATATTGTACATATTCCCTGGCCTTGTAACACCTTCACAAATGCATTATCCATGAGTTAAATTCCATTGTCATTTTTGTGCCCAGCTGACCAGATCTCTTCTCTAACACCCACAAAAGCAGGCCCTTCGGCACAACTCATCCATGCCAACCAAGGTGCTTAAACAGGCTTGTTTTTAAGCCGGACTGGTCATGCTAAGCATGATCTTCCATTCCAATGTCTCAACGTTTAGATCTGTCATTTATTCATCGGTGAAAAAAAGAAACCAAGTACTGATCACCGTGAAGCCCTATGGATAACAACCTAACTGACACAAAAGCAGCTCTCAACCATTTTCTACAGTTCATCCAATTTTTGATCAATTTTACCATTTGGATTCTGTGTACAATAAACAAATGTATGCAACTGAATTCCAGTGCAGACATAATCTTAGATTAGGTTTAAAACCACAGGATGTCCACAAATATGGAGTATACAGTGCCCTCCATAATGTTTGGGTCAAAGACCCATTATTTATTTATTTGCCTCTGTTCTCCACTATTTGAGTAACAGAAAAAAATCACATGTGGTCAAAGTGCACACTGTCAGATTTTATTATTGAGTGTTTTTAAAAATCACACGTGGTCAAAGTGCACACTGTCAGATTTTATTATTGAGTGTTTTTATACATTTTGGTTTCACCATGTAGAAATTACAGCTGTATTTATACATAGTCCCCCCCCCCCCCCCCCCCCCCCCCCCATTTCAGGGCACCATAATGTTTGGGACACGTGGCTTCACAGGTGTTTGTAATTGCTCAGGTGTGTTTAAATGCCTCCTTAATGTAGGTATAAGAGAGCTCTCAGCACCTAGTCTTTCTTCCAGTCTTTCCATCACCTTTGGAAATGTTATAGCAACATTTGTGACCTAAGCTGTGCCATTGCAAGTCAAATAAGCCATCATGAGACTCAGAAACAAGAACAAAACTGTTAGAGACATCAGCCAAACCTTAGGCTTACCAAAATCAACTGTTTGGAACATCATTAAGAAGAAAGAGAGCACTGGTGAGCTTACTAATCGCAAAGAGACTGGCAGGCCAAGGAAGACCTCCACAGCTATGACAGATGAATTCCATATATAATTAAGAAAAATCCCCAAACACCTGTCCGACAGATCAGAAACACTCTTCAGGAGTCAGGTGTGGATTTGTCAATGACCACTGTCTGCAGAAGACTTCATGAACAGAAATACAGAGGCTACACTGCAAGATGCAAACCACAGGTTAGCCGCAAAAATAGGATGACCAGGTTACAGTTTGCCAAGAAGTACTTAAAAGAGCAACCACAGTTCTGGAAAAAGGTCTTGTGGACAAATGAGATGAAGATTAACTTATATTAGAGTGATGGCAAGAGCAAAGTATGGAGGAGAGAAGGAACTGCCCAAGATCCAAAGCATACCACCTCATTTGTGAAACTGGGCATGTATGGCTGCTGAAGGTACTGTCTCACTTATCTTCATTGATGATACAACTGCTGATGGTAGTAGTATAATGAATTTTGATGTGTACAGACACATCCTATCTGCTCAAGTTCAAACAAATGCCGCAAAACTCATTGGATGGCGGTTTATTCTACAGCAAGACAATGATCCCAAACATGCTGCTAAAGCAACAAAGGAGTTTTTCAAAGTTAAAAAATTGTAATTTCTTGAGTGGCCTAGTTAATCACCCGATCTAAACCAAATTGAGCATGCCTTTTATATGCTGAAGAGAAAACTGAAGGGGACTAGCCCCCAAAACAAGCGTAAGCTAAAGATGGCTGAAATACAGGCCTGGCAGAGCATCACCAGAGAAGACACCCAGCAACTGGTGATGTCAATGAATCACAGACGTCAAGCAGTCATTGCATACAACGGATATGCAACAAAATACTAAACAAAACTACTTTCATTTACATGACATTGCTATGTCCCAAACATTGTGGTGCCCTGAAATGGGGGGACTTGATATAAACACAGTTGTAATTTCTACATGGTGAAACAAAAATGTATTAAAATGACCTTTATTAAAATCTGACTGTGCACTTTAACCACATGTGATTTTTTCTATTACAAATCTTAAATTGTACCGAGGCAAATAAATAAATGATGGGTCTTCGTCCCAAACATTATGGAGGGCACTGTAAGTGTTATCAGCAGTATGCATATTTTACTTGAAGTTAATTAGTTGGGAGGTAGATAATAAGCAGTCTTGAACTAATGTCCCTTTCCAGATGCGTATAATAATGTTAAATTGTCAATGTTTCAGGGAAGGAGCTAGAATTTATTTTTTTAATTGTACACTATACCTACATTTTAGGGTACAACGTGGAATTTGTCTTCGAGCATAACATTGAAAACAAATAGCAGGCGTCTTCCTCACCTTGGATTGATGAAATGTAATTTTAGCATTCTAATTGCATTTAGTTCAATTACTGTGGGATTATAGGAAAGGGACCAGATTATATCTGTTGTTGAGCTAGAGAAAAACATAGGCCTACATATGGGTGGGATTATTATTCAATAAACCACTTAGCCTCTTTAATTATCAAACCAATAAAGAGAAGAAATCTTTGTATTTAAAAAGGGACACAAAGCGCTGGAGTAGCTCGGCGGGTCAGGCAGCATCTCTGGAAAACATGGATAGGTGACATTTCGGGTCAGGACCCTTCTTCAGTCTGACCCAACCCGAAACCTCTTCTATCCATGCTTTCCAGAGATACTGTCTGACTTGCTGAGTTACTGCACCATTTTGTATCCTTTTGTGTAAACCAGCATCTATGGTTCCTTGTTTCTACACTAAAACCTCTAAAATATTGAATGTTGCATTTTTCTTTGGAGTAATTGAGGGTTTTCCCAGTGAATAGTTAGTTGCTTTAATATGTTGCAGAGAGATTTTGGCTTGCCTATGCAATTGTATGTGGATGTGTGATTAAAGGCTTGTCTGCATCTGAATTTTGGAGTCTGGAGATCATCCAGTTAGTTCTTTACTGTAGCAGTCAACAGTTTGAATATATAGTGTTTCGATGACCTTTTCTGCACACTATATTTCCACTTGTTTGCTGAGTAATATTAGAATGTCAAAAATTATACGTAAGGTATTAGTAAAAATTGCATGAGTTGCTTGTGCGACCAGGGCAAAAAGTTCCATTTATCAGTTCACTTGGTCCCAGAAATATTTGAAGCAAAGATAGACACAAAAAGCTGGAGTAACTCAGCGGTGACGTTTCGGTCTGAAGGAGGGTCTCGACCTGAAACGTCACCCATTCCTTCTCTCCAGAGATGCTGCCTGTCCCGCTGAGTGACTCCAGCTTGTTGTGTCTATCTTTGGTTTAAACCAGCATCTGCAGTTCCTTCTTTTAATTACCCTTCCCAACCACGCTCTGACCTGCCTAGGCTGCTCCACTGTTCTAACAGAGCCTAAGCTTGGGAAACTGCATCTCATCTTTTGTCCAGGCTTGTTACAGTCTTTGGGACTCAACATTGAATTAAGCAAATTCAGATAACCTTGTATTTCCAGTTAGGTGAGAAGTTAGGATGTAAGAGCAGGGAATACTCTGAGTCACCAACAACTGCAGATGTAGTATTGAAATCTGGCATAAAAAACAAACTGCTGGAGAAACTTGGCATCTCTGGAGGAAAAAGGATGATTGCAGTTTTGCATCAAGGCCCTGCATCAGGACTGAAAGTGTAGAGGGGAGATAGGCAGTATAAAGAGGAGAGAGGTAGGGGTGAGACAATCATTACCTAAAGTATTTTGTGCATTCAGAATCTGGAGAGAGGGTGGGGTTAGAGATTCAGGTTGATGACTTTTCTTGGGCAGTTTTGATGGCCCAGATATCTTTTATTTCTCCATAGATGCTGCCTTACAGATTTGCGATTTTTTTTGGTTCAGATTTCTGGAATCTGCAAGACTTTGCTTTTTGATCCCTGGTGAACTCTGTCTCTCTTTCCCCACAGATGCTGTCTGACCTGCTGGCCTTTCCCAGCAGCATCTAGTAACTGGGTTTCCGGCAACTGCATCTTACCGTTTCACTGTGGGTTGTTTATTTCTCTGTTGCTCTCTCCTCTGTTCTCCCTCTGTTCACATCTCCTCCAGACAAGTTAGTTGCTATGGACATAGAGCCTCTGGTAAGGAAATGATCCTTTGAATCTTTCCTTGGCTCCTTTCCAAAGCCATTCTGTCACCCAATATGTGGTGGCTAAACCTTGGGACCGTAACAAAGTTGTGCCTTCAGATGTAGTGATAGTTCTATTAATGTAAAGGACTATATTGTTAGCTTTGGCTCGAGAGACATAGTAATATTTTTCTATATCGGCCAAGTGTTCTGTATATAATTTACACACATCTGTTTGTTGTATTGCCGCCTGGAGCAAGTACATTTGATCTGATAGACAGCCAATATATCACCGATATTTATCTAAATTATCATTGAATGTCATTGTGTGAGTGGGTCTAGATATTTTTTTAATTTATTGCACCCCTACGGTTGTAACCCTTTGCCAAGATGATGTCATTGTTAAACTTGCTTACCTCTAAAACCACTATCAGATCATTCGTAAAGACAATGAGCTTAAGCCTGATGATTTGGAGAGATCACTAGTGTCATATTTCCAGGGTAAACCATTAACTGCAGCTCTTTAGGTGAAGGATGGATCCAATTCCTAATTCATCTTGATTCTACAGTGTGAACTCACCAAATTGGAGATACATCAGGGACTTTCAGAAAGTCTATCTGAATGCTGCATTTCTACAAATTCACCATCCTAGTGACCTCCTCAGAAGAACTCTATCGAGTTTGTGTGTCACAACTTTTGTTTAGCCATTATAATGTTTGAACAGAGAGTGTAAAATCCTTTTACGATCCTTCCTCATTTTAAAGCCTTGTTGAGGTAGATTGTGCCATTGTCAACTTACTTTGCTGCACCATTCACCTTGATTCACATTATTTGAAAATACTTGTTTTCTTCTTTTCCCCTGATTGACTTGTTTATGTAACGTACCACCTACTCTGAGATCCATGTGCAAAAATAACCCCCAAATACAATGATACAGGATATCTTGATAATCTGTTTGATTTTGGGGGAAGGGTGCGATAACCCGAGATAGTGGTCCATTCATTTCCACCCTCACACTTTGGTATGTGAAGAGAGTTGTTTTAGCATCTGCTGTTTCAAATGTTTGGAGACTTTGAGAGAAATGCAGGTTCACAGAGAGTAAATAGTTGGGAGCTGGTATAGAGATTTGTAAACCTGGTATTCTCCCTGCTGTCATAGATGCATCCCTCACCTGCATCTCCTCTGTGTTGCGTAGTTCTGTTCTTGTTCCCCCTCCCCCCAGCCAAAAGAAGGATAGAGTTCCTCTGGTCCTTACTTTTCATCCTACCAGCCTCCGCAACGAATACATCATTCTCCAACATTTCCGCCACCTTCAAAGTGATCTCACCACCAGCCACATCCCATCCCCCATCCCCCTCCGCCTTCCACAGTGACTGCTCCCTCTGCAACTCCTTGGTTCACTCACCTATTCCCATCCAAACCACCTCCTTGCCATTTACTTTCCCCTGCAACTGAGAGATAACACCTGTCCCTCTACCTGCTCCTTCACACCCACAGTCACATCGACCCGAAACGTCACCCAGAAATGCTGCCTGTCCTGCTGAGTTACTCCAGAATTTTGTGTCTATTTTAACCTAAAAATGACCCTTTTTTTGTTCCTTCCTTCCTCCCACCTCCCACTTCCCCCATCGTAATTACTCTGAAGAAGGGTCCTGACCCGAAACATTGCCTATGCATGTTCTCCAGAGATACTGCCTGACCCACTGAGTTACTCCATCATTTTGTGTCTTTTTGAGTAAATACAGTCTGGATTTAGAAAGGCAGGTATGATCTGACAAAGAAGTAATACAATTCAGCTGCAGCTGGATGTGGATTCATAAAGAACCTCATGATTAGCAAGCGGGAGTGGGAATAAATGGATAATGCTCTTAGAGAAGGCACAGATAGAAGGGATCTCTTTGGCTATCTGTTTCAGCATTCACTGGATCTTGCTAATATTGTTCTTCAAGGAAGTAGATAAGCAAATGTGTTTTCTCAACTCACTTTCCCTACCTCCTCGGCAAAAATGAAAGGCAAATCAGTGAGACAATTGTATTCTTGCTGGAGCATGCTCTTTCTACCTCCATGGTTTATAACACGGATGGTTTTCTGGGCGTTCTGAGCGGAGGAGAGTGATGAATGTCACTGCGCTTGAACTATTGCCACATGACAAGCAGGGAATGATGGGATAGTGCACGAGTACAGTGAGGTACAGCTACAATGAAAATCTTGCTTACACCAGCATCACAGCCGCATAGAACAAGATAATACACAAAACATAAATTATACATAAATTATCGAAAACACCAAAAAGAAATAGACTGTGCAGTAAGAAAGTCATTAATGGGAAAAAAACACATTTAGTTCATGGGTCAAAGTGTCTTTTTACGAAGGAAAGATTAGGGTTGTGCAGGTAGGTTCAAGAACCAGATGGATGTAGGAAAGTAGCTGTTCCCAAACCTAGTGGTGTGTGACTTCAGGCTTCTGTACCTCCTGATGACGGTAGCAACAAGAAGAGAGCATGACCTGGATGGTGAGAATCCTTGATGCCACTTCTTTGAGTCAACACCTCATGTGAATGCCTTCAATGGTTTTGAAGGATCTACCTGTGATGGAGAGGGCTGCTACCGGTTTCTGCAGCCTCTTGAGTTCCTGTGCATGGGAGTTGTCGTACCAGGCCATGATGCAGACAGTCAACATACTTTCTTCTGTAGACACAAGGGACTGCAGATGCTGAAATCTTTCTGATTATGCCGGGAATGTTTCGGGTTGGGACCCAAAACATTGTCAATCCATTCCCTCCACAGATGCTGCCTGACCTTCCGATTTACTCCAGTACTTTGTTTTTTACTTTCTTCTGTCGAAGTATTATTAGTGTATTTGGTGACATGCTGAATCACTTTAATCTTCTATGAAAGTAGAGATACTAGCCTGTCTTCTTCATGGGACAAGCACTAACCGCATAGAGTTATCCACAGCAGGAACTTCTGTGTAGTTGTTTCAGCAATGTATTGTGGAATCAGTGGAAAGGTCATGCATTTACATAGCACCTTTCACAAGTTTAGAATCCCACAGTATGTTTCACAGATAAAGATGTACATTTGTATGGAAATGTAGCAAACAATCGGCATAGAACATAGCCCAACAAACAAAGGGGTAGTAACCAAACAATCCGTTGCAGTGATGAAGAATAAATTTTGGTTCAGAATAGTACCAGTAATCTTTTATATCTACTGGGGAGTCTAGATGGAGCCTCGGTTTACACATCATCTTTAAATCTCCTTTTGCCCAATGATTTTCAGGAGCTGTAAAGACATCTAGATGACCCTGTTCAAGGTGCTGTATCAGGAGTGTTGTCCTAGATTTCATGCTAAGTTTCTGGACTGAACTTTGAATCCACAAACTTCATACAGAAGTGGAAGTTTTACCCGTGACTAACTGTTCCAAAGTTTCAATGGGGAGGAATATCTTACTGGGTTTGTGAGGCATTCCACTCATGATGGATTAACTCAGCCAAGAACATCTAACAAAATAGAAACAAATATTATGAAGGCAGGATTGTGACACTGTCATTCTAACCTGAAGATTTGCATGCTCTGTTTTCAACAGCTTTCTTTCGGTCATTGCGGCATATTGACTCCATGGATCCTCAATTTACCATCCGTAGAAAAATGGAGCAGATGAGAGAGGAAAAGGAACATATAGAACAACTCCGGGAGGTGAGATGTTGATGCTACTGCATCTCTCCTTACTTTGCTTCAAGCTATAAAGCCATGAAGTGCAATCATACAAAGATTTTTTATCCATTTGTCCCATCAGTGATGTGACCCAGTTTTGAAATATGAAATGTAGCTCAGCAGATTTTTTCCATCAAAGATGTGTTTCTGAAAATAATGTTTAATCTGAGAGCTCATGGTCCTATCTTGCGTAAGACCAGATTAACATTGTGTCTTGATCTCTGATTGTGGCTGATCCAGTTCCTTTCCTATATTCTTCTGTGTTCCTCCTGGAGTTGGAGCTTTTGGAGATCACTCGAACAAAGTGAGCCTTTCATAATCTAGTGGGGCTGAGCCATTTGTGATTGCTGTTAACGGAAATTGAGCTGCAGTTGGATTCTTCAGTCAGCCTGCCTTGGTTCTTGTAATCCCTTATTCTGATTCTTGAAGAATCTTTTGGGCAGCATGTCCACACAAGTAAAATATCATTTAGCCATGGTGAAATCTGCAGTTGTCAGCAACGAGTTTGTTGGACATTAGAAATTAGTATAGGGCACATGAGTTCATCGCATTAAAGTTGAGCCAAGTATTGCCCACAATTCTAACTGAATCTTGTTCAACAGAATATTGAAAACAGACTGAAAATTGATCTACCAGAAGAAATTGGAGCAGCCTTGATGGATGGAGTGGTTCTGTGTCACTTAGTCAATCACATCCGGCCGAGATCCGTACTCAGTATACACGTTCCATCACTTGCAGTGGTAAGGCTACTGTTTTTTAAGGAATGGTCACCTGTTTTTGGATTAAAGTCTTTGTTTGCATCCAGTAAGATCATGGTGTGCGACAGGTATATTCTTTCTTATTAATGATCCCCTGTTGCTCAGTGAAGGATCAAACAACATGGGATGTGGGAATACCAAACTATTTAAAATATATAGTTTTTGACCATTTTCTCTGTTGAAAGTTAATAGTACTTCGGGAAGGCAAATTTGATCATGGTCCAACTAATTGATCTTCTGTCAACCTGACCAACCTCTGTTCAGCAATAATGGAGTTGCTGACTAAGCAAAGCACTCTCTCTTTCTATCATCTAATATTGCTTGAGCATCTTTTACCAACTATTTTCCAAGGATTAAGAAGCAGTGAAAAAAATGGACCAATTTGGTTCTTCCTCCTCGGACTTATGGTTCTTTGCCATTAGTCAGCACCAGCTTTGTTCAAGCAGCTTATGTGTCTGCCTCACAGCTGTAAACTGTATCATATGTACTTTGAAGAAAGAAGTAAATCCAATTATAGTGGTTTTTGTCTCATCACTGCTCCGCAGCTAATATGTTGCTTTGAAAGTATTAGCTTCCTGCCTTGGCAGAGTGGCACGTGGCAGAGAAAATTTTCTGGGCAGAGAACAGTTCAATGATGATACAATATCGAGCCACAGATGCAGAGATGATCGCAATTTCTGCAGATAAGCATCTGCGTGGTGCTTAACTGCTGAGATTGCGATCATCTCTGCATCTGTGGCTCAATATTGTAACATCATTAAACTGTTGTGGTAAGCGGCAGTGAACCAAGGTGTCCACAATACATTGTACCATTTGAGCAATTCCTTTTGAAAATTGATTTTTTATAATGGCCATGAATTTGTCTTACAGCCTAAGCTAAGCATGGCAAAATGCAGGAGAAACGTGGAAAACTTCCTGGAAGCTTGCAGGAAAATGGGTGTACCCGAGGTAATTACAAAATTCAATTGTAAATCGGCACTTTTCCTTGGATGATCCATTGGGATGATGATTGGCACATGCTCAATAGTTTTGGAAAATAAACTTGGAAGAATGGCAGCTTCCAAGAAAGAATTGAAGTGGAAACAAATTACCTCTTGGCCTTTTCATATTGTCAGAATGTTAAATAACAATACAATCAATTTCTTTACGGGCTTCAAAAGCTCCTAAGTGAACTGGAGTAAGTGCCTGTTCTTCATTCCAAGTTCTGAGTTATTCCTACTCTGAAGAGACCTTTGACTCTTCAGGGGTTTCATTTCACAAGTCATAAAATTGCTGTCACTATAATGGTAATTACTGATCTGTGAGATTTGGTGAAAGAAAAATGCTGTGCAAACATGTTCCACATCACAAAAAGGATAGGATGAAGCTGGACACAGCTCTGTTGTGCTGCAGCAAGCAAGAATTTTATTTTACTATCTGGGACATATGACAATAAACTTTCTTGACTTGACTCTTTACTGTTACTAAGTTGAGCAGTGATACCGAATTTTGTAAGTGGTTTCTTAACTACATTTTCATTTTGTTCATCTCATTATATTGTAAAGGGAATTGGGGATAAGGCGCAAGATTGGATTTTAAGGTAAAAGATCAGTACCTATCTCATGCAATGGTGAATAGGCTTCCTCAAAACCTTTCCTATCCATGTACACGTCCAAATGTCTTTTAAATGTTGTTATTTTACCTACCTCTACTACTTCGTAAGGCAGCTCATTCTATACGTGTACCAACTTCTGTGTGAAAAGGTGCTCTTCAACTTCCTATTAAATCTTTCCCATCCCACCTTAAACCGATGCCCTCTAGCATCTTAAACCGATTCACTAAATATGGAGAAAAGACTGTATGCATTCACCTATCTATACCCCTCTTGATTTTACGCACCCGTATAGTGTCACTCCTCAATCTCCTAACCGCCAAGGAATAAAGTCCTAATCTGTCCAACAGTCCTGACCTCGGGTGCTGTCTGTGTGGAGTTTACACGTTCTCTCTGTCACCACATCGGTTTCCTCCGGGTGCTTAGGTTTCCTCCCCCATTCCAAAGACATGCGGATTTGTAGGTTAATTGGCGCTAGTCTTGAGGAAGTGGATGCGAAAGAGGGATGACATAGTGTGGACGGGTGATTGATGGTCAGCATTGACTTAAAACCATGGGATCTTCTTCGTAGATTTAGCTGCAGCTTCATACAAGATACATTTATTTGTCACGTGCCAATTGGCACAGTGAAATGAAATCACCATACAGCCATACAGTAAAAATAAAGAACACAACATAGAGTTGATAGAATTCAACATAAAACATCCCCACACGGCAGGATCAAAGCTTCCCACTGTGAGGGAAGGCACCAAAGTCAGTCTGTTCCTCTGATGTTCCCCACTTTTCCCCCTGGTCGGGGCCTCCCCGAGCCCTCCGCAGTCGCCATTACGTGCGGCCCGATGTTCAGGCCCGCTCGCCATTGTAGAGAGGCTAGGTCCACAGAATTTATTCAATGGCTTCCTTGTCTAAAAGTGTGATCAAAATAAATCACTTCATCAAAGAGGGGGCATATGATTAAGATTTCAAAGAACTGGGAATTTTGTAGGCGCCTCATGTAAATATTTATTTAAACATTTTTGGGCAGTATGTGCCTTCAGTAATGCTGACCTGTACTTCAGAAGGAGCTGGTAGAACATAATCTTGAGCCCCTGAAGTGGAACTAGTGCCAAACTGCAATTAGACAGTTTTATTTGTGACAGTAAAGTCGTATGAGAACATATTGCAGGGTAAATGGGATAGTCAAAGTGTCATAGAGCCATACAGCATTGAAACAGGCCTTTCTGTGCAACTTGCCCATGCCAACCAAGATGCCCCATCTGCGTTAGTCCCACTTGCCCATGTTTGGCCCATATCCCTCTAAGCCTTTCCTATCCATGTACCTGTCCAAATGTCTTTTAAATGTTGTTGTAGTACCTGCCTCAACAACGTTTTTTGGCAATTCGTTCCATATATCCACTGTGTGAAAACGTCACCTCTCAGGTTCCTATTAAATCTTTTCCCTCTAATACTTAAACCTATGTGCTCTGGTTCTTGATTACCCTACTCTGGGTTAAAAACTTTGTGCATCTATCCTATCTATTATCCTCATAATTGTATACAACTCTAAGATTCCCCCTCATGCTCGTGCACCCCAAGGAATATAGCCATAGCCTGCCCAACCTCTCCCCACAGTTCAGGCACTCAAGTCCCGGGAACATCCTTGTAGGTTGGGTGAACTAAACGGAACACAAAGCTCCAAATGTGGTCTCACCAACGTCTTTACCAACTGGAGCATAACATCCAACTTCTATACTCAATACCCTGACTGATGAAGTCCAATGTGCTGAAAGCCATCTTGACCACCCTATCGATGCTATCCTGTGACACCACTTTCAAAGAACTCTGTATCCGTAATCCTAGATTCCTCTGCTCTACCACACACTCCAGAGTCCTGCCTTTCACTGTGTAGGCCGTGCCCTGGATTGACTTCCCAAATTGCAACACCTCGCACCTCTGCATTAAACTTCCATCACCATTCCTCAGCCCACTTGCCCAACTGATAAAGATCCTGCTGTATTTTATAATAATCATCTTCTCTGTCTATAATACCACCACTTTAGTCTGCAAACATACTAATTGTTGCCTTGTAAACGCTCATCCAAATGGTTGATAAACAGTGCCCACTATAATGTTTGGGACAAAGACCCATCATTTATTTATTTGTCTCTATACTCCACAATTTGAGATTTGTAATAGGAAAAATCACATGTGGTTAAAGTGCACATTGTCAGATTTTATTAAAGGCCATTTTTATACATTTTGGTTTCATCATGTAGAAATTACAGCTGTGTCATCTCAGGGCACCATAATGTTTGGGACACATGGCTTCACACGTGTTTGTAATTGCTCAGGTGTGTTTAATTGCCTCTTAATGCAGGTATAAGAGAGCTCTCAGCACCTAGTCTTTCCTCCAGTCTTTCCATCACCTTTGGAAATGTTATTGCTGTTTATCCACATGAGGACCAAAGCTGTGCCAAGAAAAGTCAAAGAAACTATTATGAGACTGAGAAACAAGAATAAAACTGTTAGAAATATCAACCAAGCCTTGGGCTTACCAAAATCAACTGTTTGGAACATCATTAAAAATAAAGAGAGCACAGGTGAGCTTACTAATCGCAAAGGGACTGGCAGGCCAAGGAAGACCTCCACAGCTGATGACAGAAGAATTATCTCTATAATGAAGAAAAATCCCCAAACACCTGTCTGACAGATCAGAAACACTCTTCAGGAGTCAGGTGTGGATTTGTCAACTGTCTGTCCGCAGAAGACTTCATGAACAGAAATACAGAGGCTACACTGCAAGATGCACACCAGTGGTTAGCTGCAAAAATAGGATGGCTAGGTTACAGTTTGCCAATGAATACTTAAAAGAGCAACCACAGTTCTGGAAATAGGTCTTGTGGACAGATAAGACAAAGATTAACTTATATCAGAGCGATGGCAAGAGCAAAGTATGGAGGAGAGAAGGAACTGCCCAAGATCCAAAGTATATCACCCCATCAGTGAAACAAGGTGGTGGGGGTGTTATGACCTGGACATCAATGATTTAACCATATAACATATAACCATATAACAATTACAGCACGGAAACAGGCCCTCTCGGCCCTTCCAGTCCGTGCCGACCATTTGTTTTCCCCTAGTCCCATCTACCTGCACTCAGACCATACCCCTCCATTCCCTTCACGTCCATATACCTATCCACTTTACTCTTAAATGTTAAAATCGATCCTGCCTCCACCACTTCTGCTGGAAGCTCATTCCACACAGCCACCACCCTCTGAGTAAAGAAGTTCCCCCTCACGTTACCCCGAAACCTCTGTCCCTTAATTCTCATGTCATGCCCTCTTGTTTGAATCTTCCCTACCCTCAAAGGGAAAAACGTATCCACGTCAACTCTGTCTATCCCTTTCATCATTTTAAAGACCTCAATCAAGTCCCCCCTTAACCTTCTGCGCTCCAAAGAATAATGACCTAACTTGTTCAACCTTTCTCTGTAACATAGTTGCTGGAACCCTGGCAACATTCTAGTAAATCTCCTCTGTACTCTCTCTATTTTGTTGACATCCTTCCTATAACTAGGTGACCAAAATTGTACACCATACTCCAGAATTGGTCTTACCAATGCCTTGTACAATTTTAACATTACTTCCCTACTCCTATATTCAATGCTCTGATTTATAAAGGCCAGCACACCAAAGGCTTTCTTTACCACCCTATCTGCATGCGATTCCACCTTCAGGGAACTATGCACAGTTATTCCTAGATCCCTCTGTTCCACAGCATTCCTCAATTCCCTACCATTTACCATGTACGTCCTATTTTGATTTGTCCTACCAAGATGTAGCACTTCACACTTATCAGCATTAAACTCCATCTGCCATCTTTCAGCCCACTTTTCCAAATGGCCCAAATCTCTCTGTAGACTTTGAAAATCTACTTCATTATCCACAACACCACCTATCTTAGTATCATCTGCATACTTACTTATCCAATTTTCCACCCCATCATCCAGATCATTGATGTAAATGACAAACAACAGTGGACCCAACACAGATCCCTGAGGCACCCCACTGGTCACCGGCTTCCAACCTGACAAACAGCCATCCACCATTACTCTCTGACATCTCCCATTCAGCCACTGTTGAATCCATCTTGCTACTCCGCCATTAGCACCCAAAGATTGAACCTTCTTAACCAACCTTCCATGGGGAACCTTGTCAAAGGCCTTACTGAAATCCATATAGACAACATCCACTGCTTTACCCTCATCAATTTCCCTAGTTACCGCTTCAAAAAATTCAAGAAGGTTTGTCAAACATGACCTTCCAGGCACAAATCCATGTTGACTGTTCCTGATCAGACCCTGTTTATCCAGATGCTTATATATATTATCTCTAAGTATCCTTTCCATTAATTTGCCCACCACTGACGTCAAACTAATAGGTCTATAATTGCTAGGTTTATTCTTTGAACCCTTTTTAAACAATGGAACAACATGCGCAGTTCGCCAATCCTCCGGCACTATTCCCGTTTCTAATGACATTTGAAATATTTCTGTCATAGGTCCTGCTATTTCTACACTAACGTCCCTCAATGTCCTAGGGAATATCCTGTCAGGACCTGGAGACTTATCCACTTTTATATTTTTCAAAAGTGTCAGTACTTCCTCCTCTTTGAATCTCATAGTTTCCATAGCTGTCCATTCTGGTTCTCTAATGGTCCAATTTTATCCCTCGTTATCCTTTTGCTATTAATATAGCTGTAGAAACCCTTTGGGTTTACTTTCACCTTTCTTGCCAAAGCAACCTCATATCTTCTTTTAGCCTTCCTAATTTCTTTCTTAAGATTCATTTTACATTCTTTATACTCCTCTAGCACCTCATTTACTCCATGCCTCCTATAATTATTGTAGATATCTCTCTTTTTTCGAAACAAGTGTCCAATTTCCCTTGAAAACCATGGCTCTTTCCAATTTTTACTATTTCCTTTCAACCTAACAGGAACATAAAGATTCTGTACTCTTACAATTTCCCCTTTAAATGTCCTCCATTTCTCTTCTACATCCTTCCCATGAAACAAAGTGTCCCAATTCACTCCTTTAAAATCCTTACGCATTCCCTCAAAGTTAGCCTTTCTCCAATCAAAAATCTCCACCCTAGGTCCAGTTCTGACTCTCTCCATAATTATATTGAAACTAATGGTATTGTGATCACTGGTCCCGAAGTGCTCACCAACGCATACCTCCGTCACCTGACCTGCCTCATTTCCTAACAGGAGGTCCAGCACTGCCCCTACTCTGGTCGATACCTCTATGTACTGCTGCAAAAAAAAAATTAGATAAATTGATTCAAAGTAACATTAGCAAATTTGCAGATGACACAAAGCTGGGTGGCAATGTGAACTGTGAGGAAGATGCCATGAGAATGCAGGGTGACTTGGACAGGTTGGGTGAGTGGGCAGATGCATAGCAGATGCAGTTTTACGTGGATAAATGTGAGGTTCTCGACTTTGGTAGCAAAAACCAGGAAGGCAGATTATTATTTCGAATTGGGAAAAGGGGAAGTACAACGGGATATGAGATCCTTGTTCATCAGTCAGTGAAAATAAGCATGCAGGTACAGCAGACAGTGAAGAAAGCGAATGGTATGTTGGCCTTCATAACAAAAGGAGTTGAGTATAGGAGCAAAGAGGTCCTACTGCAGTTGTACAGGGCCCTAGTGAGACCACACCTGGAGTATTGTGTGCAGTTTTGGTCCCCTAATTTGAGGAAGGACATTCTTGCTTTTGAGGGAGTGCAGCGTAGGTTTTCAAGGTTAATTTCTGGGATGGCAGTACTGTCATATGCTGAGAGAATGGAGCAGCTGTACTTGTATACTCTGGAATTTAGAAGGATGAGAGGGGATCTTATTGAAACATATGATTATTAAGGGTTTCCGATGTTGGGGGTCCAGAACCACGGGCCACAGTTTAAGAATAAGGGTTAAGCCATTTAGAACAGAGATGAGGAAACACTTTTTCACACAGAAAGTTGTGAGTCTGTGGAATTCTCTGCCTCAGATGGTGGTGGAGGCCAGTTCTCTGGATACTTTCAAGAGAGAGCTAGATAGGGCTGTTAAAGATAGCGGAGTCGGGGGATATGGGGAGAAGGCAGGAACGGGGTACTGATTGGGGAAGATCAGCCATGATCACATTGAATGGCGGTGCTGGCTCGAAGGGCCGAAAGGCCTACTCCTGTACGTATTGTCTATTGGGCATATATGGCTACTGAAGGTACTGGCTCACTTCTCGTCATTGATGATACAACTGCTGATGGTAGTAGTATAATGAATTCTGAAGTGCATAGACACATCCTATCTGCTCAAGTTCAAACAAATGCCGCAAAACTCATTGGCCGGCGGTTTATTCTACAGCAAGACAATGATGCCAAACATACTGCTAAAGCAACAAAGGAGTTTATCTAAGCTAAGAAATGGTCAATTATTGAGTGGCCAAGTCAACCACCCGAACTGAACCCAATTGAGCATGCCTTTTATATGCTGAAGAGAAAACTAAAGGGGACTAGCATCCAAAACAAGCATAAGCTAAAGATGGCTGCATTACAGGCCTGGCAGAGCATCACTAGAGAAGACACCCAGCAACTGGTGATGTCCATGAATCGCAGACTTCAAGCAGTCATTGCATGTAAAGGATATGCAACAAAATACTAAACATGACTACTTTAATTTACATGACATTGCTGTGTCCCAAACATTATGGTGCCCTGAAATGGGGGGACTATGTATAAACACTGCTGTAATTTCTACATGGTGAAACCAAAATGTATAAAAATGGCCTTTATTAAAATCTGACAATGTGCACTTTAACCACATGTGATTTTCTTTCTATTAGAAATCTCAAATTGTGGAGCAAAGAGGCAAATAAATAAATGATGGGTCTTTGTCCCAAACATTATGGAGGGCACTATAAACCACAAAACATCAATTTGCCCAACACTGATCCCTGAAGCAAACCACTCGTCACAGGCCTCCTGTCCGAAAAACAACCTTCCATCTTGACCCTCGCATCCTTGCATAAAGCCAATTTTCTATCCAGTCAACTACCCCTCCCTGGATCCCAGAGAACCTTATCAAATGCCTTGCTGAAAATGCATTAAAACAACATCTACAGCTCTGCCCTCATCAACCACACAAAACCATGCTGACCATCCCTAATTAACCCATCTCCAAATCTACATATTTCATATCCCTCAGAATACTCTCTAGTAACTTGCCTACCACAGATGTTAGGCTGTGAGACTTCATCATGCACCATGTTCTGAGTTCGGGCGGCTACCTATGGTCGGTTGATGCTGAAGACCCCTGAAATAGCTTCAATGTGAAGCCCACGGAGGAGGAACCTTCGAGCAGAATATTTAGCAGAATACATCTGCAACAGACAGTTGAGTCTGATGCAGGTTAAAGAGAATGCTACCCTCCCTCCCCGGGTCTTAATATTCCACAAATACATTTATTCTCCTCAAACGTAGCAATAAGATGCTGAGACCATGTAAATCACTGAGCTGTGGGAGAATCTACATCCGATTCAATTACTTTAAATCCTACTTCAACCCTTGCTAGAACTAACTGAATGAAGGACCACACGTGAGAGCTTCTTCCTCAGTACACCTTAAACGTACTATAAAACTGGAGTGCACTGCTGCTTTTGTACAGATTAGAACAGGTTTAAAAGTAAAATCTACGTATGATATCTGGCTGTTCATGGTGTTGAATAGCTTTATTTTTGTCAGGATATCTATTAAAATAGTCACCCTAGCTTTCATAACTTCATTCCATGCAAAGTTGCACTTCCTGTCAACCCTTTAGATACAAATGCCAAATCAAACTGTTAAGCATAATATTTATGTGATGCTCCCCATCCCTATGGTGATGAACAGTAGAACTCTGTTTCCCTTATAATAATTCCTTGCATTGAAATTATAGCAGAGCCACTGATTTAAAAATGGAAGCCATGAGAGGCTAATTCTCGTCTATTGTTGTGATGTGTTTATCACTGAGGTTGCTTTGTTTCCTGCCATCCCTCATTTTCTTGGAAGATTATCTACAAATGAGCAAAACGCTTGGCCAGAACCAAGTGCCAGCCATGTTTCGTGGGAGTAAAGCACAGAACGGTAGCTTTCTCTTTCTCCAAAGATTCCTTACTCCACGCTCAGTTAAACCAGCCCTTGCCATTCATAATCTTGAGCTAAGGTGCAGATCCATTTCCAAGACATATTTCCACTGATCATCCTGTGCCCTAGCTACTCAGCCCCCTACACTTTTATCACTCCTCGTGTTCTATACTATTCTCCCATTTTTTTACTTCAGAAACTCCAAATGCACAGAATGCCGCTTTCCGTAGAGATGCACTAGAGAAAGCATCCTATTCAAATGCATCACATCTCGGTGTGTGAACTCCTCTGACAAAACCCCAGTCATTTCCTTTCTCCCCTCCCCTGTCAGGCAGTAGATACAAAAGCTTAAAAGCGTACACCACCAGATTCAAGAACAGTTTCTTCCTCGCTGTTATCAGGTTTTGATTGGACCTCTCATCTGTTAATGATATATTCATGATCTCCCTCTCTACCTTGTTGCGGCCCTTGCACTTTAATTAAGCTGCTCTTTCTCTGTAGCTGTAACACTATATTCTATATTGTTTCCCCTTCTCTTTTTTCACTACCTGTTATATTTAAGCATGGTTTCATTGCACTCGGCTGTGGGTTAATTTGCCTGCATAGCATGCAGGATTTCACTGTCACTCAGTACAAGTGGCAATAACAAAACTGATATGACTACCATGTTCATTTAGTATTAAATTCCAATCCCATGGTATATTATAACTTCATCCTTGCCCTGCCATCATAAATGGAAAATTCATAACCATTTTTACATTCCTCCCAGTCCACGGTGTGTCCATAACATGGTTGAGGCTTTCAGCGCCCTCTCCTGTCCACCATCTATGCTGTGCCAATTCTGTTTTCCCCCTGTCCTCTGGAAAGTGCCATGGATATTTTTACTACCAGAAAGCCACAGAATAAATTTATATGATTGAACTTTTCTCTTGTGAGGCCTTGGGTTGCGTGCACTCACACATTCTTGGCTGGAAGCAAAATTTTCACTGTAGTCTATGGGACATTTCATATGCCTGCGATAGCTTGTTGGAAGTTGTTCCACAAAAAAAGCGAGGATACACAGTGTCAATTTCCAGTGGGATTTATTGTGAATTTGATGTCAGCAAGTCATTACTTTACCTATTGAATTGTTTCCATTTCCTATTCTTTGAGCAGATAAAAGTAATTAACTTTGGATAACTGTCTGGCAGTTTGGCATTTCTTCAGAGTCCTGCTCAGAGTGGAAAGGATTGTTTTGATCAGAGATTGGCAAAGCTGCCTCATCCTGCTTTCTTCAGTCCATGTTTTCATGTCATAAGGAGTGGTGGGTTTTTTAGGGTATAGTTGAAAGAAATTTTCACAATCTGTGATAGCACCCCCACCCCTGGGCTGATCTGGTCTGGGTGCAGAATTCATGACATCCTAGACTCCTGTAGCATTCAACAACACCCTGCTAAGCCCCTTGCCCAAACTACAGGAACAATGACATCTGGCAGAGTCCTCCCATTTACTTGCCAGCTGCAACCACACTTTAACAGTGTATGAATGTCTAATATTCAGAGACATTTACAGATAATGAAAATTAAGGTCAATTATTTAAATAAATTTAAAGTATTTAACCATTTCAAAAGTTAACTAAATATACTTGGAAACTCATAAATAATTAAAATTGTTAAACAATAATTGAAAAGGTTGACTGGGCTTCCAGTTTTCTGCTGATCTAAGGCCTTTAATCCCTGTTGTTGTCAGTGGGTCTCGCATCCTGCATTGGGTCTGGACTAATTTGCCAGTGTGATGCTGAGCATCCCAGTAATAAAGCTGGGCCTCTGGTCTGTGACTCTGCCTTTGCTAGTGCACGTGTGATAGTCTATTAAGATCACCAGTTCAGGCAACTGAGCTATGGACAAAGTGTTTTTCACACACCACCATTTCTGCTTTTGACAATGAAAGTTAAATATCTTATTTCTGCTATGTGCAGTTTCATGTACTTTTGCATAATTGCATGCTACAATGAGTGATTTATACAGTTTACCCAAAGTAGAATATCTGTTTGACGCACTGTTATTCTTCCTGTTAGGAACACAGAAAGACACAACAGGGCTACTGTGTGTAATATGTTCTAATTGATTAGTGGATGTATAAAGCCCAGCAATTCCCTGTGACATTAGGTTCCAGGAGGCCTTGGTGGTGTGACTGTGCTTCTATGAGGTGAATTTTGTAGGGGCAAAAATGTTTGTATGGTAAGTGGGGATGAATTCCAGTATCTCCAAGTCATCCGCTGAAAGGACCTCTGACAGAATGTAGTTGAAGGGGAGATGGTGGCACTATTCAGATGAGTCCATTGATAATGACAGGGAACTGATTAATTTTTGAGTCATACAGCATGGAAACAGGCCCTTTGGGTCCAACTCATCCTCGCCGACCAAAATGCCACATCTAAACAAGTCCCATTTGCCTGCATTTAGCATTTCCTCCTCTCTTCTTTCTCCACCACTCTTCCTACATGTCTAAATGACATTCAAATGTTATTATTGTACCTACCTGATGACCTTCATCTGGCAGCTTGGTCCATATATGTATCACCACTGTGTGAAAACGTGTTTCCTCAAATCTTTCCCCTCTCACCTTGAATCTATGAATATTGAATTCTCCTATTTTAGGTAATTAACTTACAAATAACCCTCCCCACCCCACCCCATTTTCCCACTCTCTTCCCTGTGCCCCACCAGGATGGACCCCACCTGGCCCCCTTCCACCTATATTCCTTCCTCGGCCACTTCTATATCTTATATCACACTTTTTGTCTTTTCATCTCTGCCCTTTGTCTAACGTTCTGCCAATCAAACCTCCACCCCCCCCCCCTCACCTGTATCCATCTCTCACTTGGCAAACCTTGCCCCACCCCCACCTCTCTTCCAGCTTCCCTTACTATTACAATCAGTGGAAGGAAGAAGGGTCCCGCACCAAACATCGCCTATCCATATTATACAGAGATGCGGTCTGACCCACTGAGTTATTTTAGCACTTTGTGCCTTTTTTTTGTAATCAAGCATATGCAGTTTCTTGTGTCTACATTAAACCTCTGTCTTCTATTTCTTGATTCCCCTTTTGCTGGAGAAAGGGTGTGTGTATTCACCTAAACTATGCCCCTCATTATGTGATACACCTCTATAAGGTAATCCCTCCATCTCCTATGCTCTGATGAATAAAGTCCGAGCCTGCCCAATGTCTCCCTATAACTTGGGCCCTCATGTTGTGGGAGCATTCTAGTAAATATTCTTTGCACTCTTTCTATCTTAATGATGTCTTTACTATATCAGGGTAACCAAATTGTGCACAATACTCCAAGACCAGCCTCACCAATATCTTGTCCAACTACAACACAGCATCCCATTACTGTGATGAACACTAGGGTGCCAAACACCTTTACTACCCTGTCTACTTGTGATACCACTCTCTCTGGACTATGTACTCCTAGGTCCCGCTGTTCCACTTTCATCTCCAGGGTCCTATTGTTCACGTGAAAATACTATCCTGGTTTGATTTCCCAAAATGCAGCGCCTCCCACCTATCTGAACTGAAAGCCATTTGCCATCCCCTAGCCCAGCTGATCAAGATTCCACTGTAATTCTTTTTCAGTCTACTATACCTCCTATTTTAGTGTCATCTGCAAAGTACTAGCCATGCCTTGTGCAATCTGATCCAAATCGTTAATAAAGATGAAAAACAACAATGGGGCCAGCACCAAACCCAGAGCCACGCCGTTAGTCATTGGCCTCCTGTGCAAGAAAGAATCTTCCACCATCAATCTCTGCCACCTGCCATCATATGTATGCAATTAGCTACATCTTCGTGGTTCTCATGCAATCTAATCTTCCAGATGGAACCTGGTCAAAGGCCTTGTTAAGTCTAGGCAAACACATCCACTGCCTTGCCCTCATCAATCCTCTTGGTGACTTACGAAATTTAAAGATTAATTTAGAAACTAGACTAAGTGGGACCCATTGAGTCCCAGCTTCACACGGGAGGGCTGGTCCCCCAACGCAATATTCCACCAATTCCACTAATATTCCACCTCTCCACCAATTCCAATATTGCTGGCCAGTGGGGGGGGGGGGGGGGGGGGGCTTTCTGGAGTGCTAGTATGTGTGTTGTGGGTCAAAGGGACTGGTTTCTAGAGGGCTAGTATGGACATTGTGGGCCTAATGGATTCTTGGGCTGGCAGCTCAGTCACTCTGGCCAGACAGCTCAGTCACTCTGGCCAGGCAGCATTTTAGAACCAATAGAGACACTTTCTGCAAGCATTTTAGAACCAATAGACACACTTTTTGCAAGCATTTTAGAACCAATAGAGACACTTTCTGCAAGCATTTTAGAACCAATAGACACTTTTTCTGCAAGCATTTTAGAACCAATAGAGACACTTTCTGAAACCATTTTAGAACCATTAGACACTTCCTGCTACCATTTTAGAACCAACAGAGACACTTTTTGCAACCATTTTAGAAACAACAGAGACACTTTTTGCAAGCATTTTAGAACCAATAGACACTTTCTGCAAGCATTTTAGAACCAATAGACACTTTTTGCAAGCATTTTAGAACCAATTGACACTTTCTGCAAGCATTTTAGAACCAATGGAGACTTTTTGCAAGCATTTACAGAACCACATTGAGGGCACTCACAGCTGAGTAGACGTGTTCAGTGCTATTCGGAGCTCACAGAGACGTGACCCTGTGGCTTCCTCCATCTTGCAGAGACTGAGTGAGGCACACCACTTCCTGGTTTTATAGTCCCTCCCCCTTCCTCCAGCAGGGGCAGCAGAGAGAATGGCAATTTTAAAAAAAACATTAATCTCTCTCTGATTTTTCATCGATGGGAAAAATCCTCTGGTCCAGGAAGGCGGAGGGGGGCTCTGAGCGAGCTCACCAAAAATGACGGCCGTAGGTGGCGGCGTTCTCTCAGAAATCACACCACAGTGAGCCAAAAGCGGTCAAGATCAGACTTTTAGTAATATAGATATATAGCATGACAACAGACCTTTTATCCCACCAGGTCAATGCCGTTCACACTAGTTCCATATTATCCCACTTTTGCGATTAACTCCCTACGCACTAGGAGCAATTTATAGACATCAATTAACCTACAAACCCACACGTCTTTGGGATGTGGGAGAAAACCAGAGCACCCGGAGGAAAGCTATTTGGTCAGAGGGAAAATATGCAAACTCCACACAGACAGCACTCAAGGTCATGATTGAACCCAGATGTCTGGTGCTGTGAGGCAGCAGCTGTACGAGCTGTACCACTGTGCTGCTCCAATGTACCAGTCTGTGCTGACTATCCCTAATCAGTTCTTGTCTATCCTTCTTCTACTAAACCTTGTCCCTCAGAATCCCCTCCAGTAATTTACCCACAACTGATATCAGGCTCACACGCCTGTAGTCCCCTTGCTTCTCCTTGCTGCCCTTCTTCACTCTTTTGAAATTTCACCTTTGGCTAAAGATGAAGCAAATATCTCTGCTAGGATCTCCACAATTTTTTCCCATAAGATAAGGTCCCGGGGATTTATCCACTTCAATGCCCTTCCAGAATCTTCTCCACAGTAAACACTCATGAAAATGTTTGTTTAATATTTCCCCCATCTTTGTGGCTTTAAATGGACCTATTTGTTCTTTTGTCTCCCTTTTACTCCAATATACCTGTAGGATCTCCTGAGATTTTCCTTTGCCTTACCTGCCAGATCCATCTCATGCCCACTTGCTAGATCCACCTCAGTCACACTTCTCAAATGTTTCCACTTTATTCACAAACAATCTGTAAGATTTCCCGTTGAAGGCCTCCAAAATTAGCCTTGCCCAATTTAGGACCTTAACTGGTGGACCAATCCCAGCTTTCCACATTACTATTTTACAAGTAACTGAATTGTGGTCACTGGTCTCAAAATGTTCTCCCACTGAGACTTCAGTCACTTACCCTACTTTGTTCCCCAAGAAGAGGTCCAGTGTTGTGTCCTCTATATGTTGATTAAGAACACTGGACATATTTAACAAATTCCATCCTGTTCAAGCCCTTGGCACTGTGGATGGCCCAGTTAATAATAGAGAAGTTAAAATCTCCCACTAATTCTACCGTATTAGTCTTACAGCCATCTGTGATCTACCATGCTCCTGTAGTTCCCGCTGACTATTGGAGAACTTATAGTAGAATCTCAAGAACCGCTTCTTGTTTCTAAATTCAGCCCATATAACCGCTCTGAATGATACCCTAAGAATATAATCTCTAAACTCATTTATTAGAATTTCTCTCATCAAAATAGCCAATCCCTCCTCTCTTACTTGTCCGTCTGTCAAGCCTGTGGCATTTGCTCCCTGAAACATTGAGCTACTAATCCTGCCCTTGTGTCAACCTTGTTTCTGTCATAGCTGTGATATCCCAGTCTCCTGGGCCAATCCATGCCAGCATTTGTCTGTCTTACCTGTTATGTCTCTTGCATTGAAATACATACAGTTTAAACCCCTGGTCTTCCTTCTCTCTTTGCAATGGTGCTGGTTGTCTTGTCCATTCATCTTGCTCTCTTTGACTGCAGTATTTTCCCCCAACTTCTCCTCTGGCACCTATACCCCAGAAGACATCCCAATGAAGTAAAAACCTGAATCCTCACACCCTGCACCAGCTCCTCAGCCATGTATTCATCTGGCCTACCTTTCTATTCCTGCCCTCACTTGCACATGCACTGGGAGTAATCCAGAGATTACTCATCTTGTTGTCTGGCATATTCCAAACATGTCATCTTAAAATGGGGAGTGGCTTTCAGGCCGAATGTTTCATCCTGTTTTGTTTCCCTGCCTCACACCTACCCTTCTCACCATCTAATCAAGCTTCCACAGACTATAATTTGCCACAGGTAGTTGTAGTCAACAGCACAGGAGAGAGAGTCCTCTCTTAAAACACACACACATTTCAGTTCACTAAATTAAAGATCAAGAAGATTTAGGGATCTTGATTGTTTCTCTTTTGTTTATATGGAGTTGTTACTTTTCTGTATATTTGATCAGTCACAGGTCCAGCAGCAAGTATACTGCCAGTGAAAAAACAAACAGTCCCCAAATCCTACACAAGAATATAAATCCTCTTTTGTATCATTTAATTTAGAGACAAAAGTTGATTCTAGTCCCTGTAACATTTTTAACATAGAATCTTAAAAACCTTTGATCTTAATGATTATTTTGAAGACTGTGAGCCCATCTGTTTTAATAAAGACAGAGTTAATGATTCAAACCTCCTCCAACCTCATCTATTGTATCCGCTGTTCCAGGTGTCAACATCTGTACATCGGCAAGACCAAGCACAGGCTTGGCGATCGTTTCGCTGAACACCTCCGCTCAGTCTGCCTTAACACTACCTGATCTCCCGGTTGCTCAGCACCTTAACTCCCCCTCCCATTCCCAAACTGACCTTTGTGTCCTGGGCCTCTTCCATTGTCAGAGTGAGGCCCAGCACAAATTAGAGGAACAGCACCTCATATTTCACTTGGGTAGCTTGCACCCCAGTGGTATGAACATTGACTTCTCTAACGTCACATTGTCCTTTCTTTCCCTCTCTCTCCATCCCCTCCCCCTTCCCAGTTCTCCCACCAGTCTTACTGTCTCTGACTACATTCTATCTCTGTTCCACCCACTCCCCTGAGATCAGTCTGAAGAAGGGTCTCGACCCGAAACATCACCCATTCTTTCCTTCCAGAGATGTTGCCTGTCCCGCTGAGTTACTCCAGCATTTTGTGTCTACCTAATGATTCATGGGTTTGTTTATTACAAAAACCAAATGCTAGAGCTAACTATATATATATTTTTTTTGATGAGCTAATGAACAGAGTTGTCCAATGGTGAGAACTCGCTCCATGCCTTGTCTTGTACCATAAGACATGAAGTGTAATGATTGTAACCAAGGGCACGCGTTAATGGGTCTTAAAATAACTTGAGACTGTATTTATCCTTTATTCTCTCTTTCCAAACCAACACTGAAGAGAACAAGGGCTTTATTCCATTTCCCATATTCATTTATCTCTGTTCTGCAATAAAATGGAATAGGAATAGATCAAGTTGTCTCTAAATCAGGTTGCACTTCCAACTTTAGCCAGAGCAAGTGTGGAACTGTTGACCTTCTCTAGGATGGTACAAGTAGACCTTACAATGAAGGGGGGGTCATTCTACTTGTACATCATGTGTGGCTGATGTGAAAGTATGACTTTAAAATGAGCCCATTCCCACCGATGAATTGCAGTATAGCTGGTAAAAAGTTAACAATTCTATCTTAACAGCCTAGTTTTCCACACACGTTTAAGCAAGTAGTAGAGCAAGGGGTAGAAGCAAACTGAACAACGTACCTAATTGTTCATAGCATCTTAACTATAAAAGGGTTGCATGTTGACAAATGTTATCTCTGGGAGAATAAGAGTTGGTGGGATTATTCCGGAAAGGCTGATGGTGCAGTTAAGGCTGGGAGGATGAGAAGATGATGAAGGAAGAGATAACCCAGGGATCAACTGTAACCCAGGCAAAGGAAGTTGCCAGTGGTCATGGGCAGATGACCATTTGTTCTATTACCAAACACCTTGAATCACCCATTGCGGTTGGACTTCACATTATAAGGGATAATTCTATAGATTCTTTGTACATCTTTAGAATCTCATTTCTGCCTTAAACTGGGCTCACAAATCAGCAACACCTTTTTTGTGTAATGTACAAATCATTTTACCACGGGGTTAATTTATCATCTTAAAACTCACTCCCAACCACTTGTAATTCTATGAATGTTTTAAAGACTGAGGCCCATGTTTGCACAGCCCAGGGATTGAATGGATTTAATGTGCATGAAGAAAGGAGTGCCTCAAAAATATGTTGTCTGAGTCGCCCATCAGATGAGTAGTTTCTGCATTGGCTCCCCTTAGTTGCAGATCCATAGTTGCTTCATCCATAGTTGCTTACACGGGTGCCTGCTTGGTTGTTCTTTCTCTGATGATTTAAGACAATGGCAGCCAGATCATCTGTAACTAACAATCTTTCTGGCTCCACATCCTTCTTAAATCTATAACAGCCGCTTGTCTAGAAAGAACAAAGCTTTACTTCCCTCCAGACCTCTTTGGTTTTCTCTTGTGTGGTATTGAGAACATTGTGCTCAGTGGTCTATCTGGATTTGTGGAAAGTACTGCTGCCCGGGAGCTCAGCCCAGAGTCTGCCCTGTCAGCACATGTTTGCAAAATGGGACACATCAGCCCTACATCTCAACATATGGATGTTGCTGCAAAATGGGGTGGTTTTTAGCTTGGTACCTTTATTTTGAAGAGTATGCGGCAGTAAGTGATCCTTGATCCCATGAATTGTTAGGAACTGATCGAGCCTGATTCGCTATAAACACATCAGGCTGTCGAGATACATGAGGCTGCAGTAAAAAAACAAACTGTTGGAGGAACTCAGCGGGTCAGAAAGCATCTTTAGCAATTATCAATGATTTGGTCCATTTCCACAGCATGCTTTGGTTCAAGTTACAGCCATCACCAGCCCTCAGGAGCTGCTGAAGCATGCACATTGCCCCCCATTGTGTTGTGTTGCTCTCAAAATAGTGGCAGTTGTGGTCATGGTCACTGTCAGTGGAACAGTGACTGTGCAGGGAGACCCAGCAGCAGACTAACTGGTGTAGTGCTTACTTTACAATCTCACAGATACATACATCTGTGTCCAATTGGGGCCTGTCCCAGCAGCAATCTCTTTGATTTAGGTAATTGACTGAATACAATTCCATTTCCAGAATGTGCTGCAAGCACAACTGGGCAGACATTGTATGTGTAGAGAATTACTTCTTGCTTGGAAGGTAAAATAAATGCAAAAAATACAAAAAAATGTAGAGATTAATTTAATTTATTTTGAGCACAAAATTACATCTAAGCCACGGCCTTCCTTTATTTTTGAACAAAATC
Organism: Okamejei kenojei; assembly: GCA_035221665.1. Taxonomy (NCBI): domain Eukaryota; kingdom Metazoa; phylum Chordata; class Chondrichthyes; order Rajiformes; family Rajidae; genus Okamejei; species Okamejei kenojei. The sequence goes on from CM069142.1 coordinate 37,537,834, forward strand.
CCTGCCTTTCACTTGCTGGCTTAGGATGCCTTGGGTTGATGATTTCACTTCAATGCTTCACACCTGCGAGAATCAAGAGGTTTGGTTTATTAGTACCAGGACCGTCAGAGAGCTGGGATGTCTGATAGATGAACCGTCTTTAGACACATGAGCTTGTCACACGCTTCTCTCCTGCTTCTCTCCCAGCTTCCGTGTGTCTAAAGACTAAGATGGCACAGCAGCTTTAGAAATCCTCTCTGACCCACAGCTTAAGAATAGCATCTATCTTCTTGTTTTAACCTTAAACCTGCTTAGCAAGTGCATCTCATAGTTCTGGCTGCTTTCTCAGACAATAGACATTGCAAGGTATCCCATGCATGCTACTAATATAGCCTATTGGTTCTTGTTCATTCGGTCTCTTGCTAAGTTCTGTATTTGTAATTTCATGCATTGTTCTTCTGCCCTGACTGCTGCCCCTCGGACAGGCTGACCTCTGCTCTCCGTACGACATCCTGCAGTCGGACGTCCACTCCATTCAAAGGACTGTTGCCGCACTGCTGACACACAGGGAGAAAGTCCAACAGCCAACACCAGCCTTTTTCACTTGGGATCTGTTTGGCTTTTGTGTATTCCACGCTTTCTTTTTAGTGCTGCTATATATTACTTACAACTGGAGCGTTCTGGTTTAGAACATTGCATGTGCATATATCCTCGCACCGTGTTTATAATCCAATTGCAGGTATTTGTATTCTTTTTTATACCCACTGTCTGTTCATTCCGTTATAATACTTCTGCAGACATAGTATAGCAGGTTAATGGGATTAGATGGGTCAGCATGAGTATGTTGGGCTGAAAGGCCTGTTTCTGTCCTCTGTGACGTTTTTCATGGAACACACAATGTCCTGTACCTGCCTGCATCACATCAGGGTCCGAGGCTTTGTTCATGTGGTCCCAGTGCAGAGCAAAGGGGAGCAGTGAAGAAATTCTGAAGAAACATGTTTCTTTAGGAAAGATATTTACATCCTCGTGTTCCGGTAACTTAAAGACTTAATTGTCATTTGTTCCCCAGCTACGTGCCACGACCCTCTGCCTGGATATACATTTACATAAACACGTGAGAATCAATTACTCTGCAATAGGAAACTGTCCATCAGGATGGTTGCCTTTTACCGCCACCCTGTGGTCAACCCTGGTCTCTGCCGAGGCCACCCTGGGAATAGGCGGCTTTGGTGATGGCACGAGGCAATGCAGGGAGGATCTAAAATACCCTGTATCATTAAGTACAACAAGGAGACCAAAGCCGTGTGTGTACCAAACTTGGGAGTGTGAGTGATGCTGGGTCTAGATTATTGCTGGTAAAATCCATGCGTGGTGCTGAGTGACTCAGAATACTACTCATGGATTCACTTCAGCTAGCCTGAGGTAGACACCTTGCCAGACCTATGAACAGTACACCACAGGAACAGGTCTTTTGGCCCTCAATGTCTATTCCGCACATGATGCCAAGACAAGCTCTATCTGTCTGCACATAATCCATATCTCACTATTCCCTGTATATCCATATGCCTATCCAAAAGCCATTTGAATGCCACTTTCGTATCTGCCTCCACCTGGGTAGCAGGTTCCAGGCATCCACCACCTTATAAATGAAAAATCCTGCCTCACAAATCTCTAGTATTAGTAATTTCATGTTGACATCTAGTATTTGATATCAACATCCGGGGTGAAATGTTCTGACTACCCTATCTAGGCCTCTCGTAATTTTATATAATTCTTTCAAATCTCCCCTCAACCTCTGACACTCCAGAAAAAACAGTGCAAGTTTGTCCAACCACTACTTGTAGTTAATCTTCAAATCCAGGTATCATTCTGTTTCCAAACCCCCTCATCATTCTTGTATTGGGATGATGAAAACTGTAAGCAGCACTCGAAATGTGGCATAACCAAAGTCTTATAAAACTGTACCATGACTTCCTGCCTCTTATACTCAATGTCTCTACCAATGAATGCAAGCATACCATATGCATTCTTTACAACTCTGCCTACTTGTGTTGCCACTTTCAGGGAGTTATGGACTTGGACCCCCAAATCCCTCTGTACATGAATGGTGTTAAAGGACTTGCCATTAATTATCCAACCTCCCAAAGTACAATACCTCACACTTGCTCGGATTAAACTCAATTTGCTATTTCTCCGCCAATTTCTGTAGCTGATCTATATCCCATTGTAAACTATGACAGCCCTTCTCACAATCCGTGAGTCCAGTATGTTTCGTATCTTCTGCAACCTTAATAACCAATCCATCTACATGTAGGTTCATTTTGATATACAGTGCCCTCCATAATGTTGGGACAAAGACCCGTCATTTATTTATTTGCCTCTGTACTCCACAATTTGAGATTTGTAATAGAAAAAAAAAATCACATGTGGTTAAAGTGCACATTGTCAGATTTTAATAAAGGCCATTTTTATACATTTTGGTTTAACTATGTAGAAATTACAGCTGTGTTTACACATAGTCCGTTTCCCCCCCCCCATATTTCAGGGCACCATAATGTTTGGGACACAGCAATGTTATGTAAAGCAAAGTCGTCATGTTTAGTTTTTTGAAAAACTCTTTCGTTGCTTCAGCAGTATGTTTGGGATCATTGTCTTGTTGTAGAATGAACTGCTGGCCAATGAGTTCTGAGGCATTTGTTTGAACTTGAGCAGATAGGATGTGTCTATACACTTCAGAATTCATTATGCTACTACCATCAGCAGTTGTATCATCAAATATAAGTGAGCCAGTACCTTCAACAGCCATACATGCCCAGGCCATAACACCCCCACCACCGTGTTTCACAGATGAGGAGGTATGCTTTGGATCTTAGGCAGTTCCTTCTCTCCTTCATACTTTGCTCTTGCCATCACTCTGATATGTTAATCTGCAACTCATCTGTCCGCAAGACCTTTTTCCAGTACAGTGGTTGCTCTTTTAAGTACTTGGGAAACTGTAACCTGGCCATCGTATTTTTGCGGCTAACCAGTGGTTTGCATCTTGCAGTGTAGCCTCTGTATTTCCATTCATGAAGTCTTCTGCGGACAGTGGTCATTGACAAATCCACACCTGACTCCTGAAGAGTGTTTCTGATCTGTCGGACAGGTGTTTGGTGGGGTTTTCTTTATTATAGAGAGAATTCTTCTGTCATCAGCTGTGGAGGTCTTCCTTGGCCTGCCAGTCCCTTTGTGATTAGTAAGCTCACCAGTTCTCTTTCTTCTTAATGTTGTTCCAAACAGTTGATTTTGGTAAGCCTAAGTAAAGTTTGGATGATGGCTCTAACAGTTATTTTATTGTTTCTCAGTCTCATAATGGATTCTTTGATTTTCATTGGCACAACTTTGGTCCTCATGTTGATAAACAGCAATAAACGTTTCCAAATGTGATGGAAAGACTAGGTGCTGAGAGCTGTATTATATCTGCATTAAGGAGGCAATTAAACACACCTGAGCAATTACAAATGCCTGTGAAGCCATGAGTCCCAAACATGATGGTGCCCTAAAATGTGGGGACTATTCATAAGCACAGCTGTAATTTCTACATGGCTAAACCAAAATGTACAAAAATACCCTTTAATAAATTCTGACAATGTGCACTTTAACCACATGTGATTTTTTTAAAATTACAAATCTCAAATTGTGGAGTACAGAGGCAAATAAATAAATGATGGGTCTTTGACCCAAACATTATGGAGGCACTGGATATATATCACAAACAGCAGCTGTCCCGCCAGATCCATATGGGACTCCACTGGTCACAAACCTCCAGCCTGAATGTTGTCCTCTGCCACAACCACTTGACTTGTATCAGTAAACCAGTTCTGAACCCATACGACCAAGTCACTGTTAATCCTGTGCATCTTTTGGGTCAGCCTACAAAGAGGACTTTAACAAATGCCTTTTTAAAATCCATGTGGACAACTGCCTTCCCCTCATCGATCACCTCCATCGCCACCTCAAAAAAACTCTATCTAGAGTTAGTAAGACATGATTTGTCACTACAAACCCATGCTGATTGTCCCCAATTAACCCATTCTCTTCCAAATGGGAGTAAATTCTATCTTGAAGAATTCTCTCCTATAGCTTTCCTTCCATGACGTGAGACTTGGGGTGCACACCTGAACATTTTCTCTGAGTAGGCAGTGAACCTGGGCATCATGTAAATGTGGTGGGGCACTTTCGGTTGGGATCAATAATATTGGTAGACACAAAAAGCTGGAGTAACTCAGCCGGACAGGCAGCATCTCTGGAGAGAAGGAATGGGTCATGTTTCGGGTCGAGACCCTTCAGACTGGTTAGGGATGAAGAAAACGAGAGATATAAATGGTGATGTGGAGAGATAAAGAACAATGAATGAAAGATATGCAAAAAAGTCACAATGATAAAGGAAAGAGGCCATTGTAAGCTGTTTGTAGAGTGAAAATGAGGAGAAGGCAGTATAGTGGCAGATTATTATATCGTTCAAGGAATTGCTCCTTCTAGCCACTAGGAGCAGACACGGGGTAAGGAGATAGCGTCGTTTTACGCATGGGAGCTCCCACGAGACATTCAAAGCTGTCGAAAGATAAATCTTCAAACACTCTTCATTAATCCTGATTAATATTTTCTTTATTGTTGAAGTAAAACAGTAAGATATTCATCCAGACTGATCAATGTTAGAAAGCTCCGCATTGCTCCAAAACGTTAGAAAACTTCTTTAATGTTGGAAAGCTCTAACCCATGATAGATAGCTCCGCAGGGTCGAAAGATATGTCTTCCCGCCATGCTTTCTCCGAACTAACTAAAAAGTGACAAGCTTCTCTCAAAAATCCCAGCAGCAAACATGCCTCCGAATACGTAATAAATCCCACCCACATAAATACAGGCAGAAAATTTAAAGGCAAATGCCATAATTTATGACACACAAAATTAAGCCTAATGGCCACTACAGGCAGGAACGGGGTACTGATTGGGGATGATCAGCCATGATCAAATTGAATGGCAGTGTAGTTCGAGTAAATAAATATTCTAAATATCCCCCACTCAAGTCGCACTACTTAAAATAATTTCGAGTAGTGCGACTTGAGTGGGGGAGGGATAGAGAGAGAGAGAGGGAATGCCGGGGTTACCTGAAGTGAGATAAATCAATATTCATACCACTGAGCTGCAAGCCGCCTAAACAAAATATGAGATGCTGTTCCTCCAATTTGAGTTGAGCATCACTCTGACAATGGAGGAGACCGAGGACAGAAAGGTCAGTGTAGGAATGGGAAAGAGAATTAAAGTGTCCAGTAACCGAGAGATCAGGTTGGTTCAGGCGGGCTGAGCGAAGGTGTTCCGCGAAACAATCGCCCAGACTGCGTTTGGTCTCGCCAATGTATAAGAGCCCACATCTTGAACAACCCATACAGTAAATGAGGTTGGCAAGTGAACCTCTGCCTAACCTGAAAGGACTGTCAGAGTCCCTGGACAGAGTCAAGGGAGGTGGTTTTGCGACAGGTGTTGCACCTTCTGCGGTTGCTGGGGAAGGGGGTGGTTTGGGTGGGAAGGGATGAGTTAACCAGGGTGTTGCGGAGGGAACGGTTTCTGCGGAATTGGAAAGGGGTGGAGATGGGAAAATGTGGCTAGTGGTGGGATCCCATTGGAGGTGGCGGAAATTTCGGAGGATTATGTGTTGTATGCGATGGCTGATGGGGTGGTGGATAAGGACTAAGGGGGACTCTGTTGCGACTATGCGGAGGGGGAGCAAGGGCAGAACTGCAGGACACCAGGGAGACAGAGTGAGAGCCTCATCTATGATGGGAGAGAGGAAACCTGTTCCCTAAAGAATGAGGACATCTTGGATGTTCTAGTATAGAACAGACCTGATCCCGGAAAAAAAACAGCTTGCATGCCCTCTGATGCTTCAGTGCTTGATCTGTGAGACTATTCATGAACTGCTGGAAAGATATTTGGGCACTGACCGAAGTTTAAGATTCTCCTGATTTGCCTGCCATTGCTGGTGTGATTTCACTTATTGTCAAGGCCTAGGTGAGGTACGTGATTAGTGTGTGCTGGCGTATGCATGACTGAGAGGCGGGTGGGTGACCTGCTAATCTCTTATCACTGGCCCTGTTGGTGATATGTGAACAGCAGTTCAGAAGCCAGAGGACAGGTCAGCTTTCTCTTCCTGCCGCCCGTCACTCTGGGTTTGACTTAACAGATTTCTCCTTGCACATCTGTGCCTGGGATGGTTCGTGCTAACCTTTCTGTTTTTTTGTGCTACCTTCCCTTAGGAGAAGCTATGTTTGCCCCATCACATATTGGAAGGAAAAGGGTTGCTGAAAGTAAGTATGACTGTTCAAGCACTGTTGGACTGGGCGGCGAGCAGACCCCCGTTGTTTCTGTGAATCCAGAGCCCCAGGGCTGCCACCTGACCGCAAGCAGCACAGCCTCAAGCCCAGGGCGAGGACACGACGTACGAAAGGCAAACACTTTTCCTCAGCTGACGTGTGGAGCCACTCGCAACATTTGTTTTAAAAGCATAACTAAAAACTACATATGTCACAGTATTTAATCAATGCATTAACTTTGCAACTACGGTTAGTTACAGCTTTTGCAGAAGTGAGGAAAAGCCAAATTCCTAAGTATGTTTTAATGTATTAAAGAAACACCCTTTGGTTGTGTTAATTTGTTTAGTTGCTATGATATTTCAATGCTTTTGATTGTGAGGAAGTTTAGAACATGGTCATAAGTTATTTATATTATTTATTCAGGAGATGTTTTACCCATCCATTGAGATGAAGATTGTAAATTTGAAAGACTTGCAGCTAAAACTGATTTTTAAAGATTGGAGCAATTTCATTTTACTGTGGCAGTTTAGTCATTTTAGTTAACACTTGATTTCATCTGTTGAATAATATTAACTTCCTGACAGTGTGCTGGTGATTTGTATGTGAAATGATCTGGTAAGAGAGAAGGGCAGTCACGAACTCATCTGACGCAGTGTCTGGAAGGCAGTCTGTATGATGGTGTCTCAGGCTGCTGTCAGTACATTTACCAATGAAGGGTTAGTACAATCTAAACAGAATTGACCGACAGTTTGTCCACACTCGATTAGTTCCTCCAGGTGCTTCATTCCCTTTAACACATTCCTGATCATGCATCTCTGGTTCATTGAGACTGGTGAGTTGACGCGTTTAGAAATAGAATCAGATTGATGTTTGACTTTCCAAAGGGATCTGGCAATTGGAGAGGAATTTACTGCTCAGCTGAGTGATCTAAGGTAACTAAGTATCAGGAGCGGGGAGAGTCAGGTTGTTTCCTGTGCAGGGAATTGGTGGCGTGTCTCCTAATCCAATGTGCCTTGTTGCTCTGATATTTGACCAGATGTAATACTCCAGAATCTTAAAGTTTACATTAAAAGGCCATTTCCTTCGATAGTATTATCGATGTTAGCATTTTATATCGTCAGAATACCAAAAACTCCATCCAGATTAGCCCAGTCACAATGCCTGCGGTCTGGTGCGACGGTGAACTGAGTCTCTACTTTCCTACATTTAACCCATGACCTTGTGCAGCAACAATAAAACTCACGCTGACCACTCGCCTTCCGACTGCACTTGCTGGTGGTGCATTGTGTAAATATGTAACCAGTTGTACGGAATTCAGTGTGAGCTGCAGGAACTGACTGAAATTTTATAAGCCAAACCCAAATGTTAGTTATTTTATATTGCCAATTTAGGGGACCACTTAAAAATGTAAAAGTACTCAGGAATCGAATCGTACCCTACCAAATGACGTTGAGTTGCAAGTTGCTTATGTGGCGTTCTTGGAGAGCGAATTCACATGTGGTGGTGAATGGGAAGCTTGGCCTTCTCGAACACTGCAGTTAACAACAAATGAAGCTGTGTCCGTGACTGCCACCCGATAGGTTTACTCACTGGAAGCTGATTGCACCTCAACGCACAGAGGAAAGACGGAGCTCACATTAAGTGAGCACAAAGGTGAAAGGGAGAGCTGTACTCTCTGAGGGTACCAGCTGCCAGGAATAGTGGCCGATTAGGATTGCTGCAAATGGGAATGGACTGTGGGAACAGTGCATGTGTCTGCTGAGCTACTGGGGCAGTTAGCTCATCTCTCCCAACAGCCGCTTGACCAGCTCCCCTCCCCACACACCTGAACACAATTGTATTGTCCAACTCCTTTCTTAATGTGATCTTTTTGCCCAATTTGTTTTAATAAACATGCACATGAAGTAAATGCACCAAATATACTCTACCACATGTCTCTTCATATGTAATATGATTGCTTTATATTAGCAGAGTGATGCACTAATCTGATTGATTTGCTGTCAACTTCTTGTGGCGTGAAACCTGGGAACTGACAGAACTGGAGCTCTTAGACCAGAACAGGGGTGGGGAGAGGCAGGAGGGCAGTGGGCCGACCATCCTCACCCGAAGAACGGTAACAGGAAGACGTTTAATGGACGAGAATATTAAAAGATTCAACCGCCATGTTAATTGGGACAGAACATTCACGGGGGAATAAAAGAAAGAGTGATGGGTGTGGGTTCAACTTGGGTATTTCCTCTCAGAGATTGTTTCCCGGCGTCGCAGTGACAGGTCCGTTATTCAGGAATGGTTTGGTGAAAGTGTTGCAGGACAGGACAGGGGGGGGGGGGTGACGGAGCTGTGAGGGGAAAGGTGGGGCAGGGAGGGCCACGGCAACATCCATGCTGGGAGGGAAACGAGTGCAATTCCACCTCTGCCTGTTAGAGCAGCTTGTTAGTGTGACATTCGTGGAACTTTCTGCGTTTCCTACCAGTATTTGTCTTCGTATCGCCATCAGCAAGTGAAATGTCGGGCAGAGGGGGTAAAGTGGGTTGCATTAAACAGAATTAACAGATAGCCACGCAAGAGGCGAGGTTGCTGTGCCAGGGTTGGTCAGCCCTCTGCCACTAGTCTGCTAGTTGGTCGGAGCACAGCTTGTGGTTTGCTGACACTGGGGGGAGCAGAATCGTCGGCCTGGGCGCTGGGAATGAGATGGACGTGGAGAGTTTCGGCAGCGGGCCATAACGGGGGCTGCAGGAGGAGACTTGTCTGGGAACCCCCTCGAGAATGACAGGAACCTTCTTCCAATTATTCCCAGGCACAAGATTACTAAACCATCTCACGATCACTAATATAGGTAAACCGTAGTCTCCCGAGGTAGCTGCTTATGAAAAGCTATGTTTACATTTGAGAGGAAAGGTGCCATCACGCAGGAAGATCTGTCAGCAAAACACAGTAAATTGCTGGAGTAACTCAGCGGTCAGACAGCAGCGTCTGTGGATGGAATGGACAGATAACGTTTCGGGTCGGGGCCCGATACAATAGTCAGAAGATAGTCCCGGCCCGATACAATAGTCAGTCCATTTCCCTCCACAGATGCTGCCTGGCCCGCTGAGTTCATCCAGCTACTAGATTTTTTTTTTGCTCAAGATTCCAGCGTCTGCAGTTTCGTGTTTCCTGGAAAATCTGTTAGTCGTATCGTCAGTACGACAAAGTGCATTCAACAATGATGTTTTTCTTGAAAGGAACAAATCAGAAAATGGGAGCATTGTTCAATCATTTGTTCAGTTTCACGCCCATGTGTGTTTTCTGTTCTCCTGAAATCACGTCCAAATTACAAGACCTCCCCTGAACAAGATTACTGTAGCTTTAGGAGGGTAGAAACAAAACAGTAGAGGACTGCAGAGAAACTATGCACTTAATTGCACTTCTATTATCTTCGGTAATAGAAGGCAAAACGACCTTTGTTTAAAAAATGCAAACTGTTTTGTACCAGAAGTAGAAAGTCTAGTGGAAGCACAATTGGTAGATGAGAAACGACTTGCATCTTCAAGCTGCAACGTGCTGTGGAAAATGCAATTCACCGAGTGATTTATGTACCTGTATATAGACGACTTTGTGCTTTTTTTAATTTACAGGTTTTGAGCATTTGCTGTTAAAATGACATTGTGTAATCTATCAGTTTTTTGTTGTTCACGGCTGGCTTTCAGCATGTATTGTGTAAAAAAAAGATTATTGTTCTATCTTATTATTTTGTAAGTTTTAGTAAGTCATCGATTTTCGGGAAACCCAGTTCCACGTGTATGGCCAAATGATCTTCCGTTGTATGTATATAGTTTGGGGAACGCATTCTGCATGTGCGGCCTTTGATGTTATCTAAGCCATTGTACATAGTGTATATTCTGTGGAAATCACTTCTATCGTAACAAATAATAAAGTCATGTTATTTGCACAGCCCGTGTCTTCTACCTTCGTGCCAGCAGGAGCCAGTTTAACCTCACGCCGCTCTGCTTCTTGACGCTTGTTTCTTCGTGAAATGAATCCCCAAAATAGCTGCCAGTCATTGCAAAATCTGAACAAACCAAGCTTGAACAAAGCGCGAACCTGATCCACCCACCGGTGCTCGCCGTGTGTAGGTAGCATCTGTAAACATGCCCGCCGCCTCGGAGGGACGGGAACTACCTCCGGGGAACATCACAAGCCACAGCTTCCTCTCTAATAACAACTGAATGTTGTCATGAAAATATATTGTCCCCTCATGGCCGCTGTATCCAAATCCTGGAACTCCTCAACTGACCCGTAGGAGCGATTTCACCAGGCGGTGCAAGAAAGCAGAGGCAGGGTGAGCGGGGGCAGTCTGGTGTCTCGGCCACTCTGCCCCGGCTACGCTGCCACGGGGACCACTCACTGTGTCATGGCCCAGCCGCCCGGGACGGTCAACGCAGCGGCTGCCCCGTCAGCTGGACATGAGCTGGCTTGTGTCCGGAACACCATACACCGGCCTCAACCTGCCTCACGGGCAGTCTGCGGCTGCGAAAGATTATCCGAAACTATTAGAACATTACACTAAATAGAAGTGAGTATAGACGTTGGGAGGTCATGTTGCAGTTATATAGGGGGGGGGGGGGGCACGTAAGGTCAACGGGTCAAAGGGCGTGACGCACGGACCAGCTCAATCCTTCTGGAGGACATGGCAGCCTCCGGCATACACTGTCTGTTAACACACGAAACGCGAAAGGCTTTCGACCCGAAATGGTTGCCTATTGCCTTCGCTCCATAGATGCTGCCTCACCCGCTGAGTTTCTCCAGTTTTTTTGTCTTTGATTTTCCAGCATCTGCAGTTTCTTCTTAAACACGCGTACTTTCTTACCTATTAAAAACCACCGGAATGGTCAATTTTTGTAAACAATTGTGGAGGGTGAGCGCTCTGAACCAAATGCTGTAGTATCTTTGTTCTGAACCCGAGCACCAAGATGTAAGCGGCCGATGGAGCACATCCCTCGGGACAGCCCCAACTCTCCCCCCGGGGTCAGCACTGTCCAGCCACTGCCGCCCTCCATCCGGTCTCCCCCTGTGTGACCGCACTGTCACGGGCTGTGGGTTGGCAGCGCCCACACAAGGGGCCGGGTGGAGCAGGGCCGTGGCTCCAGGCAGCGGACATACGGGGGAAAAAAACCCGGCAACGTCCCTGTCAGCTGCAGCAGAGATTGCAGAGACCTGCACCGGACCCCGACCCCCACATCGGGGTGATCACTCCCTCCGACCCCGATCCACACGCGACACACGGGGTGATTCAACCCCCCGACACCCACACGGGCAACGGACGGCCCGAGGTCCGTGAGTGTGGAACCAGTCAGCGTGGAGTCCGGATGCTGCGACAGAAGACTGCCACTGTACTGGCAGCCATAGTGAGCGCTCGCCTGACATTCACCGCTTGTACTCCAGAAGGCGTCGTGCGGCAACAGTACGGGTCACGGGTCGTGACCTCGACTGCCATGCAACCTCTCCATAGGAAAGATGTTGTCAAGTTGGAAAGGGTGCAGAGAAGATTTCCGAGGGTCTGAGCCATAGCAGGCTGGGACTTTATTCCTTCTTCTTCTTCTTTCGTGTGGCGTGCACAGCCTAAAGTTGTTGGACAACTTGTTCTATTTGATCTTCCGTTTGTGCACGTCGAGTTGATTGCATTAGTGGAAACAGGGCGGACCACGTGAAGGTTGCAATCTTCCACCCCGACTTTATTCCTTGGAGCCAGGAGGACAAGGGATTATCTGATAGAGGTGTAAATCATGAGAGCAATAGATCAATGGACAGTCTCTTGCCCAGAGTAAGGGAATCGAGAACCGGTAGACGTAGGTTTAAGATAGAGGGGCAAGATTTAATAGGAATCTGAGGGGTAACTTTTTCACACAAAGGCTTGTGGGCGTATGGAACCAACTGCCAGAGGAGGTAGTTGAGACAGGGACTCTTGCAACGTTTATTAGACTGCTACATGGATAGGACAGATGGGTCTTGTTGGTCGGTGTGGGAAAGTTGGGTCGAAGGGTCTGTTTCCACACTGTATGACTGACTTTAAATACCTCCTCCCTCACCTCCATCCAAGGACCCGTCAGTCCTTCCAGGTGTGACAGAGGTTTACAAGTATCTCCTCTAACCTCATCTACTACACCCAGTGTTCCTGATGTGGCCTTCTGTACATCTGTTAGACCAGGTGTAGATTGGGCAACTGTTTCCTGAACACTTGCCTCCATCTGCTAAGGCCTACTGCCTCTCCCGATTGATAACTATTGTAACTCCTTGTTCTCGTACCGCCCTTTCTGTTCTGGGTCTCCTCCATTGCAAGTATGAGGCATACGTAAACTGGAGGAACAGCAGCTCATATTCTGCTTGGGCATCTTATAAGCCAGACGGTATAAACATTGAATTCTCTAATTTTAGATAAGTACAACTCCATCCCAACCTCCCCTCTCTCTGGTGCCCCACCTGTACTCCCACCTATTTCTCCCCTCCCCTTTCACCTACATTACTTTCCCATTTCACAATTCTCAAATCGTCAATTCTTTTGTCTCACACTTTGTCTTTTCATCTTTGGCTTGTGTCCAACCATCTGCCTATTCATACCCTGCTCACCTGTGTCAACCTATAACAGGCCAAGCTTTGTCCGTCCCTTCCTCTCTTTCGACTTTCTTTCCGTCCACAATTAGTCTGAAGAAGGATCCCAACCTGAAAGGTCACCTATCTACGTTCTCCAGAGATGCCGCCTACCACGCTAAATTACTGCAGCATTTTGTGTGTTTTTTTGTAAACCAGCATCAATTTTTGAAGAACCTGATTACAAGTGTATGGCCAAAAGATCTTCCGATGTCTGTTTGGGGAATGCATTTTGCACGTGTGGCCTTTGATGTTATCGTTATACGTAATGTATAGACAATGTGATCATGGCTACATATTATGTAGAAATTACTTATAGAAAGATTCTATACTATAGAAAGATTCACAGTTTTACTAGAATGTTGCCAGGGTTCCAGCAACTATGTTACAGAGAAAGGTTGAACAAGTTAGGTCTTTATTCTTTGGAGCGCAGAAGGTTAAGGGGGGACTTGATTGAGGTCTTTAAAATGATGAAAGGAATAGACAGAGTTGACGTGGAGACGTTTTTCCCATTGCGGGTAGGGAAGATTCAAACAAGAGGGCATGACATGAGAATTAAGGGACAGAAGTTTAGGGGTAACATGAGGGGGAACTTCTTTACTCAGAGGGTGGTGGCTGTGTGGAATGAGCTTCCAGCAGAAGTGGTGGAGGCAGGATCAATTTTAACATTTAAAAGTAAAGTGGATAGGTATATGGACATGAAGGGAATGGAGGGGTATGGTCTGAGTGCAGGTAGATGGGACTAGGGGAAAACAAATGGTCGGCACGGACTGGAAGGGCCGAGAGGGCCTGTTTCCGTGCTGTAATTGTTATATGGTTAAATGGTAGTATGGCACAGAAAAAGGCCCATCGGCCCAACTCATCCATGTTAACAAAGTGTCTTACTGAGTTGGTTCCATCTTGGTATTGGTTTATTAATGTTGTGTGCCAGGATACATTTTTCGCCCTAGTCATCCCCCCCCCCCCCCACCCGCCACACTCCTTTTGGGCAGAAGGTACAAAAGCTTGAAAGTGACTCAGGACCTCCCACAAACTTAAAGCACACGGTATTGGTGGTTCAGTATTGATGTGGATAGAGAACTGGCTGGCAAACAGGAAGCAAAGAGTAGGAGTGAACGGGTCCTTTTCAGGATGGCAGACAGTGACTAGTGGGGTGCCGCAAGGCTCAGTGCTGGGACCCCAGCTATTTACAATATACATTTGGACGAGGGAATTAAATGCAACATCTCGAAGTTTGCGGATGACACGAACCTGGGGGGCAGTGTTAGCTGTGAGGAGGATGCTAGGAGGCTGCAGGATGACTTGGATAGACTGGGTGAGTGGGCAAATGCATGGCAGATGCAGTATAATGTGGATAAATGTGAGGTTATCCACTTTGGTGGCAAAAACAGGAAGGTAGACTATTATTTGAATGGTGACCGATTAGAAAAAGGGGAGATGCAGCGAGACCTGGGTGTCATGGTACACCAGTCATTGAAAGTAGGCATGCAGGTGCAGCAGGCTGTGAAGAAAGCGAATGGTATGTTGGCATTCATAGCAAAAGGATTTGAGTACAAGAGCAGGGAGGTTCTACTGCAGTCGTACAGGGTCTTGGTGAGGCCACACCTGGAGTATTGCGTACAGTTTTGGTCTCCTAATCTGAGGAAAGACATTCTTGCCATAGAAGGAGTACAGAGAAGGTTCACCAGACTAATTCCTGGGATGGCATGACTTCCATATGAAGAAAGACTGGATAGACTCGGCTTGTACTCGCTGGAATTTAGAAGATTGAGGGGTGATCTCATAGAGACTTACATAATTCTTAAGGGGTTGGACAGGCTAGATGCAGGAAGATTGTTCCCGATGTTGGGGAAGTCCAGGACAAGGGGTCACAGTTTAAGGATAAGGGGGAAGTCTTTTAGGACCGAGATGAGAAAATTTTCACACAGAGAGTGGTGAATCTGTGGAATTCTCTGCCACAGAAGGTAGTTGAGGCCAGTTCGTTGGCCATATTTAAGAGGGAGTTGGATGTGGTCCTTGTGGCTGAAGGGATCAGGGGTTATGGAGAGAAGGCAGGTACAGGATATTGAGTTGGATGATCAGCCATGATCATATTGAATGGCGGTGCAGGCTCGAAGGGCCAAATGGCCTGCTCCTGCACCTAATTTCTATGTTTCTAAGCTAGGGTGCAGCCCTTATCTTCCAAACTACCTCATTGCGGACACTTGTGCTTTTCTCTGAAACTATAATACTACAATGCTGAAAAACTATATTCTGCACTCCTGTATTTTTCTTTGCTCTACCTGTTGTACTCGCGTACCGCTTGATTGTATTCATGTATAGTATTTGATTTATTCTGATAGTGTGCAAACAAACCAATGTAACGTTTCCTGTCATCTGCAAATATACCATTCAGAAAATCTACATTCTCATCCACATTATTTATACAGAATATATTGCAAACAACAAAGGTCCTACCACCGATCCCTTTGATGCATCGCTGGTCAGAGATGTCTTCTAAGGCTTGGTGATTCCGGATATTTGTGAGTTCCCATTCCCTCCCATCACACCCCAGTGGCAAGGTCACTCATTAAACTGCCAGATGCTCCTGGGGCAGCTCAGAAGGTGTGGATTCGCTGTGACCAGGGGCGAGGCAGCCCTCTACAGCTCATCTAGATGACTGCTTTATGGCAGTGTCCTGTTGCACAGATACCCAAACCCAGTTTCATTGACTGTATTCTCAAGACTTTATTTCAGCTTTGTTCTTTTACAGCGACATGGACGTGATAACAACGCTAATTTTATAGAGCAAATCAATGACAATGATTTCCAAAGGGTTGGCTAGCTGAGGATGACTTCCTTGTTGCAGATTAACTCAAAGTACCGGCAGCCACTGTGTAGAGAAGGGCAAGGACAGCAGTTACTGAACCAAAATATGGTGAACTATTATCTTTCACAAAGGAGAGGTTCATCAATGCTGGTGCCTAGGCATTGAGATACTTTGCATGGTGCTTGATGTGGTCTCCGATAAATGAAGCGATGAAGTAGTAACTGTGATCATACCCCTGAAAAAAGAAAAATAGGAAACTTGTCAAAACTAGAGAAAAACAAAGATACATTATCAACAGTATATTAAGATAATTAATTAAATATTTGTAGAAACAAGAGCAAACCGTAAATGTTTGAAAACTCTAGGAAAACTTGTTTTAAAACATTTTCTCAATGTTTTGAGTGCTCTGGCTCAGTAGCTCCAGTGATGTATGCCACTTTCACAAAGTACAGTATCTTTACTTTTTTTTCCAACTTTGAGAGATTATATTTACCACTTGGAGCTGTCAAAAGTCCAAAAAGGATGTCACAAAGAATACATCCCTGACTACTGACAAGAGGGCTCTAGAGATGAGAAAACTGAGCACTGACTGAATGACTTGCCCCTTAACACAAAGCCAACGCCTAGTGGGTGTCTAATGAAGCCTGCAACACTTGCCTCCTGGAGCCGTAAAACTACCGGAATCTTCTTTTCAGTGCATGCCTTGATAAAGTTATCCGGGAGCAATTGTCCAGCAACCAAGAACTGATCGTCCTTTCCTTGGTCAACGAGGATGTCCAGGTGAGGTCCGGAATAGGATCCCACTAGAGAGGTGGCATCGTACGCCTGTGGGAATGAATGGCAAACTTTAATACGTCAGCACACAATGGTTTAACAGCTGGCTTACAAACACAATTAATGGTTGCTCACAATTTCTAGACACGGTAACCTGCAGTTTATTAACCATAAGGAATCCAAACATATGTCACAGTTTGCTTATAAACCTATTTTCCAGATGATGTGAAAGTGCTTGCAGCAATTAGAATAATTGCTGTTTGTGAGAAGGATTATTGGTGCTGCAGCAGGATGAGCCACACAGAAGCAGTCAGGTCACCCAGAAGTCACAATCAGCTTCCGTGTAGGTCAGCTTTGTGCGTCAGTCTGGACTGGTGGACCAGGGGCTTTACCAGCCAAACGATGAGGATTTTAATAAATGCATGCTATGGGAAGCTCTTCTCGAGAACTGAACTACTACAAATACAGAATTGAAACATGGGAGAGGAGAATGGCTTGCAGCCTGGGGTCTGAGCTGGATACAGTTACAAGAGTGTCAAAGGCTTCTGCCTGTCAGCCGGAATATAGACCATGCCTCTCACACTCATGCTGCGACGTGGCTGCAGTGGGAAATTGGATACTCCTGCTCGATTCAAAGAAGAGTCGGTACTGGGCAGCACCAAGTGGGAACAAACCTACCAAGGGGCACAGGGATGCTTCAAGGTGCCTAGATTCAACAGAGACTAGAAGTGAAAATCGAGCTTACCTCCCACTTGGTTTTATCAGGTCCCAGGTACCCAGTAAATGCCTTCTGTCCCCAGGGGCACATCACGGGGTTGCAGATAGGAGCCAGCGCTGACACAGACTGCCCACATGTAACGAGGAATCAATAGGAGAAATACAAGTCAATTTTTCATCTGTTATAATCTGTTATCAGGTAATGCTATTGCCAGTATACCTTATAACGTGGTTTGTTTACTTCACACAAGAGTCTTGCGTGCGGTCTCAGTGGACTATTTCTGTACATTGCTGATCAGGGATTGTGCTTACGTATGGCAATACTTTACTGTACAGTATGCAAAGAAAGAATTTCACCGTCCGTTAGCACATGTGACAATAAAGTACCATGGAGGGATGCAGGCAAGGGAGGAGGAGGATTTCCTTTCTGATCAGGAATGACAACAGCTAGGATTGGTGACTGCGGGGCAGTGGCTATTGCTTCTATAGATTTTAGCAAAGCTTTTCAACATTGTACGTTAGTCTGGAAGGTTAGATCACATGGAATCACAGATGAACTAACCAAATGGATTCAAAATTAGCTTGGAGGAAGGACTCAAAGACTAGTTGTAGTCAAAGGCTAGTTCTAGAGTGTTGTTTTTCTGATTAGAGGCCTGCGACCAGTGGTGTGCTGCAGGCGTTGGTGCTTGGTCCACTGCTGTTTGTTATCTACATTAAGAATTTGGATGACAATGTTAGTACATTTGCGAATTACACCAGGAATGTTGGCATTGTGGACAGGAAGAAAGGATGTCACAGTTTAAACAGGAGCTAAATCAGTTGGGAAAGAGAGCCAAGGAATGGTAAATTAATTTAGCTCGACAAGGGAGGTGATGCACTTTGTTCATCAGAACAGGATAGGATTTGCACAGTAAATGGAAGAGCGGAGATCTGGGAGTACAAGTGAATGGTTCCAAAAAAATGGTGGTTCTAGGGTGCAGGTTGGTGAAGGCAGTGCTTGGCATCATTTGGAAGGTTATTGAGTACAAGTCATTGGTGAGACCACATTTGGAGCACTGTGCAATTCTTACCACCCAGCCATAGGAAGGATGCCATTAAGTTGGAAATGGTGCAGAAGAGATTCTCAAGGCTGTTAATTGAACTTGTGGGCTTAAGTTATAGGGAGAAGCTGAATAAACTGGGGCCTTTTTCCCTGGAGTGTGGGAGACTGAGTGGTGACATTACTGAGATGCACAAGATCACGAGGGGCTCACAGTCTTTATCCACAGAGTACAGGAATCTAAAACTAACGGGCAAAGGCTTAATGTGAGAGCCGAGAGATTTAAGAGAGACCTCAGGGACAACCTTTTCACTTACACAGTAATCCCCATCTGGAATGAGCTACCAGAGGAAGCTGTAAACGCAGATACAATAACAACTTTCAAAAGACATTTGGACTGACATATGGATATGAAGTATTCAGAGGAATATGGACCAAATGCAGGCAAATGGAACAAGCCCAGACTGCCAAGTTAGTCGGCATGGACAAGTTGGGCCAGAGGGCCGTTTCATGTTGTATAGTTCTGTGAGGTCATTACACACTTTGCAGCACACAAAATAGTGCAAGTATCCAACTTGATGTTTCTTAAAATTCACAAGCAATTCACAAATTACAAAAATATGCATGGCAATTGTTAACCAAGGCAACATAAAAAAGAATGTGTATTTTTATGCAGGTTTTAAATAGAACATAACAATACAACACAGGGACATGACCTTCAACAACAATGATGCCAAATTAAACTAATCTCATCTGCCTACACAATACATATTCCTTCATTCCCTGCCTGTTAATGTGCCTAAGTGCCTCTTAAAAGCCACCATCAAGCTCCCTGATACCTGCATTAAGGAGGCATTTAAACAAAGCTGAGCAATGACAAACGCCTGTGAAGACATGTGTCCCAAACATTATGGTGCCCTGAAATGGGGGGGGGGGGGGGGGCTATGTATAAACACAACTGTAATTTCTACATGGTGAAACCAAAATGTATAAAAATACCCTTTAATAAAATCTGACAATGTGCACTTTAAGCACATGCGATTTTTTTTTTCCATTACAAATCTCAAATTGTGGAGTATAGAGGCAAATAAATAAATGATGGGTCTTTGTCCCAAACATTATGTAAGAATCGGGTCATGACATTTTCCACAACACCACCTTCTCAAGAGCAACTAGCAATGGTAGTAGCCACTGTGGACACCAGTGATAGCCATGGGTACCTGAAATAGAGAAAGACTAACTGCCAGCCTCCCAACTTTCAATAGTTTCACTATAGCAGGGCCACTGGTGAGAGGGCACAACTGCATGGGACAATCACACTGACCACTACAGCAGTACCACTGATGAGGGGACTGTTCAGCTGCAACCTTTGTTGAGAGTTTATTTTCCTGAGAAATCACAAATCTTTTCCATGTCGGACCAGTAGTTTAAGGATTAGTGTACATAAAGGCATTGCACCAACCCATTTTGAAACCTTTCATTTAATCAAGCAGTACATCAGCAACTTTGTCACTAACTTGTACCAAGGTGGCATCCCGTGTTATCCAACTGCAGGATTTATGATCTATAGAAACTGGTGGTTGTAAATAAGACAGATACCAAAAAGTGCTCGTACCTTGTATTTTCCAGGGTTTTTCAAAGCACAAACTAATGCCCCATGACCACCCATTGAATGGCCAAAGATGGACATCTTCCCAGAGATCACAGAGAAATTAGCATCAACGAGACGAGGCAACTGAGAAGAAAACAGTAACGAGTCACTAAATTGCATAAGAAACCTTAATCAAGATATGCAGATATGTGACCGCAGAGGGGTATACTCCACAATGGCTTCACAGAAATTTTCAGAAATCCTACTCATTAGAATTCATTTTATAAAAAGAGCAGTCACGGCATTTGCCGATGGCAGGTACATCACGAAAAGCAGAGAATGTTATAAACACAGCAGCAAAAGCAACCATTTCCGATCATTGAGTGTCAATTAGAATCCAGGTACTATGGTGCTTAGTGTCTTGATGTTATTGGCTGGCTGCCTGGCTCACATCCTTG
This sequence comes from Okamejei kenojei, assembly GCA_035221665.1. Lineage (NCBI taxonomy): Eukaryota > Metazoa > Chordata > Chondrichthyes > Rajiformes > Rajidae > Okamejei > Okamejei kenojei. The sequence goes on from CM069142.1 coordinate 37,558,178, forward strand.
GCAGCAGAATGGCGAGGTGGCTGTGAGCCGTTTGCCTAGGAGAGCACATGGATTACCAAGAATTGCCGCGTCTAGCACCACGACAGATGTTGGCACAGAGTGGCTCTGACAGGCGATGGGTCCAAAACCGGTGGCAGCAGCGTTACTAGAGATAATATGCATGCAATCCTTCGTAGTGCGTAATAAATCCATCCCCACTGTTCTGTGAGGAAGTTAGAATAACAAGATTGACACAAAACTTACACCAAGACAAGAGCTAAACACCCAACAGCCCACGGGATTGTTTGCGTTGGGTCGGGATACTGAGCAAATGAAGCCTCGGCAGTGAACCAGGGGAGGTACAGGTTGTTGATGCACTAAATAGCAGGCCGATTTCAGGGCATGATGGCGTAAACTACTTAGTATATCTCTATATAGGACCAAGTTTGCCTTCTCCATTCCTCCCATCCAGTGCTGTGCTGTGGGCCATCCACTATCACCGCAGTGGATAACTGGGAAAGCTAGCTCGTGTGGTCCCACAGTTCATTGGGAGCCTAGCCTTGATCAGCAGTCTCAACAGAAGTAATATCTTTATTTCAAAATTAAAATGGTCACCTTGTGTTTTTAAACAGCCCAGCCACTGATTGACGTACCTCCTCGGTCACATAGGCGTACATCCGGTAGTTAGTCTTCCAAGGCTCCTCGGAGGCATTTACATAAAACCCAGCGCCTGTACCAAAGTCCCAGCTCTCGTCCTCACCAGGAATATTGCAGCCACCTGCAATGGCAACACCCCTTGGTCACCCATAAAGCTGCTCAGATACTAACCAAATTTGATGTGTAAACATAATGGATTAATCGAGTTAAAGAGATACACATGGAAACAGTCCCTTCAGTCCACCCTGTCTGCACCAACTATCAACCACCCATTTACATAATCCTACACACACCCATGTCAATCTCCACACTGTACCACGTACCCACACACTAGGAGAGATTGACTGCCCCTAATTAACCTATTGCACGCCTCTGGGTTGTGGGAGGAACTGAGAGAGACCTATCGGTCCCAGGTAGAACATGCAAACTCCACATAGACAGCAGCTGAGGTCATGATCCAAGTCTGGTTTCTGGCGGTGAGAGGCAGCAGCTCATCTCGCCAGACCACTAGGAGGTTTTTATATTCAATTTACCCTAAATGGCAAAAACTTCTTAAGTGCTGCAGCACACTTACTTGACCGTCTACAATCAATTTACACAGCAGCGGTTGACATTGATGCAACTGTACCTCAATCTAGTGTGAAGAGGAATATTGGGTGGTTAGTTACTCACGAGGACTGGTGTCCGGCACCACGACAATGAGACTGTGCTCTGCGGCTGCCTGTTGACTGGATGCTTTGGTTATGAAGTTCTGTTCTGTGCAGGTTAATCCTACAGGAAACCAAGAGAGGACTCAACTAAGAAACAGGAATATTCAAATCTGTCCATGCTTCAAAAATGATCTTAATGTATTTTGTGAAAGGCAGTAAATGAAAAGTACAGCTCCCAGGAGTCTACATATTCAGAGCTAGCGATAAAAAGATCTGTAAAAGTATGGCAGGCGGATAAAAATGCCCATAAAATACATGCAGAATTAAAAAAAATATTAAGACCATACTAAACTGTCATAGAATACCGATTAAGCAATGATGTGAATGTCATATATGGTTTTGTGCACCGATTTTACTAGCCCCCACCCCCTCCCCCCAAAAAAAGTAGACGATTTGGAGACAAGAAAGAATTGCTGAGGATGGAATTTTGAGCAAATCACAAAGTGCTTGACTAACTCAGCGGGTCAGCAGCATCTCTGGAGAGTATGGATAGGCAACGTTTCGCATCAGCCACCATCTTCAGACTAAAATGAAGAGTTATTAAGATGGTATCAAAAAATTAGATAGGATTATGTATCAGGAAAGAGATTAGGGTTATGAAGAAAAGTTGGAGGTTTTACTGGAACACAATGTTATTAGTCAATATTTTTTTTTTAAATACATTGAAAGGGAAACTGAAAGTGTTTATGGGGTTTGGTAAAGATTTAAAATAGGGAAATATATTGACACATTGTTGGAAACTGGCTGTTAAAGCAGAAACTACGGGACAATTTAAAGGTAACAGAATATTTAATTAAAACAATAATGGGTATTGTGAGGGAGGGATAAGAACAGTGAGGGAGGGATAAGAGTGGGGGAGGGATAAGAACAGGTAGTTCCATTTGTGAGTGAGCATTAGCACATGCATTCGACCCAACGGTCTTCCCTGTTTTCTGTGATTGTTTAAAGGTCATGATATTTTATAACACAAAAGATATTTTTTCAGGTAAAATTTGAAGTTTTCCTTCTTACTTTAACATTCATACAATCTATAGTATTTACTTTTAATGATATATTTGTCCAAAAAGACTCTGCATGCAGACAGTGATCGGGGTATATTCTCCAGTCTCAGCAACAGGTCTAACTAAAGTGATGGAATACTAAAGCTGTGGCATGACTGGATTCCAGCAACTGAATTAGATTCTTGCTGCCTCTGACACGCACTTGAATCCACAGTATTTACAGGCTTGGTCCAGGTGAGTGCCTGGCCACTCGTAAGAAAGATGTTGGTGGGGAGTTGGCGATTGTAGTTACAATTAATGTCAGGAACAGGTTTAGATTTTCCTTTGCAGGAGATGTCATTGACTGGCATTCGTGTGAAAAATACTACCCGCCACTTACCAATCCCTGCCTGCCTGCAAGTGGAATAGATTTTGCTGATTCCAGGCAGGGGTTGCTGTATTTGCTGAAGTTGTGAATGGAACTGAATGTTTCAGCAATTATCTGTGAACATTCCCATCTTGCACAAGCAGCAATATCAAATCTGACATCAGTGGAAATTATGAATTATTTTTGTTTTTTCATTAAGTGACTTATTGATTTAAACACAGATATTTTTACTGGTGAGTATTGGACATGATTGCTGAGATAATCCAACAAAGCATCTCATTCACTGTAGCTACAATAACACCAGGGGAAACCGTCAAACAGCTCTCCCATCATCAGTCTCACACAGATGCACACAAACACCACAGCGATTTCTGAGATGGTAAATACAGCTTTCAGACACTCCTCACTGCGAATGCTCACAGGAGCTTATTTCCAGATCTAATGGACTGCCGTGGAGCAGCTGAAGCTATTTAGCTTAGAGGAACCATTGAAGATTTGTTAGAGCTGTTTAAGAGGATGGAATGCTTAGATGCAGAAAATCTTTTCCACATGATATGTTTCATTTTACCTGAAAGCCAATACAACACTGGGCACTTTGCACTCTCTGATTTTGGAGGCAAGTAGATTCCAAACCGCATCTTGCATTTCAATTCAGAGCTGTCATTCAAAACAAAAAGTGAATTTTTTTAAAGCATTGCAAAACAACCCTGTCAAATGCCAAAACAGAAAATGATGAAAGTACCGTTCCTGGGGCAAGGCCTCTAGTAAATAAGATGTGGCATGATGGTGTTGGCAAAATGTTTCACGCCACTGGAGAAGTAATAAAACAAATCAAGACTGCACCTCAGACAGAGCAGCTGCAGATGCCAGAGGGAAAACTAATTCTGAAGCTCACAACCCAGGTACAAATTCTGAAGCTCACAACCCAGGTACAACTGACCCAGGTCAAGATGCCAGAGTTGTGACATGGAAGTAACTCTTTCAAATAAGAACTGATGTGCAGAAAGGAAGGAAAGGAACATGGTGCCACACTTTCACCCGGCAGCAGGCCTGGCTCGCCTGCCGCTACGGAGCCAGGTAACCCGCCCACCAAGAGGCAAACCGTCAAGCCTTGCTCGTACCCGAAGGCCGGAGAGGAGGATGAGGAGGAGAGAGGAGAGGAGGAGAGAGCGGCAGCCAGCACTAGGTCTCCAGAGCTGGTCAACTGTGAATGTTAAGATTCAAGATAGCGATGGGCACAGGGAAACAAAGGTGCCAGTAAACGGATTGCCCTCAAAAGCTCTGGATGCTATGAGGTCAGCTGTGGAAGGCGTCTCCAGGAAAGGAGGAGGAAAGGATGACGGTTCGTGTGTTTGCTAGAGGGGTGTGTGTGCGCGAAGGGTATTTGGCGAGAATATAATAGATTAGGATAAGATCAGTGTACATGAGTGCTTGATGGTTGGCACTGACACGATGGGCTGAAGGGACTGTTTTCAATTTCTATTCTATTTCAATGGACTATTTCTCTGACCCTATTATATCTAAACTGCATCTGTATGGTAACTGTTAGTCACCATACAGATGCAGTTTAGATATAATAGGGGGTAGTGTTTAAAACATTGCACACATTTTAATGAATGCATTTAAGGTAATTTAGTCATAGAAATGGTTATTAAAATGACATCTAATATATCAGCAATACTGTAAGGTTAATATGCTTAATCATAGAAAGCAAGCAGAACCAAAATAGCAGAAATAAGATTTAATTTTTTGTGTGAAACATCAATTTGGAAACAACAACATAATTGAATTGGCAAAGGTCATCTAGAAGACTGCTTGGAGCAGGAACAATGTGTGTTTTACCCATGAGAATGAACTGGGCAGTGGAAAATAAACACTAATTACTGATGTAAATCCAGATATCGACTTGATGGTGAAGTCCTAAAATATCTGATGTACTAAGTTATAATCCAGCCGAGGAACTCTTTTGGCTGGATGCCTGGTCAAAAGTTGGAAAAAAGGATCTAGTTTGAGGGGAAGAGAATTAAAGCTTGGATGGAGATGCACATCTCCCTAGCTCTGCTCGGCAGTGATATAACTGCTGGGAGAACCTTGGGGTACTGGGAAAGATGCAAAGTGGATCTACTAGCATGTTAGCAGAATCAAGACATCTTAACTTTCATGAAAAAGAGGACAAGTTTACGGATTCACTGAAAAAAATAATGCCAGTGGGATGATTTAAAGATTTACTTAATATTATAAAAATGGAGAACAGCTGAAGAGGAGGGTCCAAAACAAGGGCTTACTAGATTGATTTCTCCACCTTGGTGAAGTGGTTAAACAGTTGTAACTCTCCAGCACAAGCTGCATCCAAGGTCAATAACACTGATGTACTGGCAGGAAACTGGATAATCAGAAGGATATACTGCCAACGTTAATGAAGTGGCAGAATATTGTTTCGGAGAACAAAAACGGGTCACTTGACTCCATGTTTAACCACACATTAATCAGCCCAAAATATGCGCTTATGCGGTATTATGCGGAAAATACCATGAAATTCTTTTGCAAAATTTCCATATTTACCTTAATCACAAATAAAAATTTCCAGGACATTTTTGTCACTTTTTCTATTGAAAGAAACTCCACAGATAAAAGGATTGTTTTGGGGTACAAAATGAAAGTAGCCCTGCTGCAGCTGGTAATACCAAAGGCAGAACCCCATCTCCTGCAGGTCACACGAGCTTATGCCGCTGTTCCTTCACTGCCTAAATTTCAGAATCCTGTGATTCCATGTATAAAAGTGGTAGCATGGGATGATAATAACATGCACTTTACATACAAATCAATTGTCTGTAGCCACAAAGACCGTCCACTTCATAGAACAGAGAACACAGCGAGAACAGTACAACGCAAGATTAGACCCCTTGGACCACAAAGTCCATGCCAAACATTATGCAAAGTTAAATTAATCTTGTCAAATTAGTAGCCCTAACCTCTATTTTCCAATTATGTCTTCCATTTTCTGACCTTCCATTCTGGTTCCCAACCCCTTCCACTCTGGTTCCAACCTCCCTGCAAGACTATTGGTCCCTCTCCAGTTCAGGTGCAGCCCACCCCTCTTGTTCAGGTCACCTCTGACTCAATAGAGATCCTAATGGTGCAAAATTCTGCCCCCTGCACCAACTCCTGAACCACACATTCATCTGCCCATTTTTCTTATTTGTACCTTGAATAAGGTACCATTCATGAGGCACCAGGAACAATCCAAAGATTACTAGCCTCGAGTGTCTGCATTTAAACCTTTTGCCCATGTCCCCAAATTCACTCTGAAGGACCTCATCGCTTTTCCTATTTGTTATTTTTGCCAACATATACTACAAATTCTGGCTGCTCCACCTCCCTCTCAACAATATTTTGCAGCCATTCTGAGACATTTTGTACCCTGGCAACAGGCAATCCTGGAGATTCACTTATTGCCCCAGAATCTGCCCCCCTAACTAACGAGTCTCCTATCAATATAGCTTTTTGCTTTCACCCTTCCCCGTTGGTTCCACAGATCTCACTGCTGCTGCTGTTTTCCCGTGATCATTCATCCATCCACCAATATCCAAAATAATAGACTTGTTTTGGAGGGGAATGGTACAGGGGATTGCTGCACTACTTTTTCTGCCTTCTCCCTTTCCTTGTGCTCACCTATCTACTTTCTACCTGTACCTTAGGTGTGACTACCTCGCTGTAACTTTTATCAATTACGTTCTCATACTCCCGTATGATCCTGCATCTACAGTCTCTCCCTCACTCTCAGGAGTGATCTTCAGACAGATGCACTCTCCCCAGGTGTAGTCCTCAAACTGGAAGTCTCCCTGATCTCCGACATCGTGGAAGAGCATACTGCCCTAGCTTCCATTTTCACTATACTGCTACGCGTGAAACTTGGAAAGAACAGAAAGTCATAGTCATTGAGTGATACAGTGTGGAAGCAGGCCCTTTGACCCAACTTGCCCACACCTGCCAACATATCCCAGCTACACTAGTCCTACCTGCCTGCGCTTGGCCCATATCCCTCCAAACTTGTCCTATCCATATACCTGTCTAACTGATTCTTAAATAGTCCCAGCCTCAACTACCTCCTCTGGCAGCTTGTTTCATACACCCACCACCCTTTGTGCGAAACGTTGCCCCACAGATTCCTATTCAATCTTTTCCCCTTCACCTTGAACCTATGTCCTCTAGTCCTCAATTCCCCTACTCTGGGCAAGAGATTCTGTGCATCCACCCAATCTATTCCTCTCATGATTTTATACACCTCTACAAGATCACCCCTCATCTTCCTGCACTCCAAAGAATAGAGACCCAGCCTACTCAATCTCTCCCTAGAGCTCAGACCCTCTAGTCCTGGCAACATCCTCATAAATCTTCTCTGAACCCTTTCAAGTTTGACAATATCTTTCCTATAACATGGTGCCCAGAACTGAACACAATACACTAAATGCGGTCTCACCGACGTCTTATACAACTGCAACATGACCTACTCAATACTCTAATTCCCTGGTCAATTTGTCCCATCCCACCCAAACCACCTACTCCCCTGGTACTTTCCCTTGCCACCGCAGGAAATGCTACACTTGTCGCTTTACCTCCCCCCTTGACTCCATCCAAGGACCCAAGCAGTCTTTCCAGGTGAGGCAGAGGTTCACCTGCACCTCCTCCAATTCCAGGTGAGGCAGAGGTTCACCTGCACCTGATCTATTGCATCTGCTGCTCTAGGTGTCAGCTGCTCTACATCGGTGAGACCAAGTGTAGGCTTGGCGATTGCTTTGGCCAACACCTCTGCTCGGATCGCACTAACAAACCTGACCTCCCGGTGGCCCAGCACTTCAACTTTCCATCCCATTCCGAATCCGACCTTTCTGTCCTGGGCCTCCTCCATGGCCAGAGTGAGTCCCACCGCAAATTGGAGGAGCAGCACCTCATATTTCGCTTGGGCAGTTTACACCCCAGAGGTAAGAACATTGACCCCCAATTTCAGGTAGTCCCTGCTTTCTCCCTCCTTCCCTTCCCCTTCCCAGCTCTCCCACAGCCTACTACCTCTTCCTTTCTTCTTCCCGCCCCCCCACCTCAGTCTGAAGAATGGTCTCGACCCGAAACGTCACCTATTCCTTCGCTCCATAAATGCTGCCTCACCCGCTGAGTCCAGCATTTTTGTCTATTCAATACTCTGACGGAAGGCCAATGTGTCAAAAGCCTTTTTTGACCACCTTATTTACCTGCGACTCGACCTTCAAGGAACCATGCACCTGCACTCCGAGATCCCTCTGCTCTATACCACTCCCCAGAGGCCTACCATTCAATGTGTAGGTCCTGCCCTTGTTAGACATCCCAAAATGCAGCACCTCACATTTCTCTGCGTTAAATTCCATCAACCATTCCTCAGCCCACCTGGCCAATCGATCCAGATCCTGCTGCAATCTTTCACAACCATCTTCACTACCTGCAAATCCACCCACTTTTGTATCATCAACAAACTTGCTAATCTTGCCCTGTATGTTCTCATCCAAAGTCATTTTATTTTACTCTCAGCCTCTTTGCTGAAGCCTCTCAAGCCAAAGCCTCAGCCCTCACCTTCAAACAAGCCTTTCAAGGCAAGGCCTTAGCACTTAGCCTCTACCAAGCACTTAACCTCATCACAACTTCTCCCAAAGTGCAGCCCGGTTATAGCTTTCCGTCTCATTGGCTGTTGTACCTCTCAATGTGTGCATCAAACTGCTCCTTTCTTGAAATCTCCCCCTGCTGCTCTGCTCAGATCCGCTTCCGAGTTCAAAATTAACCATTTATCCTTCACCCCAGTCATAAATATCCATTGCTGATCACATTACAGAAGATTCCATTGCGTTCTATTAGAAATACTACATCAAAAATGTGGCAATGATACCACTGCTGATGGTAGAGGTCCATGTCTTCAGCAGCTTTAAAATGTAACCAAATCAGTTACAGTACAATCAAAAGTTGCTGAAGTGTTGTTAGCGTGCTGGGGAAAGTATAAAAGTATTCCGCTGTAATTGTGAAAGTCACTTACACAAAGTTTATAGGCTGAGATACATTAATATGTCCTTACAGCTTTCATTTTGCTATCGCATGCAACATTAATAGTGATAGACTGTGATATTAAGTTGATTGGACAGAAGACAGCACATTGGATGTAATATTAACATGACTCTTAATTAAAATGTTATCTGTGCCATGGCCATTGGTTACTGAATCTGTAAACAAGTGACAAGCTTTGCCTTTTGCCCCAAGGTTGATTACGAAATGTTGAAAAGGAGGCAATGGCCTAGAAATAATTATTAAAACATCTAACATATCAACAGAGCTGTGTGCTAATGCTTGAGCATGTCAAGGGTGAAGCAGAACTTTAGTGCAAAAGATATGACGTGCACAATTCCATGGAATTCAACTGGCAAAGCTCCTTCGTTGGATGGTTCAGAACAGGAACAACGCACTGTCGAAGATCCAAGAGACAAGGATTTTCAAGACACTGTATGTAGATCTTTGTCTCTTGAAGAAAATCTTGCAATTCACAATCTAACAATATCATGGAGCTAAAAGGAAATAAACTCACTCACCTGTCATGCTCGTACACCTTCTGATATCCTCCAAAGCATTTAGTACTTGAGAGTTGGGTTAGGGCCATTTTTGTTACTGTAACAAATCAAATGGCTGTTACTTATGTTTTTCTACAAAGTGCACACAAATGTCGAAATGCTAACACTTTTGCATATGGATTGACGAGTTTAGGATCGAAGCTGTACTGTGGAAGATACCATATTCTGCGATAGTAACCTGCAGTCTAGCATGAGGCCAGACATCGCATGGCTGATTTTGGGACGGACCTGGCATCATCCCCAACCCACAGTTGTTAATAAAGTCAATCATCAGCTCAGGACATATTCACCTGATGCTCAATACAGTGCCCTCCATAATGTTTGGGACAAAGACCCATTATATAATTTATTTGTCTCTGTACTCCACAATTTGTGATTTGTAATAGAAAAAAAAAAATCACATGTGGTTAAAGTGCAGTCAGATTTTAATATAGACCATTTTATACATTTTAGTTTCACCATGTAGAAATTACAGCTGTGTTTATACATAGTCCCCCCATTTCAGGGCACCATAATGTTTGAGACGCATGGCTCCACAGGCGTTTGTAATTGCTCATGTGTCTTTAATTGCCTCCTTAATGCAGGGATAAGAGAGCTCTCAGCACCTAGTCTTTCCATCATCTTTGGAAACTTTATTGCTGTTTATCAACATGAGGACCAAAGTTGTGCCAATGAAAGTCAAAAAAGCCATTATGAGACAGAGAAACAAGAACAAAAACTGTTGGAGACATCAGCCAAACCTTAGGCTTAACAAAATCAACTGTTTGGATCATCATTAAGAGGAAAGAGAGCACTGGTGAGCTCACAAATCGCAAAGGGACTGGCAGGCCAAGGAAGGCCTCCACAGCTGATGACATTCTGATGATATTCTCTCTATAATAAAGAAAAAAATCTAAACACCTGTCTGACAGATCAGAAACACTCTTCAGGAGTCAGGTGTGGATTTGTCAATGACCACAGTCCACAGAAGACATCATGAACAGAAATACAGAGGCAACACTGCAAGATGCAAAACACTGGTTAGCCGCAAAAATAGGATGGGGTTACTTAAAAGTACTTAAAAGAGCAACCACAATTCTGGAAAATGGTCTTGTGAACAGATAAGACGAAGATTAACTTATATCAGAGTGATGGCAAGGGCAAAGTATGGAGGAGAGAAGGAACTGCCCAAGATCCAAAGCATACCACCTCATCTGTGAAACACGGTGGTGGGGGTGTTATGGCCTGGGCATGTATGGCTGCTAAAGGTACTGGCTCACTTGTCTTCATTGATGATACAACTGCTGATGGTAGTAGCATAATGAATTCTGAAGCGTATAGACACATCCTATCTGCTCAAGTTTAAGCAAATGCCTCAAAACTCATTGGCTGGCGGTTCATTCTACAGCAAGACAATTATCCCAAACATACTGCTGGCAGCAAAGTTTTTCAAAGCTAAAAAATGGTAAATTCTTGATTGGCCAAGTCAATCACCCGATCTGAACCCAATTATGGCTTTTATACGCTGGAGAGAAAACTAAAGGGGACTAGCCCCCAAAACAAGCATAAGCTAAAGATGGCTACAATACAGGCCTGGCAGAGCATCACCAGAAAAGACACCCAGCAACTGGTGATGTCCATGAATCACATGCAAAGGATATGCAACAAAAATACTAAACATGACTACTTTTATTTACATTACATTGCTGTGTCCCAAACATTATGGTGCCCTGAAATGGGGGGACTATGTATAAACACTGCTGTAATTTCTACATGGCGAAACCAAAATGTATAAAAATGGTCTTTATTAAAATATGACAATGTGCACTAACCACATGTGATTTTTTCTATTACAAATCTCAAATTGTGGAATAGAGAGGCAAATAAATAAATGATGGGTCTTTGTTCCAAATATTATGAGGGGCACTGTAACTCCCTTTGGATGTCCAATCATTTTTGTAATATTAAAAGGGCTAAGAGGTTTTTCTTGTTGACCACATACTTTAGTTTTAGTTTATTGTTATTGTCACGTGCACGGAGAAACAGTGAAAAGCTTTTGTTACGTGCTTACCAGCCAAAGAAGATTATGATTACAATCAAGCCGTCCGCTGTGTGCAAATAGAGAATAAATGGTACAACGTTCAGTGCAAGATAAAGTCTGATTAAATATAGTTTAAAGGGCTCCAATGAGGTAGATGTAGCTGGTGAGAGGACTGTGCAGTTGCCGGACAACAGCTAGGAAGAAGCTGTCCCTGAATCTGGAGGAATGCGTTTTCAAACTTCTGTACTTCTTGCTCGATGGAAGAGGTAAGTAGAGGGAGTGACCGGGGTGAGATTGGTCCTTGATTATGCTGGTGGCCTTGCCGAGGCAGCGTGAAGTGTTGGAATCAATGGAAGGGAGCTTGGTTTACATGATGCATCTGGGCTACATCCACAGCTCTCTGCAATTTCTTCCGGTCTTGAATGGAGCCGTTTCCAAACCGTGCTGCAATGCATCACGATAAAAAGCTTTCTACGGCACAACTGGATTGCTGGGAACATGCTGAACTTCCTAAGCCTTCTAAGGATGTAGAGAGGCATTGGTTTTCTCTTTTTACTTGAAGCACTGCTTACAATGAAGTTTGATGCTGTCTACCAATATGATGACTTTAAAAAATCAGACGTTGGACTGATTTGGACTTGGACGCCAAAAAAGAAGACAGTAACATGGATAGAGTCATACAGTCAAGAAAGACCCCCCTTGGCCCTCCACATCTACACCCATCTGTACTCAGTCCATTGACCAGAACCTGACCCCTGAAATTCCCCTGCCTTGGTGATTCAAATACTTGTCGAGATCCTTAAATGCTTGTGAGTCTCTGCCTCCACCATTCCTTCAGAGATTCCAACCCCCTCTCAGTGAAAAGGTTCGTCCTCAGATCACTGTTAAACCTTTTACTCTTTTTCCATCTCCACCCCTTTCCGCTGACCGTTCCCTCCGCATCTCCCTAGATAACTCGTCCCTTCCCACCCAAACCACCCCTTCCCCAGGTACTTACACCCAAGGGCCGCAGGAGATTCAACACGTGTCCCTATACCTCCTCCTTCGACTCCGTCCAAGGACCCCAACAGTCTTTTCAGGTGAGCCAGAGGTTTACTTGCACCTCCTCCAACCTTATCTGCTGTATCCACTGTTCCATGTGTGGACTCCTATATATCGGCGAGACCAAGCTCAGGCTCGGCAATCGTTTCACTGAACACCTCCGCTCAGTCAGCCTAAACCTACCTGATCTCTCAATTGCTAAACACTTTAACTCCCCCTCCCATTCCCACACCGACCTTTCTGGCATGGGCCTCCTCTATTGTCAGAGTGAGTCCCAGCACAAATTGGAGAAACAGCATCTCATATTTCGCTTGGGCAGCTTACACCCCAGCGGTATGAATATTGATTTCTCTAACTTCAAGTAGCCCCTGCTTTCCACCTCTCTCCATCCACCCCCCTCCCAGATCTCCAACCAGTCTGACTGTCCTCCTGATTACATTGCATCTCTGTTTGCCTTGGCACCTTCTCCGAGCTAACAATGGTCTATTGGGGGTTCAGTATTGATGTGGATAGAGAACTGGCTGGCAGACAGGAAGCAAAGAGTAGGTGTAAACGGGTCCTTTTCAGAATGGCAGGCAGTAACTAGTGGGGTATCGCAAGGCTCAGTGCTGGGACCCCAGCTATTTACAATATATATTAATGATCTGGATGAGGGAATTGAATGCAACATCTCCAAGTTTGCAGATGACACGAAGCTGGGGGGCAGTGTTAGCTGTGAGGAGGATGCTAGGAGGCTGCAAGGTAACTTGGATAGGCTGGGTGAGTGGGCAAATGCATGGCAGATGCAGTATAATGTGGATAAATGTGAGGTTATCCACTTTGATGGCAAAAACAGGAAAGTAGACTATTATCTGAATGGTGGCCGATTAGGAAAAGGGGAGATGCAACGAGACCTGGGTGTCATGGTACACCAGTCATTGAAAGTAGGCATGCAGGTGCAGCAGGCAGTGAAGAAAGCAAATGGTATGTTGGCATTCATAGCAAAAGGATTTGAGTACAAGAGCAGGGAGGTTCTACTGCAGTTGTACAGGGTCTTGGTGAGGCCACACCTGGAGTATTGCATACAGTTTTGACTCCTAATCTGAGGAAAGACATTCTTGCCATAGAGGGAGTACAGAGAAGGTTCACCAGACTGATTCCTGGGATGGCAGGACTTCCATATGAAGAAAGACTGGAAAGACTCGCCTTGTACTCGCTGGAATTTAGAAGATTGAGGGGGGATCTTATAGAGACGTACAAAATTCTTAAAGGGTTGGACAGGCTGGATGCAGGGAGATTGTTCCCGATGTTGGGGAAGTCCAGAACAAGGGGTCACAGTTTAAGGATAAGGGGGAAGTCTTTTAGGACCGAGATGAGAAAATCATTTTTCACACAGAGAGTGGTGAATCTGAAGAATTCTCTGCCACAGAAAGTAGTTGAGGCCAGTTCATTGGCTATATTTAAGAGGGAGTTAGATGTGGCCCTTGTGGCTAAAGGGATCAGGGGGTATGGAGAGAATGCAGGTACAGGATACTGAGTTGGATGATCAGCCATGATCATATTGAATGGCGGTGCAGGCTCGAAGGGCCGAATGGCCTACTCCTGCACCTATTTTCTATGTTTCTATCTATGTTTCTATTCTACACTTTTCTTGAACTTCATCTCTTTTGCTCTCTTGCACTTCCTTATCTCTGTAACTCCCCTGATGCTCAGTCTAAAGAAGTGTCTCAATTCAAAACATCATCCATTCCTTCTATCCAGAGATGCTGCCTGTAATGCTGAGTTAGTCCAACATTTTATGTCTATCTTCGATGTGTACCAACATTTGTAGTTCCTTCCTACATGTATTTTCATCCAAGTCATTTATATATGTTACCAACAACAGAAGTCCCAGCACTGACCCCTATATAACACCATTGGCTCAGAATCCAAACTACCAAATTACCATGGATCCCATGCACCTTAATCTTCTGGATTAGCCTACCATGATGGCCGATGTCAAATGCCTAATGGGCCTGTCCCACTTAGGCGATTTTTCAGGCGACGGTCACGTTGCTGGCAGTCGCCTGAAAAACTGGCAACTGGAACGGCGACTGTCAGACTGGAACACACACACACACATCGCTTCCTTCACCAGCCCGTTAGACAGGCGTGGGGAGCGCTGTCTGAGTGAAATTCACATGGTGCAAAGCCAAAGTGATACCGCGATGAACAGGAAGGTTGGCGCTGTAATTAAGACGGCTAAAAAAAGCACAGTGTACGGTAAGTCCTTTAAAAGAGGGGGGAGAGGAGGGAGAAGGGGGAAGAAGGAGGGAGGAGTGGTGACAACTTTTAAGAAGCCAGAGATACACTAACATTACCGGTCGGTTATCCTTGGTTCTGAAAACTGCTGCTTACATTTTTTTCCCCAATGAAATTCACCGGTCAGCACCGCTACAACATACGAGAACCTTCGACCTCCTGGCAACCCACTTGGACCTCCTGGCGACACATCTACGGCACAAGAATTCTCGCTACTCTCCGGCAACCACCCGCGAACATGTGGCGATTGCATAGTCTCCTGCACTCGCCTAAAAAGTTGCCTAAGTGGGACAGGCCCATTACTGTCCAGGTAGCCAACATCCATTACTTTACCCTAATCGATCACCTTTATCACCTCAAAAAACTCAATCAAGTTTATAAGACATGAGGAGACAAGGAAATGCAGACGTGAACTAACCTGCACAAAACCACATTGATGTTCTTAATAAGCCCATTCTCTTCCAAAATGGAAGTAAAAATCCTATCTTAAAGAATCTCCAACAATAGCTTCTCAATCACTAGCTCACAGGCCTATAATTTCCTGCATTATCCCCATTTCCTTTCTTAAACAATGAACAATGTTGACTACTCTCTAGTCCTCGCCTGTGGCTTGAGAGGACCTGGAGGTGGATGGTCAAGGACGGGCCACGCAAGAGCCGGAGATCGGCCATTGACTGGGGCTGCGCGAGTGGTGGAGGCCAGCCGAGGACGCGCCACAGAGAACACAAAGAGGGAGGGATCTGGCGTGTGGGGGCCGCCAAGACAACAAAGAGGAGCCCGGCGCAGGTGGGGGTGGTCTCGTCAAGAACAAAGAGACCACCCCGCACTTACTAGGATTATAACAAATACTTTTGTAACTTTGTAGATGCCCAATGCATGGCAACTCTTTGCATACTTGTCTGTTGTATGCAAATCAAATATTATTACTGTACCTAGGTACATGTGTCATTAAAGTATCATTCATTCATTAAAGATCTTTATCAAAGCCCCAGCAATCTCCCCTCCTCTCTTTTAATAATCTGGGTTAGATCCCAGCAGGCCATGAGGATTTACCCATTCTCTACGTTCTTCGAGAGATCTAATACCACATCCTTCTTAATCTTAAAGTGCCCCAGCAAATTGGTACAGCCCACACTGATCTCGCTATCTTCCATGCCCTTCACTTTGGTGAATACAGATGTAAAGTACTCATTTAGTACCCCACCTACATCCTATTTCCCTGCATAACTTCCTTCTTGTTTTCTAATGAAAGTATAAAAAGCCCTTGAGATTAATTTTAATCTGACTTGCCAATGACATTTCATAGCTCCTAATTTTTTGCCTTTATATTCTGCTTTATTTATATTTTGCAAATAATGTGTCTGATTTAATCATTCTAAGCTTTACTTTTGATTCCTTGCTCTTTTTAACCAAATCTCTAAACTCTCTTGTCATCCAAAGTTCCCTGATCCTTGTCCATCCTCTTTGCTGGTTCGTGGTGGTGCTGTCTTTAAACTTGTTCATGTCAGATGTTAGCTACTTTGGTACCTCAGTTGGTTATTCTATTAATGTACTTTAATATTCTGCGTACTACTCGGATTTTGCACTACAGTCTTCACTATTCTGCTGTTTTACACTTGTCGTATAATATTTAATTGCCGTAGGAATGGCGATCCCAGCAGCTCAACTGTGTTGCAGCTTCAGACCAGTGCCAAGCTCACCCCACTGTGGACTTTGCCCTGACCCAGAATGTAAGGGCCCCTCAGTCAGGGCCTGCAACAAGTGCAGACAGCAGCTGAGCACAGTTCAGCTCAAAGATCTTTGGTTCAGCTCGCTGTTTGATGTCAGACAGACCTGCAAGGCTGGTGTTTGCTGGTGCACAGTCCACCCCGGGAAACCCAGGCAGGACAGTGCAGGGGAGTGCTATACCATCAGCAACAACTGGACTCTGAGATGGATGTAAAGAATTAACACACCGTTGGATTTAAGAACATTTACAACTGAAGTAGGCCATTCAGCCCCTTGTGCTGGTTGAAAAAGTCGTCGCTAGCATGATCCCACCTCCCAGCATTGGAGGCAGTGTGGGAGAGGGAGCGGGTTCAAACTCCTCCTCATTCACCACTCAAGTTCTGTGTAGCTGTGACAAGGGTCCCACACTTTCCCCACTCTCTCCCCACTCTCTCCCCGCGGGCCGACGAGTCCCAAACACTCGCCGTGCCCAGGGACAGACAGGGGGTCCCACCACATCTCCTTGCCCCCTCAGAGAGCGTCCTCGCCCGGCCAACGCTGCCGTGACGCCGGGGCGGGCCTACCCGGGCCTACCCGGGCCTACCCGGACCAGGCCGCTCCGCAGCCCCGGGCTGCAGGGCCCGCGCAGCTCACGGGAACCTACCGATCGGCGGTCGGACAACGAGACAGGCAAGCGCGGCGGCTCGTCCTCGCAGCGACTGGAGCATGGGCGGGGAGGGGAGGGGAGACGGCGGGAGGCGTGTGATGCTTGGGCGGGCGGGCGGAGTCTGGCATTGGGCGGGGTCTGGTTTGAACCATCCTATAATTTTTTTTTGCCAACACCAAGGACTGCAGATGCTGGTTTGCAAAAGAAGACACAAACTAAGTGTTGGAGATAACAAAACTCAGCAAGTCAGGCTTGCCCACCTTTTCGCAGAGTGTGGATTTGCAAAGAGTCTGGAGAATGATGCACGTGTTCATCCCAAACAGCTCTGAATCAGAAGATAGACACAAAATGCTGGAATAACTCAGTGGGACAGGCAGCATCTCTGGAGAGAAGAAATGGGGTGACGTCTCGGGTCGAGACCCTTCAAAAGAAGAACCATCTACCGTCTGAAGAAGGGTCCCGACCTGAAACGTTACCTATTCCTTTCCTCCAGAGCTGCTGCCTGTCCCGCTGAGTTACTCCAGCATTTTGTGTCCACCTCTACAATTTAAACCAGCATCTGCAGTTCTTTCCCACACAGCTCTGTAACAGAGGACTCCCAGAGACGGAAATCAAGTGCTGCTGTTGCTGCTGCTGGGAGATCAACAATTCTGTGAAAGAAGCTCTTTGATCCGCCCGAAACTTGTTGGCCTCCCAGAGGAGCGAGATTTCTGTCAGGGAATGTTGACGACTAGTCCAGTCCAGACTGCAGGAGTACATGCTGAGGGATTCCCTGAAGCTAGGTGGAACCAAAGCAGGGGCCGCAGAGCGCTTTTGAAAGTGGGGGAGCTGAGTGACCACTGGCCTTGGGGAGGGTACCCGGTGAGGGAGTGGAGCGACCGAGTGGGGGGTCCACAGTAGGGACTTTTTGAAATTTGATGTAGTAAAATCATGTTTTAGTGCATTGTAGAAGTATGATTGCAATGTTTTTTGTTTGAAGTATTTTTAAGATAATGTAGGGCCTACATGAGAGATAGGAGCAGGTGATTATTATTTTTGTTATTGCTTGACCTCCAAAAGAGCTGGGAGATAATAATACAGGCCATCCCCCACCTCAAAAAGTGGGGGGGGGGGATATATACCCTATCCCCCCCCCCCCCAGATCAACGCCAGTGCGTTCCACAGTTGTAACTTTTTCCACACAAAGGGTGGTGGGTGTATGGAACAAGCTGCCAGAGGAAGTAGTTGAGGCAGGAACTTTCCCAACATTTAAGGAACAGTTAGACTGATACACGGATAGGACAGCATTGGAAGGATATGGACCAAAAGCAGGTAGTGTAGCTGGGACATGTTGGTGGGTGTGGGCAAGTTGGGCTGAAGGGCCTGTTTTCACACTGTATCACTCTATGACTACATTATACCTCCACCATGCATGAATGCTTCAAAATCAAGTGGTCGAGTTTTATTGCCATATACACAAGCATAGAAACATAGAAAATAGGGTCAGGAATAGGCCATTAGGCCCTTCGAGCCAGCATTGCCATTCAATATGATCATGGCTGTTCATCTAAAATCAGTCCCGTTTCCTGTTTTTTCCCCATATCCCTTGATTCCGCTAGCCCCAAGAGCTAAAAGTAACTCTTGAAAACGTCCAGTGAATTGGCCTTCACTGCCTTCTATGGCAGAGATTTCCGCAGATTCACAACTCTGGGTGAATAAAGTTCTTCCTCATCTATGCAATGTCTAGGCTCTGTGGGTGAGGGCCACAGTCTGGGGTTTGCCTGCTGCTGGACATAGAGGGGCAGAGTTTGGTGGAGATTTCTCTCAAACAAGGGAAGGGATATCACCCCAAGGCCGCTACATGAGTGGCAAGGGTGCTTGGTTTAAGGATAGCTTGCAAACACTACCAAATATGACACTAATTAATGTATAGATGCTGAGGTGTCTCATTTTTCTGGAATGGTGCTTGTTTCTTTTGGAAAGCTCACATATATCCCCAAAGAGCAAGCAGTCGTATTTAATGAGGTTGGCTGTGTTTGTCTTCACATCAGTAGTACTGTGCAATGTTGTGACTTGTGACGTGGAGGTTGTAACAGTTCTTTATTCACCATGACAAGCAGATACTCAGGAGAAAATGTGGTGGAAGATGTCTGGGAAAAACTCTCTGTAAAACTCCCTGAATTCCAAGTACATCAAGGTTTTATACTCTTTAGCGATAAAACAAAATTAACGATAAGGGTGGCGCAGCGGTAGAGTTGCTGCCTTACAGTGCTTTCAACCCCAGAGACACGGTTCGATCCTGACTACAGGTGCTGTCTGTATGGTGTTTGTACATTCTCCCCATGACAGCGTGGGTTTTTTTGCGAGATCTTCGGTTTCTTCCACTCCAAAGACGTACAGGTTTGTAGGCTAATTGGCTTCCTATAAATATAAATTGTCCCCAGTGTGTTTAGGATAATGTTAATGCGTGGGGATCGCTGATCGGCGTGGACTCGTTGGGCTGAAGGGCCTGTTTCCGCACTGTATCTCTACAAACTAAACAGAGTTATTGAATAGAATTTTCAGTTGTTACAATTGCTTAGTTTATTTCAATATTTTGAGTGCGGGCAAATAATTTAATTACATTGCATTTTTACTATGGGACCATATCTTAACTGACCAGACACCTCTGAATATTCAAACACCTTTGTTGTAATTCACATGTTTGGTCTAAAAGCTTTTGTTGACAGAAAACCCCCAGCAATCACGAGCACACATATACCCTCATATATTGAATGATGGAACAAGTATGCCCATAACCATGTTTTGAAATGTTAAAATAACCAACAGTATTGGAAAACCTTCATGATCTGTCAATGTGGTGTAAGATATTTCAGCAGAAAATATTTGATGCCTGGTTTGATGTAGTCCATTTAGCATAGCCCATGATTGTACATTTGGACAATGCGTATGAGAATACCTCATGGCCAGGTGAGCTTCAAGCCGTATCTCTGAGTAGCTGACTTCTGTGTCAGTAGGCATCTATTTCTCTGCAGTTTGCAGGGCTTATTTCTGCAGTCATGCTTTTAATTTCAAAATTGCTTACTGCTTTTAGTGTACATTTGAAATGGTTTATGAAGACTGTTTCTCGGTTGTATTTATGGTTACTATATCTTAAAATATTACCCATATCACACATCTGAGGTATGCTTTTACAAAATTGTATCCCTTCGTTTTTTACTTGTGCGAACGCCTATGGACTTTACCTGTTAAAACAGCGGGGAATATAGTCTTATATTCCCCTGGTCTCACATCCGGGAACTTGGCAACGTGACGCTGCGTGGGAAATTTAGAATTTTCAAACGCATCCATTTTGGTTAAATTTTACGTGGAAGTCCGCCGAGCTGAGATGTTCAGATTTTCCTCTAGATGTCTGATATGGGTAATAATAACAATATTGACTGTCCTCTTTCGGGGGATACGACATATATTGCCCTCACTAGATCCATATTGCCCTCGTCTTCGACTCGGGCAATATGAATCTACTTCAGGCAATATATGTCGTATCCCCCTCAAGGCCAGTCAATATTCTATTAATATACATTTTGGTCATAGCAGCTTCTTCCAAACAACCAACACCTCACGCAAGGTGGAAATAGATATGTTTGCTTCCCTGAACAATCCAGTGTGGAACACTTTGAAACAATGCTGCTTGAATTGGGCAATATTCCGCCCTCTCAGCATCTAAAGGACAGACTGTGAGGAGCTCACAAGCAGAGTGGACTCTCACCTCCAAACAAAAGCTAGTTGGGCTTGATTGCAATGAACCTAAGCTTTGTTTAAGAATGAGGCAAAACCTGGAAGGGACACCTGTACATGAATACTCTGACTGGGGAGATGATGATGATTAACCTCATAATGTCATCGCACTCAGTAGCATTGTGGGCAATATGGAATTATTTAAATAAATTACTTATTACAAGGCCAATGGTAAATATTGCACCATTTTCGAGGACTGCTTCTACCACACTTAAGCAAGCTCTACACTAACAGAGGACCATTTAACCGTATGACTAGATCATTTTTAGTCAGCCATAAGGATACATGATATTTGTAATGAATATCCTCTGTGCTAAATCAGGCCATATACAGTGAGCAGGGCAGTGAATGAATATAATTAGAAGTGATTTTGGAGTGCCAAATACTCATGGGCTAAATATGTTCATCAGACAGAACATGCTAAGTTTTTTAAATGTTATCGCAAGTTGAGCTTATTGTTGTATCCACAAGTACAGTGAAGGTATATGTACAATGGAAATCTTGCCTTCAGTAGCATTACAGGCATATAGACAGAGACAATGCCCAAAGACTTAAATTGTACATAAATTACACATAGATTACACATAAAATTTTGCAAAAGAATAAAAGGTACAAAAGACTAAACCAATAAGAACAAAAGACTAGTGCAAAACACAATTAGAAGAAAAAAGTCTACAGTAGTGCAAGAGCTGGTCTGTAGTGTTCCGCCACATTCATTAACTTATTTGTAGGCATCATAAGTGAAGGCACCAATTATTGTCCTTCCTTGTTTGTCTCTGGAGATGATACATGGATTGTTTTTGGTAAGAGTGCTTCCATAATATCGCTGTATGGGGAGTTCTTGTATTTAGACCCAAGGAGAGAGAGGTTCCTGGGGAAGCTGCAGAGGTGGTGTTCCCACCCTACTGTCCCAATTATCTCCTTGATGACAGAGGTTGTGGTTTGGCAGTTGCAGTCAGTGGAGCCTGGATAAGTAACTGTCAAGAGTGTTTAATTGTCATATGTACTGGCAACTGAACAATGAAATTCTTACTCGCTGCAGCTTTATAGGCCTATTAACACAATGATACACATATAAATGTACAATAATCAATTACACAGTAAATGAATTATCAGTAAGATGAGATAAACAGACCATAATAGTGTAAACCCAGTCTGTAATACAACCAAAACTGGAGTTAAATTCCATCTGGCATCAGATGATACACTGCAGCAACAGTAATATAGGCTGGGAAAGGAATGAATGTTGAGTGGACAGGATTTCCGCCAAGTCGGCTGCTTTGTGAGTAACAACAAAACGATAACAAAGGGACCAGGGATGCTGACAGTCTTTTCAGGTTCGGCAGAGGTTTACTTGCACCTCCTCCAACCTCATCTACTGTATCTGTTGTTCAAGATGTGGAATATTATACATCGGCTTGACCAAACGTAGGCTGGGCGAACGTTTCGCGTAACACCTTCGCTCAGCCCACCTGAACCTACCTGATCGCTTGGTTGCTGGACACTTTAATTCTCCTTCCCATTCCTACAAAGACCTTTCAGTCCTCGGTCTCCTCCATTGTCAGAGTGAGGCTCAACGCAACTTGGAGGAACAGTGTCTCATATTTCTCTTGGGCAGCTTGCAGCTCAGTGCTATGAATATTGATTTCTCTCACTTCAGGTAGCCCCGGCATTCCCTCCCTCCCTCTCTATCCCTCCCCCACCCAAGTCGCACTACTCGAAATGTCACCCATTCGTTCCTTCCAGAGATGCTGACTGTCTCGCTGAGTTACTCCAGCTTTTTTGTGCCTATCTTTGATTTAAATTAACATCTGCAGTTCCTTCCTACACAATAACAAAGGTACAGACTGTCTGACAAAGAATGTTTCTCAAGTCGGTTAGGAGTTCATGTTAATATTTTTCTCAGATTCTTGAGGAAAAGAAACATTGACAGGCTTGATGCCTGGTTCAAAGTTATTACTTCACACAAAACTCTGGGAGAGGAATGTCATTAGTTTGCTTATCTTTTCAGTTCACTTGGAGGTTTTTTGTGGAGACATTACCTTGATATCTCTCATGCTGGTTCTCAGAAGCCTAAGGGTGTGGATTATTGTTTGCCAACCAGTCTGTACCTGTGTAGTGGTTTTACTGCTACTGAGTTGATTTGTCACCAAGCAGCCTGCTTGATGTACATCCCATCCACTCAACATTCATCCCCTTCCCTGCCAGTGTATTGTCACTGCAATGTGCCTCACCTGATGGCAGATGGAATCTAACTCGGGAAAATGCTTGGTCGCCTGTGAATTCTCTGCCAGATTTGAGGTATTGTTCTTCAAACACCATTTTTTCTCAATGACTATGCTAGTGTATTGAAGGGCACAGTGAACTTCATCTTTGATGTTTACCTTCACTATTGAAATATGGGAAATGGTCCACATTGTCCAAGGTCTTACTGTGAATCTTTACTGTGGGAAAGACAGTGTGGTGCTGCAGGAGCAGTGTGGTCAAATACTTTGCCCTTACAGATGTTGAGACAAGGTCCATCCTCAGTGAATCTATATATTGGATATCTTGGTCTCTGAGCCTTTGTAAATGCAAGCACCATCTCCACATTGCGGCTCGACTAAGAACATTGGAGACTTTAGTTCCTAAATTGAACGGTCATAAATTGAACCGTTTCCCATTAATTTGATAATCTGAGGATTATCTCCACTCCTGTGGAAGTTTGTTGAAGGTATGATGCAAAGTTGCAGTGAGAACGTTTGAGGAAAGTGTTGCGACAATGACACAGTCCTATTTACCAATGTTCGGTTCTGTGTTGTAGATTCACTAGTTAGCATCATGGATTGCGTGCATTGTGAAGCAGATGTGAGAATGGCAAGTCATTGCATAATGTTTGTCCATTGCAAATCAAGCCAGCTTCAGTAGCATATTGGCAATGACAGATCCGGCTAAGTCCAGATATATCAGGAAGGTCAGTGCGGAGCACTGGTCACAGGATTTGCCAAATATCTCACTGGAAGATAAGTGCTCAATTATATATTTTGTGTGGGAGTTTTGTTTAAAGCAGGCTAATTAACAAATGCAGGTGTGAAGCTAAGATTACCTTGCTGCATAAATATTATGATAATTAGCGGAAAGTAATTTATGTGTTAGCTGATCAATTTACTCATTAATCAGCCATCCTACAGATCACCACAATATCTTCAGTTTATCCCAGACATTAAAAATGAATTACATTAAAACAAAAGAGTTTAAAGATATCTTCAATAACTATATATGCCTGGGAAATTGAAAGTTACGCTTCTGCCAGCTGGAAATAAAATGTATAGCTCATTTGTTGCTCCATGCCCCACATTGAAATCGTACAGCCTTTGAACATTGACCATTGGCCCCTTCCTCAATTATATCGTTTGAGGTGTATTTTCAAAGGGAGACCAGCCCCAGCAATAACAATGGACATGATCAGATTATTGCTTATATAATAGCCAAATTCCACATCTCTGATGGGATTATGTTGCCATCCAGGCAGCATTTTTTTTATGATTACATGTTTTCTAAGAACAGAGGTCCTATGTGTATCAACACACTCTGAGAATACTCATTGATTAACAACAGGATTATTCCTAAATAGTAAGGTCAAATAATTCAGAAATTGCTACATGTAAGGAACAATTGGAATAGCAGAACTATATGTAGGATATATACTGTATTAATTAGTTTTACTCAAAAAACATTTCTTCTTCCACACCCTCGAGGGTAAATAAACCAGTGAACTTTATTAACCATTATTCCACAATATACACCCTAATCTCCTCACCAAGGAGATATATCTGGGCCCCAGATATAAGCGACATCTGCACCTTCAGACAGTTAATTTGGTTTCGGCCCGAAACATTGCCTATCTCCTTCGCTCCGTAGATGCAGCTGCACCAGCTGAGTTTCTCCAGCATTTTGTGTACCCTCGATTTTCCAGCATCTGCAGTTCCTTCATTAACACTTTGTCTACTCCACTGCGAAATCTCCTCAAGGTATGCCTACTTTGAAGACGTTCTCCTCCTCCCTCCGGAGACAGTTTCACAACCTCCTCTCTAACTGCCCCCCCTCTGTGATTCCCCCTTCCCTCCAACTCTACGAGGTTTCGGCCCGAAACGTTGCCTATCTCCTTCGCTCCATAGATGTTGCTGCACCCTCTGAGTTTCTCCAGCATTTTGTGTACCCCCAGTTAATTTGAGATGTTTGTTTTGTAGTTGAATTCACTCTGGAATGGTAATAAGAACAGATGCAGTACGGTGGCGTAGCGATAGAGTTGCTGCCTTACAGCGCTTTCAGTACCAAAGACCCAGGTTTGACCCCGACTCTGGGTGCTGTCTGTATGGAGTTTGTACATTCTCCCCGTGATCGCGTGGACCAAGTGGGTTTTCTCCAAGATCTTCGGTTTCTTCCCACACTACAAAGACGCACAGGTTGGTAGGTGACTGGCTTTGTATAAATGTAAATTTCCCCTAGTGTGTGTAGGATAGTGTTAATTTGCAGGGATCACTGGTCGTTGCGGACTCGGTGGGCCAAAGGGCCTGTTTCCATGCTGTATCTCTAAACTAAACTAAACTAAACTAAAAAACAGAGATATGCTCAGCAGCGTGTTCAAATGAAACTGGTAACTTTAGCTTGCTGTAATCCCACACTGGATATTCTGTAACACAGACAACACTCGTGACATTTTGTCAGCCACGTCCAATCAAGAAAAACAAGAGATTGTGGATGCTAGTATCTGGAGCAGAAAACAAACTCCGAGAGGAACTTAGCGGGTCAGGCTCAAAAGTACAAATGCTGCCGCATGTAGTTCCTCCAGCAGTTTGTTTTTTGGCTGCATCGGTGTAGGCAAGGGAGTGGCCAATGTTTCGGGAAATTTTGTGAAATTGTCAAATTTAGTTTGGGCCTCTGTCTGAAATATCAATTATCCCTTTACCTTAGCTTGACCTGCTGAGGTTCTCCAGTCGTTTTTCCAATCTAGACCAATCATGAGTTCCTCGACACAAGAGAAATGAAATCAATTATTCACGTGCATTATTCATTTTAAACACTCTGTCGTTGGTCTCAAATAATTGCATTCCCTTTAACTTGCATTTACGGTATTGAATGATGTATTTTAGATGTGTTGAGAAAGGACAGAGAAGGAAAGAATGGAAGAGAGGGTAGCAGTGTTGACATGGGAGAATATTGCAGTGCTGGAGAGAGAGGATGGCGTGGTGGGGGATAGGTCGAAACAGAATCTGTTTGGATACAACTAAGTAACAGTGGGAGGGAACATAATTCTGCTGGGTGATATTCATAGGTCACCAGTGAGTGGGAGAAGTATAGTGACTGGGATTCTGTAAGTAGCATAGGAATTGTTTTAAAGGCAGAGAGGGTTAAGAGTTTTAAATGTAACCAGGATCATTTTGTACAGGCAAAAAAAAAACTGCTGGAGGAACTCAGTGCATCAGCATCTGCACGCACTTGTGCCTGAGCTGCAGAGTTCCTCCAGCAGCTTGTTTCTTGGTTAAGATTCCAGCATCTGTGGTCTCCTGTTTCTGGAGCAGTATATTCTGTCCATTGAGAATATAATCATTGCAGATCTGCCTGAGAGGGCGGTGGAGGCAGGTTCTCTGGATGCTTTCAAGAGAGAGGTAGATAGGGCTCTTAAAAATTAGCGGAGTCGGGGGATATGGGGAGAAGGCAGGAACGGCTACTGATTGGGGATGATCAGCCATGATCACATCGAATGGTGGTGTTAGCCCGAAGGGCTGAATGGCCTACTCCTGCACCTATTGTCTATTGTCTATTGATACTGGGGAATGGGGTGGATTAAGTGGAGCATTTAGGAGAAAATATATACTGTGAATTTTAGGGTAGCTAAAGGAGACAGAATGATCTAAAGTGAAATGAATAATTGGAGGAATGCCACTTTGAAAGGGATGAGAGTTGATCTAGGAAAACGGCAACTAAAAGTTGACAGGGAAACCTGGAGTATTATGTGCGGTTCTGGTTTCCCTGCTATAGGAAGGATGTCATTAAGTTGGAGAGTGAGCAGAAAATATTAATCGGCTTGAGTTATAGGTAATAAGAGTAATGAATTGGATTGACGAGGGGAATGCAGCCTTGTTCATTACTGCTCTGCCACCTTCAGGGATCTTCGGCTTTAAACACCAATACGCTTAAAGATTCTACCTTTCAATGTGGATGTCCAAAATGCTTAATTTCACACTTAAATTAAATTCAAGGATTAAATTCAAGGTTTACCATTGTTCTCCCCATTTTACCAACTGTTCTGTAGTAACCTTTATGAACAATACCAAGAAATATATTGAATTTTGAAACAAAACTGCAGATGCAGGAAAACGTTAGTGAAAACAGAAAATGCTGGAAACACTCAGCTGGTTAGGAAGTATCTGGGGAGAGAGAAACAAATTTAACATTTTGGGACTGCGATCCATATTCAGTCTGCAAGTGCAACCCTAAGTTACCCAGTTACTCACCACTTTAAATCACCTGTTCATCCTCACTCTGACCATGGCCTCCTACATTGTTGCACTGAGGCCCAATACAATGCAACTCATCTTCCGTCTGGGCTCAGTGCAGTCTTCTAACTTACATATCAGGTTGCCCAACTTTAAATAACTCACTGTTGAAATGGCCACACATGGCCAGACCTCACCAGTCTGCCTCTATGATTTTGGCTCAGTTTTTCTCTCTCCATTACTACAGCCAGCCAGCTGGTCAGGTCTCACAGGCCTGCTATTAGCAATACACAACACAGATAAAACAACATCATGTGCTTCGAACTGCCACATTGACCTGGCTGGTCTTGCACTTTAAGAGATTGTTGGTATTGGTATTTGTTCATTGTTGTCATGTGTACTGAGATACAGTGAGAAATTGTGTTTGCGTGCTATCCAGGCAATCTTACTGTACACAAGTATAACAGGTAGAGTAAAAGAGAAAATAAGCAGGGTGCAGAATCTAATATTACCTCTACAGAGCGAAAGCAGACATGGAAAAAGTAAAAGAGCCGCAACAAGGTCACTTCGAAGATGGTGAATTCATCCCTAGTATTTGAGAGGTTCATTCAGGAGTATGGGAATGTCAGGAAAGAAAGTGTTCTTGAATCTGATGCTGCTGCTTTCAAACTGTTGCATCTTCTACCCGATGGGAAAGAGGAGACAATAGACAATAGACAATAGGTGCTGGAGTAGGCCATTCGGCCCTTTGAGCCAACACCACCATTCAATGTGATCATGGCTGATCATCCCCAATCAGTACCCCGTTCCTGCCTTCTCCCCATATCCCCTGACTCCGCTATCTTTGAGCCCTATCTAGCTCTGAGAGACACAAAGGTAAGCAGCATCTATTTTTAATCATAATCATAATAATACTTTATTGGCCAAGTATGTTTTGCAACATACGAGGAATTTCATTTGCCATACAGTCATACCAATAAAAAGCAACAGAACACACAAAATACATTTTAATGTAAACATCCACCACAGTGCCTCCTCCACGTTCCTCAATGTGATGGAAGGCAAAAACAAAGTTCAATTTCTTCCCTTCTTTGTCCTCCCGCGGTCGGGGGCCTTGAGCCTTCCGTTGACGGGTTGAACTTGGCTTCCGTATCCGGCGGCGTTTGGGCCCTCCTCGTCGGGGCGATCAAGCTCCTGCATCGGGGGGGATTCTAAGCTCCCCCGCACTGGGCGATCTGATCTCGGGTCGGGGCTGGTCGAACCTTCTGCATCGTTTGGAGATTCCCGACATCGGTCTCTACCTGAGACTGCGAGCTCCTCGATGGTGAAATCCGCAGGTCGTGGTTGGAGCATCGATCCCAGGCAAGATGGTAAGATGGCTCAGATGGTAAGTCCATGTCCCCACGGTGGGGCTCAAAGTCAGTCCCGAGCAAGGCCGCCAGTTCCATGATGTTAGGCCGCAGAGCGACCATAGTTATGATCCGGAAAACAATTGCATCTCCGGCAAGGTAAGTTATTGACAAAAAGTTTCCCCCAACCCCCTCCCCCACCCACCACATAAAACAATCCAGAGAACATTAAAACAAACTTTTAAAACACACTTTTAAAAAAAGACAGACTGTTGGCGAGGCTGCCATCGTCGGCGCCCCCTGGTGGTCATTGCAAGGAGTCATCGATAAGGTGGATGAACTGAAAGCTATGACATTACAATGCAACAATATCGTTGCTATCACTAAGATATGGTCAAAAGGAATGCAGAATGAAGGAATTCAGTATTGTGTGAGGTTATTCTGACTGGAGGTCTGTGACCAGAACAGTGCCGCAAGTGGTGATGATGGATCTACTGATATTTGGTGTCTACATTAATGATTTAAAAAGACAAGAGTGTTTAATTTTCATATGTACCAACCACAGCACAAGGAATTTCTTACTTTCAGAGGCTATACAGGCCCGTAAACACATATAATTTATAATATTTAAAATATATATATAAATTAATTAATAATCATAATACTAATGTAAAAATCAAGTCCTTAATGCAACTAAAGATAGTCTGTAGAAGTTCATAGTGCTGAGGCTAGTGTTGTGATTTGGATGACATTGTAGATGATGATGTGGGAGGAAGCGAACAAGGCTGGCAGAGAAGCGGCAGGTGAAGGAGTTAGTGAGGGGATTGGCTGCAGAAGTTAAAGCCTTGGTGAGTTTTACCAGAGCGGGTCATTTAAAAAACGGTAACCAAATTTGTTAATTAGTTAATTGAACTGCAAATAAAAATAGGGCTAGCTCTAGTGGGAGCGGACTTGTTGGGGTGAAGTGCCTTGGTGAGAAAAGTGCGAGTCCTTGGCTCAAGTGCCTTGGTGAATAAAGTGTGAGTCTTTGGCACAAGAATCTTCGGCGAGGAGGCTGAGGCAAGGAGGCTACACTTGATTCAAAATTTGTGATTTTTTTGTCCACTGAGGAAATGGCAGGCAAGTTGGTGCCGTGTGTTTCCTGCAGGATGTGGGAAGTCAGGGACACCGCTGGTGCTTCACACAACTACACCTGCAGAAGTTGTGTCCCGCTGCAGCTCCTGAATGAACGTGTTGGGGAACGCATACATCAATCATCATTCTGCCACTACCGATAATGAGCAGAGGTCCTGACTGTGTACAGTAAAGCATGGAAATATTGCTTGACTAAACGTCTGGAATTTTTTGAGGATGTAACTAGGAAAATGGACAAGGGAGAGCCAGTGGATGTAGTGTACCTGGACTTTCAGAAAGCATTAAATAAGGTCCCACTTAGGAGAGTAGTGGGCAAAATCTGGGCACAAGGTATTGGGGGTAGAGTGCTGACATGGATAGAAAATTGTTTGGCAGACAGGAAACAAAGAGTAGGGATTAACGGGTCCCTTTCGGAATGGCAGGGAGTGACTAGTGGGGTATCGCAAGGCTCGGTGCTGGGACTGCAGCTATTTACAATATATATTAATGATTTAGATGAAGGGATTAAAAGTAACATTAGCAAATTTTCGGATGGCACAAAGCTGGGTTGCAGTGTGAACTGTGAGGAGGATGCTGTGAGAATGCAGGGTGACTTGGACAGGTTGGGTGAGTGGGCAGATGCATAGCAGATGCAGTTTAATGTGGATAAATGTGAGGTTATCCACTTTGGTAGAAAAAACAGTAAGGCAGATTATTATTTAAATGGTGTCAAGTTGCGAAAAGGGGAAGTACAACGGGATCTGGGGGTCCTTTTTCATCAGTCAATTAAAGTAAGCATGCAGGTACAGCAGGGAGTGAAGAAAGCTAATGGTATGTTGGCCTTCATAACAAGAGGAATTGAGTATAGGAGCAAAGAGGTCCTTCTGCAGTTGTACAGGGCCCTAGTGCACACCTGTTGTGTACAGTTTTGGCCTCCAAATTTGAGGAAGAACATTCTTGCTATTGTGGGAGTGCAGTGCAGATTCACAAGGTTAATTTCCGGGATGGCAGGACTGCCATATGCTGAGAGAATGGAGTGGCTGAGCTTGTATACTCTGGAATTTTGAAGGATGACAGGAGATCTCATTGAAACATATACAATTATTAAGGAATTAGACACGCTAGATGCAGGAAACATGTTCCCGATTTTGGGGGAGTCCAGAACCAAGGGCCACAGTTAAGAATAAGGGGTAGGCCATTGAGAACTGAGATGAGGAAAAACATTTTCACACAGTGTGGAAATCTCTGCTGCAGAAGGCAGTGGAGGCCAATTCACTTGATGCATTCAAAAGAAAATTAAATAGAGCTCTTAGTGCTAGTGGAATCAAGGGATATGGGGAGAAGGCAGGAACGGGGTACTGGCTCGAATGTCGGTGCTGGCTCGAAGGGTCGAATGACCTACTCCTGCACCTATTGTTACAACTCTCTGGGTAAAAAGGTTTTTTTCTCAGCTCAGTCTTAAATGACCTCCCCTTTATTCTAAGACTGTGGCCCCTGGTTCTGGACTCACCCAACATTGGGAACATTTTTCCTGCATCGAGCTTGTCCAGTCATTTTATAATTGTATATGTTTCTATAAGATCCCCCCTCATCCTTCTAAACTCCAGTGAATTCTTTCCTCATATGACAGTCCCGCCATCCCAGGGATCAATCTCATGAACCTACGCTGCACTGCCTCAATCACAAGGATGTCCTTCCTCAAATTAGGAGATCAAAACTGTACACAAAACTCCAGATGTGGTCTCACCAGAGCCCTATACAACTGCAGAAGAACCTCTTTACTCCTGGACTGAAATCCTCTTGTTATGAAGGCCAACATTCCATTAGCTTTCTTCACTGCCTGCTGTACCTACACGCCAACTTTCAGTGACTGGTGTACAAGGATACCCAGGTCTCGCTGTACCTCTCCCTTACCTAACCTAACCCCATTGAGATAATAATCTGCCCCCTTGTTTTTGCCGCCAAAGTGGATAACCTCACATTTATCTATATTATACTGCATCTGCCACGCATCTGCCCACTCACTCAACCTGTCCAGGTCTCCCTGCAACCTCCTAACATCCTCTTCACGGTTCACACTGCCACCCAGCTTTGTGTCATCCGCAAACTTGCTAGTGTTGCTCCAAATTCCCTCTTTCAAATCATTTATATATATGGTAAACAGTTGCGGCCCCAACACCGAGCATTGCAGCACTCCACTCGCCACTGCCTGCCATTCTGAAAAGGACCCGTTCACTCCTACTCTTTGCTTCCGGTCTGCCAACCAATTTTCTATCAATGTCAACACCGTACCCCCAGTACCATGTGCTCTAATTTTAGTCACCAGTCTCCCGTGCGGGACCTTATCAAAGGCTTTCTGAAAGTCTAGATACACTACATCCACTGGCACCCACCCCTTCATCCATTTTACTTGTCACATCCTCAAAATATTCCAGAAGATTAGTCAAGCATGATTTCCCTTTTATATATCCATATTGACTTGGACTAATCCTTTTACTGCTATCCAAATGCTCCATTATTACCTCTTTAATAATGGACTCCAGCATCTTTCCCACCACCGAAGTAAGGCTAACTGGTCTGTAATTCCCCGTTTTCTCTCGCTCCTTTCTTGAAAAGTGGGATAACATTAGCTATCCTCCAATCCCAGGAACTGATCCTGAATCTATTGAACAATTGGAAAATGATCACCAATGCGTCCGCTATTTCTAGAGCCACCTCCTTGAGGACCCTGGGATGCAGACCATCAGGCCCAGGGGATTTATCATCCTTCAGCCCCATTAGCCTAGCCAATACTATTTCTCGCCTAATGAAAATGTCTTTCAGTTCCTCTACCCCCTTAGATCTTCTGTCCTCCAGTACATCTGGGAGATTGTTTGTGTTCTCCTTAGTGAAGACAGATCCAAAGTACCTATTCAACTCTTCTGCCATTTCCTTGTTGCCCATAATTATTTCACCCGTGTCTGCCTTCAAGGGACCCACATTTGACTTTGCTACTCTTTTTCCCTGAACATATCTAAAGAAGCTTTTACCATTCTTCTTTATATTCCTGGCCAGCTTCCCCTCATATTTCATCTTTTCAGCCCGTAGTGCCCGTTTTGTTTCCTTCTGTTGTCCTATGAAAGTTTCTCAATCCTCCAGCTTCCGGCTGATCTTTGCTGTGTTATACATCTTTTCTTTTAGTTTTATTCTATCCCTAACCTCTCTTGTCAGCCACGGTTGCCTCCTACTCCCCTTAGAATCTTTATTCCTTTTTGGAATGAAATGATCCTGCGTCTTCCAGATTATGCCCAGAAATTCCTGCCATTGCTGTTCCACCGTCATTCCTGCTAGGATCTACCTTTCCAGTCTACTTTGGCCAGCTCCCCTCTCATGCCTTCATAGTCCCCTTTGTTCAACTGCATCACTGCCACTTCCGATTTAACGTTCTCCTTCTCAAATTGCAGATTAAAACTAATGATATTATGATCACTACCTCCAAGCGGTTCCTTTACCTCAAGTTCTCTTATCATATCTGGAGGTCCTCGGTGTGACTCTGGAGGGGGCAGCCCCCAGCAGTGCAGCTTTCCTTCAGTACATTGTGGGACACACCAGTAGTCCAGGCTCTGCCCCAGCCTATCAGTGGTACCGCCAGCATTTCATTGTGACCCTTTGTTCGGGCTTTACTGGCTTTATCTTTCACTAAACATTATTCCCTTATCATGTATCTGTACACTGTGAATTGTAATCATGTATTGTCTTCCGGCTAACTGGTTAGCAAACAACAAAAGCTTTTCACTGTACCTTGGTACATGTGACAATAAACTAAAACTGAACTGATGCTATCAGGCTGCTGATGTCTGTTAATTCAAGGTAATTTTTCAAGAGGTTACCATTAATTGTGAGTCACCCTTTAAGTGTGGTCTGGTTGTTTGTGTTATAGCAGTTGCAGGTGGAGTCTCTCAGATGCTTTTGTTAAGGTTCATTTTCGTAAAACAAACAACTTACAATAAGTTAGGTAAAACCAATACAAGCTTTACTGATCATTTAGCCAGCGAGAGTGCTAGGAGATACAAAGTCAAGCATTCAGCAGATACTTAACTCCTCCTGGGCCATCACTCTAATGAATGAAGACATACAGCATATTTTATACTGTTTTGGAAACATAGTCATATGTTCATACAGAGTTGCAGCAATGACGGCTAACATATCAATCACAGCTCTACCCATTCAAAGCATGCTTGTCACTGATACAATAGTCTTGCCATCCTGTGCTTCTATCAATCATAAAACTGTTGATCACAAACGTTCAAAAGCAGGAAGTTACTCAAGAAACACAACCTTTACAATTCTGTCTTAACAATATAATCTTTGAATGTCAGCTACCCACAGACGTTCCTGCTAGTAGAGAATGCCAATTTCTCAGGAAGCTCATCCTCTCCCAAGGCTTGTGTTTATAGAAGCCTGAACCTTCTCAGAAAGTACATGCAGGGTTAGTCTCCTTCACCTATTTAGTTACATATTCAAAGGATGTCCAGAGATTGACGAGATGTGACCCGTACCTTTTAAATTGATGTTGACAGTTCATCACAGCCTTGCCTTTTTAGATTAAGAAGACTAATACCACTGATGAGTCAGTTCCATTGGAGAAATTTCTGTTCTGTTCAATTTGAGCAGCATCACCTTGAGCACTAATGCATTTTCCTGTACAATTCCTAAAACGCTCTCCTGTGTTGATGACTCAGATTAAAGACGTTTCTTAAGACAAGCCTAGTATGCGTGAAAATAATGTCAAACAGGCTCGGTGCTAAAGATATACAGTTTTCTCTTGAGGCAAGTGTTTAATTGTCTTATGAACCAGCAATGGAACCATGAAATTCTTACTTGCAGCAAACGGCATGTGAACACAATGCGTATAGATAACATATTATAATTAACAAATCTATAAATTAATAATCACAGTGCAAAACAAAACCCAAAGTCTTAGTGCAACTAAAGGCAGTCTATCAAAGTTCATAGTTGAGTTTAGCGATGTGTAGTGTTCAAGAGCTTGACGGTTGTCGTGAAGAAGTTATTCCTGAACCTGGTGATCACTGTTTTTGCACACTCCAATTCCTTCTTCCTGATGGCAGGAGTGAAATGTCCAAGGTGATGTGGGTGTTTTTTTAATGATGCTGGCTGTCTTTTTGAGGTAGTGCCTTCTGTCGGTCGCTTTGATGGCGTGGAGGTCAGTACCCGTGATGGACCAGGCAGTGTTATACAATTCATCTCATTTAAGGACTAAGAATAAATAATGAATCATAAAATATGATGTTACATGAGAAACGCATACATCAATCATCATTCTGCTACTACCGATAATGAGCAGAGATCCTGACTGTGTACAGTAAAGCATGGTTAGGCATTCAGATTTGGAACTGTTCAGCTACAGGTGATGACGGCAGGTTACTCAATAAATACCAATCGTTGGACACCTCATTAGGTATGATGCAGTGGTTAAATTACAGACTAGCAATCCAGAAATCTGACTTAAAATCCCGCAATAAGATACAAAGAATTTACATGGTGATAATAGATCAGTAATTTAAAAAAAACACAGCTAGCAAACATTTGTAATAGTGACCACAAAACTGTGGGGTAGGTCAGAAGAAGAACTTCCCAGGTCAGGGAAAGGCCAGAAGGAGAACATCCCAGGTCAGGGAGGGCAGGAGAGAGGTCAGGGTGGTCGGGTCAGGATGTCGGTTGGTGTAGGACCTGCGGTCTAGGGTCAGGGGCTGTCTGATTTCTCACTAGTTTTTTACCTGAACTTGAGAACTCTATAGGGTTGGACCAGTGTGCCAGGCATCCTCCTTCCACACCGCCACATCCAGCACCTCTGAACCTCCAGTTAGTAAAGGACATTGTTAAAAGGTGGGACACATCAGAGTCAAATCCTCTGCTTGTAACTTTCCAGAATGAAACCGCAACCTGTGCTGACATTTAATTTTAATTCATTCAGTGATGCATTAAATCTTCACTATCTAAAATGGGCTCTAGTGTCTACACGGATATACCAAAACAAAAGCTCCTCAGCATGTCGAAGAGGCAGCCAGGTGGGCAGAGGGGGTGGGTTGGCTCTGCTGGTAAAGATTGAATTCAGTCCTTAGCAAGGGATGACATAGGATCAGAAGATGTAGAATCCTTGTGAGTAGAGCTAAGAAACTGCAAGAGTAAAAAGACCCTGATGGGAGTTATATTATAGGCTTCCGAACAGTAGCCAGGATGTAGGGTTCAGATTGCACCAGGAGATACAATCGGCATGTAAGGAAGGCAATGTTACAGTGGTCATGGTGGATTTTAATATGCAGTTAGACTCGGAAAATCAGGTTGGCATTGTATCCCCAAGAGAGGGAATTTGTGGAGTGCCTATGAGATGGCTTCTTAGAGCAGAATCCAGAGACTTAGAGGGTCTAGGATAAGAGGGCACAGCCTCAGAATAAAAGGACGTATCTTTAGAAAGAAAAATAGGAGGAATTTCTTTAGTCAGAGGGTGGTGAATCTGTTGAATTTATGTGAAGGCATTGGGTATTTTTTAAGGCAGAGATTGATAGATACTCGATTGGTAAAGGTGTCAAGGGTTACGGGGTGAGGGCAAGAGAATGGAGTTGAGAGAAAAAGATAGATCAACCATGATTGAATGGCAGAGTTGACTTGATGGGCCAATGGCCTATTTCTGCTCCTATGGCTTATGAACTTATATGTTGTCACTAAGATGTTGGTGACAGACTGGGCAGATGTGGATGATCTCTGTGCCTATTGACAAGCCAGATGAGCATCATCTGCCAAATATCTATGGCTCACCAAATTTAAAAATACGTCACCAGTGACCATTCAAAGAGTGTTTTAGATACTTGGAGAGGGAATTAATGAGATAAATTCACACTCCTGTCAGAAATGCTTCCCAGTTTTCATTCCATTGTGTTCTGGAAAATGACAATCATGGCTTTAGCAACAGGTCAGAAATCCACCAAATAATTACAGCCTACTTACTGAAGATAAAGAATTATCACATCATTGGCATCATGGACCAATTAGATCATTTCTGATTAATTGAACAAGTTTAATCCCCCTCCCCCTCTCCCCCCCCCTCCCAAGGAGAGAGAGGGGTGGAGCCGGGGCTGTGTGCGTGAAGCACGGCGACTGGAGGGGCAGGAGCGCTGCCCCGGGACGGTGAGGGACCTGCGCCTCTCCATTCCCCCTCACAACCCCCTCTCCCTCCCCATCAACCCCTTGCTTCCCCTTCCACCCCTCTACTCCCTCTCCACCCCTCTCTCCCCCCTCCACCTGGGGTAGATTTACCGGAGGCGAGAGTACATTACCTCCAACGCGGGGCCCAATTGGGAGCTCTCAGCGGCCCAGAGCCTCCGAGTCGGCCGCTACAAATCAATGAATCAACCAAAGAGGTTACACAAAAGGCTGGAGAAACTCAGCGGGTGCAGCAGCATCTAAGGAGCGAAGGAGATAGGCGACGTTTTGGGTCGAGACCCTTCTTCAGACTGCTCAGGGATCAGGGGAGAGATATAGACGGTGATGTGGAGAGATAAAGAACAATGAATGAAAGATATGCAAAAAAGTATCGATGATAAAGGGAACAAGCCATTGTAAGCTGTTTGTAGTGTGAAAATGAGAAGCTAGTGCGACTAGGGTGGGGGAGAGAGATAGAGAGAGAGGGAATGCCAGGGCCCGAGGGCTGAGGGAGAGGTGGGAAGGGGAGGAGACAGCAAGGGTTAACAGAATTGAGAAAATTCAATGTTCAAGCCAAGAGGATGCAGAGTCCCCAAGCGGAAAATGAGGTGCTGTTCCTCCAACTTGCGGTGTTGCTCACTCTGGCCGTGGAGGAGGCCCAGGACCGAGAGGTCGGATACGGAATGGGAGGGGGAGTTGAGGTGCTGAGCCACCGGGAGGTCGGGTTGGTTTTTGCGGACCGAGCGGAGGTGTTCGGCGAAACGATCGCCAAGCCTCCGCTTGGTCTCAACGATATAGATCATCTGGCATCTGGAGCAGCGGATGCAGTAGATGAGGTTGGAGGAGGTGCAGGTGAACCTCTGTTGGACCTGGAAGGACTGCTTGGGTCCCTGAAAGGAGTGGAGGGGGGAGGTGAAGGGACAAGTGTAGCATTTCTTGCGGTTGCAAGGGAAAGTGCCCGGGAAAGGGGTAGAGTGGGAGGGAAGGGAAGAATTGACAAGGGAGTTGCGGAGGGAGCGGTCTTTGCGGAAGGCAGACGGGGGGGAGATGGGAAGATGTGGCGAGTGGAGAGGTCACGTTGGAGGTGGCGAAACTGGCGGAGGACTATGTGTTGTATTTGCCGGCTGGTGGGGTGAAAGGTGAGGACCAGGGGGACTCTGCCCTTGTTGCGAGTGGGGGAATGGGGAGAGAGGGCAGTGTTGCGGGGTATGGAGGAGACCCTGGTGCGAGCCTCATCAATAGTGGGGGAGGGGAATCCCCTATCTCTGAAGAATGAGGACATTTGTGATGACCTGGTGTGGAACATCCTGGGAGCAGATGCGGCGTAGACGGAGGAATTGGGAATAGGGGATGGAGTCCTTACAGGAAGCAGGGTGGGAGGAAGAGTAGTCCAGGTCGCTGTGGGAGTCAGTTGGTTTGTAGTGGATGTCGGTCAGGAGTGTATCACCTGCAATAGAGATGGTGAGGTCAAGGAATGGTAGGGAAATGTCGGAAATGGTCCAAGTGAGTGCCGGATGGAAGTTGGTGGTGAAATGGATGAAGTCAGTCAGTTGTGTGTGGGTGCAGGAGGTGACACCAAAGCAGTCGTCGATGTAACGGAGGTAGAGGTCAGGGATGGGGCCCTGGTACGCCGAGAACAAGGATTGTTCGACGATTCTAGAGGAGTAAACCACCCACGGCTGGAAAGTCAGCGCCGCCAGCGGTGGAATCCAGTGCTGAGCCGCCGCTGCTGAAGCTCGCTAACGTGGAGGGAGAGCGAGGTAGCGTCAATTACTTGGGCTGAGCCTACGTAATTGATGCTCGCTCTTCCTCCACTGGGCTCAAGACATGCCCCCTTGTGAGGCAGATGTGATCGCTGCCTCCCCTGGTGCTTTTTGATTGCAGTTTTTGATGAGACCAGCAAGCACAAATTTAATATATTTATATGTGAAATAAGTTACTTGGACTATGGAAGGCGAGGACATGTAATGAAGGGGTTTACACACATTACATTGGTGACATATGTAGTGACAGTAACAGGCACACGCTTGTTGCCCGCGCTCCATCCAGTTTCTGAGGGGTTGTGCAACCAGAGGGGAGGCTCAGCTCGTCGCTGCCTCACCCCTCATCTCTCCCTGTATTTGCAGCGGAGCTGTGCAAATTTGGCGATTTTGACTATAAAAAATGATTAGATTCATATAGAAATGACATTTATAACACAGATCAGTGGGAAAATCTTAATATTTATTTTATTTTATTATTATTTTTCTTTACTTTTCTTAACAGCTATTTTCATTGGGAGTATGACAGGTGAGGCTCTGCCTCCCCTGCCTCCCCTGACCGCATGTCCCTGCTCTCTCCCCCTCATAGGGGTTTTAGATGGAGGTTGTGGGAAGTTGATACTGTGGGAGGAGCTGAAAGTAAAGCTACGAATGAGATAGCGCCTCCCACCCCACTCCGTCAGGTTCCCAGGTCTGTGTTGGGACTGGCACAGGGAGGTCATTTAAAATTGTGCAGCCACAGAACGAGCAGTGGGGTGAGAGAGGACCAGTGAGAAGTCGGCTTCAGAACTGCACCATCCCATTTCCACAGCAACGCTGTAAACATCACTGCGAAAGACAATGCAACAAAACGCGGTATGCAGGCAGGTGTCTGTTTATTTTCACTGTGCTGTTTATTGGGCCTTACTGACAGAGGAAAAGATTTGATTTATAATTATTTATATCACCGCTCTCACTGCATCAGTATCGCCAGAAGCATCTCTGTAATGTAATCACTGTTGTAACATGAAAAAGTGCAGACAGTTTGCTTACTTCAAAATCTTCACAGCCATGCAATAATAATTTGATTCTTTTTATTACTGTCGAAGTGAGCGGTGAGTATGACATTTCATTCCCCTGGATACCCTCGCACTGTTACATTTCAGATTCACGTTCTGGACCTCATTGACACCAGTATACATTGCTCATCCTACTTGCCCTTGATAAGCTGGTAGAGTGTGGAAACAGGCCCTTTGGCCCAACTTGCCCACACCGGCCAACATGTCCCAACTACACTAGTCCCATTGGTCCGCGTTTGGTCCATATCACTCCAAACCTGTCATATTCATGTAAGCTGCAGCCTTGAACCACTGATGTCCTTAGTGAAGGTGCCTCCAGCATGATGTTAGAGACGGAGTTCCAGAATTGACGTCCAGACCTGATGAAGGGCCGGTGATATATTTCCAAGTCAGGATGGTGTGCAACTTGGTGGGGAAGCTGCAGGAGGTGATGTTCCCTTGTGTCCACTGCCCTTGTCCTTCTTGATGCAGAGATCACTGGTTTGGGGTTGCTGCCAGGGTTATCTTGGTATGTAACTGCAGTGTGTTTTGCTGATTCAGTCAGTCTGTGCCAGTGGTGAAGGGGATGAGTGTTTTGGGTGCTGCTCTGTCCTGGATGGTGTTGGAGTTGCATTCATTTACTGTCTTTGAAGTTTAAAGAGATTGGGCATGCCACTGAATTTTCTGTCAATCTTCTACAAATGCACTGTAGAAATGATCCTGACTGGTTGAATCCTTTCCTGGTACGGCAATTCCAAAGCAAAGGAATGCAACCGACTGCAGAGAGTGGTGGAGTCAGCCCAGTCCATCATGGACACAGCCCTCCCCATTATCAAAAGCATCTACATGATGCCTCTACACAAGCCTCATCAAGAAAGCAGCATCTATCATCAAGGATCCCCACCATCTGGGCCATGCTCTCTTCTCACTACTACCATCAGGCAGGAGGTACAGAAGAATAGTGTCCCATGGCCAGCAACAACTACTTTGCTACAGCCATCAGGTTCTTGAACGATCTGCACAACATTAATCCTATCTCAGCAAACAGACCACTATGAATCATCTCCTGCACTACCATGGGCTTGTTTTGTAATTATGTTTTGCTTTAATATTTTGTTTTGCAGCCATTTCCTATTCGCTGTGATGCATTTTCTATATATTTTATGTAAAATGTATCTTTTTGTTTGTTTTCTGAGACTGTGGCTGTGACATTGATACAAACACGATTTTCTTTGTATCTGTACCTCACCGTATGTGTGAATATGACAATAAACCTGACTTGACTTGATTTGAAAGGTTTCTGGGGCAGAAGAAATGTGTTGATGTTACATTCAAATCAGCCGTAGTTTTATTGAAGTGAGTAGGAAGGAACTACTGATGCTGGTTTACATCGAAGGTAGACACAAACTGCTGGAGTAACTCAGCGATACAGGCAGCATCCCCGAATAGAAGGAATGGGTGAAGTCTCAGGTTGAGACCCTTCTTCAGACTGAATCAGGGGAGAGGGAGACACAGAGACACACAAGGTGTGAAAACGAGACATCAAAGGGGACGGAGATGAGGGAAAATGTAGAATATTGTCAACTTCCCCCAGCTGACAGTGAAGCGTACAAAAATAAAATTTAATCAGGAGGACAGTCAGAATGGTCGGAGAACTAGGATGGGGGAGGGATGGAGAAAGAGGGAAGGCTAGGGTTACTTGCAGTTAGAGAAATTAATATTTATACCGCTGGGCTGTAAGCTGCCCAAGTTGAATATGTGGTGGTGTTCCTTCAATTTACGTTGGGCCTCACTCACTTTGACAGTGGAGGAGGCCCAGGGCAAAAAGGTCAGTATGGAAATGGGAGATGGAGTTAAAGTGTATCGCAACCGGGAAATCATCTAGGTTTATGGTTCAATGGCCTAATTCTGATCCTGATTCTTATGTTAATGTTGGAGGTGACCTCTGCTCTCCCAAATCTTGCCGTCGTTCGAGTGCAAGGAGTTATCCACAACTGAATGCTGTGGAATCGTGTAGTGTGGGATGTTGGGTTGTGTGCTGGGGCACCGGCCAGAAAGTCCACAGGACAATGCCTTCCTGCCAGTGAGTCCAAACCAATGCTCGTGGGGAGCAACATGGCGACCAGTGGAGTGGCGTGGCGAGGTGAATCTGGTCACCAAATGGAAGGCTGAGCCATCCTTTGAAGGGCAACTTGTGCATGTCCTGAATTACAGACTTGCAGCTTTTAGAAAGAAAGGATATTTTTGGAAATCAAAACAGGTCGTGTTGGCTCAACTAGTCACATATGCGGTTCAAATCAAATCAGAGCGGGCCTCATTACTGCCAGGCAGGTCCTGGTATTTTTCTGAAAAATCCAGGTGGAATTTGTATGGTACGACAGGACTCTGATTCTTGGACATGCATCAAATTCGTAATAAAGTGTCGATGATGTTATCAGTGTGGTAATGTCAAGGATCAGATCGACAAATTCATCTTAATTGCACTCTCCCAGTTTGGCACGTCTGTCTCTCAATTAATTCAGAGCAGCACTGTCCCAGCTGAGTTGTTAACTTCAAAAGACTGTTTATTCAGTTAAAAAATCCTCTGTAATTATGATGTTGATCACTCGTTTCACTGCTGAGAAACGTATCCTGTTGAGTTTGAGCAGGACCTTTACTCAGTCCCCCGTGGTGAGACTCCCCAAGCAGAGCCCAGTGTCGGAGTAGTGTGTGGATATTCTTTATATCTTCATTTCCTCTTGTTATAATTCTCCACTCAGTCCCACAAACAGAGCCTGCTTAAATAGTATCGATCAATTTAGAAATCCAATTACCCACTGCAAAGTTATCAATTTAAATGCAAGATGGTGTGTGGGAGGGATGTAGAGACAAATCTGTCTTTCTGCTTTCAACGATACAAAGGATTATTTATGAATGCATCTTTTGCTGGGACCCTTCAGAACATTGTCAAATGAATCAATAAAGGCATCAAGTGCAGTTTGATGGTTCACTCTCACCCTCTAACAGAAACGTCACAAGCTAACATTCACAAGAATGTGCAGATGCTGGGATTTTAAGCCACTAAGCAAGCTGTTGGAGGAAGTCAGCAGGCCAGGCGGCATCTGCGGAGGGAAATCAACAGACAATATTTTGGGTCAGGGGCCTTCAAACTGATGGACAAGAAGGGAGATGGCTGCATGAAGGGTTGAGGGGAAGAGTATGGCAAGAACTAGTGAGTTAATCATGATTAATTCTGGATACGTTTATTCCAGTCTGGTCCTGTTTATTTTATAAAAGTGGTATTTGCTGACAGCTTTTCTGCAGCTTTCTTTTGCTGGTGTTCTGGTCCTGGAGGTTCTGTATTATGTTGTGACATAATCAGACCAGGTCCTGGGATGGTGGACTCTGACAGTATTCACTAGAGTTGAGAAGAATGAGAGAAATCTAGAAAATTCTGATGGGGCTCAACAGGCTGGATAAAGGGTGGATATTTACCCTGGCTTGATGTTTTTGGCACCCTGCTATGGTAAAGATGTCACAAAGCTGGAAGGAGTGCAAAGAAGAGTTTCAAGTTTGTCTCCAGGACTTGAGGGACTAAGTTATAGGGAGAGGTTGGGCAGGCTGGGACTTTATTCCTTGGCGAACAGGAGGCTGAGGGTTCATGTAGAGGTGCATAAAGTCATGAAGGTGAATGTACTTTTATGACTCTTTATGACTCCATGCTGTCTCTCTCCCTCCCTCTTCATCTCATGGATATGAAAGCTTTACCACACTTTTTTGTAACATTTATAATTTATGTTTTTCTGTGTCTATGTACCTGTGATGCTGTTACAAGCAAGGTTTTCACTGTACCCGTATCTCACTGCATTTGTGCAAATGACAATAAAATCGACTTAACTTGACTAGACTGGATCAGTGGATTGATCTGTTTGTGGGGATGGATATAAGGGGCACAGTCACGCAGAGGTAGAGTTGCTGCCTTACAACGCCAGAGACTCGGGTTCGATCCTGACTGTGGGTTCTGTCTGTATGGAGTTTGTCCGGTCCCCCTGTGACTTTTGTGGGTTTCTTCTAGATGCTCAGGTT
This sequence comes from Okamejei kenojei, assembly GCA_035221665.1. NCBI lineage: Eukaryota > Metazoa > Chordata > Chondrichthyes > Rajiformes > Rajidae > Okamejei > Okamejei kenojei. The sequence goes on from CM069142.1 coordinate 37,602,028, forward strand.
TCCCCACACACTCAAGACGTTGTAGGTTAATTGGCTTTGTAAAATTGTAAATTGTCCCTAGTGTGTGTAGGATAGTGTGTGGGGACTCCGTGAACGAATGGCCTGTTTCCGCACTGTATCTCTAAACAAACGTTGATGAGGGTTGTTGGGACATAATGGGTTTTCTTGGCCACAGCTTCAATGTGGCTGGTCCAGGATGGGACTCAACCTAGATCTCACCCACATTCTGGAGTACAGGTACTCCCCGTGTAAGCACCACCGCCATTGCTGGCTTGTTTCTAATGTAAATTTGAGTGAGCGTACAGTGTTGTGGAAATTACAAATTGCCTTGATTGCACTAGGGACTGATTACAGAGTTGTTTACATAAGTGAGAGTTTACGTAAGTGGTCTATTGTGTAAATCAGGTGGTGTCTGTATAGGTTAAATAATCTGTCGCACTGGGATTAGGGTTAGTTATCACAAGTGGATGATCCGCCATGATCATATTGAATGGCGGTGCTGGCTCGAAGGGCCGAATGGCCTGCTGCACCTATTGTCTTTTGTTCAGGTAGATATTCATCCATTATTCCACATTAGTCTTTAGTCCAGTTTTTGTGTGACCTGACTGTGACAATGGTGACACATGTCCAATATAGGGTCAATAACCAAGCCTGAGAAAGTACTTTAATGGGTACTCCTGAATATGGGAGAGATCTAGGTTGAGTCCCATCCTGGAAACATGGGGCTCAGAAGGTGTTAGGATACATTTATGGAGATACATAAGATAGCAGATTGGTACATTTATGTTGGCATTGAAGTTTGCCTTTTGTGGTCCTTGCTTTCCCTAGCTTCTACTTGTTAATATGGGGCATGCCGCACGGACAGTCTCAAACCTGCCAATGTCCAGGGACAGTGCAATAAGCTACTGATAAATGGGTATCATTCGACAATTTGGAACAACAAGCGTGCTGCCAACTTAATTATCTGTTCCTTGTGTCTGATGTTGCACAGATTGTCAATGTCATGTATCTGAATGTGAAAGTTGACACTTACATTCTAATTTTTAAAGTTTTCACATTGCATGTAAATTGGTGATTAAAGGTGACCCCCACATTATGAAGGTGCGAGTAATGAAAGTCTGCCCATAAAACTCATAAATTATGTCCGAAAATATGAAATGAAAACCTGCTCATGTAATTTTTGTGAAAAAAAATTAATATGTAAAGATTTATTTTTCCATACATGTTTCTTGATGCACATACAGGTGAGGTGGCCTCGTGATATGGATAATCGTGATCTGGGCCACTTACTAGGAACACAACTCACCCCCCCCCCAAGTAATGCTGTCGTGGCCAGTGCTATTTCTTTCATTTAGCAACCCAATCACGGACTCTGGTGAGAAGAGTATGTGTTTCATGTTTTCAAAATAAAAAATGGGTTCCAACCACTCTCATGACAGGCACTGGGTTCTTAAAATGTTTTTATTGCAACATTCGGAGAAGTTGAAATAAACATCTAAAGCCACAGAATTCAATTCTCGATTTTGTACACAATTCAAAAACAGTGCAGCGAGGAGATGTGTAATCTCAGCACATCACACGATGGTTGCACAGGAATCGGGGCGGCTAGGAACTGTTCCAGCGCTTCAAAGCAGGCAACAGGAGACAACAGGGGACACAGCATATTATGTTTGTTAATCGCAATGCATTTTATTTTACAGTTCTTTTAAAAACATTTGATATTGGTTAAAAATGCTTCCATCCTAAAAGAGTCTGTGCCATGTGCAAGTATTCCAATAGCAATGCCTGAATTGGTCTGGTCATTTGGAAGAGGCATGTTTCTCCCCAACAGGGAGCACTCAGTGAGTAAGGCATTCGGGCCACCACTGCATGCATCACTGCCATGCTCTGTAGAGTCTCAGGACTTTGTTTGGAGGATATAGCTATTGTAACTGGGCGAAGGGTGGTAGTGATAACACGAGGTTAAAATAAACCTTGGAACAATCACAATCTTGCTCAGGGAGTTCAGTTCAGGCCGATTGCACATCAGGCCTTTGAGGCATTCATTCAGGATCCCAGTAACCTTCACCAGTCTGGATGAACTGGTGTGTTAATGCAACAAGATGCAAATATAAACCCAAATACATAAATTCATTCTGCTGTGTGCTATTGTGATGTTATTCATGTGGATAGCTTTTTAAAACATTTAACCTGCTGGGATAAGTGAGGAGACTCTGTAGAAGGTGTCCAGAGACTGTAAATCATGTTGTCCCTTAGTTTACCAGTATTTGCAACAAAATGAAGCATTTGTGTACATAGAACCATGAACCATTTGATCATCAAAACACAATCTGGGGTGATTTGTCAACTTCCAACATTATCTTCTTGTTTAAAGATTTTCTGAGTGTTAATGCTTAACGCTGATTCTCTTTTTCTATAACACTTTAAAAATCAATGCATTTGTTTTCAACAAGTCAATAGAGCTTCTAAAGAGATGGATTATTGCTCAAAGAACTCCAAAAAGCATCTGCCATTGCTGCAGTTATAAGGTATTCAAAACCCTGCTGTAACTCTTCTACGTTTTGCTGTCATAGAGCTTTACAGCAGGCCCTTCTGCCTACTTTGTCCATGTCATCCTACCTAGCAGACTGGGTGAGTCCTATTTGCCTTCATTTGGCCCATAGCCTTCTAAACTCCTCCTATCCATACATCTGTCCAAATCTCTTTCAAAAGTTCTGATTGTATCCACTTCTGTACATTTGTCTCGCCACTCATTCCAGATGTGGACTATCCCCTGCATGAAAAAGTTGCCCCTGAGGTCCACTTTAAATCTCTCCCCTCTCACTGTAAGCCAATTGTACACCTCAATAAGATCATCCCTCAGCTTCCTACACTCCAAAGAAAAAAGTCCCCAAAATGAGTTTGAACATGGATCTTGCAGCTGATCAGGATGCATATCTCCATATTAACCATGTGCATGCCGGGCAGATCAGATAAACCAAGATTGCACAGACAACTCAACATGAAATCCCACAGATGTGCACACTGACTTTATGTCTCCCCTTTGGGTCACTGTGCTGTTATGTACAGGCTCCCTTCAGCAGGAACACATGCAGGATCAATTGCCTCAGTCAAACACGGGTGCTCGTCTGTACAGTTGCCCAATCCCCCCCTAACCAGCTTGGGACCAAGATGATAATAATTATACCATGAGCTACGGCATATTTTGAGAACACAAGGGACATAAATCTGAATGTCTTAGTTAGAATTAGTGATCATAAATACCAAATTGGCCGATTAAATATGTGGAACTTTTTATAATGACTTGCGGTGTATTAGCAAAACCCCAGAAGTACTTACTCTTAATAGTTTCCACACTGGAAAATGCAACTGTGCCAAGCTCCCTGTACTGTGGCTTAAAGGCACTGAAGACATTATGTATTGGGTTACAGTATGCACAGTTTACATTGCAATATAACAGCTTTGGAAGATGTGTCACATTACTCTCTGTTTCATTAACCATTCTGAAGACATTTGCTATTTCATGACGGTTGCACTCAAACATAGCTGACTTTTTCTGCAATGTAAACAGTTCCCATCTGTGGTGTTTCCTGATTGTTGTCTCCCAGGGTTTCAGCAGAAGGTACACGACTCCTCAGTTTTGCACCATGTTTCAGACTCTCCGTACTGGAGAGCTGCAGTTCATCTTTGCTGCTTGCGAGGGTGGGTACCATGCTGACCTGGATTTGCTGTGTCGGCTTCTTCTCTTCCTTGTACTGGCAGTGAATGAATCGAGAGAAAGCTGAACGGTAAGTCTTGTTGAAAAGCGTGTACACAAGGGGATTAATACCAGAAGAGATGTAGCCCACCCAGACGAAGATGCTGAGGAGTTCTTCAATCAGTTCTTTATCACAAACATCTGTACAGGTTACAGACATTACGTTGGTCACAAAGAAAGGACACCACATCACAACAAATAGGAAGAACACAATGCCAAGTACTTTGGAAGCCTTTTGCTCATTATTGATTGATTGCATAGACCTCCTTCCTGAAGGTCCCAACTTATTATCTGAGGAACACCAAGACATTATCTGAGGAGATGTCCCCTTGCTGTCATATTTCTTTAACATGGCTGCTTTGACGGTTGAGTTGGCTGACAGCGGGCTTTTCTGAAGAAACATTCTAAAGTTTGTCCACTTGGGTTTGGGGTTCAACTCGTCTGAGTATAAAGTGGCTTCCTGCTGCAGGACTCGGATGGTCAGGAAGTAGGTAGCTACCATGATTGTGAGTGGGATGAAGAATGCAACAAAGGAGCCCACCAGGACATAGTGCTCATCTGTGAGGAAACAACTGCCATCCTTAAACACCTTGGAAGCATCTTGAAGTCCAAAAACAGGAATGGGCATTGAAATACCTGAGAGGCAATTTGAAGAGAAAACAATGTAAAAGGGCAACAAAACAGTGATAAGATTAACAGATTTTCGTGGCTCATGTGATATACCTTCACAATCTGTAAAGATGCATTTGATGTATGACAGAATCGCAGAACATGACAGGTGGAGGTCATTCAGCCCATCAAGTCCATGTCAGCTCTATGGAAGATCAATAGAGCCAATCTTACTTCCCCACACTCCTCTCGCAGTCCTACAAAGTCTTTTCTCTCACATGCTGGTCCAGCTACCTCTTTGCGCTACACCTGAATCTGCCTCTTTTACTGTCCTCAGCACACCTCCCAGACTCTAGCCTCTCACTGTGTAAAACAAATGGTATCTCTGCATGTCACATTTGGTTCTTTAGTCAATCACCTTCAAGGCCCTGTCCCACTTTCCCGAGTTACAAATTCCCCTTGATTCAAACTCGGAGAATGTCCGTAGCAAGTACGTAGATATTTTGTAGTGGCTCGTAATGCCAGCTGTAGGTACTTGGGGCATCAGGTAAAGGCCCTGTCTCACTTTCCCGAGTTACTCACAAATTCTCCCGAGTTTTCCCCTTGATTCAAACTCGAGAATTAGGGTAATAGCCAGCTGTAGGTACTCAGGGCTATTTTATTTACTCGTGGACATTTTTCAACATGCTGAAAAAATGTCCCGACTTACCTGATGCTCCGAGTACCTACGGCTGGCAATACGAGCCGCTACGAAATATCTACGGCCTCCTACGGACTTGCTACGGACTCGCTATGGACATTCTCCGAGTTTGAATCAAGGGGAAAACTCGGGAGAATTTGTGAGTAACTCGGGAAAGTGGGACAGGCCCTTAACTCTTCCACCACCCCCCTCCAATTCCTCACCCCTTCAACAAGTGGAACGGTTTAACTATGTGTACACTCTTCAAGATTTAAATGCCCCCATCACATCACTCACAAACTCCTCTGTTGTAAGGAGAACAACCTCAGCACCTCCATTTTCCTTACCCCTGGGTTAATTCAACCATTTCACCCACTACCCTCTCACATCTTTCCTGAAATGTGGTGCCCAGAACTGGATCCAGTACTTCAGCCATGGCTGATCCAGAATTTTACGGTCTCAGAGGGTCCCGATGCAGTTTAGTTTAGTTTAGAGATACAGCATGGGAACAGGCCATAAGACCCACCAAGTCCATGCTGATCATTGTTCACACTAGTTCTCTGTAATCCCACTTTCTCATTCACTCCTTACACACTAGGGGCAATAGCCTAAAAACCCATACATCTTTATGTATGGATGTGAGAGGAAACTGGAGAACCCAGAAGAAGTCCACAAGATCAACAAGAGAATATGCAAACTCCACACAACCAAGGTAAGGATCAAACCCAGGTCTCTGATGCTATGAAGCAGCAGCTCTTCCAGCTGCGCTGCTGCGCAGCCCTGGGGAAGTGTATTTGTTGTTGGAACTTAGAGAACACACGTTCTGTGATTATGAGTTTGAGTTTTAGAAATTAATCTTAAATCCACAAACACCCAATTTGTGGGTTTGAATACAATCTCTACCCCACAGCCAATAAGAGTTAGCAATGTTTTCTGATCTAGGAAGAATATTTACCTTTATATAAAGATTGCATTCTGCATCATTGTTGATTCTCGTGGGTACACCCATATCCATTCTACATGTAGATTCTTGATGGTACCAGCAGAAGTCTGAATGGAATCACTTTTCCAGCTTTAATCAATGGATTCAAACGGAATTCTTTAACCATTCCCTATGTTCACATCACAACATTAGGTCGTAAAATAAATGATTCATCAGCTCTGAGCTTTTCAGGTAGGCTTAATTATGTCAACCAGATGATGAATGCCAAACTAAAATATTTTGTACAATGTGCTTCCCTGTCCCTGCTGGTAGGACATGGCCAATGCTTCAGGATTCTATCCACCATCAAATGAAGGTCATCCATTGCTGTACAGCTCAATCCCCATGGCTGCTGTGTGTCCACACTCTGGGCCTGCCCACACACTGGCACCTAACACCATCTCCACATAAACATTTTCATCCTTGTTTTCAAATCCCTTAATGCCCTCCCATATCTCTATATTGTTCAGGACCTTCATCACTCTTGGACATTTGTGTTTCTTCAAGTACTTCTGATTTAATCTCTCCACCACAGCTTTAGGCCATTTTACCTGAAGCTGTCAGCTTCTTCAATCCCCTTTGCCCCCTTGATGTCCTCCACAAGCTCACCATGCAGCTATGTAGATGAAGTTTTGGGCTAGCCACTCTCACATCTCTGCAGAGACACAAGAGACTGCAATGCTGAATCCCCCTGCTGGAGCGTCGGGAAGAGAGTCCATTGCATATGTGCTCCATCACAAACCACCCCATTAGAGAACCATTAGAGAATAAGGTGAGCATTGATGCTGCAATGCTTGCACACCCCCTCGCTAAGTGTCTATGTGCATCTATGGGATGCAGCTATCTCCAGCAGTGCTCCTCGCCTGGGACTGTGGACAAGTGATGAAGTGGTTAGCTCTTGCGGTAGTGGCTTGCAGTTACGCGTCGGATAGGTGGAAGATGACTAAATTTTCTAACCATGTAATGGGATGGCTGAATGAAATCATTTGTATTGGTTGTCTCGGAATGGTTTTGCCATACAGTAGTCTGGGACATCTCTGCACATTAGAGGGACAATATGTCTCTATGGCCAATGGTCAGAGTCTGTTCACATCAAGATCTTGGTTGCCGGGTAGATATAGGCCATTTGGCCCAACCAGCCCATGCCAGTTCAGTGTAATGATCTATAGTTTTATATACCACTCATTCTGTGCTTCTTGTGTTCAAGCTCTGAACCATCTGTCTCTTGACTGCCTGGATGGTGTGGCCTCCACCATCCTCCCAACCTCTTCCTGACTCCAGCCGCTCACTGCTGAGTGAGTGTTCATCATATCACTTCTGATTCTTTGGTCAATCCCATCGGTTCTTTGCCCCCCGGTATTTGACCTGCCCTGATGGAGACCATTTCCCTCGGTCTACTTTTGCCAACCTCTTCCTGAAGGTTCCTGGTGCACACATATCCATCCCAAAGAATGCTGACTGACCTTACACTCGTTAATCCACAGAACAATGATTACAACACAGAGCAATGCTGGCTCCACTCTATACTTTCCCCTTCCCTCTGTGGTCCCTACCCTGCAGTAAGGACCTCAGAGATGGGGAGGAATCTTTTCACCCAGAGAGTGGTAGATGTTTGGAATTTTCTCCCCAGTTGTCTGGAGTTTTGGTCACATTTAATCCAGAAATATCTGGTTGTCTATATATGAAGGCAATAAAGGATATGGGTTTAGTGCAGACATGATCTGAATGCCGGAACAGGCTTGGTATTGGTCATAAGTGCTAGGAGCAGAATTAGGCCATTTGGCCCATGTAGTCAATCATGGCATTGTTATTGGTTTATAATTATCAAGAATATCGAGATACAATATAAAACTTTATTTTGCATGCTATCCAGACAGTAGGTTTTCTGCAGCTTTGTTAGAACTTTAAGAGAAGATCTTGGCTCCTCATAATATTTATTTTAATGTGTTGCTTTATGTATCAATCATAATTCTATAAAAGATCTGTGTTTCCGCAATCATAACCTGGAGCCTGAGGAGAGCACACAACAAAGGTAACCTGCTGATAAATGACTGACGCTATTTGGATTCCACTGCAAAACAGCAGCTCACATTTCATAGCGGAGGGGACGCTTTGCTTTAGAACAAACAATTGAAATGCTGATTTGCAAATGTATGTCAGATTCTCCCGACAATGGTAGGCTGTCAAATATAAGTCCTTTCACTTTGTTTCTCTTTGCTATCCAAGTCTTGCCTGAACACTCCATATTAAAACTGTTCCGGGCAAAGCAGCTCCTTTCCCCAGTGGAGCTAATTCTGAAGCCAAGATATGCAACAGCTTCTCCGAAGTCTGGAAAACCCTGGAGCTCCGCAGTGTTTGTCAGACGGTGTCAGAGCCTCCAACATCATTAAATAGTCAAGAGTGTTTAATTGTCATATGTAACGGCGACAGAAGCATTAAATTCTCACTTGCTGCAGCTTAATGGGCCCATTAACACAATAACACACAAATAAATGTAAAATAATTAATAATGCAGTAAATTAACAGTAATACTAGGTAGCCAGACCATAATAGTGCACAATCAAAGTCTGTAGCGCAACCAAAAATACAGTTCATGCAAAGCATAGTTGTTGAGCTAGTGGTTAGTGTTGTGCTGTATTCAAGAGCCTGATGGTGCTGGGAAGATATTTTTGAACTTGGCAACGAACTTGAGGCTCTTGCACCTTCTTCTTGATGATGGTAGGGCTATGAGTGTGGACTGCCACAGTCATCGAGATATACAGCATAAAAGAGGCCCTTCAGCCCAACTAATGGATGCCAACCAAGATAATGATCAATGCTAATCCTGTTTGCCCTTGTACTACATCTCTCTAAACCTTACCTATTTATGTATACTTTACAATATGTCTTTTGAACTCATTTCAAATATCCACAACCTTCTGTAAGAAAACATTGCCCCTCCAGTCGTCTCTAAATCTTTCCACTGTCTCCTTAAACCTATTATCTGTGTAAGGTCACATCTGTCCCCTTCACTCCAGGGGAACCAATGATTAATTCAGTGATTCAATAATTCAATTATACTTAATTGTCACATGTCTCTAGGTACAGTAAAATTCTTTGTTTTTGCACACAGTCCGGTAAAACCATACTGCAGACCTCACCTAGGCAGCACGCAAGGAATCACCACGTTTCAGGCACCAGCAACGTTACAAAAGTTAATCAAACAGTCTTATCTTCTACTCGCAGTGGTGAACCAGGCCAGCTATCACATGTGGCCACAGGTGGCCCCCACTGGGTCCTACCTTCAATATCGGCGCCCTCCCACTGGGTCCCCTGCATTCTTAGGGCCCCTATTTTTCCTATCATTAACATGATACTCACCGGCCTGCATTTACATGGGTTATCTTTGTGGGTTGATCTGTGTGCTGAAGAGGCAGTGAGGGATGGAATTATTATCAGATGGAACATAGACCAGTACAGCACAGAAAGGGCCCTCTCTGCCCACCATGTCTGTGCTGAGCGTGGTGCTAAGCTAAACTGACCTCATCTGCTTGTACATGATCTATATCTCTCAGTGCAAGAAAGAACTGCAGGTGCTAGTTTAGATCGAAGATAGACACAAAATGCTGGAGTAACTCAGCGGGACAGGTAGCATCTCTGGAGAGAAGGAATGGGTGACGTTTCAGGTCTGAGTCTGAAGAAGGGTCTCGACCCGAAACGTCACCCATTTCTTCTCTCCAGAGATGCTGCCTGTCCCGCTGAGTTACTCCAGCATTTTGTGTCTACCTATATCCCTCTATTCGTTACACTTCCGTGTGCTTATTTAAAAGCTTCTTAAACACCACTATCGTATCTGCCTCCACCACCACCCCTGGCAATACTTTCCAGGCCCCTACCTCTCTGTGTAAAACATTTATCCCGCACATCTCCAATACATTTTCCTCCTCTCACCTTATAGAGATATGCCCTCTGGTGTTGGACATTTCGATTCTGGGAAAAAGGTTCTGGCTGTCTACCCTATCTATGTCTCTCATCATTTTATACATGTCGCCCCCAAAACTTAAACTTTCCAGAGAAAACAATCCAAGTTTGCCCAACCTCTCCTTGTAGCTGTGATCCTCTTCAACCAGAACCACATGCAGTACTCCAAGTGCAGCCTAATGGGCCTGTCCCACTTAAGTGATTTTTCAGCGGACTGGCGGCGACTGTCAAGTTGCTGGCAGTCGCCTGAAAAACCGGGAACTGGAACGGCGATTGTCAGAGTGGAACACACGCACACACAAACACATCGCAAATTCGGGGGCCAGGGCAAGCAGGGGGAGCACTGTCCTGAAATTCACACGGTGCAAAGCCAAGGTGATGCAGACACACACCGCGATGAACTGGAAGGTTAGTGCTGTAATTAAGACGGCTAAAGCACAGTGTACGGTAAGTCCTTTAAAATAGTGGGGAGAAGGGGGGGAGAAGGACTGGAGACAACTTTTAAGAAGCCAGACAACTTTTAATAACAGCTGTGAAGTTCGGCGGACATTTAACATTACCGGTCGGTTATCCTTGGTTCTGAAAACTCTTGCTTACGTTTTTTTTCCCCAATGAGCCAATGAAAATGACCGGTCAGCAAAGGCGATTAACTAAAACTACCTACGACTACCTCGACTACCTACAAGTACATGGCGACCCCACTACAACTGCACCTACGACTACAGGATTATCGATTATCTCCATGGCGACCAATGTTTGGTCATAGAAACTTTTTCAACATTGGAAAATTTGCAGCGACCATATTGAGGCCGTGCCTAGTTCCCAGAATACGGGAACTCCTTGCGACTCCTCACCTGAGACCACCAGCGAACATGTGGCGACCATGTGGCGAGCGCAGAATCTCCTGCACTCGCCTAAAATGTCGCCTAGGTGGGACAGGCCCATAGGTTTTGCAACATGACTTCCTGACTCTTATAGGTCAATGCCCCCAGTAAGGAAAGAAAGCATTCCATAGGCCTCCTTTAGCACCCTATCTACTCGTGCTGCCACCTTCAGTGAGGTATGAACTTGGTATTGTGATACGAGAATTGAATGTTGGTCATCCTGCAGCTTAGAATTATCATCTTCATATCAACATTGTTGCCAGTTATTGTGTTTTCTCCAACCTTTCTCATTATACCTCCTATATTCCTATCCAAATTGTTAATACAAATGACAAAAATGGTCCCATCGCTCTCCATTATCACCCTCTGCTTCCATTAATTGGGACAAAGTTGGATCTAATATGTCAAATTACCGCAGAGCTCATGGATTCTAACCTATTGCAACAGTGGTCCACGTGGGATCTTGTCAATGGCCTTACTGATGTCCACGTCAACCCTGTGATTTTATTTTAAATCCCTAAAAGATTACATCAATTTAGTCAGACAGAAACAGCACTAACAGAGCCATGTAGAATATCAATAATTAATCTTTGTTTTTCCAAGTGTACAAGTGTCGATGATTTAATAGTACATTATTACCATATGTACCAAGGTACAATGAAATTCCTTCTTCAATGCAGTTCAGTAAACATCCTACTATTGATATTACTCCTTATTGCTCTTACTGCTCATTAAGGATAAGCCCAGGAGATTTTATGTACATAGGGGGAAAAAGGATCAAAATAATAAATTTGAATATGGAAGTTGAGGGTTCATGTTGCAGTTGTATACGATGTTGATGAGACCACATTTCGAGTACTGTGTTCAGTTTTGGTCATCATGTTATAGCAAGGACATCAAACTGAAAGGGTGCAAAGAAGATTTATGAGGATGTTGCCAGGACCTGAGGGTCTGGGTTAGTGGATAACCTCACATTGATCCACATTATACTGCAACTGCGGTGAGTGGGCAAATGCATGGCAGATGCAGTATAATGTGGATAAATGTGAGGTTATCCACTTTGGTGGCAAAAACAGGAAAGTAGACTATTATCTGAATAGTGGCCGATTAGAAAAAGGGGAGATGCAACAAGACCTGGGTGTCATGGTACACCAGTCATTGAAAGTAGGCATGCAGGTGCAGCAGGCAGTGAAGAAAGCGAATGGTATGTTAGCATTCATAGCGAAAGGATTTGAGTATAAGAGCAGGGAGGTTCTACTGCAGTTGTACGGGGTCTTGGTGAGACCACACCTGGAGTAATGCGTACAGTTTTGGTCTCCAAATCTGAGGAAAGACATTCTTGCCATAGAGGGACCAGACTGGTTCCTGGGATGTCAGGACTTTCATATGAAGAAAGACTGGATAGACTCGCTAGAATTTAGAAGATTGAGGGGGGATCTTTTAGAAACGTACAAAATTCTTAAAGGGTTGGACAGGCTAGATGCAGGAAGATTGTTCCCGATGTTGGGGAAGTCCTGAACAAGGGGTCACAGTTTAAGGATAAGGGGGAAATCTTTTAGGACAGAGATGAGAAAAACATTTTTCACACAGAGAGTGGTGAGTCTGTGGAATTCTCTGCCACAGAAGGTAGTTGAGGCCAGTTCATTGGCTATATTTAAGAGGGAGTTAGATGTGGCCCTTGTGGCTATAGGGATCAGGGGGTATGGAGAGAAGGCAGGTACAGGATACTGAGTTGGATGATCAGCCATGATCATATTGAATGGCGGTGCAGGCTCGAAGGGCCGAATGGCCTACTGCTGCACCTATTTTCTATGTTTCTATGTTTCTATAGGGAGAGGTTGAACAGGCTATGTCTCTCTCCTTGGAGCGCAGGAGGATGAGGAGTGATGTTATAGAGGCAGACAAAATCATGAGATGAATAGATCGGGTAGACAAGAGTCTCTTGTGCAGAATAGTGGAATAGTGAACCAGAGGACATAGATTTAAGGTGAGGAGAGAAAGATTTAATAGGAACACGAGGGGGTAACCTTTTTTTATACAAAGGATTGTTGGGGAATGGAATGAGCTGTCGGAGGAGATGGGTACACAAAAAGCTGGAGAAACTCAGCGGGTGCAGCAGCATCTAAGGAGCGAAGGAAATAGGCGAGGTTTCGGGTCGAGACCCTTCTTCAGACTGGTCAGGGATGTCGGAGGAGGTGGTTGGGGTAGGTACTATTGCAGCGTTTAACAAGCATTTAAACAAGTACATGGATTGCATAGGTTTAGAGAGATATGGTCCAAACGCAGGCATGTGGGACTAGTGTAGATGGGGCATGTTGGTCGGTATGGGCAAGTTGGGCCAAAGGGCCTGTTTCCACACTGTATAACTCTATGACTGTATGACATAGTCATAATCATATTTAAGTGCAAGAGTGTACGAATATAGATTACAGTGAGACAGTACTCTAGAGTCGCCATGTTTCTGGCATTTTTTATGATTCGTCCAAAGTTGTTAAAAATGTTGAGTTTTAACTTGGCGATAAAGGCCCGTTGTCCCAGTGGCGGCAATGGGTTGGAGTTGCATGAGTTGGCCAGGCCAGGCAATGTTGTTGGTGTCCTCCACCACTGTTGATGTTGTCTCTCAATTTTTTTTCCAGTAACTTCCCCACCAATTAGACTCACTGTTCTGTAATTACCCATTTATCCCCACTGTCTTTCGAGAATAACAATAACACATTAGCTGACCTCCAGTAATTTGGCACCCCACCTGTTGCTAGTAAAGATTTAAAAATCTGTCAGGTATATGTTAAGAGCATGCCAACTGGTTGCTTCATGGTCTGGTTCGGTAACTCAAACACCTAGGAACGAAGGAGACTGCAGAAAGAAGTGAATATTGCAGGGATGTTGATGTCCCCACCAACGAAGGGATCAAAAAGGCAGCTAATATCTTCAAATACCCACACCACTGTGGCTATACGTTTATCTCTCTGGCACCATCAGGAAGAAGTTACAGGAGCCTGAGAACCATGACCTCAAAATTCAAGAACAGCTTCTTTCCAGCAACCTTCAGACTCTTCAATCACACTGCGCAACCCAAACCACAACCCTACGCCATCAACGATCTATGAACTTTGTTTAGGTGGCACTGCATACTTTGGTTTTGCACTATTATAATCTGGTCATCTAGTATTACTGATTATTAATTTGTTGTATTTTTTTCCTTTTGTGTTAATGGGTTAATAAAGCTGCAGCAAGTAAGAATTTCATTGTTTCGTTCCCGGTGCAAATGACAATTAAACCCTCTTGCCTTGACTCTTGATTCAGAGGGTGGTAGTGGAAGATTGTTATTCAGATTATTGGTGTGCTGCAGAGACTGGAGCAAGGTCTGCTGCCATTTGTCATCTACATTAACAATTTGGTTAAGAACATGGTTGTCATAGTTAATAAGTTTGTGTATGACACCAAAATAAATATCAAAACAAACAGTAAGAGTTTCAGTGGGGAGATAAATAGGAAGAAGGCTATTAAGATATGTTTGACCACTAGTGAATAAGGCTGGTGGATTAATAACAGGAAACAACAAGATGGCAGCTATGGTGGATCAATATTTTGCACCAGTCTTCACCGTCGAGGACACTGCAAATATCCCCAATATAACAGATGGGCTCATTTTCAATCAAAACTCAATTAAATTTTAGGAGTGTAGCAGAAGATTGGAAAACAAGCAATGTGACTTTTTTTTTTTAAAAGGAGGAAGCAGAAGATGAGAAAGATAGGTCAGTTACTTTAACATCTATTGTTGGCAAGGTTCCAAAGACATTAATCAAAAAGATGAGGGAATTGTAATTCTGCAATGGGATTTAGATAGATTGTGCGATTGGGTGAAGACATGGTAAGTGAGTTTAACGTAGCAAGTGTAAGATGTACTTTAGTAAGAGGGATCAAAAGGCAGATTATTTTCTAAATGGAGAGAGGCTGTGAGTGAAGTTCAGAGGAATTCAGAACATAGAACAATATAGTAAGGAACAGGTCCTTCAGCCCAACATGTTTGTGCCAACCATAATGGAAAACGACGCTCGCATCTGCCTGCACAGAGTCCATTTCTCTCCATTCTTTGCCTGTTTTATTTAAATTCCTCTCAAATGGCACAAACAACAATGCTACTGAATCTGGTGATATGTGCTTTCACACTTTTGTATCTTCTGCCTGATGGAGAGGGGAGAAGATGAAATGACTGGGGTTAAAGTGATCCTTAATTATGCTGGCTGCTTTCTCAAGGCAGCATGAAGCATGGCAGGAATCGATGGCAGGGCGGCTGGTTTGTGTGATGGGTAAGGGTTACAACTACAACCTTTTGCAATTTCTTGTGGTCTGTGATAGATCTTTTGCCAAACCGAGAATGTAATGTGTCCCAGTGCACCTGTTGATGTTGGTAAGAGTCTTTCTGAAGAGACACGCTGAACCTTCTTAATCTTCTGAGGACAGAGAAAGCATTGGTGTGTATTCTTGGCCATAGCTGCAACATGGTTGGTCCAGGCCAAATTGTTGATGATATTTATGCCAAGTAAATTGAAACTCTCGACTATTTCCACTGACTGGGGCATATACACAATCTCATTTCCCGAAATCAATAATTCGCTCCTTCATCTTGCTGACATTGAGGGGATGGTTGTTGTCTCGGTACTATGTTACTGAGATCTCTATCTCTTTTTTGTACTCCGTCTAGTCATTGTTGTAGATTTGGCCTACTATGGTGGTGTCGTCTGCAAAATTACGGTGTTAAAGTGGAATTTTGTTACACAGTCGTGAGTGTACAAGGAGTGATGTAAGGGGTTGGGAATGTATCCTTGCAGGGGACCAATGTTGACAATTATCATGAGTATAAAACCAAAGTTTTATGCAGCTGCAACATGAATAACCAGCTCTTGTATGCAACATCCTCAACCAATGTAGGCAAGCATGCTGTACAATCTTCATTACCACCTATCCACTTGTGTGCCATTTTTATGGAACTAGTACTTATACCTCAAGATCTATCTGTACATCAGTGCTCCTAAGGGTTTTGCTATTTACAGTATTACATCCTCCCATTTAGCCTCTTACACTTGACCCCCGAAAATGCAACAGTTTTCATTTATGTCTAAACTCCATCTGCCATTTCTCCGACCACATTTCCAACTGGTTTGTATTCTGCTGTATTCTTTAACAACCTTCCTTGCTATGGACAATTCCACCTATTTTCATGTCTTCTGCAAATTTACTAATCAGGCACCAGCATTTTTAAGCAAATCATTAATATATCTATCTATATACTTTTAAAATTCTGTGTGTGTCTGCCGACCGCCATCCGGCTGCCGGCTGGCTGTCGCATTCCGTTTTCCTTTCAGATAAGATTTTCGCCCTTTGATTCCCTGCTCCGCCAAAACCGGACCCTCAGACGCCGCCGTTTTTTCCATTTCGCCAGACGTTACGCTTGTACATTCACAAAGGTGCTCCTCATTATGTTTAGACGTTTTTACGTACACATTTTTAATAAAATCCTTCCCCCCCCCCCCCCCCCCAATTTTTCAAAATCTTAAAACAATCAAACTGCTCTCACCCATAGAATGTTGGTGAACGTTCCATCGTGTGATGTCACAATGCCCAATGCTCACAGATGTCCAATCGGAATGGATCTCATTTACATATGCCCTTGCACCAGCCCCCCCCCCCCCCCGCAGCCTGTGTCGAAGCGCTTGATCACGTGTGTGGGAATAGAGAAAGAGGATTGGGGGCGATAGGGAGTGGGGAATAGATGGACTGCCCCTACCTCTCCCCCTCCCTCCACACTCTCCCCCCTCCCTCCCCTACCCCATCTCCCTCCTCCCCTCCCTCACCCTCCCCCACACCTCTCACCCTTCCCCATCCCCTCTCCTCCCCACCCCTCTCTCCTCCCCCTCTCCATCTACCTCTCCTCACCCCTCTCCCTCCTCCCCCTCCTCCTCCTCCCACCCCCATCCCTCTCTCCCACAACCCTTCCCTCTCCCCCCAACCCCCATTCCCTCTCTCCCCCCACCCACTCTTCCCTTTCCCTCCACATTCTTCCCCCTCTCTCCCCTACCCCATCTCCCCCTCCCCCCCCTCCCACACCTCTCTCTCCCTCCGCTCTCACACCTCTCTCCTCCCCCTCTCCATCTCCCTCTCCTCACCCCTCTCCCTCTCCCCCTCCTCCTCCCACCCCATCCCTCTCCCCCCCACCCCCCTTCCCTCACCCCCACCCCTTTTTCCCTACCCCTCTGTCCCTCTTCTACCACTCCCTCCTAACCCCCTCCCCTCCCTCTCTCCCACCACTCCCCCTACCCCCTCCCCCCCTCCCTACCCACTCTTCCACTCCCCCTACCCCTCTCCCCCATCGCCCACCCCTTCCTCACCCCTCTCTCTCCCCACTCTTCCCTCTCCCCTTCCCCCTACCACTCTCACCCTCCCTCCACACTCTTTCCTCCCTCTCCCCATCCCTCTCCCTACCCCTCTCCACACTCTTCCCCCTCTCTCCCCTTCCCCCTATCCCTCCTCCCTCCTCCTCCCTCCTCCCACTCCCACCCTTCTCTCACCCCTCCCCGAACCCTCACACACCCCCTCCCCACCACTCCTCCCCTTCCCCTCTCTCCCCCCCCTCCATCTCCCTCTCTCCTCACCCCTCCTTCCCCCCAACCCCTCTTCACCCCCATCTCCCCCCACCCCTTCCCCTCTCACTTGCACCACTCCCTGCTACCCCACTCCCGCTCACTCCCCACTCTCCCCTCTCTCCCTCCCCCTCTCTCTCTCCTCTCTCTCCCCCTCCTCTCTCTCTCCCCCTTCCACTCTTCTCCCTCTCCTCTCTCTCCCCCTCCACTCTCTTTCTCCTCTCCCCTCCCCCTCTTTCCTCCCCCTCTCCTATCCACGCCACCTCTCCCTTTCCTCCCCTCTTCTCCACCACCCCTCTCCTCTCACCTCCCACTCTCCCCTCCCCTTCCCCCACCCTCTTCCCCCCCCCCCACCCCTCCTCCTCCCACCCCCTTCCCTCTCTCCCCACCCCCTTCCTTCTCTCCCCCTGCCCCTTCCCCTCTCTCCCCCCACCCCCTTCCCCCTCCCCCCCCTCTGTCCCTCTTCCACCACTCCCCCTACCCCTCTCCCTCCCCACTCTTCCACTCCCCCCCCCCCTCCCTTCCACGCACCCCTTTTTCCCTACCCCCTCTCTCCCTCTTCCACCACTCCCCCACCCCCTCCCCTCTCTCTCCCACTTCCACCACTCTCCCCTACACCTCTCACCCTCCCTCCCTCCCCACTTCCACTTCTCTCTCACCCATCCCCCACCTCCCCATCTCCCTCCCCCACCCCTCTCTCCCCCCCTCCCTTCCCTCTCCCCTCCCCATTCTTCCCCCTCTCTCCGCTCTCCCCCCTCCCTTCCCATTCTCCCCCTCCCCCTACCACTCTCCCTCTACCTCCACACTCTTCCCTCTCCTCCCCCTACCCCTCTCTCTACCCCCCCCCTCCCCTTCCTCCACACTCTTCCCCCCGCTCCCCTTCCCCTCCTCCCTATCTCCTCCCCTCCCTCACCACTCCCCCCACCCCTCTCACCCCCTCCCTGAACCCTCTCACACCCTCCCCCACCCCCCTCTCCTCCTCCCTCTCCGTCTCCCTCTCTCCTCACCCCTCCCACCCCCTCTCTCCCCACCCCTCTTCACCCCCATCTCGCCCCCAACCCCTTCCCCTCGCTCTTGCACCACTCCCTGCTACCCCTCTCCCCCTCCCCTCCCGTCGCCCTCCCCTCGCCCTCCCCTTTCTCTCTCTCTCTCTCTTCCCCTCCTCTCTCACCCCCTCTCTCTCCCCACCTCTCTCCTTCTCATCCTCTTCTCTCTCCCCCTCCACTCTCCACCTCTCCCCTAACCCCTCTCATCTCCCCTTCTCCCTAACCCCCTCTCCTCTCACCTTCCCCTCTCTTCTCCCCTCCCCATCTCCCACTCCTCTCCCACCCTCAGGGACGTGCTGCCCCGCCCCCCCCCCCCCCTCCCCGCAAACGCACGTTGGGGGAACAGACCCAACGGGTCTGCATTTGGTCTAGTAACAAATAAAAGTGTCCCTGCAAAACATGACAATTGACTCAAAAAGCTGGAATAACTCAGCAACCCACTTTTTGTGTCTATCTTTGGTTTAAAAAGCATTTGCAGTTCCTTCCTACATAATTTCCCTGCAAAACACCACTGCGAGGAGGATGCCATGAGGCTGCTGGGTGACTTGGATAGGTTGGGTGAGTGGGCAGATACATGGCAGATGCAGTATAATGTGGATAAATGTGAGGTTATCCACTTTGGTGGCAAGAACAGGAAGGCAGATTATTATCTGAATTGTGTCAGATTAGGAAAAGAGGAGGTGCAACGAGACCTGGGTGTGCTTGTACATCAGTCACTGAAAGTAAGCATGCAGGTACAGCAGGCAGTGAAGAAAGCTAATGGCATGTTGGACTTCATTGTGAGAGGATTTGGGTTTAGGAGCACGGAGGTCCTATTGCAGTTGTACAGGGCCCTGGTGAGACCACACTTGGAGTATTGTGTGCAATTTTGATCTCCTAACTTGACATTATTGCTATTGAGGGAGTGCAGCGTAGGCTCATCAAGTTAATTCCCGGGATGGCTAGATTGACATATGATGAAATAATGGGTCGACTGGACTTCTATTCACTGGAATTTATAAGGAATGAGAGGGGATATATAAGCATATAATATTCTTAACGGATTGGACAGGCTAGATGCAGGAAAATTTTTTTCCCAATGTTGGGGGAGTCCAGAACCAGGAGTCAGAGTTTAAGAATAAGGGATAGGCAATTTGGGACTAAGATGAGAAAAAACATTTTCACCCAGAGAGTTGTGAATCTGTGGAATTCTTTGCCACAGAAGTGGAGGCCACTTCACTGGATCTTTTCAAGAGAGAGTTAGATTTAGCTCTTAGGGCTAAAGGAATCAAGGGATATTGTGAAAAAGCAGGAACAGGGTACTGATTTGAGATGATCAGCCATGATCATATTGAATGGTGGTGCTGGCTCGAAGGACCGAATGGCCTACTCCTGCACCTATTTTTTAATGTTTCTATGTTTCTGTTTCTATGGTCACAGACCTCCAGTCAGAAAACACTGCTTCACCGCTATCTTCTGATTTCTGTGGTTAACCAATTTTATTTACCAACTCACCGTGGATCCCATGATGCTCAATCTACAAAAACCTAGAGCGACTTTATCAAATATTTTGCGTAAGTCCATGAAGAAAACATCCACTGTTGACCTTCATCAATCATCTTCGTCACTTCCTCAAAAGATCCCATCAAATTTGTGAGACGGGATCTCCTCTGCACAAAACGTAATAGTTTTATGTTTTTACAAATGCAAATCAATCCTGTCCCGAAGACTCTTCTCCAATAATTCCCCCATCATTGATGTGTGGCTCACCAGCCTATAGCTTCCTGGGCACAGATTTCCCCTCACCTCCTCTAGGGGAAACAGTCCCAGCTCATCCAGCCTTCCCCAGCTGAATCACATCCTCCCTACAGCGGGCAACTGCTGCTGGGTTTCATCAAGCGAACTGCACACCATACTCCTGCTGTGGTCTGCCATCAATGTCCTGTACAACTCCTGCAAAATTACATACCAGTGTACAGTCCTGTTCTTTTGAATACAGGTCTTCATTTTTGGTTTTTTATTCTAAGCTGTTCATGTCAATTTTGGAAAACACTGCAGCCTCTGAAGGAAATAGGAAGAAACCCTCTTCAGACTGGAGAAAGGAAGAGGAGGAGCCCTATTCAACTTTCTACGTTCTATGTTCAGTGTTCTTTGTTCTTTGCAGATATGACAGCGGCATTTATGTAGCCACGTGGATATGCAGTTAATGGAGGAACATGGATCATGCAGGCAGAGGAGATTAGTTTAACCTGGCAACATGTTCAGCATGTTCAGCACGGACATTGTGGGCTGAAGGGCCTGTTCCTGTGCTGTTCTATGTTCTATGGCATGTTTCTATGATTGCTGCATATGGTGTGGGCAATGCAACATGCCGAGGCTCCTGTTCGTTTCCCCCGTCACTGTTCTGTGGCAGGAACAGCAGAAGATGGTTATTGGTACAGCTATATGTATTGATCCTGAATCACAGTACACAGCGTGTGCTATGGGCAAGCTGCCCACTGCTTATAATCAAGTGAACATCAAAATCAATGCTGCTGTCATGACAAAAGATTATCATTGGGCCACCAATCCCACAGAGTGCATGACAGGACATCACTATCAATGTTCAGTTGCCTGACAATACGGACCCAGCAGAAGGGGCCATTCAGCCCATCATGCTCCTGGCAGCCCTGTGATATGACAATCCATCTACAACTCAGTGACTTCTGTGAGAAATGGAGTCACAGAGGTATACAGCACAGAAACAGGCCGTTCAGCCATGCTGATCAAGTTGCCTCCCTGAGGACATTCCTGATATAATTGTCCGGATCTCCTGCTCATTCTCCACCTAATTACTTGACTCCAGATCATTTTTCCCACGGTATCTCCAACACATACCTCTCGTGGCTTGGTGGGTTTCTGCTCGTTCTCCTCTGAATCTCTCTGCTCTACAACAATCCCATTGTCTCCAGTAAAGGAGTCACAGGGTTATACAGCACAGAAACAGGATATTCGGTGGATATCAGCCATGCCCATCAAGTTGCCTCTCTGAGTTTGTCCCATTTACCCGCATTTGATCCATATTCCTTGTCACCTTTCCTTTCTCCGTACCTGTCTAAATGTTGGAAGTCGTAGAGTTATACCACACAGATAAAGTCTCCATGGAACTCCAGCCGCACATTCTTGGGATTTTTCTGGCAGCAGTGAACTGTATAACTATGCACAAAAAGCTTCTCAAGGGTCTCGACCCGAAACATCACCTATTTTATTTCTCCAGAGGTGCTGCCTGACCCGCTGAGCTACCCCAGCTTTTAAAGGAACAGTCATTTATATATTGGACCTACCAGTGCCTGTGAGGCAAGGAACTGCAGATGCTGGTTTAAACCGAAGATAGACACAAAATGCTGGAGTAACTCAGCGGGACAGGCAGCATCTCTGGAGAGAAGGAATTCCTTCTCTCCAGGGATGCTGCCTGTCCCGCTGAGTTACTCCAGCATTTTGTGTCTGTTTGTATATTTTGCACAAAACGTAACTCATTTTGGCGCATGTTTTATTACAATGAGGCCAACTTCTGGAAAAAAACCCTCACTAGGAATGATACCGAGTGGTCACGGCAACTCGGGTTGGGTTGGAACAGTTTTTAATGGGCTGAATGGCTTCCTCATGTGTACGTGTTTCCACCAATCTCTGGCTCTGCCATTTGCTTCACTGCTACACACATCTGGCTGCACCGCACATTACGACAGAAAGCACACCACACCACATCAGTGACTGAGAAACAGTGTTCACGGATCAAGAAAAGTGACTCACAGTGCAATGACACCCCTTAATTCTTTCAGACATTTCCCATAGAGTTTGCATCCCTCGATCCCGTTGAACATCAGCACGAAAGTCCAACGGAGCCACCAGTTCTCTGAACCTGAGGCGGATGAAGCTGCTCCTATCTGCACGGTGTGTGCAGCCTTTGCGAGCTCTATGAGTGAGTTAGCCCCAGCTATTAGATGATGACCCAGCTTAAAATAGGCCTTTGTTTATATCTGTCCCTGCAGTGCCTGATTACCAGGCTGATTACCATCCTCAGAGGTGTAGTTAGTCTCGCATTATCATCAGACTGCTTATTACCCACTGTCACGGTTTAAAATAAAAATTAGAGGCTGTAATTATATTACATTATATGTTTCATTATTCAGGGAAGGGAGGAAGGTGGAGAGAAAAGACAAACAATGAGCAGACTGGTAAATCTGTCTCTGGATAATGAGATATTGTGTACTCACCAACTGAGATTGTCCAAACAGCAATTATTTTCAGGAATGCCTTTGTTCTGGAGTTGAAGCGGCTGTGATGGATAGGATTCCGAATCGCAATGTAGCGATCTAAAGATATTGCACACAAGTGCATGATAGATGCAGTTGAAAATAATACATCAAAATAAATCCATATCGGGCAAAGTTTGACAGGTAACGGCCAGAGGTATCCTAGAAAAGGACAGAAGTCAATGAATTACTGAAACTTAACATCTTTAAACATTTGGAAACACAAGAGATTGGAGTTGCTGGAACGCTGAGCAAAAACATACTGCTGGGAGAAACTCAGCAGGTCAGGCGGCATCTGTGGAGGGAAATAGACAATGATGGCATTTGAGGCTGGAAGCCTTCTTCAAATTGATGCAGTAGAGAGAAGAAAGCAGGTAGAATGAAGTGCGAGGAAGGGATGGGTAAGAGTTGGAAAGTGATAGGTGGATACGGGTGAGGATGGGTTGATTGGCAAACAAGTCTGGTGGGAGAGGGGAGGGTGGAGCTAGTAACCAAAGCCTGGAGGTGATAGGTGGAGGACAAAAGGGTCCTGACCCATAACATCATCTAGCCACTTTCCTCTACAGATGCTGCCTGAACCGCTGAGTTCCTCCAACAGTTTATTTTTAATTACAAACTTTCTATTTATCTTAAATATAAATAGAGTTTGAATCATCTGAATTGCGACTTAATGACGCATTAATTTCTGAATGAATGTGAAACCTGGATATAGAATGCAATCTCCCCCCGGTTCCACAATATATATCAGGGTGAGCAGCAAGAAGGAAGATTCTGTCTGCCGACATATTTGGTAGTCCTGGGTGGTCTTGAAAGTGATGCAATAGCTGGAGGCCAGAGCAGTCCCAGTGCATCGCCAGGGCTTGTTGCATTTATATTTACAACCTGCAACAGTCGACTCACTGAGCTCAGTGAAGCCGAAAGAACCACTCAAATTCCCAAAGCACCTTTCATGAATTCGGAAGAACACATTGGGGTGTTAAACTCAGGGAAGTGCTTTGCAGAGTGTGTAACCAGGCAGCCAATGTGCGCACAGCGAGATCCCATGGATTGGTGGTGCAGCAGGATTGATGGCTGTTGGCTGTTAGCTGAAGCAGGGGCATTGCCAGGAGATAGGGCAACGCCGTGCACTGGCCTCCGAGGAATTCTTTCAGCTTTGTTTAACGTCCCAATCGGACACAGCAACACAGAGCAATTGTAGAATCACGTCCTTAGAACAGCCTCAATTAGTCACACAGCTCCCTTCAGCCAGATCCATCATCCCAAAATGTCAGAACTGCTGATTATTACTGTGAGCTGTTATCCCTTTCAAAATCTCCCTAATTAGCAGATGTGTTGTATTTTCACCAATTTTATTTGTTCACAAATTGATGTCTGGTTATGGAGAAAGGCCCCACCTTTCACCTCCGTGGAAGAATTTGAAGGCCAATTACCATGTGTACTTTGCATGGAAGCAAAGGAGCCTTTATCGAGAAATTATGGATCTATTTCTGCCTTTTGTTATGTACACATTGTTAGTGGTCAGTTTTTTGGTGAGATTCTGAGGTGGTTGATGAGGCCCTTGTGGGAAAGCCAGACTGGTGGGGCAGGAGGTGGATGGTTGATGAGGTGAGGTGTCCCCCTCCTTCTGCGTATTCCTAATCCCCCAATCTACCTTGCTGCGCTCCTCGCTTGCTTACCTTTGCCTTCACTTTCCCGGCAGCTGTAACATTACATACTGCATGGTTATGATTGTACTCATGTATGGATAATTTATGCATAGCTGGATTACATGCAAACGTTTTTCACTGCATCTCGGTTCAGATGGCAATAATATAAACCAAGCCCATTGTGTCCCTGATGGAATGACTGTGCGGGAACCACTGCCCTTGCTGTGGAGCGACTCACCCTGATGTCTGCAGGGGACCGGAAATGTACTTTGCTGTTGCTGAGGCGAGTAGGCACTCTAACGTGTGAAGGAGATGATGGGGCCACCTCTCACCAGGCTTCCCAGTTCTCCCCTCCCAATCCCTAGCTCACAGGAACCCTCTCTGGCTTTCCGCCAAATTACCTTATCCTGACACCCTCTGTCAGTCCTGGCAGCCACGGCTGGGGTCAGGCTGCAGTGAGGAATGAGCCTTCATGGCAGAGTGTCCTTAGCAACCGTGTGTCCAATGACTGTCCATGTTTCTGAGCGTCAACCCTTTGAGCACCATTGGAATGTTTGTTTGGCCATTTCCTGTATTTCGTGCTGATTGGGTGTAGGGGCTGCGTACACAGTTATGCATGTTTGTGCTCTGCCTGAGGTAAAGGCAGACTGAGGCATTCAAAAAGAGTGATGTCCAACATTTGGGCATCAGTGCAACTCTTTGAACCAACCCTGCGCCATTTTCCCAGAGAGCGTACGATGCGTTCCTCGCCCAGAACCTGTGGACATGGAACTGCAACCCACTCCAGTTCGTCGCTGATCCTTGGAAATCTAACATTCAACTTGAAACGTTTTCAAAACTGCAATGACGTGGGGTGCTGTCAGCCTAAGGCTTAGGTTAAATTAAAACCTCTTCCCTAGACAGCGCTGGCAAGATGCCTGGAAACTGTTGGGTCTCCGTGGTTCAAGCTGTAAGAACAGGGAAACCAATTGTGCAACTCAGTGACTCAGGCGGCGAGGCGGGAGGCGGGAAGAATGAAAGGGTTAGAAATCAGAAAAGATAAAGGGATGAAGCTGGAGAGCTTGATGAAGAGCATCAGATAGGCTGGGACGTTTTCCCTAGAGAGATTTGTTATTGAATTTATAGAGATAGGCAGAAAAAAGAGGAATGGTCACAGTCTTTTACCCACGGTAGGAGCGTCCACAATTGGTGGGCATAGGTTTAGGGTGAGAGAGGAAACATTTAAAGGGGATCTGAGGGGCAGAGTTTTAACACAGCAGGTGGTTGGTATATGGAATGACCTGGAGGAATTGGTGGATGAAGGTTACAATTACAATGTCTAAACAACATTTAGACAGGTAAATGGATAGAAAAGGTTTAGGGAGATATGGGGCAAGCATTGGCAAATGTAGGCTCAGGTGGGCATCATGGTCAGCATGGTCGAGTTGGGCCGAAAAGCCTGTTTTTGTGCTGTATGTCGGAAGTTAGGTTTATGGAGGAGAAGAATGTTGGATGGGAAGATGAAGGGATTAAGACGGTCTGGAGCAAACAAAAAGCGGGCATTAATGCTGGCTGTCAATGCAGAACATGTTCTAGTGTGAAAGGTCAGTGTAGACACTCTCTATTTCCACAATGTTCTGGTGACTGCTGGGATTCACTGAGGACTCTGATTTCACTCAGGAGCTGGAACACTTCGGCAAGCCTGGAGCTGGCGAGCCAGGGTTCACACGAGGCATGTGTCCCAGGAATAAAGTCAGTGGGTGTTTGAGAATAATTTCAGGAGTTCGCTGGACCGATTCCTGGAATAGCTGGACTGACATGCAGAGAAACTGGGATGACTGGGCTTATATTTTCAGAAGAGTTTATATTACATTATATTTTACATTAGGTTTTATTTTAGAATTCAGAAGAATGAAACGGGACCACATACAATATTTGCAAAATTCCAGCGGGACTAGACAGAATAGATGCAGGGAGAATATTCCCGATGGCCATTGAGCCCAGGGTCAGGGGTTGCAGTCTAAGAGTAAGGGATAAATTAATTGGGACTGAGATTCAAAGATATGTCTTTACCCCGAGAGTGGTGAACCTGTGGAATTCTCTTCCACGGATGTTAGTGAAGTTCAAATCATTGAATATATTCAGGAAGGAGGTGCACATAGGGAGGATTAAGGTTGGAGTGATGAAGAGGTGTGAAGTGAACTTAGGAACAGGGTTCTACATTTGGATGCTAAACTATGATGAGTTATACAGTTATACATTGAGTTATAAAGTTAAACCTTCAGCCCAACTCGAACATGCTGACCAAGGTGCATACCTGAGCCTACTTGTGCCCATGTTTGCCCCATATCCCAATAAACCTTTGCTATACATGTACCTGACCCTGGCACTGAAGATGTGCTGAACACCAACCACTGGCAGAGGGGACGTGCTCTGTACTGACCACTCACTCTGCGGATGTACTCCACATTGCCACTGGCACTGGGGGTGTGCTCCTCACTGACCAGTGGGATTTAGAGGCGTGCTGGACACTGACCATGTGTTTGACATTGACCACTGGCATTGGGGGCACGCTCTACACTGGCCATGTGTTCTACTGGAACACTGGACACGCTCTGCACTGGCCACAGGAAGGGGGGTGGGGATGTATTCTACACTGACCAGTGACATTGGCGGGCACTGGGTTGAGTGGTGTCCATTATGGGTGGACACTGCTGACAATGTGCTCACCACCACAGCACTGGGCCAAGGACATCATGGCCGGTCACTCGCCTATCCAGACCACGCTGTGAGAGTGGTGTCAATGCCAAACATCACTGTGCAGAGCCAGGCCCATCCTGCATCTGCCTCCCTCCACTGGAGGACAGAGAGCAAAGCTTGCGACAGCCACTGACTGGTCATTCTGACTGACTGACTGACTGACGGCACCTATTCCTTCGCTCCATTGATGCCGCCTCACCTGCTGCGTTTCCCCAGCATTTTTGTCTACCTTCGACTGGTCATCAACCATCGGTTTCCCCGGAGGATTCTCTCGGGCAGCACGATGTGTGATGAGATTAGAGTGCCATCTGGGGGTCGCACTCCCCCCTCTGGGGCGGCCACACTCTCCCAGCACAGTCCCACAGGAGCGACGAGCAAGGATGTACAGGGTACGACGCCTATCTCCGTCGTGTACACTGTGGAATTCTTTGCCACAGAAGGCTGTGGTGGCCAAGTCAATGGACATTTTTAAGGCAGAGATAGATTGATTCTTGATTAGTACGGGAGTCAGGGGTTATGGGGGAAGGCAGGAGAATGGAGTTAAAAGGGAGAGATAGATCAGCCATGATTGAATGGCGGCATAGACTTGATTGGGCCGAATGGCCGAATTCCTCTCTCATCACTTATGACCTTATGACAAAGCCTATTAGGGTAAAATAATTCAGAACAGAGTCTGTTTAGAGACAGGCGGTGTAAATGGTCATGGCTGTAGGTGGATGGCAGGAATTGATTCCAGACTGATTCCTGGGATGGCACGACTTCCATATGAAGAAAGACTGGATAGACTCGGCTTGTACTCGCTGGAATTTAGGAGATTGAGGGGGGATCTTATAGAGGCTTACAAAATTCTTAAGGCGTTGGACAAGCTAGATGCAGGAAGATTGTTCCCGATGTTGGGGAACTCCAGAACAAGGGGTCACAGTTTAAGGATAAGGGGGAAGTCTTTTAAGGCCGAGATGAGAAGATCATTTTTCACACAGAGAGTGGTGAGTCTGTGGAATTCTCTGCCACAGAAGGTAGTTGAGGCCAGTTCATTGGCTATATTTAAGAGAGAGTTAGATGTGGCCCTTGTGGCTAAAGGGATCAGGGGGTATGGAGAGAAGGCAGGTACAGGATACCGAGTTGGATGATCAGCCATGATCATATTGAATGGCGGTGCAGTCTCGAAGGGCCGAATGGCCTACTCCTGCACCTATTTTCTATGATTCTATGATTTTATGGAGGGAGAGTCAGAGGGAGTTGGTGAGCATGAAAGAGAGAGAGTGGGTAACAGGCAAGTAAATGCAGAATAGGATTGTTGCGGTTACTTTGAGAACTGGGATAGACTTAATGTGCTGAATGGCCTCCAAAATTGAAAGGAAATATCAGAAAGAATGAGTGTGTGAGTACACCCCAGCACCTTTCCGTAGACTGGCAGCCAATAGCAAGGGAAATTGCAGATACACAAGGGCATACACAAGGGAACTCTCTGCACTTCCCTTCCATTCTGTTGCAGCAGAGGTAGTGAAGACAGGATTAGTAATATTTTTCCAGTGCTTTGCGATGCTGGCTGTAGGTAGACTGGCCCTCAAAGTCAAGCAGGAGACTGGGAATCATTGCTGGACACTGTGTGTTCTGTGCCAGGCCTGATGTCCTGATCTGCAAACACCACTTCAACCAAAGGCCCGGCTGGGCTTTGAAGGTGGTGGTGAAATTCAGCATTGACGTTTTTCATTAGTGAAACACGAAGTGCTGGGTACAGAGGGAGAGCTGTAACGAGAAGCAGTGGATATAGTGTAGGTACCTTAGATCCTGGTTGGGACCAAACTGGGAGGCATAGGAGGCAGAATGCTTTTCTGCACCTAAACATTTTCACCGAGACGCTTTTCTTCACCTCGACTTGTCTGCTGAGATAAGGGGCTGGGGCAGTTAGGAGAGGAGTTTATGCATTGGGAAAGTCCTCTTTTCACATGCCTCAGTGAAAGCATTGATGATGGTTTGGGGCAGAGTCTCTGAAGGTGTGTGAGCACACGTGATCTGAAGTGTGGGTGATCTTGGTTTTGGAGTACAGTCGCCGTATGTTGAACAGCTTCCCATTGATTCCACAGATTACCTCTGCTCCTGTGGGAGGTTTGCTGCCATGAGGAGCAGCCATGCGGCGAGATAGATTGAGAAATGTGTTCGGGTAATCCGGTCTTCACTGAGATTGGTTATGTTGTAGGCCCACTAATTAGTATTAAACCTTGCACGCTAGAGTGATGATGATGGGGACTTGCTACTCAAACATCCTCGCACAGCAATAATGCAAGTGCGTTCAGAAGAATTGTCTTGATTAGCTTAGAATGATAATGGAAAAGATATAGACCGCTACAAGGTTTAAATGATCGGTTGAATAAGTGCCAGTTTGAATGGTAGGAGAGTAGATTTGGCGTGTGTAAAGTGCAATCAATGCCTGGCAGGCAGAGCTGTGATAGAACTATGGGTGGGAGGCTTTGAAAGCGGAGGTGTTTGAGCTGCAGTCCAGGTACACTTCTATGGGGGAAAGAGAGGGGAAATTAGTACGAGAGCTTTATGGTGACTTGGTACCGAGAGTTAAAAGGAATGGCAAACGTTAGAGGCATTTCACACAAGTGAGGATTGGGGTGACAACCCAAAGGGAACAAGACAAGATGAAAAGGCAAAGACAGTGTGAGAAAAACCCGGTGGCTAACAAACAGGAAACCTAGTCAAGTTGCACACAGGTGCAATCTTGCTTTCAACAGTATTACAGGCACGTTGATGAGACAATGCCCCAAACCAGAATTTATGCATTGAACATATATTCAATTATTCATAATTCACCCATCAATAGTCACTTGTGGCAATAAAGTATTCCTATTCCTAAATTCTGCAAGACGATTAAAAACTGCAGAAAAACAAGAAATGTTTGCCAATATACACAAATTAAAAAAGCCCACAGTAGTGCAAGAGGTTGTCTGCAGTATTCAGTTGTGTTCCATTGCTGTGTTAGGATCAGGTTGTTCAAGAGGGATGAGGGTTGCAGGTCATTTCAATAACCTGGACGGCCATGGTGGCGCAGCGGTAGAGTTGCTACCTTACAGCGTTTGCAACGTCAGAGACCCAGGTTCTATCCCGGGTACGGGTGCTGTCTGTACTGAGTCTGTACGTTCTCCCTGTGACCGCGTGAGTTTTCTCAGAGATCTTTCAATAACCTGATGGCTGTATGAACGTACCTGTTTCTCAACCTGGTGGAGTGAGACTTCAGGCTTCTGTACCTCCTGTACCAAGAATATTCAGCAGGTATTGAACATGAAAAGGGGAGTTCACCAGTGATGAGAAAGGACGTCTACTCATGGAGGCAGAGGACGCTGGAGCAGGAAAGGAGGTCTTCACAGCATTTAGTGCATCTTCTCAGGGTACCAGGGAAGACGATGCTGCAGGTGGAACGCTGCTTGGACTAAAGATTGATAAAGAGGATGTAATAGGAATGACAAAGAGGATTTTTGCTATACAGGATATATCACTGGATGCAGATGCATGAATCCTGGGCTTGCTAATTGATGTGAGTGAGAAAACTGCAGCGATCCTGGGCTTAATCTCCCAATCATCTGTAGACCCAGGGGTGATGACTGAGGTTGAGAAAACTGCAAACATCGCACTTTTGATCCAAAAAGATGAAAGGATGTCTCCAATAACTGCAGATCAGACAGATTAATCTCAGCTGTGGGGAGAGTTCAGGAAATGAGAATCATAGACAGATTACAGAAAGTGGTTTTGTTAAACACGGATAGAACATGGATAGGTGACTTTTCTGGTCGGGCTGATTGTTCGGGGGGGGGGGGGGGGGGAGCTGGAAGAGAGATGGGGCAGGACAAAGCCTGGCAGGTAATAGATGGAGCAAGAGTGGGGGTTCTGATTGACAAATGATTGGACAAAGGCCAGAGATGAAGACATAAGGTGTGAGACAAAGGATTGAAGAGATGGGAATTGTGAAGCAAGAGGAATGAATGTAGGTGGAAGGGGAGGGGAAGAGGAGAAATAGGTGTAAATCCAGGTGGAGCACAGGGGAGTGGGGGAAGGCAGGAGTGGAGGAAGAAGAAGGGGGGAGGATTTATCTAAAATTGGAATATTAAATGTTCATAGCATTGGGTTGTAAGCTACCGCAAGCTGGATATGAAATGTTCTTCAGTCTAGCAATGGAGGAGGCCCAAGGCAGCATGGGAATGGGAAGACGAGTTAAAACAACCAGGAGATCCAGTAGCCTTTGGTGGACCGAGCGCAAGTGTTTAATGAAATGGTCACCGAGTCTACACTTGGTCTCACCAATGTACAGGAAGCCATTGCGAACACTGGGTGCAGTGGGTGAGGTTAGAAGGGGTGCACGTGAATCTCTGTCTCACCTGGAAGGACTGCTGGGGTCTCTGTATTGAAGTGAGGGAGAAGTTATAGGAACAGGTGTTGCATCTCCTGTGGTCGCAGGGGTAAATACCTGAGGAGGGAATGGTTTGGGTGGGAAGAGATGAGTGAACAAAGGAGTTGTGGTTGGAGTGATCGAAGGGGAAGGCAGAAAGGAGTGGGGATGAGACGGTGTGAATGGTGGTGGGATCATGTTGATGGTGACAGAAATGTTGGAGGATGATGTGTTGGATGGGGAGCTGGTGGGGAGAAAGGTGAGGACCAGTGGACCTCTATCCTTGTTCTGTTGATTGGGAGGAGGAGTATGAACAGAACTACAGGACACAGAGGAGACGCAGGTGAGGGATCCTTGATGAGGAAAGCCTCATCTTGGGAGCATTTGTTGTGCAGACAAGAGCAGAGCATAGCGTCTTTACAAGAGGCAGGGCGGGAGAAAGTGTAGTTCAGATAACTGTCAGCGTCGGTGGGTTTGCAGTAGACATTATTCGCTAGTCTGTCCCCTGGGACAGCTGGATTGTCCTCACATGGTGCAAGAAAGGCCTTTTCCCCCCCATGCTGTAACCACTCTAATGTAGTGGTCACCAATATCATCCAAAGGCCATGCAAATGCTGAGAGCAGGCTTTGAGGTGCTTGAATTCATAGAAAATTAGCATTATATTGCCCATATTTTAAAGGAACAGCAAGCTTTTAATTTTCACGCAACTTGAACATCCAGGAGCGAAAAAGATTACAAAAAGTTGTGACCACTGCCCAGTCCATCACTGGCTTTGACATCCCCACCGTCGAAGACATTTATCGTAGTCGCTGCCTCAAAAAGGCAGCCAAAATCATCAAAGACCCACACCATCTAGGTATGTTACAAAACTTACCTTCAGCGGTGCTGCAGTTCTGTCACTGGCCGTGTGCGTGACTTTGGCGCCTTTGAGAGGAGGGAGGGTTTAAAATGCGTTTTTTCTTCAGACTATTCAAATCGATTTTGAACAGGCTGTTGAAGAAAAATCGCTTCGACTGCCGTTTTATTAAGTTTATTAAAATTAGCGCTGGATAATTTAATAGCAGGAGTAAAATTAAAATCATCTTCTAATTCCGTCAACGCCGACAACGGGACGGATCTCACGTAGGGGACAAGGCAAGGTACACCGTTTATTTTTTCATATAAACTTGCTTCTTAGGATGCCTTTAATCAAAATTTCACGTTGCGAAAAGGTAACATGACCCATACGAACCGGCAGTGTTTTTCCTGCCGATATGGGGTTTAAATTCACCGCAACCGCAATGTTCCAAACGATCGCGTTCCACAAAATCTCACTCGCAAGATGATTTTAATGGCATTAATTTACAGGAATTAAACACTAAATTCCTTCCATTTGTCCTATAAATTCATGACAATGAGATTTAAAAATCATGTTATATTGTGAATCCTTGTGTGAATGTTATTTGGACACTTAGGCTTTTAAAAAATGTTAACCTTTTCTTAAGAAATGGTAAGATGTTTAGATCTAGTAATTGAATTTTGTAATTAGCTACAATTAGGTAACTAACTAATTATATGCTTTAATTTCAGGTCATCCAAGTAAAATTGTTTCATATTTGATTCAGAATGCTTCAATCTATAATAACGGAAAATTTCATTCAGTTCTCTTAATTTTTAAGAAAGCTATGGGCTTTTGACTGTCCTTGATCACAGCTTTTGTGTTAAGTCAATGGAGCAGCAATAGGAAACAAGATGCTAATTTCCGAGTATGTAAATGGCCATAACCTTTTTAATACTGAAGATATAAAAGTGAATTATGTGTCAAATTTTATTTATTTTTATGGGATAAATTGCAGACTTGATTTTTTAAATCTCAAAATTTTGTAACATTGCTACACCATCCTGGCCACACACTCATTTCACCATTGCCATCAGGAAGAAGGTATAGGAGCCTGAAAACTGTAATGTCCAGGTTCAGGAACAGCTTTCCTACAACCATCAGGCTATTAAACACAACAAAGAATAAGCTCTGAGCTCTGAACTGCAAAAAAATATATTATTATTGCACTATATTTGTTATTTATTGAACTTTTTTTTTCTCTTCCCCCGTTATGTACTATGTTTACATATTCACATATTCTGTTGTGCTGCAGCAAGTAAGAATTTCATTGTCCTATCTGGGACATATGACAATAAAACACTCTTGACTCTTGACTAATTTGAGGAAGGACATTATTGCTATTGAGGGAGTGCAGCGTAGGTTCACCAGGTTAATTCCCAGGGTGGCAGGACTTGACATTTGATGAAAGAATGGGTTGACTGGGTTGGTATTCACTGGAATTTAGAAGGATGAGAGGAGGTCTCATAGAAACATATAACATTCTTAAAGGATTGGACAGGCTAGATGCAGGAAAAATGTTCCCGATGTTGTGGGAGTCACAATTTAAGAATAAGGGGTAGACCATATAGGACTCAGATGAGGAAAAACTTTTTCATCCAGGGAGTTGTGAATCTGTGGAATTCTCTGCCACAGAAGGAGGCCAATTCACTGGATGGAGCGAGTTAGATATAAGGGGGATATGGGGAAAAAGCAGGAAAGGAGTACTGATTTTAGAAGATCAGCCGAATGGCCTACTCCTGCACCTATTTTTCTATGTTTCTATGTTTCTAACCTCCTTGCTACTCAGTTCTCCATTAAACCCATGTCTCTGAGGTTCCACATCAGTCCTTTTCTCATTCATCTCCTCTGGCATCTCAATTATCCCCCCTGGAATCAAATCGCCAGGACTATATCTGTGCAAATCTTTGCTCGTTTTGAATCCATTGCATATAAACTGAATTATAGCAGGGCAGCTGGGAACAGAATGGCTGAAATTAGCAGCAGGAAAATGACTTGGCTGTGAGATTTGGACATAGAAGCTTCACACCATTTATGAGAAGCATTCAGATGAGCACTTAGATATAGAGATAGAGATAGATACTTTATTGTCACATGTACCGTGAAGGTACAGGGAAATTATTTGTTTTTGCATATACAGTACACAAAAGAGTCCCCAAAAGGCGCAGACAAGGCAGAAGAGGCTACGGACTGATACCAATACATGGGATTCACGTGGATGGGCACTGGTTATCTGTGCCCCGCTCTCCTCCTGTGGCAGCAGCCTAACCACTGCTGCTGGGAGATGCCTTGACATATGGATCCGTGGGTGTAGGTAAGATTCACAAGGATGTTCCTGGGACTGGAGGCTTTGGATGATGAAAGGCTGGATAGGCTGGGAGCCTAAATATTCTTGGAGCAAAGAAGGCTGAAGGGTGACTTTACAGAAATGTTTTATAATCATGAGGGGCATGGATAAGGTGGATGGTCACAATGTTTTTCCCAGGATAGAGGTGTTTAAAACTCAAGGACCCAGATTTAAGGTTAGAGGGGAAAGATTTAAAGAGTACCTGAGAGAAACCTTGTCACGCACTGGGTATGTGGAAAGATCTGACATGTAGTGGTAGATGTGGACACAATAACAACATTTAAAAGACATATGGGCAGGTGCATCAATAGGAAAGATTTAGAGGGATATGGGACAAATGCAGGAAAATAGGATTAGCAAAGATAGGCATAGGGCGGCATGGACATGTTGGGCTGAAGGACCTGTTCCATGCTGTACAACTCTCGGAGTCTATGAGTGCCACCTGGCAATGACTTTGTTATTCCAGTCAACATGCCAATAATGCCTGTTGTAGCTAATGCTGGTGACCTGCACGGAGCCACAGGGAAGGGGTGCCTGTCAGCCACTAACTCTTCAGCTCCTCAGAGACTTCTGTGAGGAAATGGTACAGGTCAGAATGATGATGAAGGCAATCACAGGATCACCCTTCAGCCAAGCCACAGTGCAGGGTCGCAGTGTGGCCACAGAGGCACCAGGCGGCTGGAAGACTGCAAATACAATGACATTTATTTATAGGACAATGCAGTAGATGTTGTCAATGTGAAATTCAGACAGGCTTTGACAAGACCCCCCATGGGAAGCTGAACTAAAAGGTTCATTCCCAAGGCAACTTGGAAAATTTGTTCTAAAATTCCCCAGAGGCGGATGGTAATGGTTACCAGTGGTATACCACAGGGAGTGTGTAGGAAGGAACGGAAGATGTTTGGTTACACCAAAGATAGACACAAAAAGCTGGTGCAACTCAGCGGGTCAGGCATCATCTCTGGAGAAAAGGGATAGGTGCCGTTTTGGATCGAGACCCTTCGTCAGACTGAGATACTTTCTTTATCTCTCCTTTTCCTCTCCCCTGAACCTCAGTCTGAAGAAGGATCTTGACCTGAAACATCACCTATTCCTTATCTCCAGTGTATACCACAGGGATCGGTGCTGAGACACTTACTGCTCAAGATATATGTAAACGATTTGGATGTGAATGTAGGAGACATGGTTAGTAAGTTTGCAGATGATATAAAAATCAATGGTGGTGTTAGTGAAGAAGGTAGTCTTAGCCACAGCATGATATTGATGGGGTGATAAAATGGGCCGTTAATCGCAGCTAGAATCCAATCTGGATAAGTAAGCGGTGATGCTCTGTAGTAAGGGCAGGATATACACAGTGAATGGTGGGACTCCAGGGAGTACTGAAGAACAGAGGGGCCTTGGTATACAAGGATCCAGGCAGATGGCATAACACAGTCAAGGTAATGAGGATGGCATGTAATACAGAGAGGAGGTGCTGCTGGGTTTGAAAGCTCTCCTTTGCCATCAAATTAGGCTGATGGAACAACAGACAGTGACTTCAATTATGCGCTGAAAATTTACCACTAGCTCTCTTTGCAAAATCTGATCAATCATCCAAACCCATTGGAAGTATGAGCAAACCAGCGTCAGTGTGCGCTCCTAGCCCACGTTCTATCCCTGAGGCTCCAGTTACACTCTGTAGTTCCGGTGAGATACATGGATGTGTTCAAAAGATACAAGGATGAGTTCAAAATCTCCTTGAGAAAGTGCAAGACCTCAATCCACATGTGGGAATCGTTAGCCCACGAACAATCAAAACAGGCAAAGGCCATTCAGGCCAGCACTGAGAAGTCCGAGTCCCCACGGTGGGACATTTTCGCTGGGAACCTTCCCCACGACAAGAGTGGTCAAAAGCAGTGCATTGCATTTACATTAGGCACCAGACACCCCGACAGAGCAGGTGTATCAATATCATCAGGCTGAGCGGGGGACGAGGATATATTGATCTCTATCACATGAGGGAAATACTGGTTCCAATTTATCGGCAAGTAAGAAAAACATTTCAACGCTTCACCACCTCTGAGCTTCTCTCCTTTGAAGATTGTTTCAGTTCTACCTTTCAAGTTTTCACACCTCCCCCAATTATTCTGTGTCCTGATAATTATTTCAAGATAATTAAACAATCAAACGGTTATTTAAACAACTGGTTCATTAATTGCTTCATCAATTAATGGCAGAGTCAAATGTTGCCACCAATATATATTTATATCCACATTGGTCCGCATAAACACATGTCATTATAATCCTATCCTTCAAAGATACTAAACCCACCCCAATCAAACCCTACTGGCAAACCAGTTCCCACAGGTTCTCCCATCATTTATCCACTTGGAGACCCCAACCCAAGTGTAATGTCCTCCAGCTACCATTCCTCCATCCACATCCATGGGTCTGGCTAACTGGGTTTTCCCCTAACTCCGCACCAACCCCTCAGCTGATGTACCGGAGCCTCTCACTGGCACAGGCTTTACACCTGAACAAGCTCTTCAGGAAATCCAATCTCCCAACTCTAAGAAGAGCATCTTTTCTTTAACAGGCTTGAGTCTCCCCACCGAGTGTGGTGTTATCACTTCCCAAAGGAAGTGGCAAAGTAGGTGTAGAGAAGATAGGCAGACACCTTAAAGTCTTCACTACTTTATTTAGCATACATTATATGGAACGTCGTTACTGTTAAACAACTGATTTCCATTCTCAGGTATCATCGGAGACATTTGAAATTTATCTGGATGGGACAATGATAACCATTAAAGGGTTGCAAAATTCGCTAACTTCAGCTCCCAGGTTACTTACCAAATTACTAAACCGGTGCTTGAACTGCCAAAAGCTCAAAAACACTTGTTCTGGCTTATCTGGATGATATTCTAAATGCTGTATTTTGCTAAAATCAACTTTCCAGCCTCAAACTATAATTGAGAAATTGAGGTTCCTCATCCATCCAGTTAAATTTAAGTTGATACCAACTAGCGTTATTGATTATTGGGATTTACCTTTAATTATTAATTTGTATTGTGACTCCGCCCTGGGGCAAGAGATTGGAAAAAATAGAAGCCTGTAACAACCTTGTTGTTATGAAACAGCATTCTAATCATCAAGTGTAATTGGCAATATAGCAGCTGTGTTTTAGCTGTGCAAATTGGGCCTTTGCATTATCAGAACTTACAACGTGCAAAGTAGTAACCTCTCAGGTGCCATATAGGTCATTGTTAACAGACCTATGCTATTACCAGCTGAAACTACCAAAGTCACAATGGTGGACGAACAGTATTCAGCATTGTTCCAGTAGGTTTTGGTCACTAAATCTTCAGTTATATTACAAACTGATGCTAGTGTTCAAAGATGGAAAATTACGAATGCCACCTCTAGTCAAGGAGGCAGATGGGTTTTGCATGAGTTACCAATTCTCCAGTTATTGGTATCAAATACCTATAGACACTATATATATATTTTTTTTAAAGAAGGAACTGCAGATGCTGGAGAATCGAGGGTACACAAAAAGCTGGAGAAACTCAGCGGGTGCAGCAGCATCTAAGGAGCGAAGGAGATAGGCGACGTTTCGGGTCTCGACCCGAAACGTCGCCTATCTCCTTCGCTCCTTAGATGCTGCTGCACCCGCTGAGTTTCTCCAGCTTTTTGTGTACCACCTATAGACACTATGTGCATTATATGGGTTAAAGGGTTATTTGTGCGAATATGCATCATTTGCATGCTCAATTCCAAATTGATACACTGTGGTGGTGGCATATGTTAGTCACGTGGGTGCAATCCAGTCAAAGTATCCTGTCATATTTACCTAACCTCATTTGGCGCTGGTGTATCATCACGTAAAATCAATGGCAACACAGAATGGATGTTGGATCACAAAGTATTTTATGACATTATGGCTCGATGAAACACCGAATATCGATATGTTTGTATCCAGACTCATTCACTGGTTGCAAAAAATATGTGGTTCACAGTGGCAAGAGATACATTCTCGCTACATGGGGGAGGAATGTTCTTTTATGTCTTTTCTCCATTTGCCTCATCAGTCGGGTATTGCAATAATTTCAGCAAGATCCCGCTTCAGGGTTTCGTACTGTCTGACTGGCCTTTGCAGCTGTGGTTCCCGTTTATATTGGGAATATAATAGAACCTTATATGGTTATTCTAAACATAAAACTTTGCTGGTTCAGCCTATGACTCGGGAAACCAGCCCATGCATGATAAAATCAATTAATTGACTTGCAGACTCTGTGAAGACTGCTCCGGCGGCTCGAATTGTCAGACCGATCCATGTATGTGCTCACTGCAGGGTGCAGGGATAACACCAAAAAATCAGTATATTTCCTCTTCAGGAGATGGGAAGCATTTTGTTTAAATACTCGGATTACTGACGTCTTGGAGTTCATTTCAAATCGGTCCTTGACAATAAATCAAGACATAAAGCCATTAACTGAGCCCAACGTGCCTCCTCATCATATTTGCTGCAGCGAGCGGGACCCACTCTGTCGGGCTTCACCCTCTGATATCCAGTTTATAAAAGATATCTTTAACATAGGTTCTCCCAGGCCCTAGCACACGGAAGTATGGGATATTGACATTGTGTTAACACTACTTCACCAGGGGGCTCCAGCTACATTCTTATGGCCCTGCTCTCATAAGGTAGTTATCCTCAGGGCGCTGGTCTCAGCGCAACGGGTCCTGTCTTTACATAAATTGTGACTGGACAAGATGGTTACACCTGTAAATAATATAATATTTTACGTTTATGATTTAGTTAAGTAGAGCAGCCAGGGGTGTCAGGTCTCAAACTAGCTCTCATGGCATACCCCATGGTCCTTCGGATATGTGTGGTCACACATTTACAACAATATGTCAAGGTCCCCTAGAGCCTTAGAGGCTCTTATACTAGCAATGTTTGTTAGTTACGAAAAAAAAAACCTCATAAGAAGGTATCAGTTCAGACCATCTCCAGGTGGTTAAAACAGGGTTTTGGCTTATGCAGGAGTAGATACTAACAATTTCTAATCTCACTCCACCAGGGCTGCTACAACATCAGCAGCAAGGGTTATGTACGTTGCGCTGGACCACATCCTAGCGACTGCAGGATGGTCTAACGAACGAGCTTTCCAAACATTTTATAATAACCCATAGCCAGACCGGGGGTATTTGCAACTCTATTTTAGGGTCTATTTTATAGTTCCTCCCGGATGACAGGGGTTACTATTATTATTATTTGTTCATTAAATAGCATCAACATGTTTTAAATCCATGTCATGTCTGTATGCTTTATCAATGTTTCCCTTATCTGTGGTCAATTGATGTAGTTGTGTTTATGTGGACTTTTCCATGGCATGAAATCACAGAGCTTTGAAATCTTCACGGAATCACTCACGTGACTCCGAAGTAAAATAGTAAGATTAAACGAGAACTTACCGGTTTGAAGTTTGATCTTTAGTTTATGAGGAGTTACGATGAGCGATTACGTGCCCTCCACTCCCAACTCTCGTATCATAAAGGTCATCTGGTAGTTCTAGTCCTCTTTAATCTTACTATGTCACTTCAACTACTGTTATCTGTGATTTCACACTGCTGCTTTGAAGATTGACGCGCATGCAGACTGGTGGGCTTCGTCACGTAATCGCTCATCGTAACTCCTCGTAAAATAAAGATCAAACTTCAAACCGGTAAGTTCTCGATTAACCTTACTATATTGGTCCTCTTCTTTGCTGAAAGCAGGGTTTCAATCTGTAAAATATTTAGATGCCATCAAGTTGCATTAATTCCAGCATTTAACATGGACCAAGGCAAATAAGCAGATTCAGATAAATTCTGCTGGTAAATATTGGAAGCATTGGTGGTGGCAGGGACTCCAGGGCTGCAGATGAAGCATCCCGCAGTACTGGAGATCAGTCCATGCTCAGATCAGCGGGTTCCAGCACGTTTCATCTTCCAGTCTCCCCCGCCACTGAAATTCTGGCATGCACGCTGTCAGACGGGTATGTGTGACAGGCGAGGGACTAGGATGCATGCACTTGGGTGAACCTGGGCACTGCGAGTTCTGGTTCGGGACGGACAGGCTCCTGCCAACATGTGGACAGCCATTGGCTGCCATGAGGGAAAAACAATCTCAAGCTGAAACTGACTCATATTTCCCTTTAATGGCTCAGTAAACTCGTGACTCATATTCCTTTACAAACATCAAAGGCCATTTGGCCAAACCAGTCCGTGTTAGCTGGCAGAGTAATCCCACGCCCCCTCTCATTTTCCCTACAATCTATTGTTCCCACATTCCTGTCATTTCCCTCCCTAGATTCCACCATTCACCTACAAATGACAGGCAATTACCAGCAGCCGAATAACATATTGACCCGCTCCCGGAGAAAACCCACGCGATCACAGGGAGAACGTGCAAACTCCACGCACACACACCCCAGGGTCAGAATTGGCCTCATTGCCATTGTATCATAACCGCTGTATTCTGTGTACGAGTTTCTTATGACTAAAGATTGTCATTGCACGCTGATGTACACGACGGTGAACGTGTGTGATTCGGGAGGTGCGCTGAGGCTGCGGCGCCAGGGCTGAACACGGCCGCCGTGCACAGCCGAGATTGCAAGTGACACTGACAACCGCTGGTAAACATGGCCCCGGTGGTCCTGATTCCCCAAGAATCTCCCGTGCGCACAGATCACACGGTCTGAAGATATTCTGGAATATATCCCCTGACACCATTTCTGTGGTGTACAAAACTTCAGTTCCTTGCACTGAGAGAGAATCATAGAATCATACAACGCACACACGGCTGCATGGTGATGCTACTGTGTTAATCCCATGCACTCGCGTAAAGCCTGTGAAAAGCTCTGTACTAGTCCGCTTCTCTCGTCTCCACCGGTCCCACTCCTCTTGGACTCCCCAGAACTGCTTTCTCACCTCTCTAGACCTCTTTATTTCTAACTGCCGGCGTGACAGTCATCAATCGTCTCAGCTTTTCCACTCCCCTTACCTACACTAACCTCACCCCCTCTGAATGTACAGACCTTCTCTCACTCTGCAGCAACCCTGACATTATAATCAAACCCGACGACAAAGTTGGTGCCGTGGTAGTCTGGCGCGCTGACCTCTACCGGGCTGAGGCCAGGCAACAAACACTCAGTCTGAAGAAGGGTCTTGACCCGAAACGTCGCCTATCTCCTTCGCTCCTTAGATGCTGCTGCACCCGCTGAGTTTCTCCAGCTTTTTGTGTACCCTCGATTCTCCAGCATCTGCAGTTCCTTCTTTAACAACTCTCAGACACCTCCTCCTACTGATCCTTGGACCATGATCCCACAAAGGAGCACCAGGCCTTCATCGCAAACACCATTACTGATTTCATCACTTCTGGCTGTCTGCCTTCCACAGCCTCCAACCTTATTGTTTCCCAGCCCCGCACAGACCGATTTTACCTTCTCCCCAAAATCCACAAGCACAACTGCCCTGGCAGACCCATTGTTTCTGCCTGCTCCTGTCCCACAGAAATTGATTTCCACGTACCTCGACTCCATCCTATCCCCCATGGTCCAATATCTCCCGATCTATGTTTGAGATACCTCACATGCCCTTCGTCTCTTTAATGACTTCCGCTTTCCAAGCCCCCACTCCCTCATCTTTACTATGGGCGTGCAGTCACTCTACACCTCCATCCCCCACCAGGAAGGCCTTAAAGCCCTCCTTTTCTTCCTCGACCACAGAACCATCCAATTTCCCTCTACTAACACTCTATTCCTCCTAGCGGAGCTGGTCCTCACCCTTAACAACTTCTCCTTTGACTCCTCCCACTCCCTCCAACTCCAAGGCGAAGCTATGGGCACCTGCATGGGCCCCAGCTATGCCAGCCTCTTTGTAGGGTACATTGAACAATCCCTGTTCCAGGTGCACACTGGCCCTATCCCCATACTCTATCTCCGTTACATTGATGATTGCATCGGTGCTACCTCCTGCACCCATGCAGAACTCATGAATTTCATCAACTTCACCACCAATTTTCATCCTGCACTCAAATTTACTTGGACAATCTCCGACACCTCCCTCCCCATTCTTGATCTCAGTCTCCATCACAGGTAATGGACTATTGACTATTACAATCTATTACAAACCCACTGACGCCCACAGCTATCTCGACTACATTTCTTCCCACCCTGTTTCCTGCAAAGACTCTAACCCAATTCCTCCATCTATGCCGCATCTGCGCCCAAGGAGAGGTGTTCCATACTAGAACACCTGAGATGTCCTCATTCTTTAAGCAGCGGGGGTTTAGAGCCAGGAGCGTTAACTCCACCTCAACTCTGTCTGCCCGCCGGGTTAACCAACTGCCC
The DNA here is from genome assembly GCA_035221665.1 of Okamejei kenojei. Taxonomy (NCBI): domain Eukaryota; kingdom Metazoa; phylum Chordata; class Chondrichthyes; order Rajiformes; family Rajidae; genus Okamejei; species Okamejei kenojei. The sequence continues at coordinate 37,645,229 of CM069142.1, forward strand.
TGGATTAATGGGACACCAGCCCAGAACTGCCCTGGACATCTCTGGCCACCCCCGGACAGGGATGGGACACTCGGGAGGGGACGGGGACGGTCCAGTAGCAATTCAACAGCGCTTGCAGCACCGGAGACCCGGGTTCGATCCTGACTACAGATGAAACGTAGGTCAGTATCGTGAGTGACCTTTGGCAAATCCCATGATTCCTTGTGTTTTTCAGAATACCGAACTCGCTTAAGGGCCTGACCCACTTAGGCGATTTTTCAGCAGACTGCCGGCGAGTGTCAAGCTCGCAGCACTCGCTGAAAAACCGGGAAGTGGAACGGCGAGTGTCGCTGAAAAACCGGGAAGTGGAACAGCGAGTGTCAAGAGTGGAACACACACACATTGCAAAGGTGGGGGCCATGGAAAGCGGGGGAGCGCTGTCTGAAATTCACACTGTGCAAAGCCAAGGTTATACAGACATAGGGTACACAAAAGGCTGGAGAAACTCAGCAGGTGCAGCAGCATCTAAGGAGCGAAGGAGATAGGCGATGTTTCGGGTCGAGACCCTTCTTCAGACTGGTCAGGGATCAGGGAAATGAGAGATATAGACGGTGATGTGGGGAGATAAAGAACAATGAATGAAAGATATGCAAAAATGTATCGATGATAAAGGGAACAAGCCATTGTAAGCTGTTTGTGGTGTGAAAATGAGAAGCTAGTGCGACTTGGGTGGGGGAGAGATAGAGAGAGAGGGAATGCCAGGGCCCGAGGGCTGAGGGAGAGGTGGGAAGGGGAGGAGACAGCAAGGGTTAACAGAATTGAGAAAATTCAATGTTCACAGACACACAGACATACATCGCGATGAACAGGAAGGTTAAGGCAGCTAGCACAGTGTACGGTAAGTTCTTTAAAAGAGCGGGTGGGGGGGGGGGGGGGGGGGGGGGAGAAGGGGGGGAGGGGGGGGGGAGAAGGAGTGAAGGCACTTTTAAGAAGCCAGACAACTTTTAATAAGGCAGAGATACACAGCTGTGAAGTTTAGCGGGCATTTAATATTACCGGTCAGTTTTCCTTGGTTCTGAAAACTCGTGCTTACGTTTTTTTCCCCCAATGAGCCAATGAAAATGCCCGGTCAGCAAAGGAGATTAACTAAAACTACCTACGACTACCTCGACTACCCATAACTACATGGCGACCCCACTACCACTGCACCTACGATTACAGGATTATCGATTTTCTCCATGGCGACCCATTTTTGGTCGCAGAAAAATGTTCAACATGTGAAATGCGGAAACTCCTCGTGACCATGAAGGAGACTGCGCAGAGACCACCAGCGAACATGCGGCGATCATGAGGCGAGCGCAGAGTCTCCTGCACTCACCTAAGTGGGACAGGCCCTTTATTCTCCTTCCCATTCCTACACAGACCTTTCTGTCCTTGGTCTCCATTGTCAGAGCCAGGCTAAACGCAAATTGGAGGAACAGCATCTATTTTTTCGCTTGGGCAGCTTACAGCCCAGTGGTATGAATATTGATTTCTCTCACTTCAGGTAGCCCCGGCATTCCCTCTCTCTCTATCAATCCCCCACTCAATTCGCACCAGCAAACACCCGGCAAACAGCTTACAATGGCCCGTTTCCTTTATCATCGTTAGTTTTTTTGCCTATCTTTCATTCATTGTTCTTTATCTCTCCACATCACTGTCTATAGCTCTCATTTTCCTTATCCCTAAACAGTCTGAAGGGTCTCGACCCGAAGTCACCCATTCCTTCTCTCCACAGATGCTGCCTGTCCCGCTGAGTTACTCCAGCTTTTTGTGTCTATACGAGTCCTATCCTAGTTCCTGTCCAAGTGCCTCTGCAGAGCAGTGCAAAACAGTTCTCGGCATTTTCATTGTCAAATGTAAAATTATAGTCATTGTAAGCGCTCCGCAGCTGAATCTGCCCACCCACCCAGGCTCACCTCCTTGTACTCCAGCTGACAAGCACAATTGAACACACCAGATCAAAATGGCAATTCGCGCATTGCCTCAACGCTGCACTTTCGCATTGTCCAAGCGTGTCAAAATACACAAAACCCATTAATGCACCAGGAACACGCGGTGAACTTTGTCACTCTATTCATTACTAATCTGTATTTATTTGAAGGAAACGGTGTTATGGTGCAATTACATTTTGCGCCATGGGTTTTCACTTCAGGAACGACGACTCACATTATCTGGGGAGAAAAACACCAGTCGGACAAAAGAGGGTTGCTAACAATAACATTCTGTCTATAGTCCGGTTGGTGGGTGGTGACAGCGCAGTGCGTGCCAGTTGCCGAGTCCCTGCGGTTACTGGAAGCCCGCTGATGTTTTACATTGAACTGACCACACAGCAAGGGCATGGCTTCTTCAGTAGAGTCGCATTGTAGCGGTACACGGCCGGCGTAGCTGTCTGTCCGAGGAGAGCGCTGGCCTCCAATCTTCCCCTGTTCACCGGCTGGTCCACTTGCCGTTGTTCCTCGACCTCTTCTTCTCCTGCCTAGCTCCTCGCCTCATGCTTCCTGGGAAAACATTGTGTGCAGTTCAGGTTTCCCAGATGCAGGAAGGGTGTGGAGGCTTGGGTGAGATTGCAGAAGATGAGGCCTGAATTAGACGGTATTAGGTAGAACGCGAGGTTGGACAAACTTGGACTTTTTTTTCACTGGAGTGAAGGAGGTGGCGGGGAGATCTGAGAGAAGTATATAACATGAGGGGCGTGGATATGGTCCGTGGATTGTCACCTTGTCGTTCGTGGTGGAGAAGCTTGTGTGGACCTGACACCCCGAGAACGATTCCGTCTGGAGCGATGCTCCTGGTAGGGCCACCCATGGCGGTAAGGTCGAGGGAGAGGTCTCAGACAAAGAGCAATCCAACCAAGACCTCAACGGTGGAACAGGCGGAGGACGATGGCTGACCTTAGTGGAGCGTCACAACGGCTGGGAAGGCAGATGAAGGCTGCAAGCAGGAAAGGGTCTCCGGTCGTCTAGGACTCAATGCCACTGCATCCCGACCCAGATCTGTCAAGGACCGTGGGGTGCTGTCTGTGCACCAGTCTCCCCAAGTTAAATAAAGTCACACACAGGCGTCCTCAATATAACAATAGCACCCTGGAGACATCCATGGTCAACCACTACCGAAGAGGGCCTAAGATGAAGGATAGGATAGACATTTTCCCAGTGTGTAAGGGTCAAATAAGAGAGGGCACAGCGTTGTGAGAGAAGGGAAGTTTAATGGAGATGGGGGAGAGGGGCGATGTTTTACACAGAGAGTGGTGGATGCCAGGAATGCACTGCCAGGGGTGGTAATGAAGCAGATATGATAGTGATGCTTAAGAGCCTTTTAGATAGGCACATAAATATGCAAGGAGTGGAGGGGTATGGATCATATGCAAATAGAAAGGAGCCATATTTAAATTATTTAAAATTACTTTAAGGAGGCATGTTCAGTACAGACATTGCGGGCTGAACGGCCTGTTCCCACCCATGTACTATGTCCTAATCATCTCCAACTGGAGTATGAGTGTGATTGGCACTCTCAAATGTTGATGGTCAGCCAGATTAGTTGACCAAAAGAGCTGAGAACTGCGGTCCCTCAGCTGCATGTTTATGAATTTCACCAGACAACGGGTGGTAATGAGAAGGTAATCCTCAGTAAACAACGAAAATAATATAAAATGTTTTAATGAGATCACGTCTATCTGATCAAAATAATCATAGGCCAGTCTGCTCCATCTTCCCTTGCCCCAAGGATGAACCTGTGGAAATTCTCTACACTCCCCCTGCTGTCTCTGCCCGTCCAAAAGTAGCAAACCAGACCTGTACACAGTATCCCAGGTGCAGTCTCAGCACAGCAGCAGGACCACTTCAGTAAATCCTCTGAACTTTATCTTCTCTGTTTCTTGTAGAAATGCAAATAGCCTGAAAGAGCCAGGCATTAAAGGTAAATATCTCATTACTCAAGTTGACTGAACAGGACAGACCTGAGAAATGTATAAGAGCGTGCATGCTATGTGTATAGAATTTCAATTCAGCTCACACAATAAAATGTTAAATGTGATGAAGTACCACATAAATGATTTGATATCAAAAATCAGGTCCATATGTTCAAAGGTGTGGTGGCCTCATGGAATATGAAATTGGCCAAGGGAGAGAAAGCAAGGGGCTGTGGTGTTATTTTGATTTTAAATTCCCTTATGAGATCTGACCATTGTTGGAATTGCAGACCATTGCTCTTTGGAAGGTGGTGGTGTGCTGCAGCTCTGAACCTGGAGGGAGGGGAGAGAGTCGGCAATGCTTGACCAACAGAGGCAGCTGCTGCATGCACGTCCCATGGTGAAGGTGCTGTTGATGGAGGGGAGGCTGATGATGAACCCTCCACACACATTCCAAGGCAGGACGGTGGAGATCCAGCGGGCCTTGACCTGCAGGACCAACCCCAGGAAAGGGCATTGAGGCAGTGGGCATTCTTGTGCTGGTGTTTCTGCATCCAGGGTATCTGGCATTCTCTCCTGCTATGCCCTCTCTCCCTGGTCTCTACTGAGATCTGCACTGGACTGGGCACCCCCTGGGCATGTAGTGGGTGCCACCATTGGTCAAATGCTGTCATCTCTCTCACCTCCTCTTTGGGATTCTGAGCTCTGTACAGGATGGGGAGGAGTTCAGCTCCCAAAAGAGCAAGAGACCAATAGGCAGTGTGTTACTGTGGGTAGCTGTTCTCCAGATGTTCCCAACAAACACTGGGCACTGTCGGGAGCCGGCTCTGCACAGGATGTAGACTCCTACCACCTGGGGAGTTTGGCATCCCTGGACAATTTTCCACATCCTGCGATATCCTCCAGGAGTTGGCAATTAGATCACATAATTCTCTCCTTGATCCATTTCGGCAGCCAGGGTGAGTTCTACAGGCCTTAATCCCAACACTACAGGTGAGGTAGTAACCAATGGAAAGATTAGTGTCAGGACAGGATAGGGACACGTGACCCCACAATGACAGGATGAGTGAACTGATCAACTATGGAACATGGTGCCAATGAAAAATGTGTTTAGTTTAGTTCATTGTCGAGGTACAGTGAAAAGCTTTTGTTGCATGCTAACCTGTCAGTGCAAAGACTATACATGATGGCAAGCGAGCCGTCCACATGGTAATGTTAGTGTAGTACATGATAAAGGGAATAACGTTTAGTGCAAAATAAAATCCAGTAAAGTCCCAAAAAAGATGGTCCGAGGGTTCCAAGTGAGGTAGATAGTAGCTCAGGGCCGCTCTCTAGTTATCGATAGGATTGTTCAGTTGCCTGATAACAACAGGGGGAAAAATGAGTGGTCCGAGCAGGGAAGCAGTGCAGGGACATGAAGGGTGCACAGGTGGGCTCTTGACAGGGAGCTGTAATAGGTGAGAAGCTGTTAATTAGCCTCTGCTACCCTTGGCCCTGTAAGTATTAGCATAGAGAACAGAAGCAAAGAAATCATGCAAAACATGAATGATCTCTGGTTAGTGTTTAGCTGCAGCGCAGTGTCAGTCTCAGGAGGTGCTGTGGATTCTGACTGGGGAGTTAACTCTTTCAACAGCAGGGAATCAGTAGACCAACACAAAAGACTGCAGATGCCAGAATCTTGAGCACAAATCAAGCTTTTGATGGGTCAGGCAGCATCTGTGAGGGAAGATGGACAGATGACATTTTAGGCCATGACCCTTCTTCAGATCAGAAGACATGGGGTCAGATGGATGGGGGGGGGAAGTGATTCTGGACAGACTAAACACCCAAGCGCAGGGAACTGGGTCTCTGCACATCCCTTTGCAACTGGATCCCCATCAATAGACCACAATTGTACGAATTGGCAGCAACACCTTCCTCCTCGATAACCATCAGCACAGGAGCACCGCAAGGCTGTGTGCTGCTGGGGTCATAGAAACATAGAAATTAGGTGCAGGAGCAGGCCATTCGGCCCTTTGAGCCTGCACCGGCCATTCAATATGATCATGGCTGATCATCCAACTCAGTATCCTGTACCTGCCTTCTCTCCATACCCCTGATCCCTTCAGCCACAAGGGCCACATCCAACTCCCTCTTAAATATGGCCAACAAACTGGCCTCAACTACCTTCTGTGGCAGAGAATTCCACAGATTCACCACTCTCTGTGTGAAAAACGATTTTCTCATCTTGGTCCTAAAAGACTTCCCTCTTATCCTTAAACTGTGACCCCTTGTCCTGGACTTCCCCACCATCGGAACAATCTTCCTGCATCTAGCCTGTCCAACCCCTTAAGAATTTGTGTAAGTCTCTATGAGATCCCTGCTCAATCGTCTAAATTCCAGCGAGTACAAGCCAAGTCTATCCAGTCTTTCTTCATATGGAAGTCCTGCCATCCCAGGAATCAGTCTGGGTGGAAATGAGAGAGGAGGCGTGGGGGCAGGTGTTACATCTCCTGTGGTTGCGGGGGATAGATAGAATGATGGGAAGAGATTGTGTTTATTCTCAAGAGGCAGCGATTGTCGAACCTGTAGTGAACTGTCCAACTAGATCGGTGCAGGTTCACAGTGAGTCAGAAGCCCGTGGCCAGACAGCGGGCTTACTCACTGCAAGCCACCCAGCAGATAGGATTTATGATAAAGCTGACAGTCTCAGGATGCTGGTCCCGGGTTCTGTTCTTCACTCCATATCCACGAAATGATGAATTTGAATCCCCCAGCAATTTGGGCCCACGCCTGTCAACCAACTGTTCGGACCTCATGAAACGAGTCCAGGGCCACAACCCTTTTCCCACTCTAGTCTAAGGCCAGTCATTTTCAGCAGTGAATCAGAATCATCCAAGAAGTGGATGGACGAACCTTTGGAGCTGCCGCGCACGGCCTGAAAGGGCGGGATAGGCACTGGAGGAACTCAGCGGGTCAGTCAGGCAGCATTGCTGGAGATTAGGCGACGTTTCGGGTCGGGACTTTTCTTCGGGCTGAAAGGGGTTGGTTTAATTGCAACTTTACAAGGGGAAAGGAAAAGATAACTATAATCTTTGGGGAAGAGCAGGCTTGTCGTGGGATTAGCTGGGTCGTGAGGAGGGAGGATTCTACGAAATCTTTCTGTGCCGTCGGGTTCTGCAAATCCAGGCTCTTGGGAGAAGTTGAAAATATCAAGTCAACCTTTCGAATACATAAAAGGCACAGGGGGTAGACTTCACTACATTACTGTGCAACATCTGTCGTTTTGAAGTGCTATTTCCGATATGAACAATTTATTTCCGATATTAACATTTGCAATTACCTGGATAAAAGAAGCAAGGACATTTTCAAAGCAATTTGCACAATTTACGAGACCGGGACTGCACGCTCGCTGTAGGATCGCTGCTGTTGACATTTTCAACGCTACATTTCCCGTAGCATGCATGCCAATGTTTAAAGATGCGCAGTAGGAGGGCTTGGGAGCTGAAGGGTGTATGTTTTAAAACATTCAGCAAAAAGGGTCAGTGAGAGTTGCCTTTCTATTTCCATCACAATTATCAGTAAAAGTACTTGTCCTGCTGAAGATGAAACCAAATCACACTTCCTTCCACTCCCTGTCAATAGCGAGACCCAACCCAAGGCATCTATCTCGCTGGCAGCGTCGCCAATCTAGAGCCGGGCGTTCATGTTAAATCACAGACACATTTTCATCACGTTTGCCACATAATTGTCGGCACCTCTTGCTTTGCTCAACAGGGGCTCCTCGGCGGCGCAACAAGGGGGGCAAAGAGAGACAAACGCGGCGCGAGTCTTGTCAAATTAAAGCGTTAAACGCTGCAATTTCTTCCAAAAAAAAAACTGCACCTACCGTACAAGACGGTGATGAGGGACACGGGCATGACCAGGATCCCCACCAGCATGTCTGCTATCGCCAGGGACATGAGGAAGTAGTTGGTGGCGTTCTGTAGTTTTTTCTCCAGTGACACGGCCACGATGACCAAAGTGTTGCCACTGATGGTGAGGATAATGACAATGACAATCAGCAGGGCCGCCCAGTTCTTGTCCTTCCTGCCGCCGCTGCCGCCGCTGCCGCCGCTGCTGCAGCCTTGGTTCTGGAGGGGTTCGGGGACCAGGGTGAGGTTACACGAGCCGGATCTGTTCGCCAGCGCTGTCAGGGCTTTGGTGCCCAATGCGCCGAGGTTGCCCAGGAAAGGTGCAGGAGAAGAGGCGGTCAGGTTAGCGGAGTTCCCCACTTCATTTAGGGAGCTCATTCTCTGAACTTCAAGCCTGACACACTCATCGGCCAAATCGCTCACATCCTTGTAAGGAGTGCGGGCTGTGATACCTCGCTTGGCTTACTGTGGACGCGGAAAGCCAGCACCCCCCTTCCAGTCCCTCTCACCACGTCCATCCCAGTCCGTCAGCATTCCTGGGAAACACTTCAGTCCGGAGTCAAGCAGCATCCACAGACGCAACCAGCCCAAGTCACTCGCCGTCGCAAAGCCACCGCTGCCTCCCACAGTCAGTCACTCCTCTTACGGTTTGTGCTTTTAACGCTGGACTGTTCCCACTGTAGTCACAGAGAAATAATCTTCCTCCTGAAACAGAACTGCACGTGCAAGATCATTCCCGGGACCTCGGGCTTATTTATTCTTCACTGACAAAGCTGCTGATCTGGCGCTTTCCAGAGCCCAGATTTTGTGTTGTGAAGGGATATCCCACCCCCCACCTCCCCGGGCTGGAGCCGTAGCCCACTTCCAGTCAGGCTCGGGCTGTGGATTTGCATTCATGCTCCAGCCAGCGCGTTTCCTCGCTGTCTTCCCATCCGCGGCTCTCCGGGCTCTCCGCTCTCTCCGGCAGGGAATCCCGCAGCGAGTGAGTGAGTGAGTGAGTGAGTGAGTGAGTGAGCGAGTGAGTGAGTGAGCGAGTGAGCGAATGAGCGAGTGAGCGAGTGAGTGAGTGAGTGAGTGAGTGAGTGAGCGAGTGAATGACTGAGTGAGTGAGTGAGCGCCAAGTGTGGGTGGGCACACCAGGAAGTCTGGGACTTCCAGCAAAAACATCTCAGCATCATCGCTACCAGAACTCACCAGCACCGTTTTTCCACCAGGAAGCGGGAAATAAACAGCCTTTAACACTGTAACCTCAACACTTTAACTACCTGTGGTGACCACATTCTGTCCGTGCTCATTCATCAAAGAAAAAGACATTTCGCTGAGGATATTTCATTAGAAATCCGCGGCGGGGGGGGGGGGGGGGGGGGGGGGGACGCCGTCGCTCGATCTGTAATGAACAGATGAAGGTGCGGGGGGGGGGGGGGGTATTTTGGAGACACAAGAGACTGCAGATGCTGGCATCTTCAGCAGTGGAGTGGAGGGGAGGGGAGGTCTGGGGGCCGTTAGGGGAGCGAGGCCCGGAGCTGCGGGAGCGACCGATCTTTTTGCTCAGTACATATTTTGATTCGCCGTCTGCATTAATATTAGGAAGACAATGGCCTGCGTAACAATAGATATGTCCATAACTAATATATCCATTCTGCTTTTTTGAAAGATTACATTGGCGTTGATTGGCTACCAAGCACATACATGTCATTCACAAAGTACACTTGTTTTGCAATGAAATATTCTTCCACACACATTGACGCAGTCCATGAACACAGCCCATAGCCCACCAGCGACTTGAAGGTAAATGCTGCCCGGGGTCCACAGAAGGTCCCTGGCACAGGCCAAGGCTTGTCCATCAGTTGAGTATTTGAACATAAAAGGTTAGAAAATAGAGCAGTACATCACAGGAAGAGGCCCCCATTCCGCAGTGTCCGCGGCCAACACATGAGGGTTAACTAACCTTCTGTATTTGCACGTGATCCATATATTTTCCACATATAGATCCCATTAAACTCTGGGGATTTATCAACCTTAATTCTCTTTTAAAAAAAAAACCCAAATCAATTCATTCTTGATCTCAAACTGCCCTGGCATATTAATATTCTCCAAACTCAATTGACTGTCCTCCATGTCATTCTCCTTGGTGAATACAGGTGCAAAGTGCTCATTTAGTACCTGACCCACAGGGTAGGTGCCTCACCTACATCCAGGCATATTTTCTCTCCATTATCCTTAAGCGGTCCTGTCTTCTTCCTGTTTACCACTTTGCGTTTATGGTAAGTATAAAAAGCTTTGGAATGTACTTTGATTTAATTTGTCAATGGACATTCCATAGCCTCTTTTGACCTTTCAAATTGCCTGTTCGAGTTCTTTCCTGCTTGGTTTGGATTCCTCATACGTCCTGTCTGATTTCATCTTTCTAAATCATACATACATGTAGGCTTTCCTTTTCCCAACTTCGTTAGTAATTGAAGTTTCCCATACTTTGCCATCCTTATCCATCCTCCTCACTGGAACCAACCGGTCAGAAACTCGGGTCAGCTGGTTGTTAACCAAGTTCCACAGGTCAGATACTGACTTACTCAGTACAACTGGTCCCAATGTATTCTCCCTAGTCACGCTTAATACTTTATACCCAATTTGGTACCTTTCCCAAGGCCCCAGTGTTATTGTTATACATAATGGTCTTAAAACTTATGAATTTGTCGACATTGGTCCCAAAAGACTCTTCCACTGAAACACCAGTCACCTGGCCAGGCTCGTTTCTCAGTAGAAAGTGCAGTGTGGTCCTGAGCACATAGAACTATCCACACACTGTTGCAGGAAACTCTCCGGAATACTCCTAACAAATTATGCCTCATCTTTGTCTTTTGCACAGAGCAATAGACAATAGACAAGGCAATAGACAAAAGTTGCAGGAGTAGGCCTTTCGGCCCTTCGGCCTTTCGAGCCAGCTGACCACAGCTGATCATCCCTACTCAGTCCCCCGTTCCTGCCTTCTCCCCATATCCCCTGACTCCGCTATCTTTAATAGCCCTATCTAGCTCTCTCTTGAAAGTATTCAGAGAACTGGCCTCCAACACCCTCGGCAGTGGAGAGAATTCCACCGACTCACAACTCTTTGTGAGAAAAAGTGTTTCCTCGTCTTCGTTCTAAATGGCTTACCCCTTATTCTTAAACTGTGGCCCCTGGTTCTGGACTCCCCCCACATCGGGAACATGTTTCCTGCCCCAAGTGTGTCCAAACCCTTATTAATCTCATATGCTTCAATAAGATCCCCTCTCATTCTTCTAAACTCCAGAATATACAAGCCCAGCCACTCCATTCTCTCAGCATATGACAGCCCCGCCATCCCGGGAATTAACCTTGTAAACCTACACTGCACTCCCTCAATAGCAAGAATGTCCTTCCTCAAATTAGGGGACCAAAACTGCACACAATACTCCCGGTGTGGTCTCACTAAAGCCCTCTTTGTTCCTATACTCAACTCCTCTTGTTATTGTTAAACTGCATCTGCCAATGCATCTGCCCACTCACCCAACCTGTCCAAATCACCCTGCATTCTCATAGCATCCTCCTCACAGTTCACACTGCCATCCAGCTTTGTGTCATCTGCAAATTTGCTAATGTTACTTTGAAACCCTTCATCTAAATCATTGATGTATATTGTAAATAGCTGCGGTCCCAGCACCGAGCCTCGCGGTACACCACAGTCACTTGCTGCCATTCCGAAAGGGACCCGTTAATCCCTACTCTTTGTTTCCTGTCTGCCAACCAATTTTCTATCCATTTCAGCACTCTACCCCCAATACCATGTGTTCTAATTTTGCCCACTAATATCCTATGTGGGAAAATCCAGGTACACTGCATCCACTGGCTCTCCCTTGTCCATTTTGCTAGTTACATCCTCAAAACATTCCAGAAGATTAGTCATACATAATTTCCCTTCATAAATCCATGCTGGCTCGGACCGATCCTGTTACTGCTATCCAAATGTGCCGTGATTTCATCTTTTATAATTGACTCCAGTATCTTCCCCACCACTGATGTCAGGCTAACTGGTCTATAATTCCCTGTTTTCTCCCTCCCACCTTTCTTAAAAAGTGGGATAACATTAGCTGCCCTCTAAACCACAGGAACTGATCGTGAATCAGGAGCACATTGGAAAATTATCAATTGTCCACGATTTCTAGAGCCACTTCCTTAAGTATCCTGGAATGCAGACCATCAGGCCCTGGGGACTTATCAGCCTTCAGTCCCATCAGTCTACCCAGCACCATTTCCTGCCTAATGTGGATTTCCTTCAGTTCCTCCGTCACCCCAGATCGTCTGGCCACTAGTACATCAGGAAGATTGTTTGTGTCCTCCTTGGAGAAGACGGATCCAAAGTACCTGTTCAACTCATCTGCCATTTCCTTGTTCCCCATAATAAATTCACCTTTTTCAGTCTTCAAGGGTCCAACTTTGGTCTTAACTAATTTTTTCCTCTTCACATACCTAAAGAAGCTTTTACTATCCTCCTTTATATTCTTGGCTAGCTTACCTTCGTACCTCATCTTTTCTCCCCGTATTGTCTTTTTAGTTATCGTCTGTTGCTCTTTAAACATTACCCAATCCTCTTGCTTCCCGTTCATCTTTGCTACATTGTAATTCTTCTCTTTTATTTTTATACTGTCCTTAACGTTCCTTGTCAGCCATGGTCACCCCTTACTCCCCTTGGAATGTTTCTTCCTCTTTGGAATGAACTGATCCTGCACCTTCTGTATTATTCCCAGAAATACCTGCCATTGTTGTTCCACTGTCATTCCTGCGAGGGTATCTTTCCAGTCAACTTTGGCCAGCTCCTCCCTCATGGCTCCATAGTCCCCTTTATTCAACTGTAACACCGACACCTCCGATTTACCCTTCTCCCTCTCCAATTGTAGATTAACCTTGACCATATTATGGTCACTACCTCTTAATGGCTCCTTAAACTCAAGTTCCTTTATCAAATCCGGTTCATTACATGACACTAAATCCAGAATTGCCTTCTCCCTGGTATTCTCCAATACAAGCTCTAAGAATCCATCACGGAGGCACTCCACAAATTCCCTTTCTTGGGGTCCAGTACCAACCTGATTTTCCCAGTCTACCTGCATGTTGAAACCTCCCTTAACAACCGTAGCATTACCTTTACTACATGCCAATTTTAACTCCTGATTCAACTTGCACCCTTAGGGTCTATTTTACCCTTACAATTGCTTAGTTCTATCCATGCTGAACAAGTCCCAGTCTTTAGTGGGGAAGTTAAAGCCACTAACTGTGACAACCCTGTTGCTTTTGCATCTCTCCTTAATCTGCCTACATATCTGTTCCTCTATCTCCTGTTGGCATTTATTCCGGGAAGACAAATAAAGTTATTCTTAATTTCCTGGCCAAAGTTTATCCGACAGGCTATCAACTCAATCAGGTTAGTCAAACGCAACCTGCCATGTACAAAGCCGTGCCAGCTATTCCCAATTAGCCCATTCTCTTCCAAATGTGAGTACATTCTATTCTGAAGAGATCCTGGGAGAGGGGGAAGGTGAAGGGGGGAGCGAAGGGGAGATATATGGGGGGATGGTGGAGGGGGAGATATGTGGGGGAGGGAGGTGAGAGCAAGACTGAGCTGCCTCGACAAGCCTGAGACTGCCAGCACATCCACGGAGCAAGACTGAATCGCTGGGACAAGCCTGAGATCACCAGTGTTCCCTCACGCCCGACGACGAGGAACTTCACCCCCACGTGGACCCAGATATTTGCCTCACCATCCTCCTTGAGTACATAAAACCTTTCAAGTGAGTTCACCCTACTATAAGTGTGTTGGTGAATTTAATGTTCACATGGTGTTGTTCCTGTGTCACAGAGTGCGGGTGCATACATAGTTCCTTGAATGTGGAGCCACATGTAATTGGGGTGGTGAAATAGGGAGGTCAAGGAACATTGGCCCTCATCAGTCGGGAAACCAAGTATAGAAGTTGGGAAGCTATGTTACAGTTGTACATGATGTTGGTGAGGCTGCATTTGGTGTATTGTGTGCTGATTTGGTTACCCTGCCTGGAGGGATGTTGTTAAGCTGGAAAGAGTGCAAAGAAACCTTTACAAGGATGTTGCCAACACATGAGGGCCTGAGCTATAGGGAGAGGCTGGATGAGCTAGGATTTTATTCCTAAGAGTGCAGGAGGCTGAGGAGTGATCTTATAGAGGTGCATAAGATTCTGAGGGTAATAGATCGGGTGAATGTGCAGAATCTTCTACCCAGAGTAGGGGAATTAAGAACCAGAGGAGATAGGTTTAAAGTGAGAAGGGAAAGATCCTAGAACCTGAGGAGCAACTTTTTCATCCGACGGTTTATATATGGAACCAGAGCCAGAGCTAGAGGAGGTAGTTGAGGCTGCTACTATAACAGCATTTACAAGATATTTGGACAGGTACATGGATAAGAAAGGTTTAGAGGGATATGGCCAAATGCAGGCCAGGAGTACTAGTGTAGATGGGGCATCTTGGTCAGCATTAGCAAGTTGGCTAGAGGGCCTGTTTCCTTGCTGTGTGACTCCATGACTGACAAAGACAGCACAGTAGATGTTATCTAAGGCATTTGACATGCTCTTGAATGGTAGGCTGGAACCAAAGATTATAGCACATGGGGCCCAAGGTGAGCTGGCTAATTTCATTCAAAATTGGCCAAGTGATGGGAGTTGGAGGGTAATGGTGGAAGAGTGATTTTCTGATTGAAAGTCTGACTAGGGTGTACTGCAGAGATCACTCTGGGACACTGGCTGTTTGTGATATATGTCAATGACTTGGAATGCAGCTGCAGCAAGATATAAACCTGTTAAAAAGTTGGCCGGAATGGTGGCAGATGGAATTTATTCCCAACAGGTGTGAAGTGATGCATTTGAGAAAGTCAAATAAGGATAGGACATATACAGTAAATGGTGGGGTGAAAGGAATATTGATGAACGGACACACCATGGGGCTCAAATCCATAGCTCCCTGAAGGCGGTGAAGTGATGAAGAGGGCACATGCCATATTTGTCTTCATCGGTTGGGGCAAAGAATATAAAAGATGGAACCGCAAACAGAAACAGTGGGTCAGGCTACATCCATGATGGCAAAATATTCAGATTGATTTTTGCTTTTCCCCTCTGCCCTGATGCAGACTATTGACCCAAAACAGCGACTTACACTTTTTTGTCTCACAGATGCTGTCAGACCAACTGAATTCTTCCAGTGTTCTGTTTGTTGTCCCAGATTCTAGTATCTGCAGTCTAAATATCAGCAACAATTTGTTCCTGGTCCAACCACATTGACATACAACAGGCAAGTACACCTACTAACGCCTCTACTTTCTCAGATGATTTAGGAAATGCAACATGTCTCCAATGACTCTTACCAATTCATAGAAAGCATCCTACCAGAATGCATCACAGCTTGGCTTGGCAGCTGATCTGTCAAAGACCACAAGAAATTACAGAGTTGTGGTCAGAGTCCAGTTTATGACACAAACAAGCCTCTTCCCCCACTGACCCCATGTACACTTCATGTTGCCTCAAGAATGTAACAAATGAAGGGCCTCTTATTCATTCTGGTCATTCATTCTTGTCCCCTCTCCCTGGGCAGAAGAAACACAAGCTTGAAAGCATGTACTACTAGATTCAAGGACAGCTTCTCCACTCATATCTGACTCTTGAGCGGACCTTTCAAATCTGTGAATGAATTCTGACCTCCCGATCTACAATATTACAGCCTTGACATATATTTTTAAATCTGCACATTCTCCGAAGGTGTAACATTAAATTCTGCACTCTGGTTTCTGGTTTCACCTTTTGCATGGCCTGTTGTAATTGTGCATGGTCCTATAGATTATTTATCTGGATAACATACAAACAAAGTTTTTCACCGTGTCTTGGTACAGATGACAATAATAAACTAATACCATAAGAATACCAATACCTCTTGGTGGTGCAGAGCAGATTCATAGGAGTTGAGACATTATGTTTACAACATTGCTGAAAGCACGGGTTAGACTTCACAGCTGGCTCAAGCACTGTGGGCCCCAAATGCACGGTGTTCTACATGCCACACCATAGGAATTATATGGTCCTGGAGTGTCCTGAAGGAGCCAGATATACATATACGTACACCCCCCCCCCCCCCCACTAGGATATTGCTTGGATTGGACAAGGGACTTCTAGTTATTCTCTCTTCTCTCTGGAGAGAGATTGGATAGACTGAACGTATTTTCCCTGGAGTGAAGGAGGCCAAGGTGTGACCTGATAGAGCTGTATAAAATTATAAAGGACATTGGGAAAGGGTACATAGTCAAATTATGTTTCCCAAGGTAGAGTTTCAAAAACAAAAGGGTAGGTTAAGATGATAGGAAGATTTAAAAAGGGTCTGAGAGTCTTTTTTACACAGTGTGGTCGATATCTAGAATGCACTGCCAGTGGAGGTAGTGTTGGAATCAGATACTATCACTACATTTAAGGCAGACACTTAAGTAGGCAAGGCATGGAAGGATACAGTCGTAATGCAGTGTAGAGGAGCAAAAAGGGCAGCATGGACAGGGTGGGCCGAAGGGCCCGATTCTGTGTGTATGACTGTGCAACTCTGGGAAAACCTGTATTGCTGCTCCAGGGAACGGCTTCAGATCATAGCATTGCAGTTTGAGAATACAAAGTCATTTAAATATCAGCTATGGCTGCCTACAGAGGTGAACCTGGCATTGTTGGTGGGGTGCATTGGTAGGCTGCGTGATTCAGGGAAGACACATAGAAACATAGAAACATAGAAATTAGGTGCAGGAGCAGGCCATTCGGCCCTTACAGCCTGCACCGCCATTCAATATGATCACGGCTGATCATCCAACTCAGTATCCTGTACCTGCCTTCTCTCCATACCCCCTGATCCCTTCAGCCACAAGGGCCACACCCAACTCCCTCTTAAATATGGCCAACGAACTGGCCTCAACTACCTTCTGTGGCAGAGAATTCCACAGATTCACCAGTCTCTGTGTGAAAAACGATTTTCTCATCTCGGTCCTAAAAGACTTCCCCCTTATCCTTAAACTGTGACCCCTAGTCCTGGACTTCCCCAACATCGGGAACAATCTTCCTGCATCTAGCCTGTCCAACCCCTTAAGAATTTTGTAAGTCTCTATGAGATCACCCCTCAATCTTCTAAATTCCAGCGAGTACAAGCCAAGTCTATCCAGTCTTTCTTCATATGGAAGACACCTGTCGTCATATGGAAGACACCTGTTGTCCTTCCCCACAGCTCAGTGATCCAGTAGTGGATGGCGAGCTCTCTATCAACAGCACCCAGCTCTTCACGGGGCACTGGGAGGGGTATGAGATCATGGCCTTACCAGGAACCCACAGCAGAGGAGTGATGTTCACTCCGCAAGATCCCCTTCCATCCATTATAACCTTTTGCACGAGCAACATTTGGAAATCAGTCTTTGATTTATAAAACTAGAGTAGTTATCCAGCACCTTCAGCCTGTGGAAATCCCCAAGGTCTCCAACAAGAGTCGAGACACAGCCACATTAGGTGGTTGTTGGCAAAGAATGGACTTTATGAGCTTCTTAGAGAAGTCGGGGTGTGGACAGGAAGTTAAAGCAGTAAGTCTTCTTTTGATGCAAAATGGTTCTGACCATGGACCTCAATCAAATAACCTTTTCTATGGTGGATGAACACTATCACAATAAATAAATAAATACTGAAGCCTAAAACTATCAATTCTTACTGGAGCCTCACACCTTGGTTTGAAACCTCGGTACCATAAATCAGTTCATGTGATAGAAGTACACACTTAATGAAGGGGAATGATAGATTAGATCACTTCACAATAGTTGGGTTCAGAAAACATATTTTCTTGCAGAAAACCCATTCTGGTTTGTGTCATTATTTTCATTGACAGGAACTGAAAATGATTTTGTGCTATTTAACAACACCACACTAAAAAGTGAAAATACTCACCAAGCACCCATCCGACTGATATCAATGTCTCACTATTCAACTAAAATCCGCTCCACTTTTCTACACTCAAACAGTTCCAACCTAATCATCTGAAATGAATTGGCCTTAAATGAGAAGGTCACAATTACAATTACAGAACTTATCATCAAAAGACTTTAGGTTTATTAGTGTCATATACACTGAGATACAGTGAAAAGTTTTGTTTTGCATGCTATCCAATCGAGTCATATAACATTATATACATAAATATAATCAATCCAAACTAGAAAATAAGGTACAGAGTACAGTATATACAGTACTTCTCAGAATTGTAGTGCTAAAGTTTCAGAAACAAAGTCCAATGTCTGCTATTAAATAGATGAGAATCAGATTTTACTCTAGTTGATGAAGGTACTGTTTAAAAGCCTGATAACAGAGAGGAAGAAGCTGTTCCTGAGTTTGGTAATGAGTGCTTTCAAACTTCTGTATTTTCACCCAACAGGAGTGGGGAGAAAAAGGAATGACCGGGGTGGGAAAGGTTTTGTTTAGAGTTAAAGCATGGAGACTGGCCCTTTGGCCCACCGGGTCGACACCAACCACCGAGCGCAGTTCTTTATAAACTGTGTATAAATTGTTAACTATTCTACCAATGAATTAATCTAAAATGTTGTTAACACAATACCTTCCTTTCTTGTTCTGCTGTTCAAACACGACTTACACAGTCCCAGTTCTAGTTCAGTTCATTAATCTGCAATTATAAGATATTCAAAAAGTTAAAGAATTTATTATTTTCATTTAATCCTTAATGTGTATGCTACTGGAGTAAGAAAATATTAGATATGTTTGAAACATTTTCTTATGTTAATTCATAATTTATGTGTATAAATATATTTAATATGAGTTAGGCAGCGACTATCAGTGTGATGTAGGCTGATGCTTTACCTACGGTTGGTGTGAATGTACCGTTAAGGCAGGGGTCGGCAACGTACGGCCAAAATCACCTGGCCCGCAGGCGTATTTTTACTAGTTACTAGAATGTTGTTCTTGCCTTCAGTGGGACCTTGCCCAGAGTTGTCCCAGTGCTCGGGCAAGGCAGCTCTCCAGGACGGTTTTGACTGGGATGCTTTTACATTGTGAAGTTCTCTGTGCCTGAGTTATTGATCAGAGTGAACACCCGCTCCTGTGGACATGTCTCACTATGGAGTATGTCACAGATGGATTCCACCACCTGTTAGTCAATAATTGGATCAATCTCCTGAACCAGTGGCCGCTGATCTAACGGTGTGTGTTCTTTCCGAACTGAACTCACAGTGGAATGAATCCATTAACAGAGCCACTCTGCTGCCAGATTCTAAGTTGTCCCTGCCTTCCCTCTGGAACCCTTCTCGTCCTCTTCAGATGCCGAGTTCCCAGAGCCCAGGTTAAACGCGGACTGGTCACGGTTAAGTCTGTGAAACCGGCCCCATCAGACACTGCGGGCAGGATTAACGAAAGAAAGGACCGTTCCGCCTATTGTAGCGGGTGGCTGTTCATGAGGAATGTGAGAGAGAGAGAGTAGACGAGTGTGGGGCGAGATTTATTTCCAGCGGCATGTAAATGATGGGCCCACAAGGGTTGGCACAGCAACGGCAGTAGCGAGAACGTCTGTTTCAACAGTTTGTTTATTTTCAGCTGAGTTTAAAAAAGAAAACACAAATCGACCTGAATGATCACCGCACTTACAGCCAATGTCCTACATACTGCCATTAATAAAGCTACATTACTACACCGCAAGGAGTGAACAAATCCAAATATATCACAGAAAACTGTAAAAGTTTGTTTGCCGAAGTTCTTACCAGGCACACCAATAACTGCAATGAGCATATAACTGTTATACCAGTGTCTCAAACTAACTGCTATGTTCCGTAGACATAATATTGCTTAAAGCAATATTATATCCACTGAACATAGCAGCTAGTTTGAGACACTGGTATAACAGTTATACGCTCCGAAGCATAAAGCATTAAAACCAACAGAATCATTGTAGTTTTGTACAAATGAACCATAAATACACCTAGTTAATAGTTTTGAAAGCAGTATTTTCTTACCTCGAGAAAGCAAAACTGGAAAATACGGATGGAACGCAGGTCTGTATACACGCAGCAGCTCAGCTGGCGAGAATGTTTATCCGAATGACCTGTGACCTGGGCATGCGCTGTTGAAATACCTAACTCGCTTATTCTACAGTGGCCAATTGACCTACAAACCCACACGTCTTTGGGACGTGGAAGAAAACTGGAGAATCCAGTGGAAACCCACACAATCACAGGGAGAATGTACAAATTCCACACATGTAACACCCAAGGTCAGGATCGATACCTGGTCCCTGGTGAGGCAGCAGCTTAAGCATTGTGCCAGTGTGCTGCTCTGTTTTTGATTATGTCGGCTGGTTTCCCAAGGCATTGTGAAGTGTCAATGGTGTCAATGGCAGGGAGTCTGGGCTGTGTGATGGAAGAGGTATCAGAAGTCTTAGTGGGCAAAAAAAAAGACCAATCACCAGGGCCTGATGAGATTTCTAACCTTTCACTGGTCATGAATGAGATGCCTGGAGGGCACCAAATACGGTCCCTTTATTCAGGGAAAGGTGCTGGGATAATTCAATAATTACAGGCGTGGAAATCTTCTGTTAGAGACAGGGTATTTATTGAAAGAACTATTTAAGGAACCAAATTAATGTACACTTAGAACAGCAGGGTTTGACAAGGATTATTCAGCTTGGATTTATTGAATTGAGATCCCGTATGACTAATTGGAATGAAATTGATGTTGAGGTAATTAATTCTAATAATGAGGATGGTGTAGTTGATGTTGTGTAAATGGATTTCGATGAATCCTTTGACAAGGCGTCACATGGAACACTGGACCAAAATGTTCAGCCCATGGGATCCAAGGCAAGTTGGCTAATTGGACCCAAAATCGAACTTACCTGGGATGATGTTCAATGTGACGCTGTATGCAATCAGTGGTGTACTCCAGGAATACTCACTTTTTGTTGTGTGCGAGAAACAATTTGGATATGTCTGTAGAGTTATGATGAGTAGGTTTGCAGATGACACAGAAATTGGTGGAATTGGTAGTGTGGATAGTGTCAGGCTGCAGGACCACACTGACCAGATGGTACGACGGGTGGGGCGATGGCAGAGGGAGTTATTCCTGATAAGTGGTAAATTATGAGCTCTGGAAGGATTGATGACGGTTGGACAGGCACAATGAATGCTGACGCTCCAGGGAATATTGAGGAACAGAGTACCTTTGGTGTACACGTCCAAGGATTCCTAACGGTGGCTGCACAGGGAGATAAGGTGATGAAGAAGGCAAGTGGGATTCATTTATCTGGCACAGAGTTGTATAGTTGGGAAGTTATGGTACAACTTCACAAACATTGGTTCATCCACAACTGGAGCAGATATGAAACCATTGTTTAAGTGGCGTTTAGACAGACTGGTGGGCAGGTAGGAAACAGAGGGACACGGACCATGAGCAGGCAGATGGGATTACCGTTCCAGATATCAACCACTCTCTGAATAAACATTTACGCCACAGATCTCCTTTCACACTCCTGACTCTCATGTTAAATCTATGCCTAATTGGAGAAAGAGTCTGACCATCTATGCCCCTCATAACCTCATAGACACTGTATGTCTAGCAGGTCACCTTTCAGACTCTCACTCCAGGGAACACAAGCCTAGCCTATCCAATCTTTTCACAGACTTAAGTCCTCCAATCCAGGCAACAACTGGGCGAATCTCCTCTGAATTTTCTCCAGCAACAAAGCAGAGGCTGAGGATCCAACTCTCAGTGGGACGTGCTGCATCTACGGAGGCAAACAAATGGTTGAAGTTCCTGGCCGTCACTCTGCAGGAGCGGTTATTACCCGAATTGTCGACTATCTCTCTACATCCTCTGAAGCTGCGTGACCCACTGAGTGCTCCGGGCGTTCGCTGTTTTTATCTCAGATTTCCATCGCCGGTGGTGTTTTGCTTCTCAGCTCTGACACGGCGGCCCAAGCTTTTGACGCAGGAAGAGAGCCGAGTCTGCCTGTCTGACCTTCATACTAGACAAGTCGATAGAGTGGTAAAGAAGATATGTGGTATGCTTGCCATCATCGGTCAGGGCACTGAGTATAAGAGTCAGAAAATCATGTTGCAGCTTTATAGGACTTTAGTTAGGTTGCATTTGGAGTATTGTGGATTACATGAAAGATGTGAAGGCTTTGGAGATGTTTACCAGAATGCTGCCAGGATTAGAGGATATAAACTCTGAAGAGAGGTTAAACAAATTTGGATTGTTATTGCTGGATGATTGGAGGTTGAGGGAAAACCTGATCAAATATATAAAATTATGAGAGGCACAGGTAGCATAGACAATCAGAACCTTTTATTCCAGGGTGGAAATGTCAAAGACCAGGGGGCATAGCTTTAAGGTGAGAGAGGGAAGTTTAAAGGGGATGTGCAGAGCAAGATTTGACCCGGATGATGAGGGCCTGGAATGTGCTGCCAGTAATGGTGGTGGAGACAGATACGATAGTAGCATTTTAGTCACTGTTAGATAGGCACATGGAAATGCGGGGAATGGTAGGATATGGAATATGGGCAGGAGAGGATTAATTTAACGTAGCATCATGCTCAGCACAGACATTATGAGCCAGAGGGCCTGTTTCTGATCTGTACTGTTCTATATTTTTTAAAGAGATGTGTTAATAACAGCAGAAGTTTATTTTGTTTCAGACTACTTGAACTCCGCTGTTTTGGGAAAAAAAACCAAATTGAAATTGCAGAGATGATTCAATATTTCCGAGATCACCCACGCTGTCTTTTCATGATTCATCTGCATCCATTATTTGTAAAATATAATTAAGAATTTGAATGGATTTTTTTCCATTTATTCATTCATGACAGGGGGCTTTGATGCAACAGTAACATTTATTCTTCATGCCCAAGAGTCATTCAAATGGCAGACAAACACTTCCTGGTTTTTATTTGGGTTAAACTAAGTGGGAGGGCTGGCCCCCCAACCAATATTCCACCTCTCCACCAATTCAAATATTGGTGGCCAGTGTGGGGGGGGGGGGGGGGGTGCTTTCTGGAGCGCTAGTATGGGTGTTGTGGGCCCAAGGGACTGGTTTCCAGAGGGCTAGTAGGGACATTGTGGGCGAAATGGATTCTTGGGCTGGCAGCTCAGTCACTCAGGTCTGGTGGGGTGGCAGCTCAGTCACTCAGGGCTGGTGGGCTGGCAGCTCACTCACTCAGGGCGGGTGGGCTAGCAGTTCAGTCACTCAAGACTGGTGGGCTGGCAGTTCACTCACGGCTGGTGGGCTGGCAGTTGACTGATGGCTGTTGGGCTGGCAGCTGACTCACGGCTGGTGGGCTGGCAGTTGATTGGCTCACGGCTGGTGGGCTGGCAGCTGATTGACACGGCTGGTGGGCTGGCAGTTCACTCACAGTTATTCCTTGAAATTCAATTTCAAGAAGAGTGCAGACCAACAAATTATAATTCAATTTCATACCATTTCAAGCAGAGTGCAGGCCACCAAACCCAAATACAATTTCACACCATTTCAAGCAGAGTGCAGGCCACAACATTCAAATGCAATTTCATACTATTTCTAGCAGAGTGCAGGCCACCAAATTCAAATGCAATTTCATACTATTTCAAGCAGAGTGCAGACCACCAAATTCAAATGCAATTTCATACTATTTCAAGCAGAGTGCATGCCACCAAATTCAAATGCAATTTCATACCATTTCAAGCAGAGTGCAGGCCACCAAATTCAAATGCAATTTCATACCATTTCAAGCAGAGTGCAGGCCACCAAATTCAAATGCAATTTCATACCATTTCGAGCAGAGTGCAGGCTACCATATTCAAATGCAATTTCATACCATTTCAAGCAGAGTGCAGGCCACCAAATTCAAATGCAATTTCATACCATTTGGGCTTTATACTCCTGCCCCCCCGGAAGAGGCGTTACCTTCATCATGGTGATTGACAGGCGAGAGGACCAATCAGCTGATCTCAAGATTTTTAAAACATTCATAATGTTTTTATTTTTCATCGATCAGAAAAATCCTTGGGGCTGCCTCAGCAGCGGAGGACTGTGAGTAAGAAGGCCAAAAATCATAGCGATATATGGTAGCATTTTTCAAAAATCAATATACAGCACAGACAGACAGACAGGGAGTGGTCAAGTGAGACTTTTAGTTATACAGATTTCCAACATCTGCGGTTTTAGTATCACCAGTTTATCCCGCATAGTGTCAGCATTACTCTTCCCCTTCACACACATACACTCTCACTCTCTTTCTCTGTCTGTTTCTCCCCCTCTCTCTATCTCTCATTTCCTCTCCCTCCCTCTCTCTTCTTCTCTCTTTGTCGATCTTCCCTTTGCTCTCTCTATCTTAACTCTCTCACAATTTTTATCCTCTCTCTACCTCTCCACTTCTCACTTTATCTCTCTGCCTGCTCTCTCTATTTCTCTATCCCTCTCTCCCCTCTCCCTCCCCTTTCAACTCGTTCTTTCTCTCTCTATCTTTCTCTCCCTCTCTCTCTTTCATTTCTCTCTCTTCCTCTTTCTCCTGCCCTCCCCATCTCTCTCCCATGCTACCTCTCTCTCCACCCTACCTAACCTCCCTATCCCCCACTCTCTTTCCTTCTCTCGCTCTCTCTCTCTCTCTCCATCTCTTTCTCTCCATCTTTAAGTTTGCAGATGGCACCAAAGTGGGTGATATTGTAGATAGCAAAGATGGTTTTCAAAAATTACAGCAGGATCTCGATAGATTAGGCAGGTGGGCTGAGGAATGGTTGATGGAGTTTAATACAGAGAAGTGCGAGGTGTTGCATATTGTTGGGGAGCAGAGAGATAGTTCCTTGAAATGGCATCACAAATAGATAGAGTGGTTAAGAGGCTTTTGGCACATTGGCCTTCATTAGTATTCATTAATACTGAGTATAGATAGGTTGGGGGGTCTTGTTGCAATGTCTGTACAAGACATGAGTGAAATAACATTTAGAGTATTGTGTTCAGGTTTGGTCACCCTATTATAGGAAAGATGTTGTTAAGCTGGAAAGGGTGCAGTAAAGATTCACGAGGATGTTGCCAGGACTCGAGGACATGAGCTATTGAGAGAGGTTGACCAGGCTAGGAGTTTATTCCTTGGTTTGCAGGAGGATGAGGAGTGATATTAAAGAGGTGTACAAGATCATGAATGAAATAGATAGGGCGATTGCAGAGTTTTTAAAATCTAGAGTAGGGGAATGGAGAGCCAGATGACACAGGTTTAAGGCGAGGGAGGAAAGACTTAATAGGAACCCGAGGGACAAATGTTTTACACAAAGGTTGGTAGATGTATGGAACGAGCTGCCGGAGGAGTTAGTTGAGGTAAGTATTATCCCAATGTTTATGAAACATTTAGACAAGTAAATGGATAGAATAGGTTTAGAGGGATATGGGGCAAATGCAGGCAGGTAGGGACCAGTGCAGATGGGGCATGTTGGTCAGCATGGGCAAGTTGGGCCGAAGGGCCTGTTTTCACACTGTATGATTCTACGCCTCCTCCTCTCTCTCCTTCTCTATCTCTCTCTTTCGTCCCTCGTTCATTCTCTCTCCCTCTTTCACTCTCTCCCTCTCTCCACTCCCTTACTCTCTTGTGCATTTCAGTTTTTCTCAGTCTCCATCCCATCACACCCACCCTGGTTTACATCACCCGTTCCTCTGCCCACAACTTAACTCATTTGCTTTCTCACACTTTTCAGCTCTAATGTAAGTTCGTCAAACTGAAACGTCAATGCTTTTCTCTCTGTAGTGATCTCCTCCTGTCTACCGTATCTATGCCTCTCATACTTTTGCAAACTTCTACTAGGTTTCCCCTCAGCCTCCGATGCTCCAAAGAAAACAATCCACAGTTGTTCAACTTCTCCTTCTATCTAATACCCTCTAATCCAGGCAGCATCCGATGAACTTCTTCTGCTTCCTTTCCAAAGCCTCCACATTCTTCCAGAACTGGGCCGACCAGAACTACACACACACACAATACTCCAAATGCCATCTAACCAAAGTTGTTATAAAGATGCAACGTGATTTCCTGACTGTTTTGCTACTTTCAAGAAGTTATGGGCTTGCACTTCTTTAAATCAATGCTGATAACAGTTCTACCTTTTAACTTTCCCCTTGCATTTGACCTACCAAAGTGCATCACCTCACACTTGCCCGGATTAATCTCCATCTACCATTTTTCCACCCAGGTTTGTAAAGGAGCTACATCCAGCTCTATCATTTGACCCGTCTTCTCCAGTCCGCAGCTTCACCAATATTTGCGCCATCTACAATCTTACTAACCAGTCCATCGATAATTTTATCCAAGAATTTAATATATATCATAATCAACACATTTACTTTATCAGCACCTCACCCGTCACGGACCTCCAGCCAAAGTGACAACCATGCAGCATTAGCCTGTTTTCTCTGGGTAAGCCAGTTCTGAATCCGAATGCCCAAGCGCGGGTGACACGGTGGCACAACGGTAGAGTTGCTGCTCTACAACGCCAGCGACCTGGGTTTGATCCTGACTACGGGTGCTGTCTGTATCGAGTTTGTACCTGCGTGGATTTTATTTGGGATTCCGGTTTCCTCCCGCACTCCAAGATGCACAGGTTTGTAGGTTAATTGACTTGGTAAAATTGTAGATTGTTCCTAGTGTATTTAGGACAGCTGGTCGGGCTGACTCGGTGGGCTGGAGGGCCTATTTCCGTGCCATATCTCTAAAACGAAAGCTAAAAGTTACCATGGATCCTGTGTACCTTAATCATCTGGATCAATTTACAATAACTGAGCTCATCTGATGCCCAACTAGAGTCCACTGTCCTACCTTCATCAGTCACCTTCTCAAAAAACGAAATCAAGTTTCTATGACATGGCCTGCCGCAGATAAAACCATGTTGAATGTTTCTAATTCACCCATTCGCTTTCAATGGGTTCACTTGCTGCACCAAAGTGATTCTGTGCTGAATGTCCTTGCAACACGATGTACAAATATTACATCTTTCTCAGACCCCCTCCAGTGCGTGACATTGTCAATTAGATGTGATGAAATGTACGCAGCTGACGCATGCCCTCTGGAATCTGACCCAATGTGACTCCAAACTCAGTGCCCATTTATCCTGCTAGCTTTCACAGAGTGTAAACTGTTTGTCTCATTGCCAGGGCTCCTTTCGAACACAGCTCCAGAGCTGGGAGATAGTTTGCTGGAAACACAGGCGAGCTGGGCTGCTTCACAGTGGAAATGATAACTCTGAGCAACTCCTAATTAACACCTTGAGGAAAGCGACATCTGAAATGTTTTCATTTCACCCCACGGCAACAAGCTTTAAATTTCCAGTACCGTGTGATCCTGTCACTCTGCTGAGAGTCCACAGCACTGAGCTGTCAGGAGTGACTTTGTGCCTTTTCATTCTCCTCCAGTTTGGTGCTCCACTGATCTACTTTGGGGAGTCGATCCGCCCTTGCGAAAAAGCGAGTGTCGAGGCACAGGAGCCCATCTCAATGGGGCTAATCCTGCACCAGGTGCGGGTAGGTGGGGAATACATGTCAAGGGGTAAGGGGTGAGGAATACATGTCCAGGGGTGTGAGGGTGAGGAATACATGTCCAGGAGTGTGAAAAAAAAACTGCTGGTGGAATTCAGTGGGTCTGGCAACTTTTGTGAAGGCAATAGACAGATGCCATTTTGGGGCGGGTGCCTTCTTTAGACTGGTCAGCATGAAAGAAATGGTCCGAACTGCCCGTTTCTGTGCTGCACATTTCTATGATTCTCGGGTTTCAGGGACATGCACACAAATACGCAGAGATACACTCATACACATGCAAACACAGTCTCACGTACCTACACAAATACACTGACACACACAAACCATCACACATTTCACACATCTGAAAGCAAGCACACTGCACACATACACATACTGTCCCATTCACTAGCACAAACTACCACCAACTGGGTTCCACAGAGCTGGGTTTTGCAATCCTGCGATTTGCAATCACTGTGTAGAAACATGAAAAGCAAGTGTCAGTCAGTCAAGTATTTATTGTCAAATGCACTACAGTGAGGTACAGGTGCAATGGAAATCTTGTTTGCAGCAGCATCGCAGGCACATAGACACAGACAGCACCCAGACACATAAACTATACATCAATCAAACAGAAAATATCAGAGACAGCAAAATGAAAATGAGTGCAAAAAAAAAACTTCAGTCATTTGTGTAAAAATACACAATTAGGAAACAAGTCCATGATAACGCAAGGGGTGGTCTGCAGGATTCTGTTGCCATGGTGGGATTAGGGTTGTGCAGGTCAGTTCAAGAACCCGATGGCTGCAGGAAAGTACAGTAGCTGCTCCTGAACCTGGTGGTGTGGGACTTCAGGCTTCTGTACCACCTGCTTGACATAGAAACATAGAAAATAGGTGCAGGAGGAGGCCATTCGGCCCTTTGAGCCAGCACCGCCATTCATTGTGAACATGGCTGATCGTCCGCTATCAATAACCCGTGCCTGCCTTCTCCCCATATCCCTTGACTCCACTAGCCCCTAGAGCTCTATCCAACTATCGATGATAGAAGATAATCCAAACATTAGCTATTTGTGGAGATAAGCTTTGGACTATGGGAGAGCGTTGGAGGCCCAGCCAGTTGGATGGAAAAATGGCATTTGAGGGTTGGTGTGTCCAACAAGACATGGGAATGGGAGGGCTCCGTGAGATGTGAGGGAGCAGGAGTCCATGGACTCTACGTCCCTGGGTCCTTAAAGGAGTACAGCTCAATAAGATGTTAAAACAGTAGATGGGATACCTTCTTTATGAGTTGAGGTAGCTGTAATGGAATCAGAGGTGACAAAAGAAACAGTTGGGTCTATGGGTTCTATGGTTCAAGTGAAGAAACTGAGTTTGTTCTTGGAACAGAAGCTGTGAAGAGACCCGATGAAGGAATTTATATTTACAAACAAGGCTGTGCTTTGGAATGCAGTTTGATTTTTTGTTATGACTTTAGGAATCATATCAAAAATAATATTTCACAGTATGATTAATTTTTAAATGTCCCAACCATTTACAGTATCAATATTTGTAAATATTCACAGTGGTCAATCTTACACAACCGAGATCCTTTTAAATGTGTTTTTGTAAAATGAAAGCACCATCCAGCTCCGAGTGATTATCCTTATCACAACTCTCCTTATGAAATGGTTACATTTCTAACCACTCGATCCAATCAATTGTAGTTAATCGTACCCAAACCACATTCATAGAGTGGTTAATCTCGCAAAAAACAATTCCCACTCAGGTGGTTACATTTATTTAAGCAAGAAGCTATAAATTGTAGTTAATCTCAAACAAACTACCGCACACAGTGTGGTTAATCTCACACAAACAAAATCAGAAAGTTGGCATTACTCTCCATAAACCACCCGCTGTATAGTGTGATTGATCTCACAGAATCAGCACTGTGCAAAGATTTTAGACATACAACTCTTGCCAGAATTGTTAAACGTGCATGTATATTGCCCACACGGAATAGTTAGCTTTAGACTCCCACGCACAGTGGTCAATCTCACTTTAACAAGGCCCTGTATGGAGTGAATAATCACACCCAAACTCTTTCCTGTGAATTAAAGTCATTGATTTATATAGCATGGAAATAGGCTCTTCAGCCCGACTCGTCCACGCCAACCAAAATGTCTAACTAGCTAGCCCCATTTGCCTGGGTTTGGCCCACATCCCTCTAAACGTTTCGTATCCATGTTCCTGTCCAAATGTCTATTAAATGTTATTATTGTACCTGCATTTTTTTCTTTGAAGCATAGGAGAATGAGGAATGTCATTATTGGCGTATGCAAGATCATGAGGTGCACGAACAAAGTCATCCAGTCTTTTTCCGGGGGCAGAGGATTCTAAACTAGAAGGCATAGGCTGAAGGTGAGAAGGGTGAGATTTAAGAGGGACTTCAGAGGTAACTTCTTCACTCAGAAGATAGTCCTTATCTGAATGAGCTGCCAGAGGAAGTTGTAGAAGTGGATACAATTACGACCTTTGGGACAGATACATGAATATATGAAAGGTTTATAATGAGCCAAATGCAGGCAAATGGGACGTCGAGGATGCCATTTTGGTGGCTCTAGAAATCGTGGACGCATTTGTGTTCATTTTCCAATGTTCTATAGATTCAGGATCAGTTCCTGTGGATCGGAGGGTAGCTAATGATATCCCACTTTTTAAGAAAGGTGGGAGAGAGAAAATTGTAAGATTAAATGAGAACTTACCAGTTTGAAGTTTGATCTTTATTTTATGAGGAGTTACGATGAGGGACTACGTGCCCTCCGCTCGCAACCCTCATAAATATCATCTGGTAGTTCTAGTCTTCTGTTATCTTACTATTATACTTCAGTCACTATTACCTGTGATTTCACACCGCTGCTTTGAAGATTGACGCACGTGCGGCTGGACGGGGTTCTTCAAGTAGTCCCTCATCGTAACTCCTTATAAAATAAAGATCAAACTTCAAACTGGTAAGTTCTCATTTAATCTTACTATTTTACTTCGGAGACACGTGAGTGACTACGTGAAGATTTCAAAGCTCTGTGATTTCATGCCGCAGATTCAAATCCGGTCTCTCACTGCATTGATTGACTCAACATAGTTAAATAATCAATAATGCATCAATCACAACATTGTTTAATGAATTAACGGTTTATTACAAAGAAAAAATAATAGCAACCCCTCTATCCCAGCGGGAAACTATATAACCAAACTTAAAACAGACTCAGCAAATACCACCAGCCTTGCAATTGGCTTATGATAAAATTTCTGGAAGGTCAGCTCACTGAACCACCCTACGGCCGCGGGGATATGGTCTATAGGCACGTTCATCGCCCTTGCCGCGGAAGTTGATGCCGCCCTGGTGGAATGAGATTTGAATTTATCAGTATCAATCCCAGCACTTCCCAGCACCTGCTTTAACCACCTTGAAATTGTTTGCACCGACACCTTATTGTGTGTTTTTTTGCGGCTAATAAATAATGCTGATTCTGTTCCTCTTAGGAATCTGGTAGCCTCAATGTAATGAGACAAATATGACACTACACACAGGTGAGCATCTGTTGGGTATGCTGAAAAAACAATTTTACATCCTGTCATGCCTATTCTACTCTGTTTGAGCAGATCATAAACATAAAAAGTGATGGCATCTGCCGATACCTGCATTCTGTCTAGCCGTAGCTTCTGCAATGTCTGCACACATTGGGCTGATACCAACACCATAAGCATGACCACCTTCATGGTAAGTTTGGCTAGAGATAGGACTGTAACAGGAGGCCACTGGCGAAGGAGCATAAGAACTTTGCTTACAGTCCAAATACCCGAATACCTGGGTCTAGGAGGATTAGAATTAAAAACTCCCTTCATAAATCTAGAGGCTAATGGATGTGTCCCTGCTGAATGCAACTTTGACCTCATGGGTAAATAAGAAGACAGAGCACTTCTGGCTATATTAATCGCACTATAGCTTAATTTTTGATCGAAGTAAAGAGTGGACAAGAACTCCAGCACGTCCGGGATGCCTGCAGTCTGATATGAGGTATTCTGCTGTAAGCAGAATACCTCCCACTCCCGTATCGAGGTGATGTACTGCTTCTGGGTACTATCCCTGCAGGCCAGTGTGAGGACATCCACGGTAGGATCAGACAGTCCTCTCCCCAGGTATGGCCTTCTTAAAATCTGCAAATTAACAGATCAATACGATCATGTAACGGATGTTGATCGCCAGTTACCGGGTTCACCAGCAGATTTTTATGTTTGGGAATAATCATATGAAGCTGACTAGCCATCTGCAATACGAGAGGGAACCATGGTTGTGTAGGCTAATCTGGAACTACCAATACTCCTGAAGCGGAGTCCTGCTTGATTTTTTGCAGGCATCGACTGATAAGACAGAATGGGGCAAATGCATATAAAAACATTCCACCCCAATGCAGCGAGAATGCATCCACCGCTGCTGCACCAGGATCTGGTTCCCATGAAACATATCTGGGCAACTGATGATTCAATCTAGATGTAAACAAGTCAATATCTGGCATTCCATATCGAGCAACCACCTGACTAAATATGTCCTAATTTAACATCCATTCTATGTTATCATTGAATTGGCGTGACCTCGTGTCTGCCACTGTGTTGAATCTACCTGGCAAGTAGATTGCTGAAAGCCAGATGTTTTTGTCAATGCACCAGCCCCAGACATGATTAGCCAATCTGTCACAAGATTGTGACTTGACTCCACCCATGTGGTTGACATACACCACTGCTGTAGTGTTGTCAATTTGAACCTCCACATGCAAGTGACTCCTGGCAGAACAATTAGCTTTAAGCCCATAAAAAGTTCCCAAAAGCTCTAAATAATTGATCCCTCTCAATTGCAGAATCGATGTCTCATCATTATTCCATCTGCCTCCACAGCTGGAGGACACATCCATAGCACCCCAACCTAGAGCACTAACAGTTAGAGTCTGAAGAAGGGTCTCGACCCGAAACGTCGCCTATCTCCTTCGCTCCTTAGATGCTGCTGCACCCTCTGAGTTTCTCCAGCCTTTTGTGTAACCCTAGAGCACTAACATATGTCTGTAAGACTATAGAATGTGGTTCAACCAAAACTTCCCTTGAAGTCTTTGAGACATTTGTGATCCCCACTGTATTTCTGAAAAAGCTTCCACTGACAATCCCATGGGCCTGTCAAAGTGACCTCTGTGCCTGTTCTTTTGCTCGTTGTAAGTGCTGATAATGCAGAGGTCCAAATTGCACAGCTGGGAAAGCAGCCACAAATTTCCCAATTAAACTGGACACTTGTCTAATTGAAGGTCGTTGCTCACTAAGCAGGTTGATACAATCTTCAATTAACTGCTGCCTTTTGTCCCTGGGCAGAGTCACTAGCATGTGATCTGAGTTAATGGTAAAGCCCAAGTAATCTATTTGGATGATATCTTAATAATTAAGATATCATCCAAATAGGCCTTACAACATGCCCCTGAGCTCGGAGTAGTCCTAAAACAGGTTTCAACAATTTGGTAAATAATCCAGGAGTTGAGGTTAATCCATTAGGCAATGCTTTGAACTGCCATAATTGACCCGTCCAAGTAAACTTCAAATACCTCCTATCATCACAATGAACAGACACTGAGTAATATGCATCTTTCAGATCTATAACATCCTTTGGAAACCAGCTGTCTAGCAGTAGAAAATGTTTCCATTTTGAAATGTCTATAGTGCACAAAGGGGTGCATGCTCGTCAGGACCAGAATGATTCTACATCCTGCAATCTTTTTAGACCTAGGAAAAATATTTGACACAAACTGACGGTTTTGACGAACTGATTTCTCAATGACCCCTTTTTTGTGTAATATGTTAAGTTCTGCCTGTATCTGCATATTCTCTTCTTGTGAAAATATAAGTGTTTGACGTGGAAGATGCTGACTGGGTGGACACACAGTAGGGTAGAATTCAATTTTAACCCCTTCTATACTGCTCAGTATAAATGAATCTGATGTTATCTCCTGCCATTGTTTGAGGAACAAGTGTAATCTGCCCCCATTTTGAACATCTTTTACACCTAATTTGTATTCCTTTAGAGCAAAATCTCTCACCTGCACATGTCCTGACTGTGCTTGTTGCCCCTGGCCCCTTGTAGAGGAATTCATCCTTCCCCTTGTGCCTGTGGCAGGCTGCCAGCTACGTGTGTGTGCCTGGCTTGTCCCTTCACCAGCATCCGTCATGGTACCCCGGCGATAAGGGAAAACCCTCTTGCCTGTTTTGCCACTTGTCTTGATGAGGCCAATGGTTTTTGCGTCATCGTGCAGTTCCTTTACTCGCTTTGCGAGGTCCTCCCCAAACAAAAGGTTAGGTGGGAGTGCGCTGCTTGGCTTGCATAGTGCTGCAAGTATTGGGTTGATGGCTGGGAGTATAGCATCCTTCTTAAATTATTAATTTCAAAAAATGCACTACACAGGAGTCCCAGCGCATCTTGATGGGCTTCTGTCATGTGTCCCATATCTACTGTTGTTGCAAACGCAGTGAGCCCTGCTGAGAGCAACTTGAGCACTTTTTGAAATTTTAACTCCTGAGCCCTTGCTGTAACTCCCAACTGTGTCCATATAAGATGATTTACCATTGGCACTTTTAACAATCCACAGTTAACTGGGGCTTCATATTTTTTGGCTGCCTCATCTATTGCCAGCTCTTGAAGCTGATTGGAGAGCATGTATTGAATAGCAGCTGCCAATTCTACCCCTAATGGCTCCCCTGCTTCTCTGGGGACTGCAAAATTTTCAGCTATATTTGGTATAAGTTCTTGTTGTTCCACTCCCTTGTGGCTCTGCCCAGCCACTGATTCGGCATCAGTAAATTCCTGACCCTATACCCTCCTCTTCAAAGGATGGGTAGACTTGCAGCCCTATTTCAGGCGCTGCTGGCACAGGCTCTTCAACAGCCTGGCGTGGACACCACTCACTCCTCCCGGAGTGCGTCCCTATCGAGCATCTTTTGCAATTAAAACAAGGAATTATAGATCAGTTAGCCTGACATCGGTGGTGGGGAAGATGCTGGAGTCAATTATAAAAGATGAAATAGCGGCACATTTGGATAGCAGTAACAGGATTGATCCGAGTCAGCATGGATTTACGAAGGGAAATCATGCTTGACTAATCTTCCCATATCCTGGGACTGAAAGCTGATAAATCCTCAGGGCCTGATGGTCTGCATTAAGGAAGTGGCTCCAGAAATCATGGACACATTGGTGATAATTTTTTGAGGATGTAACTAGGAAAATGGACAAGGGAGAGCCAGGCGATATAGTGTACCTGGACTTTCAGAAAGCATTTGATAAGCTCCCACATAGGAGAGTAGTGGGCAAAATTAGGGCACATGGTATTGGGGGTAGAGTGCTGACATGGATAGAAAATTGGTTGGCAGACAGGAAACAAAGATTAGGGATTAATGGGTCCCTTTCAGAATGGCAGGCAATGACTAGTGGGGTACCGCAAGGCTCGGTGCTGGCATTGCAGCTATTTACAATATATATTAATGATTTTGATGAAGGGATTACAAGTAACATCAGCAAATTTGCAGATGAACTGTGAGGAGGATGCTATGAGAAAGCAGGGTGACTTGGACGGGTTTAGTGAGTGGGCAGATGCATGGCAGATGCAGTTTAATGTGGATAAATGTGAGATTATCCACTTTGGTAGCAAAAACAGGAAGATTATTTTCTAAATGGTGTCAAGTTTGGGAAAAGGGAAGTACAATGGGACCTGGGGGTCCTTGTTCATCAGTCAATGAAAGTACGCATGCAGGTATAGCAGGCAGTGAAAAAAGCGAATGGCATGTTGGCCTTCATACAAGAGGGGTTGAGTACAGGAGCAAAGAGGTCCTTCTACAGTTGTACAGGCCCTAGTGAGACCACACCTGGAGAATTGTATGCGGTTTTGGTCCCCTAACTTGTGGAAGTACATTCTTGCTATTGAGGGAGTGTAGCATTGGTTCACAAGGTTAATTCCCTGGATGGCGGGACTGTCATATGTTGAGAGAACGGAGCTGCTGGGCTTTTATACTCTGGAATTTAGAAGGATGAGAGGGGATCTTATTGAAACATATAAGATTGTTAAGGGTTTGGACACGCTAGAGGCAGGAAACATGTTCCCGATGTTCGGAGAGTCCAGAACCAGGGGCCACAGTTTAAGAATAAGGGGTAAGGCATTTAGAACGGAGGTGACAAAACACTTTTTCACGCAGAGAGTTGTGAGTCTGTAGAATTCTCTGCCTCAGAGGGCGGTGGAGACGGTTCCCTGGATACTTTCAAGAGAAAGCTTGATGGGGCTCTTAAAGATAACGGTCAGGCGATATGGGGAGAAGGCAGGAACGGGGTACTGATTGTGGATGATCAGCCATGATCACATTGAATGGCGGTGTTGGCTCGAAGGGCTGAATGGCCTACTCCTGCACCTATTGTCTATTGTCTACTGTCTATTGAAATGGATAAGGTCAGCTGAAGGGCCTGTTTCAGTGCTGTACAGTTCTATGACAACCAAGAAAACAAAACTGTGATTAATGTAATTGTGGCAATCAATTACCCTCACAGACAGGCTAACGCAAGCAAACAACTTTCTACACTACTGGTTATTCTAGCATAGGCCACCTGTCACATAGACGGCTCAAATTTGCTCTAATAATTCTTTGTCCAAAATGATAAATCTCACTCACGAAGGATAAGAACATCAAGGAAAGTGGGCACTGGAATGGCGTAATGAATCTACTATAACTCAGGCAATTTGAAAGTGATGCATATTGATAAGTTAGCCAGGGCAATATGCAGTGATGGCATGTATACATGGAATGAGCTGCAGTGGTTGTAAAGGTGGGGAAAAGAATAATCTTATATATTCTATCTTCTCCATCATCTTATCTATCTATCTATCTATCTATCTATCTATCTATCTATCTATCTATCTATCTATCTATCTATCTATCTATCTATCTATCTATCTATCTATCTATCTATCTATCTATCTATCTATCTATCTATCTATCTATCTAGTGCTCTTCCAGTTTGCGCAGTTTTTCTATTTGCACAAAAACAGTACAGGAGAGCGCTACGATTTTTCGCCATTACTCACCATTCTGCTGTGCTCAAGTGCGATAAGTTTTGTTTCGATCGATGTTATTTGGTAAAAGTTATTAAGGTTTGAAAATCTTTAAAATCGCACAAACGCAGATTGGTCTCCTTTCCTGTCAGTCGACGCCACGCAGATTGGTCTGCTCTCCTGTCAGTCAGGAAGGGGCGTCGCGAGGACTCGAGCCAAGGACAAACCCGGGGACTGGGCCTGGCCTGGGCTGGAGCCGAGCCGAGCCTGGGACTGGAACTGAAGTGAGGACCCAGGAACGGAAACGGTTACAGACCCAGGAACGGAAACGACCACGGACAAGGAGAGCATGGCACATGAGACATCCACAACAGCTGCGGGACACAAACTTCAGGTGTGCATCTGTGGTTGGGAGAAAAGAACATCAATGATGGGCTTGAAGATCCACCAAGGGAGGAAAAAGTGCTTGAGAGAGCAGAGACATGGGCCTCGCATTGACCAGTACTTCTTACGAAGCAACCAGTCAAATCAGTCGAATGAAGCACAGCGACGGGACACAAACCAAAGTTCGCAGAGCATCAGCACCCATGTCACTGAAGAGGGTGATACAAGCACAGAAATGCCGGTGGAGGAGCCCACGCAACAACTACAAAGACCTCCATTGGAGGGAAAGATCAAAGGGCATAAACCTGGAGTGAAGTGGCCCAAAGCTGTTGAAAAGAAAGAGTGGGAGACGGTCAACAGTGACCTTATACATATCTTGGAGCAACAAGTGGGCACAGCAGTGGAAAAGCTTGAAAGGATGGGCAACATAATCTACAGCTATGGAGAAGAACGGTTTGGGGTGAGTAAAGGGAGAGGTGGAAAGAAGTTACCAACACCAATCAAGTCCAGGAGGCAGCAGGAGATCGAGAGGCTAATCAGAGAGAGGAGACAGTTGAAAAAGCAATGGAAAAAAGCAACTGACGCTGAGAGAGAAGGTCTCATGCTACTCCAAGAGGACATCAAGAGCCGATTGGCAACCTTGCGAAAAGCAGAGAACATGAGGAAACTTCGCAAGAATAAAGAACACACAAGAACACGGTTCTACAAAGACCCTTTCAAGTTCATCAAAGACCTCTTCGCAAAGGAAAAAAGTGGAACTTTGAAAACATCAAAACAAGAATTGGAGGAACACCTGGAAAAGGCCCACCAAGACACGAAAAGGCATGAGAAGTTAGTCATCCCACATGACATCCCACCTATTCAACCACCTGAATTCAACCTGGACACCAGCCCTCCGAAATGGAAAGAGGTAGAGAACACTGTCCGGCGAGCAAGAGCAGCATCAGCTCCGGGGCCAAACGGAGTACCATACAAGCTCTACAAGAATGCACCGGATGTGTTTACGCTTTCTATGGAAGCTCATGAGGGTGGTGTGGAAGAAGCAAACAATACCTAAGGTGTGGCGAGGGGACGGCGGCATACTAATACCTAAAGAAAAGGATGCATCAGACATCAGCCAATTCCAGCCAATATGTCTCCTCAACGTCGAGGGAAAAATCTTTTTCAGCATTGTATCACAAAGGCTATCCACCTATCTGGTAACAAACAAGTACATTGATACATCTGTACAGAAAGCAGGAATTCCAGGTTTTTCAGGCTGCTTGGAGCATACAAGCATGATCTGGCACCAGATCCAAGCAGCTAAGAAGGACAAGAGAGACCTACATGTGATCTTCCTTGATCTGGCCAATGCATTTGGTTCAGTTCCACATGAACTCCTTTGGGAATCTTTGCCTTTTTCCATGTACCAGAGCTCATCATCACACTGGTCAAGAACTATTTCCAAGACCTGCAGCTGTGCTTCACAACAGCTGAATTCAGTACAACATGGCAGCGCTTGGAAGTAGGCATCATGGCAGGCTGCACAGTCTCACCCTTGGCCTTTACAATGGCCATGGAAGTCATCATCAGGGCCTCAAAATGGGTGGTGGGCGGTGAACGAACCAGAGCTGGGCTCCGTCTGCCACCCATCAGGGCATACATGGACGATATGACAACAATAACCACTACTGCAGCATGCACCAAGCGGCTACTTGGAAAGCTGCAGGAGAACATCAAGTGGGCCCGAATGAAAATCAAACCAAGTAAGTCTCGAAGCATCTCCATAGTTAAGGGGGTGCTTAGAGACACAAGGTTTCTGCATCGGTGACGACCTAATACCAACAGTGTCTGAGCAGCCAGTAAAAAGCCTGGGCAGATGGTACAACGCAAGCCTCAAGGACAAAGAGCAGGTGCAACAGCTAAGGCAAGAAATTGTCAACGGCCTGGAGATCATCAATCAGACCCTACTGCCTGGGAAACTGAAGCTCTGGTGCCTACAGTTTGGACTCCTTCCTCGGACAATGTGGCCACTGACCGTTTATGAAGCTCCAATAACAACTGTGGAGAAGATGGAGCGAACCATAACTTCATACGCGAAGAAATGGCTCGGTGTCCCACGATGTCTAACTAACATCGGCCTCTATGGCAAAGGGGTCCTGGAACTACCTCTCACTAGTCTAACAGAGGAATACAAGTGTTCCAAAGTAAGACTCCAGATGACACTGAGGGACTCTAGAGACAAGACCATCAGTGCTGTTGCGCCGCCCCTAGTAACCGGCCGGAAGTGGACACCATCTGATGCAGTACAGCAAGCTTCATCAGCCCTGAGGCACAAAGACGTCGTGTGGGCAAGTGCAGCAGGGAAGAGGAGGCTTTGGCCTTATGACAAGTAAACCAACTTGCGAAAGGCCACAACATCAGAGCGGAGGACATTGGTGGTTGAGGAGGTGCGGCGACAGGAGGAGGCCGCAAGAAGTGCAAAGGCGGTCTCTCTTGCCAAACAGGGGCAATGGATGCAGTGGGAAGGTGTGGAGCGGAGGAAGATCAGCTGGAAAGAACTTTGGGAAATGGAATCAAGCAAGATCAGCTTCATCATCAGAGCGACATACGACGTCCTTCCATCACCAAAGAACCTCAATCAGTGGTACGGCGAGGATCCAGCCTGTGCCCTCTGCCCAACTCCAGCGACCCTCAAACACATCATGGTAGGCTGCAAGACCAGCCTCACGCAAGGGAGATACACGTGGAGGCATAATCAGGTATTAAAAAGCCTGGCAACAGCCCTTGAGAACAGGCTGTGTGCGACCAACTCCTTGCCTCCGAGAGCAAGCAACCCCTCCCACTTAAGGGCGACAACCTTTGTCCGAGAAGGACAGAAAACACCGAAACATCCTTCCACTAGATCAGAAGAAGGAAACCTATGCAGGGCCCATGACTGGAGGATGCTGGCAGACATCGGCCGACAACTAATCTTTCCACCTGAAATTGCTTCAACCAACCTCAGGCCAGATTTGGTGTTCTGGTCCCTTTCACAGAAGACTGCTTACATCATAGAGCTCACAGTTCCATGGGAGAACTCTGTTGTGGAGGCCTATGAGCGTAAGAAGCTGCGCTACACAGAGCTTGCAGCAGAGGCAAGGCAGCGTGGCTGGAACATCAACGTTTATCCAGTTGAAGTGGGATGCAGAGGATTTGTTGCGTCATCTACCATCAGACTGGTGAAGGAGCTTGGAATCCACGGTCAGGCTCTGCAGAAGACCATAAGATCACTCTCAGACGCGGCTGAAAGAAGCAGCTGTTGGATTTGGCTCAAGCGGAAAGACCCATGCTGGGCCCCAAATGCGTCATGGTGAATCTTTGAGGCAGTTTGACACGGGACACACGCTGAGGGCTGATCATCCTGCAGCGGGCCGCCCTTGTGGAGGGTGTATAGTGATAAAAGGCCGAAACACCCAGTGATGCAAGGGTACACTACTGATGATATGTCCTGTGCCCAGCTGTCCTGAAGGTTACCCAGGCCAAGATATACGTATACGTACCCCCCCCCCCCCCTGATGTTGAGCGTCCACCACTCTCAGCAATCAATGAATGTCGTGAAATGCTCCCCACCTACTGGCACAAGGGACTTCTTAACATCTAGTCCTGTGTATTTGATTCTAGTGCTCTTCCAGTTTGCGCAGTTTTTCTATTTGCACAAAAACAGTACAGGAGAGCGCTACGATTTTTCGCCATTACTCACCATTCTGCTGTGCTCAAGTGCGATAAGTTTTGTTTCGATCGATGTTATTTGGTAAAAGTTATTAAGGTTTGAAAATCTTTAAAATCGCACAAACGCAGATTGGTCTCCTTTCCTGTCAGTCGACGCCACGCTGATTGGTCTGCTCTCCTGTCAGTCAGGAAGGGGCGTCGCGAGGACTCGAGCCAAGGACAAACCCGGGGACTGGGCCTGGCCTGGGCTGGAGCCGAGCCGAGCCTGGGACTGGAACTGAAGTGAGGACCGAGCCCAAGGCTTGGGATGGGGCCAGGACT
The DNA here is from genome assembly GCA_035221665.1 of Okamejei kenojei. NCBI lineage: Eukaryota > Metazoa > Chordata > Chondrichthyes > Rajiformes > Rajidae > Okamejei > Okamejei kenojei. The sequence goes on from CM069142.1 coordinate 37,686,114, forward strand.
GGGGCCGACAAAGAAGCCGCGGCCTGGGATGGAACCAATGAGAAGCCTGGGTCTGGGGTCAGGGACGAGCCCTCCTACCTTCCCTCCCTCCCTCCCACTCCCTCTCCCTCTCTCCCATCCTCTCTCCCTTCCTCTCGCCTTCCCTCTCTCCCACCGCACCCTCCCTCTCCCTCATCCTATGCCTCGATCCATCCATTCTCTTTCCCCCCCCCCTCTCTCTACCCCCTCTCCCTTCCTATTCACTGTGAAACTGATACACCCCTCACTCATTCATTCACTCCCCATCCCTTTCTTTCCATCTCTCTCTCTGCCTCTCTCTCTCCCTCCCTCCCTCCTTCCCTCCCTCCTCGCTCCCACTCCCTCCCTCCCCCCCCTCTCTCCCTCCCCACTCTTTCTCTCCCTCCTGCCCTCTCTTCCTCTCTCTCTCTCTCTCTCTCTCTCTCTATCTCACCCCCAGCCTCTCTCTTCCCCTCTCGCTCCCCCTCTCTTTCTCTCCTCCTTTCCTTCCTCTCTCTCTCTCTTCTTCTCTCTCCCCCTCCCCCTTCCTTTCCCCCCCTCCCTCTCTTATTTCCTCCTCCCTCCCTCTCTCCCTCCCCCCACCCTCCCTTCCACCCTCTCTTCCTCTCTCTCTCTTACTCCTTCTCTCGCCTCCCCTCCATCCCTTTCCCCTACCTCCCTCTCCCTCCCTCGTCCCTCCCTCCCTCTCCCTCTCTCCCTCTCCCTCCCCTCTCTCCCTCCCTCACCCCTCCCCCTCCCTCCCTCCTCTCCCTCTCTCCTCCCTCCCTCCCTTTCCCTCTCACCCTCTCTCTCCCCTCCCTATCCCTCCCTCTCCCTCTCTCCCTCCCTCCCTCCTTCTCCCTCCCTCCCCCTCCCTCTTTCTTTCCATCCCTCTCTCTCTGCCTCTCTCCCTCCCTCCATCTCTCCCTCCCTCCCTCTCCCCATCTCCAAGGTGAAAGAAGAGGGAGTGTCAAGAGGAGGGGGATGGAGTGCTGCGAATGAGGGGGAATGGAGGAAGATAGGAGTAGGAAGAGAGATTCCGAGGTAATGGAAATATTAAATGCAAAGTTATTAACTTTAACTTGACTTCTGCCGTTAGTGTGGGACCGTCAGACGGTCATGCACAGTTGGGGGCTATGTCTTAGTGGTGGAATATTGCGTTGGGGTCCAGGCCTCCTGTGTGACAAAGGGACCCAACGGGTCCCACTTAGTTTAGTATTTTTCTAAAATTGAACAGGTATATAGATAGGAAAGGATTCTAGCAAATGTGCCAAATGCAGGCAAGGATTACTATAGATTGGCATTTTTGTTGGCATGGATGAGTTGGGCTGGTGCCTCTTTCTGTGCTGTATAATTCTATGACATTATGATTAATATTGTACTACCAACCGCAGCGTATGTTTGGGTACTCTTATTTGAACTCGATCCTATCAATTGTTAATCATCTTATCCAAACAATTCCACATACAGAAGTTAAATTTACACAGACTCTTCAGATCTTCCATAAATAAAAGACTAAATTAATTAATCTCACACAAAGTTATTAATTTTACACAAACCACTGCTCAAACAAAGTGGTTACCACTACACAGACAATTCTTGGACCAAAATTGTTAATCAAGATCCCACAGACTTTTATTAATCTTACACAAACTACGTATTCTCTGCTGGGAAACGGGCATTTTCTTGCACAATCTGTATGGGGACACTGAAATTGGCAATTGAGGAGTCGTTAGATGTTTTTATGGACATAAAAGTGCCTGGATCACCAGGACCTGGTGACTTGATGAGACGTGATCCAGACTCCCATGGGAGTTAAGGGAGAAGATTGCTGAGGCCCTGACAAAATGTTCAAACTTTCACCGGCCATCGATGAGGTGCATGTGACAAATGCTGTATCTTTATTCAAGTAAGCTAGCAAGGATATGAAAGCTAACACCAGAGTGGTGAATCCTGCATGAATGGTTGGGAAATCAATGGAAAATGTATTGGGGGATTGGATTTATCTGCAATTGAAGAGGCAAGGATTGGTCAAGGATATAAACAGCATAGATGTGTTAAGGGGTGAACCAGTGTGACCAATTTTCAGAGAGATGATAGTTTATTGATGATGGAGCAAATAAACAATCTGCTGGAGGAACCCAGCAGGTCAAACAATATCTGGGGAGGTAAAAGGATGATCGATATTTCGGCTCGACACCCTGCATCAGAACATGGGTGTGATGGCTGCATGAATGAAATCATCTATGAGCCATGTAATCCGGGGTAATTTGGTGAATGGGATCCAGAATTGGAGGCAGAGAATAATGTGAGGAGGTTGTTTTTTATAACACAGTGAGTGATCAGTATTGGGATTCATACGTTAATAAACTGCATTTGAAGTAGGAGGTAAGACTAAGAGGTTTACAGTTGCCATGAAAATTGGTGATAGTGAGGAGGAAAGTTTGAGGCTACCTGATGACACTGATAGTCCGGATGAAGGCAGGTGGAATTTATCCTGATTCATTTGGAGCTGATGCACTTAGGGATACAAATAAAGTTATGACATACAATCTGAATGGCAGTCCCACAGGAAGTATTGAGGAACAGAAAGACTTTGGTGTGCTTGTCAAAGATTTTCTGAAGTTGTAACACAGGAAGATAGGTGGTGAAGTTCTGCAGTTCTGGTCATTAGACTACAGGAACATTTGAACTGCACTGGAGAGGGTGCAGAGGGGATTCACCAGGACATTGCCTTGCAGTTTCAGTTATGAGGAGAGACTGGAGTTTTCTTTCTTCAAGCAGAGTGTGAGAGGGGATCTGATCGAGATGCACAGAATTATCCTGAGGGGCAGACGGATGGTAGAGGGTAGGAAACTTTTCCTTTGAGGAATATCCCCTCTAAAGCTCTCCCAAAGGAGGTTGGTGGAGGCAGGCACTCTCATCTCTTAGATGTCAATGAATCAGGTGGCATGGAAGCAGGCGCATTGACCTCTATGTCCATGCCATAGATAGCGGAGTCAAGGGATATGGGGAGGAGGCAGGAACGGAGCACTGGTTGTGGATGATCTGCCACGATCACAGTGAACGGCAGTGCTGGCTCGAAGGGCCGAATGGCCTACTCCTGCACCTATTGTTTATTGTCATCTATCAAATAGCAATCTATTCTCATCCCATTTACTAGCACCAGGTCCATTGACTTCGCTGTCTTGGTGATTCAAGTGCTCATCCAGAGATTTCTTAAATGTTGTGAGTCTCCACCTCTGCCATCCCTTCAGGTAGTGCATTCCAGATCCCAATAACCCCTGGGGTTGTGGGGGAAAATACACAAAAAATACTTTATAAACCTCCCATGCCTTTCCCAAAACCTATGCCCTCTAGTTACCGCCACTTCCTCTATGGATAAATGTTGCTGACTATCCACTATACCTATCATCAAGGATTCCCACAATCTGGGCCATGCCCTCTTTTCATCGGGCAGGTGGTAGGGAAGCCTGAAGTCCCACATCACCAGGTTCAGGAGCAGCTACTTTTCTACAACCATCAGGTTCTTGAACCGACCTGCACAACCCAAATCCTACCTCAGCAACAGAACACTACAGACCACCTAGGATAGACACAAAAAGCTGGAGTAACTCAGCAGGACAGCAGCATCTCTGGAGAGAAGGAATGGGTGACCTTTCGGGTCGAGACCCTTCTTCAGTCTTCCGTCTGAAGAAGGGTCTTGACCCGGAACGTCACCCATTCCTTCTCTCCAGAGATGCTGCCTGTCCCGCTGAGTTATTCCAGCTTTTCGTGCCTGTCTTCAGTTTAAACCAGCATCTGCAGTTCCCTCTTACACACCACAGACCGCCTCTTGAACTACCATAGGATGTTTTCCAATTGTGTTTTACATGAATGTCTTGTTTTTTGCACAGAATTTTTTTTTCACAGACTTGTAGAAATTTAACATATTTTTTGTTTAGTGTGCTATCTGAATCAGTAATGGCAATTTCAAATCTTTCCATTGTCATTACTACGGCGGTCGGAGCTCCTCTCCGACCGCCGGCCTATGGCCTATAACATCGTGAAGCCCCGGTCTCCGGCAGGAAGCGGCCGATTCGGGAATTCCAAGCTGCGGAGTGTCCGTCTGTCCCGACGTCGGAGTTTTGAGCATCCCGACAAGAGGGCCTGTATATCGGGCCGTCCATAGCGGTGACCACGGATGAACAAGGGAAGAGGACTGACTGAACATTGCCTTCCACCACAGTGAAGACTGTTGATTCCACTGTGGTGGATGTTCATGTTATATTCTATTGAGTATTGTGCACTTTTTGATTGTATGGATGCATGGTAAGTCACATTCCACTGCACCTCAACTGGTGCATGTGGCAGTAAATGTGAACTTGAACTTGAATGCATGCTGGGGGGGGGGGGGGGGGAGTGAAACAAATTTACGCAGTTGATGATAAAAACAAATCTTACAGTCGTTATTTCCAGTTTCATTGATTTTAATTGCTGTTGTAAATCAAAGAAGTGAACATACCAGATCCTCTTTATTCTTATATAAATTGGAGATTTCTGTTCCTACCATCTGAACAGATTAAAAACTATATTCCTTCTCTCCTGCTTGCTCCAGTCGATCTAACAACTCCCTGTGGTTTCGCTAGCCTCCTCCGATGTATGTCACGCCCACCTACGTATCAAAATCCCAACCCCAATAGTACAAAATAATTCTGCAAGAAATATCGAGACAAAATAATAAAATATGCTAACAGTAACTAGCTTAAGCAATAATGGCTCCTACAGAGTCTATGTCTCTGTAATGCTGCTATAAGCAAGGTTTTCATTGTACCTGGTCCTCATTGTACTTGTGTACATGACAATAAATTCAACTTGACGATCCCTCTAATAAATTAAGTGCCAAAGAAGATCATGAAATGTTATTAACAAGTTGGATTAAATAAATTTTTTAAACCTTTTAATCGTACATTAAAAACAAAAGGGTAACCAAGGAGAACGCAGGCCGCTCAAGGATAAACATTGGGAATTTATGCTTGGAGTCAGAGGATGTAGGCGGGGTACTAAATAAGTTTTACATCTTTATTCACAAAGGAGAAGGACATGGAGAACAGTAAGATTAGTGTGGGGAATACTAATATGCTTGGACAGTTTGAGATCACGTTGGAGATGGTGATGCGGTTCTTGACGAATTTTAAGGTGAATAAATCCCCAGGGTCTGATGGGATCTATCCGGGTTATTGAGAGCATTGAGGGGACCATGACAAAGATCTTTGTATCTTCTCTGGCCACAAGCAAGGTCCTGGAGGACTAGAAACTAGCAGATGTTGTTCCTTTGTTTAAGAAGGGAAGTACAGATAATGCAGGAATTTTTTAGGATGATGAGACTCACATCAACGACAGGGAAGCTATTGGAGATGATTCTTTGGGACAGGGTTTAATCTCAGCCAGGTCATGTCTTATGAATTTGATTGTTTTTTTGATAAGGTGATGAACGTGATCAATGAGGGTAGGGCAGTGGATGTTGTCAAAATGGATTGTAATAAGCGATTTGAGAAAGTCCCTCATGGTCGGCTGATCTAGAAGATTAAGAAGCATGGGATCCACAGTAATTTGATTGTTTGGATTCTAAACTAGCTTACCGGAAGACTGCAGGTTGTAGTGGAGCCGTTATTCGACCAGTGGTGTTCTGCAGGGATCTGTGCTGGGATCTTTGCTGTTTGTGATTTATGTGAACAACTTGTATGTAAATGTAGGTGGATGAGTTAATTTATTTACAAAATGCACCAAAATGGGTGGAGTTGTGAATAGGGAGGAAAGCTGTCAAAGTATACAGAGAGACATAGATCAGCTACAGAATGGGTCAAGAAATGGCAGATGGAGTTTAATCTGAGCAAGTCATAGAATCATAGAAAATAGGTGCAGGAGTAGGCCATTCGGCCCTTCGAGCCTGCACCGCCATTCAATATGATCATGGCTGATCATCCCACTCAGTATCCTGTACCAACTCAGTAAGTGTGAGGTGTTGTCTTTGGGAGGTCGAATGCATGGGGAAATAGCAAGACTGTTCACAGCGTTGATGCACAGAGGGATCTTAGGACCAAGTCTGTAGATCTCTAAAAGTGACAACACAAGTAGATAGACTGGTAAAGAAGGCATATGGTATATTTGCTTTCATAGGTCGTAGGAAAGAGTATAAGAGTCATGAAGTCATGGTGCAGCTTTATAGGACTTTAGTTTGGCTGCATTTGGAATATCATGTAAATTCTGGTTGGCCCATTACAGGAAGAATGTGGAGGTTTTGGAGAGGGTACAGAGGAGGTTTGCCAGAATGCTGTGTTCTTAGAAGGTATTAGCTTCTTGGTCGGTGGGGGCGCTGCGAGTCGGCTGCCCTGCCAGCAGCGTGCTCGTTATTTCTATTTTTTTGTTTTTTGTGATGTTCTAGTGTTGGTTTGGGAGTCTCTCGGTGTGTCTTGTGTGGGGGGTGGTGGGGAGGGGAAAGGGGGGAAGCGTTTTCGGTCGCCTCCTCCACGGACAGGCAACTTTTTCCATGTCGCCTCCCTCGCGGCCTAACGGCAAGGATTGGAGCGGCCTTTCCTGTAGCCGGGCCCGAGCATCGGCAGCAGGGGCAGCATGGACTTTCCATCGCAGAGCGGGCGAACCCTTGCCGGGGGCTGCCAGACAGGAGTGCTCTGAATGCTGGCCTGGTGACTTTGCCATCATGGGACTATGGTCTGCGGAGATTCTAGCCACGGGCTTACCATTCGGAGCCTGGGATCCTTCGCCGGGGATCGCCGTAGAAGGGCTCCGACCGCCGGCCTGTAGCCTATAACATCCTGAAGCCGCGCTCTCCAGTTGGAAAGGGCCGATTCGGGACCTCCAGGCCGTGGAGTGTGTTCGACCATTTCAATCATCCCGACAAGAAAGCCTGTACATCGGGGCCGTCCGTAACGGAGGGTTTATGGCCCCGACCACGGGTGAACATGGAGTAGGACTGACTGAACTTTGTGCCTTCCACCACAGTGAAGAATGCTGTGGTGGATGTTTGTATTAAATGTTTATCGTGTATTGTGTGTTCTTTTTAAGTGTATCGCTGCTGGCAAATTCATTTCACTGCACCCTCGGGTGCATGTGACGAATAAAATTGACTTTGACTTTATAAGGAGAGTTTGGACAAACTTGTAATGCTTTCTTTGGAGCATTGGGGACTGAGGGGATATCTGATAGAAGTATATAAAAATATAATAAACATTGATAGAATAACAGTTGCACCTTTTTCCCCAGGGTGAAAATGTCAAAGGCTAGAGGGCATAGCTTTAAGGTGAAAGGAGCAAAGTTTAAAGATGTGCTGGGCAGGATTTTTTACAGAGTAATGAGTGCCTGGACTGCACTATCAGGGGTAGTAATGGAGGCAGATAAAATAGTAACATTTAAGAGGCTTTTGGATGGGCACATGGATAAGTAATAAAATGGAGGAATATGGATTACGTGCAGACAGAGAAAATTTGTTTAATTTAGCATCATGTCATAATTTAGCATCATTTACGGTCATTCTGAGCTGAACAGCCTATTCCTATTCTGTGTTGTTCTATGTTTGATGGTTTAATTGTTGCGCGTCTGCAGAATCAGATTATGATGCAGTTTAGTTTAGAGATCTCACCTTTCCAATCTGATCACGAGTAGATTTAAAATATGAAACTAGATCTCTCTCATACTCCTTTCTCTGTTCTCTGTTAACCTTTGTTGTTGTTACATCAGCAATGATACAAAGATTTGCCTGTCTCATATAACTTTCTCAATTTGTTGTGTGTTCTGAAACTGCTGCTGTTATACAGATCATGGAGTTTGTGGAACAAACTGTACAAAGCAACAGCACGACTGTCAACCATTTCTCACCACACACTTCTTCACACCGGCAGCAACTGAATCTGATCTAAATGTTACTAATGCAAAGATTTAGTTGGATCTTCAGTTTAAAGGCCAATCCCAATAATTGGCTCCTTTAAAACACGAACGGTTGCACTGATTCCACATTGGAAACACTTGTGCTTCAGTACTGTGAGTTCAGACCCCACTCACTCTATGTGGGTGTAATCTGGGCTGGTGAACCCATGGGCTTCCTTATCCCAAGACCATCAAAACAGAAAACCTGGTCATTCCTGGTTGTGGGAGCTTGTTGTACACAGACAGGCTGCCAGCGGAATTGTAGCCCGAGCATACTTCACCCCGCTGTGAGGTGGATGGGATGATCTATGATCGGAAACAGCTGCCGAAATGCAAGCTCTGGCTTTGTTTAGAGTGCCGAACAGCCATTGTTAACTCCAGGACATTGGCCAGTTGTCCAAACGCAGCCTCTGACATAACAACAAAAGACGACCCTCTGCTGAGAGTGATACAGATTTTCAAGTTCACTGAACAAAGGAAAACTGTCATAGAACTGAGAGCAGCACTGTAATTTGGAATCTGTTCCAACGAGGTTAGTCACAGAGTCAGAAATGAACAAACGAGTCTTCTACTGAATGAGAAATATATTGGCAAAGATTTGTAGGTGTGGATCAAACAAGTGGCTCATCACCCCTGAAAGGTGATGGATATGGGAGGATTTGGAGGCTTCAGTGAGAGGCTGATCACATTTCACTCTCCACACCCAGGGGCTCAGCCACAACTCGCTGACAACTCAGGGTACTGACAGTTCTCCACATTAGAATGCAAGTCATTCCTCTGGTTCTGAGCAAGAGCCACTGTGACCACAGTTTCACATCAAAACAAGGGTGTCAAATCAACGAGTTCTCCACACACTGTTCAGTTGGCTGCTTCGTGGCCCTGCATTTGATTTTCATCTTGAAGAAGACTTGTTAAAAGCCCTGAATCTCCTGCTATTATTCAGATGCTAACAAAATGCCAGGCAGCCAGAGCATCAAATGATCGTTTCTGAGTTAATGAGTCTCACACAGAACATTTCAGTAAAGGATCCAACCAGCCTGATAATGCCATCGCACCATCAAAATGGCTCAGTGAATGAGAGAAGAGATTAAATCGTAAGGATCCTGTGGTTCTCAGAGCCACGCACCAGGGAAATAGGCTCTTCAGCCCACCATGTCGATGCTGACCATCAAGTAGCCATCTACACTGACCCTCTTTACCCACATTGCTCCATTGTAATTATGCCTTGGTGATTCCAATGCTTGATTACATACTTTTGTTAAATGGTCTTACCTACGTCCATCGCAGGCACAGGCCTCCCCATTAACAAAACCATGTACACAAGGCGCTGCCTCGAGAAGGCGGCGTCTGACATCAAGGATCCCCACCACTCCTTCTTCTCAGTGATGTCGTTGGTCAGGATGTACGGAGCCTGAAGTCCCACAACACTAGGTCCAGGAACAGTTACTTACCTACAACCATCAGGTACTTGAACTGACCTGAACAACCCCAATCCTACCTTGGCAACGGAATAGTATAGACCACCTCTTGCACTACCATGGGCTTGTTTTCAAATTGTGTTTTGAACTAATATATATTTTTTTCTCACTATCTTGTAGAATTTATGTATAATTTATGTTTTTGTTTGTTGTCTGAGTGATGCTGCTGCAAGTAAGATTTTACTTCGGAGTCACGTGAGTGACTACGTGAGGAAGGCCGTCTCCACGCATGCGCGTCATTACGTCTGACGCATTGCGCAACGACCGACTGGCGGGCGCGTCGCTCCTTCCAGCGGGTAAGTTTAAAAGATCCAGGTAAGTGTTTTTTCAACAGCTTTAGCTGAAGTCGTTGCTCCCAGTCCGGAGTGTGTTTATTCAACATTAGTTTACCTTCGGATTGTTTGGGTGTATGTCTAAGGATAAGAGGTGAGCCACGACCAAACCGGCTGCGGAAGACCACGGGCCTGCGGGCAGCGTGCGACCGCTGAATTCGCCTATAGAGCCGCTGGCAGAGCAGCCAGCAGCCACAGACTTGGTGCGGCCAGAAGGCACCTTGGCTACTCCACGAGGTAGAAAAGCCACGAAAAAGTCTGTAAGGGCCCTGGACTCTGAGGAGTCGGGCCAGGAGGTGGATGAGTTCCCTTCTAAGGGCAATGTTACCGGCAGGCTGGCCCAGCTGGAGAGCCTTGTGGAGGGGTTACTCCAGCGCGATACGCTCCAAAGGACGGAGCTATCGGAGCCCGGGGAGTTTATAGAACCCGAGGCAGCAGTGCCTGTGTCAGGGCTGCGTGATATCTCCTTGTCAGATGACGGAAGTGTACGAGGTCAGTGCTATGCTGACCCAGAGTACGGAGGCACAGTTGGGCTAGAGGGACCATCGGGTGTATTGTCCATTGCATCCAGATTTGCAGTCCCAGCCCTCACCGGTGAGCCATTGGAGGCAGAGCTCGCCGAGAACATAAATTATATGGCTTCCCATCCTCTGCAAGAACAGACGATGGAGGAGACCACGGCCAGGTACAATACTCCACAAAACTGTGCCTCACTGAGTGTCCCCATTGTAAACCAATCTATTTGGGGGCACATTGGAGGGGGCGTCAGAGCCGAGGAGATTAAGTTACAAAAAGTACTCTGGCTACTCGCCTCGGGCATCACGGCCTTTGCAAGGTCAGTGGAGGGGGCGCCTCTCTCGGATACTTAGGAGGACGCGATGGCACATTTTGAAATTGATTGTATAAGAAAAAATGCCATCCATCCTGCCATTAACCCTAAATTTGCTGGACTGTGTAAACCGGCGACTGTTCAACCCCCAAACCTCCTGTTCGAAGAAAACCTGACCAAACAGGTGAAAGAACTGGACGAAGAGTCTAAGACTGTTGGTCTCATGAAGGTGCCTCCGAAGGGGTCGCCTTTCCATAGACTGTACCCCTACCCTCATGTGCATACCAAACGGTTCACTGGCTATGGCGGACGTGGTGTGGAGCAACTTACACAGAGGCATTTTTTAGGGCAGGGCCTGAGCCGGGCCTTGTTCAAGATGCAGCGCCCTCCAGCAGTCCTACCCCCCAGCCCTCGGGGGCAGAAGCAGCGACGTTATCGTTGGGGGGAGATTGCAATTTTTCTTACATGAATGGCAGTGGATAACATCTAACCCATTTATACTGCATAGTATTCAAGGTTTTCAAATTGAGTTCATTTCCGACTTGCCTCCACCTACTCAGCACACACCTGGCCATACTTTTGTGTTTCGCAAAACACAAAAATACAGGAGTGTATTAGTGCACAAAAAGAGCTAGACTCTTTGTTCAAAAAGGGTGTAATTTCAAGGACAAGGCATGAGTCTTATCAGTTTGTGTCCAATATATTTACGAGGCAAAAGAATGATGGAGGATGTAGAATTATCCTAGATTTGACAGAGCTTAACACTTTTGTGCTGTATAAACATTTCAAAATGGAAACGTTTGTCACAGCTAAACAACTGCTTTCCAGGGGATGTTATATGGCAAGCATTGACCTCAAAGATGCTTACTGTTCAGTAGCCATTCAGGAGCAGCACAGAAAGTTTTTGAAGTTTAACTGGATGGATCAGTTCTGGCAGTTTAAAGCTTTGCCTAACAGATTAACTTCGGCTCCCAGACTATTCACAAAATTGCTTAAACCAGTCCTGGGGTTACTCAGAGCACAGAATCATATTGTCTTGGCATATTTGGATGACATTTTAGTAATTGGGAGGACTTTTGAATTAGCTGAATTATCTGTGTCAGCTACAAAACTCATTTTTGAAAAGATAGGATACATTATCCATCCAGTTAAGTCTAAATAGGTGCCATCTAAGATAATTTACTATTTGGGGTTCACCATTAACTCAAGTATACATGTCAGTGACTCTGCCTTAGGGCAAGCAAATCTGCTGGTACACCCAGTGACAGAGGAAAGACACCCTCTTCATGACCGTATAAATTTGTTAGTTTGCAGATTCTGAGGAGACCGTTCCAAAGGGCTTGGGCTTTCAGAGCGTACCGTTGATGTCATCACTGCGGCCTGGAGGAAGAGCATTCCGAAACAGTACATCTCTCACATAAGAAAATGGGAGATGTACTGTTCCCGCTCTCACATTTCATTACCACACAGCTTCAATCACTGATGTTTTGGAGTTTCTATTGTCACGCTATCACGATAGCAAACAGTTATAGTGCCATTAACAGTGCCCGCAGTGCTTTGTCCAATTATTTACATCTGGGTCAGCACATCACATGCATGGCCGTCCAAACGGGGGGTGCGTTGGGTGTGACCGCACCCCCCTTTTTTTCCAGAGGAAAAAAAATTCAGAGGAAAAATATATATATTTGCGACCATTCGCGCCTGCGCAGTGGGGGGAAGCTGGTGACCAAAGATGCAGAAGCAACGCAAAATTACGCCATCTCTCCGCGCATGCGCAGTGGGCGGGGTCAGATCACCGCCATTTTCAATGCATCGCCTCGACGCCGCGGGCCTAGTTTGGGTGAGTGGGGCCGTGAAATATTGTGTTGCATCGCAGGGAGGGTTCGTTTTTTATCGGGGGCGTTAAACTACCTGTGAAGGGTAAAAATCCGACCCGTGGGATGGTTTGAAAAAAAGGAGTTCCCGTTTCTCCGGGGAGGCCCCCTTCTTCCGTTTGAAGCACCTGCACCGCTCGGCCCCGCACCTTCCTGTTGGCTGGCGGAAGAGGGGAGACGGTGGCGACTCGGGAGTTCCCAACAACCTCCCCCTTTGGCGGTGGCACTTGGCAGTGGACAGGGACGGCCAAGGCTGCGGGGCGATGATGCCGAGGAGCGCTGACCTTCCTTCCTCACCACTTCCTCTGCCCCTTCCCCTCTCTCTCTTGTACGCCCCCCTCCACCCCCCTTATCCTGGGACCCCTCCTCTCCACCCCACACTGATCCCCATTCCCCCCACTATGTAGTCCTCACTGACATCCCCTGTGCTCCCATCCCCATCTACCCCCCATCTCTTCATCCTGATCTCTCAATCCACCTCGCATTGATTCTCCTGCCACCTTCCTATCCACCCTGCACTGCTCCCCACCATTCATCCTGTACTGAATCACCCATTCATCCTGCAAAGCTCCCCCGATCCACACTGTACTGGCCCACCCCCATTCATCCTGTACTGATCCCCTCATCCATCCTGTACTGATATCCCCCTCATCCATCCTGTATTCCCTCACTGACATCTCCCGCGCTCTCCCCTCACAATTTTACTGACTCCAACCAACACACACTAATTCCTCTGCCTCAATCCATCCATTCTGCACCGATTGCTTCTCAACCCCCCCCCCCCCCCGCCATCTATCCATCCCGCACTGATTCACCCAGCCCCCCCCCCCCCGCCCTCGAAAGAAATAATAGAATAAGGGAAGTGAGGGGTGGAGGGGAGAGGGGAGTTCAGTCTACATTCGCTGAATCCATTCCTGTGAAAAGTTAGAGATGGTGATTGGATCTGGAAGTGGACCAATACATCTGTAAATAAAACTGGACAGACATCTTTTCATTTGCACAATTGATTTGATTGTATTAATTGTAATATATTAATGTTTAAAATCCATGCATTGAAGGAAGAATATTTTACAGCCCATCTGTGGTCCTTAACCCCAACCCTAACCCTAACCAGTCGTCACCCGCAGGGCAGCAGACGTCAGTGTATGACAGGGCACACGACAAGATGAGACACCCAGGTCGTCCCTGGATTTTGAACATTCCAAAATCCAGAGGTGACAGGGAGTCACCGTGCGTCACCACATGCATCACCGCGCATCAGGCCGCGTCACGACCCGACCACGACTCGACAACCTTTTTTCAGGCTGTTGCCAAAAATGTCACCCAAGTGGAACAGGCCTCTCACGCTGCGAAACATGAGGGAAAGGCTTTCGAAGGCGGCGTCGGCGGCAAGCTTCTCCCTGGCCAGGTTCTCGATCACCTCGGGCTCGAGTCCACAGTGCTCGAAGAAACTGTCCTAGCCCGAGCAGTCTCGGGAGAACCGGCAGCTGAGGTCAGAGTGCGAGCGCCATAATCTGCCTTCACCAACCTGCCGCTTGAGCGGCTCCTTGGGGCGACCTGCTGCTGCTTCTCTTGGCGCAGCTGGCGTGGTTACTTGTGCAGCCTGGGATGCTGCTGGCGTGGCGACTGGTCCTTCCTGGAGTGCTGCTGGAGTGGTTACTTGTGCACCCTTGGGTGCTGCTGGCGAGGCTGCTGTTTCTCCCTGGACTGCTGCTCGTGGTTACTTGTGAACCCAGGAGTGCTGCTGGTGTGAAAGTTACTTGTGCCCCCTTGGGTGCACCCTGCGGTGCTGCTGGCGAGGCTGCTGTTTCTCCCTGGAGTGCTGCTCGTGCTTACTTGTGACCCCAGGAGTGCTACTGGTGTGGTTACTTGTGCACCCTGGGTATTGCAGCCTCTGTACCCCCTGCTAATTCTCCCCTTCCGACGTTGCTGCTCCTGTTGCCAGCCCTTGCTGCTTATCACCCCGGCCGCTAGAGCCGGGCAGCAGCCAACGGACCAGGCTGCCACGGCTCTTGAAACCGCGGGCGCTGCTGGTGGCCGCCGCTCCTAGCACAAACTCACACTTCTGCTGGTACATGACTGGCAAATCAGGCCTGAGCTGCCTCTTGGAGCTGGAGCGACGCACAATGTCAGGCGGGAGCCCCAGCTGCCCGCTCTGCTGGGGTTGACGGAGGCCAGGTAAGTCTTCATGCTGCTGCTGGCCCTGCTTCCTCGGGGGCAGAGCTGCCCAAACAATTGGGCTCCACTTTGCACCCCCTCGCCATCTGGCTCTTCAAGTTCTTGGCCTTGTCGGCAGCCAGTCTCTCCACAGCGCTCTGCCGACCCCGCCTGTCCCCCTCCATTTGACTGCGGAGGTAGCCGGGGCCCTTGGACATGAGCCTGAGCGGCAGAGAGATGCTCGCCTCAGGCGGCATGCTTGCAGTGGGCGCGATCTCGCTCGGCACCTTACTTTGATCCAGCCAACGAGGACAAACACGTTTTCACATCCGCAAAGAAGGAAAGACCAGGACTTCCATAAGCATTAAGGCTGTCGGCACTCGCCTTAATGCACATTCACTATGGCTTTGCCCATGACTTGGACAAAGTGGTGAGTAGGTTTGCACAGTTGCATTCTCAGAAAACTGAACTATTTCATGTTGAGGTTGATGTGATGTGAAGTTGTTAGGTCAGGAAGACTATTAAAGGTGCACTGCACACACTAATACAGTCTAACAGTAACAGGCAATCAAATCAACACACAAAACATTTTCTAAAAAAAAGGTTTTCTTTACTGCAAAAACTTACAGTATTTTAGTTGCAGTTTTTGCATGCTCCTTTATAACATTTTACATAACTTTTTACAACAGTACAACTTGATTATTAAAACAAGGACAACAATTCTTAATTTAAAAAAAAGGATACAACAATGATCCCAATCATCCCATTCCACCCAGGCATTACTCTTGACTCAATCAAAATTATTTCTGCAATATTGGTCATACATTTGGTGCAAAAATCTCCAAGATAAGGCACAGAATGCACCAGAGAGCATCTAAAACCCCAGAGCTTTCAGGGCCCTTAAGCGGGCCCTGGAACCCAGACGTGAGGGGCTTCCCTCTTGTGATGTGCGCTGAGTGCACATTATTTCACATGACATTTTTGGAATCCTGTCATGCCACCCCCCCTTTTTGAAAAGCTTCGTACGGGCCTGACACGGTAGGGTCCCACCCTTTAATAACTAAATTTATGAAGGGGGTCTTTAATTCCACTCCACCTAGACCCAGGTACACTCATATATGGGATGTCAGCGTGGTCCTCACGCTGCTCCGTCAGTGGGCACCAGTTTCATCTCTGTCCCTACACCATCTGACATTGAAAGTAGTTATGCTCATGGCCCTGGCTTCAGCACAACGGGTCCAAACGCTACATAAACTCAGACTGGACAGTATGAGTTCGTCTGGCAAATATATCACCTTTTTCGTTCGGGATCTCGTCAAACAGAGCAGGCCAGGGGTACTAGGGCTCAAGTTAAGTTTCATGGCATATCCCTCAGATCCACGAGTGTGTGTCGTGTCATCCATAACCCATTACGTTAAGGTCACCAGGAGCTTGAGAGGCTCGGAACTCTCCTTTTTTGTCAGCTACACCAAACCTCACAAACAGGTTACGGTGCAGACCATATCCAGATGGATCAAGCAGGTTCTGGCGTGAGCAGGAGTGGACACTGACATTTTTAAACCTCATTCCACCAGGGCTGCATCGACGTCAGCAGCAAGGGACATGGACGTACCTCTTGACCAAATTCTGGCGGCTGCGGGATGATCGAATGAGAGGTTTTATAATGAGCCTGTCGCCAGATCCGGGGGTTTTGTTGACTCTGTTTTAAGTTCTGTTTCACAGTTTCCCCCTGGGTGAGAGGGGTCACTGTTTGTTTTTCTTTTCTGTTATTAAACCATTACTATTGTTAAAACATGTCATGTTTGAATGCATTAATTTTCTCACTCGTCCTTGTCAATTGATGCAGCTGTGTCACGTGGACTCGTTCCTCGGCATGAAATCACAGGCCTTCAAAGTCTTCACGTAGTCACTCATGTAACTCCGAAGTAAAATAGTAAGATTAAACAAGAACTTACCAGTTTGAAGTTTGATCGTTATTTTATGAGGAGTTGCGATGAGGGAATACGTGCCCTCCGCTCCCTACCCTCGTAATTTAATGATCATCTGGTTGTTCTAGCCTTCTGTAATCTTACTATGTTAGTTCAACAACTGTTATCTGTGACTTCACACCGTTCCTTTGAAGATTGACGCGCATGCTTGGGGACGGCCTTTTTCACGTAATCCCTCATCGTAAACTCCTCATAAGATAACGATCAAACTTCAAACTGGTAAGTTCTCATTTAATCTTACTATTTTCATTGTACCTGCACTTTATTGTACTTGTGTATAAGATATTTAACGGATTGATTTGAAGTGCTGGGAGAGTCTCTGCCTCCACCACCTCTTCATACAGTGCATTTTCGACTACAATCACTCTTTGGGTGAAATTGTTCCTTTTCACATCTCCTTGAAACCTCTCCGCTCTTACACTGAATCAACACCCTCTGGCTTTAAATAACTCTGCCGAGGAAAAGTTTTCTGCTACCCATTCTCTCTGTGCACCTCATAATTTTATACACTTCAATCAGGTCCCTCTACAGCCTCCTTTGCTCCAGGGAAAACAAACCCTGCCTCATGTCTCTACTCATAACGGGAACCCTACATCCAGGTGAATCTCCTCTGCACCCTCTCCACACAGTCACATCCTTCCCATAGTGTGAAGACCAGAACAGCTTACAATACATCAGCTGTGGCCCAATCAATATTTTAAGTTGTACCGTGACATCCTTGCTCCTATAATCTATGTCCCACCCAATGAAGGTCAGTATCCGATAGGACTGCATAGCCACCTCAACTACCTGTACTGTGACTTTCAGGCATCCTTGGACAGGTTTGCCGTTACCTTTTCCACTCTTCACTGCTCTTCACAATCTTCAGAATTACAGGGGCCCTGTTTTCCTCACTTCCTTTAGACTCACTGGAACCTCAATTGCCACATTCCCTTTAAACCCATCAGATTCACTTAAAAATCTAAAATAACATAACAAAAGAGTAAATCTAAAGTGTGTTGGGCTATTAATAGAATAGCATTGAATGGTTTGAAAAATCTGGCAGTCAGCTACCATTAGAGTGTAAGAAGGGCCTGTTTCCTTTATCATCGTTACTTTTATGCATATCTTTCATTCATTGTTCTTTATCTCTCCACATTAATTCCCAGGATGGCGGGACAGTCATATGTTGAAAGAATGGAGCGACTGGGCGTATACACTGGAATTTAGAAGGATGAGAGGGTTCTTATTGAAACACAAGATTATTAAGGGATTGGACCCGCTGGAGGTAGGAAACATGTTCCCGATGTTGGGGGAGTCCAGAACCAGGGGCCACTGTTTAAGAATAAGGGGTAGGCCATTTAGAACGGAGATGAGGAAAAACTTTTTCACCCAGAGAGTTGTGAATCTGTGGAATTCTCTGCCTCAGAAGGCAATGGAGGCCAATTCTCTAGATGCTTTCAAGAGAGAGTTAGATAGCGCTCTTAAAGATAGTCAAGGGATATGGGGAGAAGGCAGGAATGGGATACTGATTGTGGATGATCAGCCATGATCACAGTGAATGGCAGTGCTGGCTCGAAGGGCAAAATGGCCTACTCCTGCACCATTGTCTACTGTCTATTGTCCATTATCACTGTCTAAATCTCTCATTTCCCTTATCCCTAACCAGTCTGGAAAGGGTCTCGACCTGAAACGTCACCCATTCCTTCTCTCGAGAGCTGCTGCCTGTCCTGCTGAGTTACTCCAGCTTTTTGTGTCTATCTCTGTTCCCATTAGTCCTGGATATTCCAGATTATTGGAGTTCAGCTACACCTGTCTTATCTTTGCTGCCCTTCTTGATCTTTGCGTTCCAGTCAACACAAAATGCAATTATCTTACCTATATCCATTAACGATTTAAAAATCACTGTCAGGTTCAGGTCCCCAGCAATCTCCTCCCTTGCTTCCCAAAACAGCCCATGATAAATCTCAGATCACTCTGGAGGTTTATCCACCTTCATGCATACTAAAGCAGCCACTATATCCTCATTTCCAAAGTTCACCTGCCTTAGAATATCCTCGTCCCCCTCCCTGAGATTTACAACCAAACTATCGTTCTTGGTGAATACAAATGAAAACTATTCACTGAAGACCTCACCCATATCTTCCAGTACATGCACAGATTGCCTCTTTGGTTCCGAATGGTCCTAAAACCTACCCTGGTGTCCTACTCTTAATCTAGTCCTCCAGTGGCATTTTGTGGTCGTTCTTTGCCCTGCTTTGTTTTTACACACTTTGCGTACTATTGTCAAATCTCCCCCATAGCCAGTTCTCTATGCCTGCCTTATGCTTGTATTTCTTGTTAAAACCCAGGAAGTGCTCAACCAGGTACCAGTTCGATTAGTTTTTAAATAGTTATTCAAAATGATAGATCTGGTCCACGAGTTAAAGTCCTGAATTGGTCAAAGCAAATTTTGCTTGCATTGGTCAAGAACTGGCAAATGTTGATTGGGAGAGCAAATTAGCAGATAAAGAGACAACTGGCAAGTGAGTGGCATTTAAAGGTGAGAAAGGGAGAGTTCAGGGACACCATCTTTCTCTTAAGAGTGAAGGGCAAAATGGCAAGATTAGGAAGCTATTTGATGAAAGATATTGGGGCACCTTTAGACTTGAAGCATAGGAGGTGGAGGGGTGACCTGATAGAGGTTTAGAAAATCAAGAAGGGTGGATAGTCACAGTGTTTTTCCCATGGTAAAGGAGTCTAAAACTAGAGGGCATAGATTTAAGGTGAGAGGGGAAACATTTAAAAGAGATCTGAGGGCAACATTTTTACATAGAGGGTAGTGGGTATATGGAATGAAGTAGTTGATGCAGGTACAATGGAGATGCTTGAAAGTACTTTGAATAGATATGTGGGTGGGAAAAGTCCAGAGGAATATGGGCCAAATGTTGGCATTTGGTCCTATTCTGGTTGGCACGCGGGAGTTGGCTGAAAGACCTGTTTTCTTACTATATGCCTTCATGACTCTATGACTCTCTAGAGAAGCAAAGCAAGGCGTCACTGAGTCTCACCAGGAGGTATGCCCATGAAACCAACAGTGGCTGCAGTGGATCGATGCTCGGGTAACTTGGTTTGCTTTTTATGCAAGTGCTGAATAAAAAAAGAAAACCTGTAGAAGCTGGAATTTTGAGACACTCAGCAAGTTAGGCAGCACCTATGGAGGGAGAAACAAGGCTAGTGTTTTGGGTCAAAGACCACAAGCGGTGTGAAACGTTACCTCTGTTTTTCTCTCCACAGATACCACCTGAATGGCTGAATGTTTCAGGCATTTTCTGCTTTTATGTGATACGAGCACAGGTCTGTTACTTTGTCAGTGAGCTAAGGATTCAAATAGACAGAGTTACATTGCGCTGATTGATATCACCAGTCCTTCATCAGCATTGGATCTAAATCCTGGAACTCTCTCCCTGAGAGTGCTGGAGGAGCATCTTCACCAGGCCAGCAATGGATCAAGGATATGCCTCCTTAAGGGCAGTGAAGAGACTGTTAGCCCTGTCCCATGGTACGAGTTCATTCCAAGAGCTCTCCCGAGTTTAAAAAAAATCAAACTCGTGGTTTGCACAGAGAATGAACGTAGCGGGTACGTCGGAGCTTGGGGACGTCACTTAGCGGCTCGTTACCCTAACTGCAGGTACTCGGGAAGACTCTCTAGCGGCAGGTAAGCACAGGAAGACTCGTGAAGATTTTTCAACTTGTTGAAAAATATCCACGAGAGCCCCGAGTACCGATGAGTGACCATTACCGTAAATCTCCGAGTTCGAATCAGGACACACTCGGGAGAACTCTTGGAATGAACTCGTACCATGGGACAAGGCTTTGTGCCTGCCCAGTTGTGTACAGAACTCAGAACATGGAACAATCCTTTCAACTCACCATGTCTGTGTAGACCATGATGCCAAATTAAACTCACCCCATCTGTCTGCATGAGATCCACATTGCTCCATCCCCTGCCTGTTAATTTACTCGTCTAAATGCCTCTTAATAGCCTTGTCCCATGGTACGAGTTCATTCCAAGAGCTCTCCCGTGTTAAAAAAAATCAAACTCGTGGTAAGCACGGAGAATGAACGTAGCGGGTACGTCGGAGCTCGGGGACGACTCTTAGCGTCTCGTTATGCTAACGGCAGGTATTCGGGAAGACTCGCTAACGGCAGGTAAGCACGGGAAGACTCGTGAAGATTTTTCAACTTGGTGAAAAATGTCCACGGGAGCCCCGAGTACTGACGAGTGGCCATTACAGTAAATCTCCGAGTTCAAATCAGGGCAAACTCGGGAGAGCTCTTGGAATGAACTCGTACCGTGGGAAAGGGGTTTAAATGTTGCTGTTCTTTCTTTTTCCACCACTTCCCTTGGTAGCGAGTTCCAGGCACTCACCACTGTACAAAAAAACTTTCCCTTCACATCTCCCCCCTAATTAACTGTCCCCCCCTAATCTTAGAACTATTCCTTCTGGTGTCTTCCATTTCCACCCTAAGATAAAGATTCTGACTGTACCCTATCTAAACCTCTCATAATTTTGTATACCTATCAGGTTTCTTCTCAGCTCTGAAGCGCAAGAGAAAGGAATCCAAGTTTGTCCAACCTCTCCTGTTAGTTAATTCCTGGAAATCCACTCCCTGTCTAAAGCCTCCACATGCTTCCTATAATGCAACCCAACCTGAAAAATAAACAAAATATAAATCATGATCGGTTACACTCCCATCTGCCAGCGTTGGAACAGGATTTTCACGGTTACAAATCTGAAGAGCTGAGTAAATCCCCAAAATGACACAGAGGGATATGAGCAAGGATGCACCAAGCAGAGAGCAGGATGTAGCAAGCAGTGTAAATAGTAGGGGCCATAAATCTCACATTGCATAAGCTGCGACAGCAGTCAAAAGCACAGTCGGAGGGAATTTAATGGGTCAGATAAATCTGGTTTGATCCTTTTATGTTCAAAGGCAAGACTGGTAGATAATGATAGGGCAGAGAGGCGAAACTTTTGTGGTATAATTAACGGCAAGTGAGGATGGTAGTATTTGTTCAGGAATAAGTGGCTGGGAAGCATCTGAGCCGAGGACACTGTGAGATGCCAGTGGGTTGTCTGGCAGGCATTGTGTTCTAGGTCTCCAATGTGTACCAATGTGTTCTATGTCTCCCATAGTCAATGTCTATTATCACTGGCCAAGTGTCTGTGGAAGGGAGAGAGTGGGTATAAATGGATAAACATCCTCACCTATAAATAGAATTCTACAAGGATTCTGATATCCAAGCTACTGGTTTGTGCATTATGGGAGAAAGAAACATTTTTAAATAGCCTAAGTGTCCAAATAACATTCACACAAGAATCCTCAATATAACATGATTTTTAAATCTCATTGTCATGAATTTATAGGCCAAATGGAAGGAATTTAGTGTTTAATTCCCATAAATTAATGGCCATTTTAATCATCTTGCGAGTGAGATTTAAGGTCTCCGACATCTCCATAATCCACATTTTGATTGTGGGGGATGCAGGGTTTTTCCAAAATTTTAATATGTTTCTGTTAAAAAAGCTCCAGACAATTAGATAAAAACTTGCCCAACATATATAAAATATATTGTACATTATAACAGTAGACATAATATTAGTTATGACCAACAGTCATCGCTTTAAGGCTGTTAATTCTTGAATAATTGTGTCACTGACTAACTGCAACAAATTTCGAGAGTCAGACTGAGGAGCCCTTGTGGTTGTTGTATGACGAGTGGTATGTTGTGCATATTGGGGAGAGGTATTCACACAGAATGGTCGGTATCCAAATAGAATACAGTACCACACAGGAAAAGAGGCTAGGATGGTAAAGACATTATTCAGCATCTGCAGGATAAGTAGTGAACAGTCAACTATCACAAACACAGGCACAGAATCAGACAGGAATAATGACATTGCATGCATAGTTGCCGGCAGGTAAACCTGCAGGCTCGTCAGAATGGAAGAAGAGGATGTCACAAGATGGCAGAAACGGAACAGGTTCACGCTGGGACTGATGGAGAAACAGCCTCACCTGCAGACTGACGGAGTAAAAAGGTTCACCTGGAGTCTGATGCAAATTTGCCTGGAGTTGGTGCAATTGCCTCAAACTCCATTTAGCTTTTCCCCAGAGATGCTGTCTGATCCGCTAAGTTACTCCAGCTTCGGTTTAAGATAATCTTCGGTTTAAACCAGCATCTGCAGTTCCTTCCTACACAATCATGGACGTCAGGCCCAGAACATCCTATCAAGGAGCATATTGCACTGAGTAAAGAGTAAATTACACAAAGAGTAAATTCTATATGGATCAGTGTAGGTGCTATTTTCTGTGATGGATCACTGTAGCTGAGATCCTTGAAGAAATTCCACCCTTGTTGTGGTGAGATTATTTCAAATGAATGCAGTGTGCCATGTTGCTTTAAAGGAGATAGTGGGGTGAACTGTTTGATTGTCACAGAAAATGTGACAATGCTAACTCAACTGTCTTGATCCATCATGGAATCATCAACCAGACTGATTCCTGGGATGTCAGGACTTCCATATGAAGAAAGACTGGATAGACTCGGCTTGTACTCGCTGGAATTTAGGTGATTGAGGGGGGATCTTATAGAGGCTTACAAAATTCTTAAGGGGTTGGACAGGCTAGATGCAGGAAGATTGTTCCCGATGTTGGGGAACTCCAGAACATGGGGTCACAGTTTAAGGATAAGGGGGAAGTCTTTTAGGACCGAGATGAGAAGGTCTTTTTTCACACAGAGAGTGGTGAGTGGAATTCTCTGCCACAGAAGGTAGTTGAGGCCAGTTCATTGGCTATATTTAAGAGGGAGTTAGATGTGGCCCTTGTAGCTAAAGGGATCAGGGGGTATGGAGAGAAGGCAGATACAGGATACGGAGTTGGATGATCAGCCATGATCATATTGAATGGCGGTGCATGCTCGAATGGCCTACTCCTGCACCTATTTTCTATGATTCTATAATAATCTCACCAAAAATGATCTATTGTGGAATAATCTTGCCTACAGCGATCCCGCATGGAATAATCTCACCACAGTCCATGATGATGGGGCCTTGTTTTGGTTTTATTGGTGTCGGTAAAATTATAATCCTGCTAAAATGTGATTACTGTTCAATTCCTTGAAATGGTCTCAGCCGACACCGTAACCAGTTGTTGACGACCCTTATCGTTTGTAACATTTTCTCTGAGGATCGAACAGTCCACCCTCATCTCCTTTAAATCACTGCGGCACGCTGTTTTACCTTCAGAGTGAGGGCTTCTTCTCTTGTTAAACTTTTCAGTATTCGAGAGAACATAACACTGTGCTACTTGTCACCAGATGTTTGAGAGCTTCCGACTCTCCACTGCCTTACACGCTTTGTGTGACAGCAAGACAATATTACTCATGTATCCTGGCCTTGTGCCATCACCTCTGCTCAGTCAAGCACATTCCCCGTATCGAGTAAGAAAGTTGTGAGCTTGTGGTTATCCAAGGACATCTTCACCTGATATTTTAAAACATTATTGGAGGTGCCACACTGCAGCAGCCACTGTCAGCTGCAGGGTTGTTTCCCCGTGGAATGTCTCTGTGTGCAACCAAATTCCTGGGAAAGGGCCAGGAGTTGTAATATTCTGAACACCATTTCATCCTCAAGAATGGGACAAAATCCAATTAAT
This sequence comes from Okamejei kenojei, assembly GCA_035221665.1. Classification (NCBI taxonomy): domain Eukaryota; kingdom Metazoa; phylum Chordata; class Chondrichthyes; order Rajiformes; family Rajidae; genus Okamejei; species Okamejei kenojei. The sequence continues at coordinate 37,710,372 of CM069142.1, forward strand.
ACTTCATTCTTGTTTGTGGGGTCAGCCAGTAGATCCAGATAAGAAAAGCACACACAGTGTGCTATTCAATCAGTGTGTGTGCGCGCACACACTCATGTGTGTGCATGTGTGTACACGCGCGTTGCATGTGTTTCTGTGAGGCAAGATATATTATCTAAATCCTTGTCTTTTTCTGTAGCAAGTGACCCTTTTCCAAAATATGATCATGGAGTTATGCTTTTGCCAAGCTTACTGAAAAAAGGCAAATGCTGTAAATCCGACAACATTTAAGAAATATCTGGACGGCAGAGACCATGAACCAAGCGGTGGTAAAAGGGATGAGTAAAGACGGGTTTTTGATGTTTGGCATGGACATGACTTAAGTGCCGTGACATACCTGTGCTGTGTGATTCTGTGACCCAATGATCCTAAGATTGGCCTCCTCAAGAATCCACCGTGCTCACTAGCATCCTTCTGACTCCAGATCCCCAGCATTGTGGTCGACTCTTAAATGAACATCTGAAACAACCCAGGAAAGCACAGAGGTCGGGGCAATTAGGGGTGGAAATTAAATGCTGATCTAGCCGGCCATGCCCGGATGCCCCAAAATGTATCAATATAAAAGAAATGAGCACCACGACTAAACACACCTTTTATTCTCCACTCGGTGACAATGGTGAAGTAGTCTGGGGAACCCTGGGCAGTCGGGCAATTGCTGACACCTGGGGACCAGAGGAGGGAACCGCTGAAGGAGTTTTGGCTGCTGCTTCACTGACAGCTTTCCACTCCTTACTTCCTAATATGTGTGGCCTGCTGACAGGGAGATGGCAGTCTGGAGGGAAGACTGCCAACTGGTTGACTATGATAGAGTATGGCAGGTTCAATCAGTGAAAGAGTCTCTGGCAACAAATGATAATAATACACTGATGTTTCAAAATGACTTTGAGAGCAATTGACATCATTATGACACATGTCTGGGCTCTGTGTGCAGCGGCTGACCAGGATTGAATTGAAATTGGAAAACTAGGTGAAGGTAAATGATTACAAATGAGCAATATGAAAGAAATGATTTATAATTCACTGCAACTTGTATTGCCAAAACATTAATGAGCTTGCGGCCTGGAAGAATTTTGAAAGTTAGCATGGTTGGCCAGGTGATGAAGAGAGAAAATTGCAATGTGAGGGAACCAGCAAAAGGTGTGAAAGCCAAAGGGAAACTTGTATCGGAGTGTGAGGAGAGTGCAACCTCTTGCTGGCAGACACTGCATCTACTAGAAAGGGGAGCAGGAAATAGGAATAGGAATACTTTATTGTCACGTGTGACTAGGCACAGTGAGATTCTTTGCTTGCATAAACAATGCATACAAATAGCAGCCACCTATGGCGCTGACAAAGTTACAAAGCACGCCGGTTCCCCCCCACCCTTCCCCCCTCACGATGGTCCTCCACGCTCTCATCGACCATCGACCAGGGGTCGACCGAGCCACCGTCACTGCCACGAGGATTCACCACCGCCGAGGCCCCATCGTTGCGAATCTCTCAACAGACCTTTTCACAGCAGCAGGAAACTGTGGGAACCAGTCGTCAGTGTGAAGAAGAGACATGTAAAATGACAATGTGAGTGAGGAGAAAGCACTAGCAAATCTAACAAGTCTAAAAGCTGCCAAATCTCGAGAGACTGATTGCCCATGGTCATTAAAGAGATAGTTACAACCAGAATCCACATTAATTACCCTCAGCTGTGGAATCGTCCCTGTAAGATGGAATTAATGTAGAACAGAGACCAGTACAGTGCAGGAACTGGCCCTTGGCCCACAACACACATCATGTTGTGCTAACCATAATGCCAATCTAACTCATACATCTGCCCACACCTGGTCTGTATCCCTGCCTGTTCATGCATCATCTGTTTTAAATGTTGCTGTCATATCTGCCTCCTCCACTTCCCCTGTCAGTGCATTTAAGGCACTTCCCACTCTGTGTAAAAAAGAAAAGCTTGCTGTGGTAAAGCCTTCTTTACCACTATATCTACTTGTGCTACCACTTTCATGGAGTTACATCTGTACATCAATGCTTAATGGGTCTTGCCATTTACTGTATACTTCTTACATTTGGCTCACCAAAATGCAATACCTTATACTTGACTCGATTAATCTCTAGCTGCTATTTCTCCACTCATATCTCCTCCAACATCTGTATTATACAGGATCCTTTAGTAGCTATGTTACAAAACTTACCTTCAGCGGCGCTGTAGTTCTTCCACTGGCCGTGTGCACGACTTTGGCGTCTTTTGGGGGTGGGGGGGCGGGGTTAAAACACGGTGTTTCTTCTACCTGTCCTAAATATACTTTCTCAGAGTGCAAGCTTTTGCTGAAGAATTGTTCCGACTGCCGTTCTGTGAATTATTTTTTTTAATCGCTCGACAAGTTCAGCGCTGGAGTAATTAAAAAATCAGTTTCTAAAGCCATCAACGCCGAAAACGGGGACGGATTTCATGTACGGGACAGGTAAAGGAAAGCCGTTTATTTTATGTATAAAAGTGCTTCTTAAGATGCCTTTAATCCACATTTTTAATCCACATTTTACGTTGCGAAACGGTGATTTATTCCCCATACGAACCGGCAGTATTTTTCCTGCCGATATGGGGTGCAAATTCCCCGCAACTGCAACGTTCCAATCGATCGCGTTCCACAAAATTCCACTCGCAAGATGATATAAATGCCCATTAATTTACGAGAATTAAACACTAAATTCCTCCCATTTGGCCTACAAAAATGCATGACAATGAGATTTAAAAATCATGTTCTATTGTGAATTCTTGTGTGAATGTTATTTGAACACTTAGGCTATTTAAGAATGTTATTTTTTTCTTAAGAAATAAATAGATGTTTAGATCTAGTAATTTAATTTTGTAATTAGCTACAATTGGGTAAATAATTATATGCTTCAATTTCTAGAACTAACTAATTATATGCGTCAATTTCAGGTCATCCAAGCAAGATTGTTTCATATTTGTTTCAGAATGCTTCAATCAATAATAACTGAACATTTCTTTCAGTTCTCTTAATTTTTAAGAAAGTTATGGGCTTTGGACTGTCCTTGATCACAGCTCTTGTGTTAAGTCAATGGAAAAGCAATAGGGTACAAGATGCTAATTTCCGAGTATAAAATGGCAATAACTTTTTTAATACTGAAGATATGAAAGTGAATTAGGTGTCAAATTAAACTTCTTTTTATGCTTTATCTGATGGGATAAATTGCAGACTTGATTTTAAAAATCTCAAAATGTTGTAACATTGCTACCTTTAGCACCCTTCCTCATTATCCAAGACTCCCCCAATTATTGTGTCAAGTCAAGTCACATTTATTTATATAGCACATTTAAAAAACAACTCTCGTTGACCAAGTGCTTTACATTTGTTATAAGAGTAGTATACACAAGCAGGCTACATACATATATACAAATAGCCCTCGCTCAGAGGACGTCAGGAAAGGCTTGGGAGAACAGATACGTTTTTAGAATAGACTTAAAGGAGTCGATGGAGGGGGCAGTTCTAATGGGGAGGGGGATGCTGTTCCACAGTCTAGGAGCTGTGACCGCAAAGGCGCGGTCGCCCCTGAGCTTATGCCTAGACAGCGGGACATTCAGCAACCCCAAGTCGGCCGATCTGAGGGACCTGGAGGTGGTGTAGTGGGTGAGAAGACTTTTAATGTAGGTTAGTGCAAGCCCATTGAGGGCTTTGTAGACAAAGAGGAGGGTCTTGAAATTTACTCGGAACTGCACAGGGAGCCAGTGGAGAGAGGCCAGGATCGGGGTGATGTGGTCTCTCTTTCGGATGCCCGTCAGGAGTCTCGCTGCGGCGTTTTGGACCAGTTGCAGGCGGGACAGGGAAGATTGGCTGATGCCAGTGTCAAGGGAGTTGTAGTAATCAAGGCGGGAGGAGATAAATGTGTGGATGATCTTTTCGAGGTCATCAAACTGGAGGAATTGTTTTATTTTAGCTATCATCCGAAGCTGAAAGAAGCTAGCTTTTACCACGGCATTGACTTGTTTGTCAAACTTCAGTGCTGAGTCAAATATCACGCCAAGGTTTTTGACGTGAGGTTTGAGTCAAGGGGTAAGGCTGCAAGGCTGCCTGCTATCATTTTGATTGAATCCGAGGGGCCGAGAAGGATGACCTCAGACTTACTCTCGTTTAGTTGGAGGAAGTTCTGGGCCATCCAGCACTTTATATCCTCGAGGCAGCGGGTAAGGTTAAGCAGATTTGATTGGTTTTTGGGCTTCAGGGGGAGGTACAGTTGTGTATCATCTGTGTAGCAATGGAAGGAAATGCCGTGCCTTTCAATGGCTTGGCCTAAGGAGAGCATATACAGGGAGAAGAGAATGGGGCCAAGGAGGCTAGCTGGGGAGGAGAAAGAGTTGCCTATGTTAGTAGAGAAACTCCTACCTTTGAGGTAGGAGATGAACCAGCTCAGGGCAGTGCCATCAATACCAACCCCGTACCGGAGACGGTCAATTAGGATGGTGTGGTCAACAGTATCAAGTGCTGCGCTGAGGTCAAGAAGGAGCAGGATTGCACAGTCGCCGGAGTCAACGGTGAGCAGTAGGTCATTATATGTACCTTCAACAAGGCAGACTCTGTGCTGTGGTGAGCCCTGAAACCTGATTGGAAAGTTTCCAAGATAGTATTTTGGTGAATGTAAGGCATAAGTTGACAAGATTACCTTTTCAAGGGAGTTTAGAAATGGGTCTGTAGTTGCTTGGCAAGGTGGGGTCAAGGTTAGGTTTTTTCAGGAGTGGCTGGACCACCGCATGCTTGAAGCAGGTAGGTACAGTGCCAGTGGCCAGAGAACTGTTGAAGATGGCGAGGATACTGGGACCGGCTGTATGATGACGTCCTTTAGGAGGGCAGAGGAGACAGTGTCGAGGGGGGCAGGTCGTAGGTTTCATGGTGGTGATTAGTTTTACAAGGGAGGGTAGAGTAACAGGTTGGAAACAACCTAATTTTGAAGAACAGACCAATGAGACAGCCAGGTTACGGGTGGGAGGGGAAATATTTGTTCTTATGTTCTTTAACTTGGTGGTGAAAATAGTAGTAAATTCCTCGCACTTAGTTGGGGACCCAGTTAAGCTGGTGCTGGGGGCAGGACAAATGATGGAGGTGATGGTGCTAAAACGGACCTTGGAATTATGAGCGTTTTTGGAGATAAGGGTGGAAAAGTATTTTGTTCTTGCGGATTTTACCACTTCCTGGTATTTGTGAGGGTTGCTTTTCAGGAGTTCGAAGGAAATTTGAAGCATCAGATTTGTACTTCCGTTCTGATTTTCTGCATTCTCTTCTTAGGGCTCTGGTGGTGTAATTGAGCCACGGCCAGCCTTTAGGCTTAGGCTTTTTCATTTTAAGAGGGGCAACAGAATCCAGGATGGAAGAGCAAGTAGTATTGAATAGAGAGAGGAGGTCGTCGGTGCTGAGGTGGGGGGGTAGACGCCTCGATGGTGCAGATGTCAGGGGCTGCTATGAGAGCCTCAGAAAACTTACTGGCCGTCGTGGAGTTAACGTAGCGGGAGTAGCGAGCATGGAGATGGGACTTTGAGGGAGAGAAAGGCAGAGATATATCGAATATAATAGCACTGTGATCAGACAGACAGGCATCAATAGTATCTGTGTTACAAGTTGGGAGACCAGATGAAAGCACTAGGTCTAGTGTATGGCCAAGCTTGTGTGTGGGTCCAGTGGTGAGTAGAGACAGATTGAAGGACTCAACCAGGTTCATAAATTCACTCACTAGAGGCTTTGTGGGACAGCAGACATGAATGTTAAAGTCACCAAAAATCAGGACATGGTCAAATTTGGGCAACAGGCTAGCGCTAAGTTCACCAAATTGTGAGATAAAGTCCTTATTTGTTTTTGGGAGGCGATACACCAGAACAATTAAAAGCGGACAGAATAGACCAACTATGATAAGTTGATATTCAAAACTGGAGACGTGATCAGCGTTTAGAAGGCGGCAGTTGAAATTCTTCTTAAACACAGTGGCTAGACCCCCACCGCGAGCTGAGAGCCTAGGTGAGCTGAAAAAGTTACAGGTATCAGGGCAGAGTTCCACGAGTGGAGCAAGCTCACCAGGATTATGCCAGGTTTCTGTGATCAGTAGGAAGTCCAATCCACGTGCGGTGAAGAAGTCATTGAGGACGAAGTTTTTATTCAGCACTGATATCACATTGATCAGGGCCACTTTTGCAGGTACTGTAGGTGAGTTGAGGCTCGGTAACGGCTCCATCGCCAGCGGGCGGAGGTTCAGGGAGACCACGCCACTGCGCTTCACACAGGGCCTGGCTGGGAGCCCGCGTGCCAACAGATCTGGGACTGGGAGTTTCGACCGGAGAGAAACATACCTGGGCTCAAGGGACCGCCGATGGATGGAGCGGTAGGGCCGACCAGGTCCATCCTCGCAGCGCTGGGTGAGGTAAGCAGATGTTAAACGGGCGCGAGCGAGGTTCTTCAGCCTTAACAGGGCGCCCGGACGTTTACTCCGCCTCCTGGCTCGGCGCGTGCGGCCGCTGCCGCAAGGCCAAGCCCATACTTCTATCGGGAGCCGAGCGAAGAGCGAACGGTAAGTGAAACCTTTTCCAGCGGTCTGTCAGAGGTTCAGTCGGAGGCCCAGTCCGGGGCCACAGATGAAGATCTCGACGGAAGAGGCTCGGTTCGATGTGGGGCTTCGTCTGGGGGTCGATGCGGGACCTCGCCCGGGACTCGGTGTGGGGCCTCGTCCGGGGCTCGGTGCGGGGCCTAGCCCAGGGCTCGGTGCGGGGCCTAGCCCGGGGCTCGGTGCGGGGCCTCGTCCGGGGCTCGATGCGGGGCCTCGTCCGGGGCTCGATGCGGAGCCTCGTCCGGGGCTCGGTGCAGGGCCTAGCCCGGGGATTAGGGGAACAGTAGAGATTACCTAGAAAAGGATTTTTGCTCAAGCGGGAGATGACAGGCAGCCAAACACAACGGCGCGGCCATCTTCCATTTTCTGCAAACTAACTAATCACAACACCTACATTTGGATTCAAATCATTGATGTATATCACAAATAACAGAGGTTCCAACACAGATCCTTGTGGAACATTACTACTAACAGACCATCAGTCAGAATAACACCCTTCCAGCACCACCCTCTGTCTTATACGCCAAGCCAGTTTTGAATCCAATATACCCGGGGGTTACTGTGGATCCCATGTAACTTCATCTGCTGGGCGAGCTACCAGAAGGGAACTTATCAAATGCTTTACTGAAGTTGATGTAGGTAACCGTGTGTGGACGTGGCGTCGAAGAACGAGAAGCCGAAGCAAAGAAGAGGAAGCCAAATAATCGAACGGAAACAAAGCCTAAACGCCAACTAACCGAAAGGCTGCGTCGCCTACAAGCCAACTAACCGAATGGCCGCTCAGCCGTAAAGTCGAATAACGGACATGACATTGCAGGGGGGGGGGGGACACTTGTCAGCCATTGGTCCAGATCCCCGCGTCCATCACATCACTGGCCGGTGGAGACGGGAGGGTGGGGGTCATTTCCCACACAAGCCAAAGGTGACTGCACACTCTGAACCCGAGCACCAAGCCGTAAGCGGTCCATGTGAAAGGATATCACCTACCAATAATGAAGGCACTGTGAAACCAGCTGCCGCAAGCCCTTCCCAAAGACGGGTTTTAAACTCGGCATTAAAAATCAAAAAAGAGTTACATTGATTTAAAAACAAAAATGTTCCACGTATAAATAGTTCTTACATTCGGGAACCTGGTTAATTAAGTGGTGGGATTATTTCCCTAACTATGCCTTTGCTTTAGTCGATGGTTACATCCATTCCATCCCTCCCTCGCAAAGATGTGAGATTTCATTAAGAGCACACTTGGATGAATAGATGCAAGCGGCATGTAAAGCATCTCATCCATGCGTGCAATACGTGAAGCCGATTAAATGAGACAACTGTCACACTAAAGATACACACAAAATGCTGGAGTGACTCAGTGGGACAGGCAGCATTTCTGGAAAGAAGGAATGGGTGGTGTTTCGGGTCGAGACCCTTCAGACTCCGTCTTCAGGTCTGAAGAAAGGTCTCAACCCGAAACGTCACCCATTCCTTCTCTCCAGAGATGCTGCCTGTTCCGCTGAGTTACTACAGCTTTTTGTGTCCATGTTCTGTTAAAACAGTTTATCAAATTATCTTGTGCATGGGAGCTTCTTGTGTGCGTTACGCAGGCAACCAAACAGTAATAAATAAAACGTGCTTCTTGTTGTCAAGGGGGAATGGGGGAGTGGGAGGAGATAAAACTGTTCGTTGTCATGCACACTTGTCATCGGCCCGCCAGGGAATTTGTGTGTGACTCCATGTTTTAAAAGCGATTTACAATGGCTGCCAATGCCCGAGCTGTCTGTCCCCGCGGCCGGGGTGGGGGTGAATCACCCCATGTGTGGGTCGGGGTCCGGGGGTCAGGGTGTATCACCCTGGTGTGGGGGTTGTGGTCCGATGGAGGTGCATCGCGGTCAGTGACTCTGGGTGGGCGGAGGGACCAGCCTGTCCCACACCTCTGTTCCACGCAGCGTTGCTGACACACAGCCCGTCACAGTGTGGCCGCACGGGGAGACGAGGCGGAGGGGGGCCGTGGCTGTGGGAGAGTGGGGGCTGTCCCGAGGGATGCGCTCCTTCGGCTGCTTACAACTTGGTGCTCGGGTTCATTGTGCCCAGTCACCTATGGCGTGTGGGAAAATGGTCTCCACCAGCCAGTGATGTGATGGACGCGGGGGTCTGGACCGATCGCTGACAAGTCCCCCCCCCCCCCCCCCCGGTGACGTCATGTCTGTTTATTTGACTTTTCGGCTGAGCAGCCATTCAGTTAGTTGGTGTTTTGGCAGAGCGGCCATTTGGTGAGTTTGCCTTTAGGCGACACAGCCTTTCGGTTAGTTGACTTTTAGGTGTCCCACCCTTTTGGTTAGTTGGCATTTCGGCTTTGTACACTTTCAGTTATTTGGCTTCCACTTCTTTGCTTCAGCTTCTCGTCCTTCGACGCCACGTCCGGGTACTGTAGATCACATCCACTGCTCTCAGGAATCATCTTAGTCAATTCCTCAAGACAACAGGCATAACTGTCAGAGTGGAAAGGGAGGGATGAGGAACGATTGCTTGTGGCTCAGTCAGACTTGTATCAGCAGGGAACTGCTAGAAATGCCTGGCATGATCGCCAGGTGTCCTCAGCAGCTGCCAGCAGTCTGAGAGACGGAGCAGTGTGAGCAGGCCTTGCCTCCCATCCCTTGACTTCTCACGGAGTCAATGCAGCTTGTTCCCAAGTTGGGGGTGGGGTTGAGAGTACGGGGTGGGAGCTGGGGGGTGAATTCTAGATGGAGAAACGGCGAAGTGGGTTGTCTGAAGAGAAGTAGATTGAGGAACGTTAGCCCACAACGGCTGGTGTTTAGATCGCCTCAATGGGACACGTGGAATTGTTGGTGTGCGGATCAGGCACCGAGGCAGAAGCCTGGGGTAGGTCAGCCATAAGGGATGAGAGGCACGGTCGTACAGAAACGGCCATTCAGCCCAACACACCCATGCTGATAATTTTACCCATCTACATTAATCCTCTTTGTGCACATCTGTGTACGGGGATAATTGTATCCTTCTGTACCTTGCCTATTCAACTGTCTGTTCAAATGCTCCTTAAATGTAGTAATTGCATCAGATTTCACCAACGGCCTGAGCACAGGACACTCTGAGAGGGGAATGTGAGCAGCCACAGGTCATGGTTGATATTGGCACTAACAACATAGTCAGTAAGAGAGATGAGGTTGTGAAAGGGAATTTAGGGAATTAGGTAGAAAGTTACAAACCAGGACTGCGACAGTGGTAATCTCTGCCCATGGATTGCTGCCCATGCAGGATGCTAATGAGGCAAGACATTGGAATAGAGCTCAGTTAAACATGTGGCTGAGGAGCTGGTGTAGGAGTGAGAGGTTTGCTACATGGATCATTGGGCTCTATTCCTGGACAGCTGGATCCAGCACAAGAGGAGCAGTTTGCATCCGAACTGGAGGAGAACCAATGTGTTCACAGGGACGTTTGCTAGTGCCACTCGATTGAGTTCAAAGTAGCACGACAGGTGGTAGGAACGAGAGCAGTCGGTCAGTAAGCAGTGGGAGGGAGGAGAAGGCAGTGGTTAAGTCTAGTCGGATCAAAAGCAAGACGGGGTGGAAGATTGCAACCTTCACGTGGTCCGCCCTGTTTCGACTAATGCAATCAACTCGACGTGCACAAACGGAAGATCAAATAGAACAAGTTGTCCAACAACTTTAGGCTGTGCACGCCACACGAAAGAAGAAGAAGGAAAGCTAGACCAGGCAGGGTGAGGGTAAGGCACACAGCAGTTGGTCTGGAGGCAAGCAAGGCTGTACTGTTGCACTGACACTTATCCCAGTCATTCTCCCTACACTCCTGCAATTTACCTCCAACAAACCTCCCGCAGGAGTGGAGCTAATTCATAGGGCTGATCTGGCCCCCAGTCGCCTCCTCTCCAGTACACAGCAGAGGTCAAGATGCAGTACACAGAGGATGCATGCGGTGGCTACAAGATAGTTATCTTCTCTTCCTCATGGAGTCACACGACACAGTAACAGGCCCTTTGGCCCAATCCATCCATGCCGATCAAGTTGCTTAACTGTGCCTGGCCCATAACCCTTCAAACCTTTTCCTGGTTTTGAAACTGTTCCTGGAGTGAAACCATTCCCCGATGTAACTAGTCCCCCAGTGAGACTGTTCCGCCGGTGAGACTATTCCCCAGTTAGACTGTTCCTCTGTTAGACTGTTCCCCTGGCGAGAGTTCCCCTGTTGAGATTGTCCCTCTAGTAAATTGCCATCAGTTTTTATCATTCTCTGCTGTTGCTGTTTGTGCTATTTTGAGCATTTTCTGTTTTTATTTCATGTTCTGGTTGAGCCACTGATTAGGAGGATACACCAGACAGCACCTGCCGTCACGTGGATTCTGCAATGCACTATAGACCCCCCGAGTCTGAAACATTGTGTCAGGTTGCTCGCTCCTTGACTGCAAACACTTCTAATCACATCCATCCATCCTGTTCCACTGTCACTGGTCACACATTTCCTGACACACCTTCCAATGTAATCAGCGATATTCTTGGCAGTGTTTTTATCTAAACCACTCACCACACAACTAACGACTGCAGCTCCGTGCAAAGACATTTCCCCTGATCCACATCTAAATCTCTTCTATTAAACCTCCTGTGGTTCCTCACATTCGATCTGTCAACCAAAGAAAACAAGCTGCATCACTTGGTAACTGCAATCACCTCCTACAAGGCGAAATCAGGAGGCAGCTCGAATGTCGGCTAAAAACATTTTGACAAGCTCAATGCATTTTACGCACGCCTTGATAGGCAGAACAATGAGCCCCCCATTCGCTGTGATGGTATTTCAGTCACAGTCACAGAGGCCGACGTCAGAAAATCCTTCAGAGGGGTGAACCTGATGGTATACCCGGTCGTGTTCTTAAAAACCTGTGCGGACCAACTGGCTGGAGTTTTAACGGACATTTTCATCCTCTCACTTCTGATCTCTAAAGGGCCTGTCCCATCAGCATGCGACGGCAAGCGGCGAGCGCGACCTAACGTGGTTGCTTGAGCCGTACGGCCTCGCGGGACCGGTCCCACTTCGATTGCCGGAGGCGTATGGAGTTTTGCGGAGCTGGTCCCGACATCGTGTGGGGCTCCGAAAAACTGACACAGTTCAAAATCCCGCGCGGCAACGGCCGACAGACACGCAGCCGCATTGAGGCTGTACGCAACGTCTCGACGTCGTACATAGTGTCATGACGCTGTACGGAGCGTCTGGCGTTGAACGATGACATCACCGCCCGGTGACGACACTGCCCGACGCCGTGCGACGTCCAAATTCACTCGGCCCGCCTCCTGCCCAGCTGATTGGTGAGTATGATGTCGGGACCAGCCCCGCACAACTGCATACAGCTCCGCGGTTCGAAGTGGAACTGGCCCTGCGAGGCCGTACGGCTCAAGCGACCACGTTTGGTCACGCTGGACGCATGCAATCGCATGCTGCTGGGACAGGCCCTTGGGGTTCCCACCTGCTCTAAAAGGGCATCAATTATACCAGTGCCCAAGAAGAGCAAGGTGACGTGCCTCAATGACTATCGACCAGTGGCACTAACGCCTGTGGTGATGAAGTGCTTCGAGAGGTTGATCATGGCGCAAATCAACTCCTACCTCGACAAAAACCTGGACCCTCTGCAGTTTGCTTACCGCCACAACAGATCAACAGTGGATGCGATCTTGCTGGTCCTCCACTCCGCTCTGGACCACTTGGACAACAAAAACTCATGTCAGGCTGTCATTCATTGATTACAGCTCGGCATTTAATACAATGAATTGGATCCTCGACTTCCTCATTCACAGACCACAGTCAGTTCGTATTGGTGGAAACGTGTCAGCTTCAATAACAATCAGCACGGGAGCACCTCAAGGCTGCGTGCTCAGCCCCCTGCTGTACTCACTCTATATGCATGACTGCGTAGCCGGTCATAGTGCGAACGCCATCAAGTTCGCTGACGACACCACTGTTGTGGGACGTATCACTGATGGGGTCGAGTCAGAGTACAGAAGAGAGATCGACCGACTGACCAACTGGTGCCAGCACAATAACCTGGCCCTCAACACCAGCAAAACCAAGGAACTGATTGTGGACTTTGGAAGGGGGAGGATGGATACCCACAGTCCCGTTTATATCAATGGGTCGATGGTTGAAAGGGTCAAGAGCTTCAAATTCCTGGGCGTGCACATCTCTGAAGATCTTTCCTGGTTCGAGAACACTGATTCAATCATAAAGAAAGCTCACAAGCGCCTCTCCTTCCTGAGAAGATTATGGAGAGTCGGTATATCAAGGAGAACTCCCTCTAACTTCTACAGGTGCACAGTGGAGAGCATGCTGACTGGTTGCATCGTGGCTTGGTTCGGAAACTTGAGCGCCCTGGAGGGGAAAATACTACAAAAAGTGGTAAACACTGCCCAGTCCATCATCGGCTCTGACCTCCTGTCCATCAAGGAGATCTATCACAGTCGCTGCCTCAAAAAGGCTGGCAGCATCATCAAGGACCCACACCAATCGGGCCACACACTCATCTCCCCACTACCTTCAGGTAGAAGGTACAGAAGCCTGAAGACTGCAACAACCAGGTTCAGGAACAGCCACTTCCCCACAGCCATCAGGCTATTAAACTTGGCTCGGACTAAACTCTGAACATTAATAGCCAATAATTTATTTATTTGCACTTTATCAGTTTAATTATTCATGTGTGTATATATTTATGCAATGGTATATGGACACACTGATCTGTTCAGTATTCGTGCCTACTATGTTCTGGTGTGCTAAATCAAAGCAAGAATTTCATTGTCCTATCAGGGACACATGACAATAAAACTCTCTTGAACTCTTGGTCAATCCCTGGAAATTCGTGGAACCTCAGACATCCTTTTATCCTCAATCTGAGGAAGTACATTATTGCCATAGAGGGAGTGCAGAGAAGGTTCACCAGACTGATTCCTGGGATGTCAGGACTGTCTTATGAAGAAAGACTGGATAGACTCGGTTTATACTCTCTAGAATATAGGAGATTGAGCGGGGATCTTATAGAAACTTACAAAATACTTAAGGGGTTGGACAGACTAGATGCAGAAAGATTGTTCCCGATGTTGGGGAAGTCCAGGACAAGGGGTCACAGCTTAAGGATAAGGGGGAAATCCTTTAAGACCGAGATGAGAAAGACTTTTTTCACACAGAGAGTGGTGAGTCTCTGGAACACTCTGCCACAGAGGGTAGTTGATGCCAGTACATTGGCTATATTTAAGAGGGAGTTAGATGTGGCCCTTGTGGCTAGGGGGATCAGGGGGTATGGAGAGAAGGCAGGTACGGGATACTGAGTTGGATGATCAGCCATGATCATATTGAATGGCGGTGCAGGCTCGAAGGGCCGAATGGCCTGCTCCTGCACCTAATTTCGATGTTTCTATGTTTATCAGTGAGGATTCTCACAACATCTGTATCCACATGTTCACTCTTGGCTTCATCACATTGAAACTCTTCGCTAATCAAGTTATTTACTCACTCATTGAGTGTGACCTTATTTTTTAGTATTGTGTGATGAATTGTATTGACATAGATTTCTCTCTGCATTCTTGGGACATTGTATCAACATAATAATGATTCATAATGAACAATCACCGCATCCTGTTTCAGGGGAACACTGTTTATCATCCTATTTCCACACTGGTTTTATTTCAGTCACATGTAACCGGCAAGCGCTCGATCAAGGTTTTAAAGTCAAGATCTTTCATTTGAATCAACATGCAGTCATTCACCAGTTTTATTACCATCCTCTGCGGACTTCCATTTATTCAGCCTGCTTTGTATTTTATCCAAGTGCATTGAATTCAAAACTAATCTGGCTCAAAGTTGCTGGCAATGAATAGGAAAAAGGCATTGAGTCTCTTCGAACTGCTATTTTTAGGTATCTGGGCGCGACTATCAAAGCATGTATTGTCCGTGGCAAATTGCCCTTGAGAAAGTGAGTGGGTGGGGTGGGACTGCTTTCTTAAACCACTGCCCACCTTCTGTGGACAGAGTTCCGCAACTTATACTCAGTGATGATGTGGACCGTGTGATATATTCAAAGTCAGGACGGCACGTGACTCGGAGGGGAAGCTGCAGGTGGTGGTGTAGCCCTGTCTCTGCTGCCATTAGCCCTACTGGGTGAGGTGGTGGGTTTGGGGTGTTGCCTGTATAAGTGCAGAGCATCTTGCAGGTGGCACACACTGCAGTGATTGCGTGTGCAGGAAGGAGCAAGTGTTTATGGTGCCAGACAGGATGCTGATTAAATGGGCTGCTGGACAGTGGTAAATCGGAGCATTTACACCTGCTTGAGCCCTGTAATCTGTTGAATTCTTGTGGGGAAAGGACGCTCTTTAACCCAGTTACAACATCTCAAGTTGCCCTATATTTGTTTCAATTTCCCAGTTGCCCTGAGTGAAAACTGTTGAATTGGGAGTGATAGAATCATAAAGATAGACAGTATGGAATCAGGCCCTTCAGCCCACCTTGTCCATACCATTCGTTAGCATACAGGGCCTGTCCCATTTGCCTGCATTTGGCCCATACCACTCTAAACCCTTCCTGTCTGTCTGACTGTATGTCTGTCTGACTGTCTGTCTATATTACTAAAAGTCTGATCTTCACCACTTCCTGTTGTTGTGTACATTGATTTTAGAAAAAACACTGCCACTTATGGCTGTAATTTTTGGCCATCTTACTCAGAGTCCCCCTCTGTTGTGCAGGACAAGAGGATTTTTCCCATTGATGAAAAATAAAAGTTATTAGTGTTTAAAAAATGTTGAGATTCTCTCTCCTGAAGGCCACGCCCCTTCCGGAGGGACTATAAAACCCAGAAGTGTTGAGTGCCTCTGTCATCACTGCAAGATGGGGGGGGGGGGGGGGGTGAGAGGGTCACGCTTCTCAGTTTGAGCTGTGAATAACACTGAACACATATCTACTAAACTGTGAGTGTGGTTTTACTGACCTTGAGTGCCCTTAATGTGGTTTGAAAATGAAAATGTGGTTGGTTTGAAATAAAGCACAGCAAATGGTTGTTGGTGGTGGTTGGTTTGAAATAAAGCACAGCAAATGGTTGTTGGTGGTGGTTGGTTTGAAATAAAGCAAGCAAACGGTTGTTGGTGGTGGTTGGTTTGAAATAAAGCACAGCAAATGGTTGCTGTGGTGGTTGGTTCGAAATAAAGCGCAGCAAATGGTTGTTGGTGGTGGTTGGTTCGAAATAGAAAATGGTTAAAAATCTAAACTTGACCACTTCCTGTTTGCACTGTATATTGAGTTTAGACAAAACGTTACCACGTACGGCTGTGCTTTTTGGCCTTCTTACTCAGTCCCCCTCCGCTCATCAGGTGCAGAGGATTCTTCCCATCAATTAAAAATAAAACTGTTATTAGTGTTTAAAAAATGTTGAGCATCTCTCTCCTGTTAATCACGCCAAGAAGGCCACACTCCTTCTGGTCGGAGGGGGGAGGGTTTATAAAACCCGGAAATGTGGGCGTGGCTCAGTCTCTGCAAGATGGGGGAGGGAGAGGTCACGACTCTGTCTGAGCTGTGAATCAACTGAACACACTGAATGTCTACTGAACTGTGAGTGTGGTGTTTATGTGGTGTTTTGTGGTGTTATGTGTGGTTTTATGGTGGTTTCACCCTGCTTGAAATGGTATGAAACTGCATTTGAATGTGGTGGCCTTGCACCCTGCATGAAATGTTATGAAACTGCACTTGAATTTGGTGGCCTTGCACCCTGCTTGAAGTGGTATGAAACTGCACTTGAATTTGGTGGCCTTGCACCCTGCTGGAAGTGGTACGAAACTGCACTTGAAGTTGGTTGTCTTGCACCCTGCTTGAAGTGGTATGAAACTGCACTTGAATTCAGTGGCCTTGCACCCTGCTTGAATTGGTTGGAATCTGCACTTTAATTCAGTGGCATTGCACCCTGCATGAATTGGTCGGAAACTGCACTTGAATTTGGTGGTCTTGCACCCTGCTTGAAGTGGTAAGAAACTGCACTTGAATTTGGTGGCCTTGCACCCTGCTTGAAATGGTAGGAAACTGCATTTGAATTTGATGGCCTTGCACCCTGCTTGAAATGGAATTTCAAGGACTAGCTGTGTCAACTGCCAGCCCACCAGCCGTGAGTGAGCTGCCAGCACATCAGGCTTGAGTGACTGAGCTGCCACCCCAAGAATCCATTTGGCCCACAACGTCAATACTATCCCTCTGGAAACCAGTCCCTTCAACCCATACTAGCGCTCCAGAAAGCCCCCCCCCCCACCCCACTGGCCACCAATATTGGAATTGGTGGAGAGGTGGAATAATGCATTGGGGGACCAGCCCTCCCGTGTGAACATGGGACCCACTTAACCTAGTCTATAACTGAAACTCTGATCTTGTGCTCTTCCGGGTCTTGCTATTTACGCAAAAACGGTATGCGATAGCGCTATGATTTTTCGCCAGCTCACTCACCGTTCTCCTGTGCTGTGAGTGCATCAGGTTTTGTTCCGATCGGTGGTCTATTGTAAACGTTAGCGAGGTTTAAAAATCTTAAAAACCACACGTGCGCAGATCTATCCCCTCTGCTGCCAGTCAGCGGCGCCTGGATTGGTCTTTTCTCCTGTCATTCCGCGGGATGTTCACTCCTTCCTGCGCCGTCGCGTCTTTACTGGAGCTGAGGATGGTTGGCGGAGGTTTCCAACCGGACATCGTTTTCGGAGGGACCGGAAGCGGCCCGGCCCGGCCTGGCGCGGGAGATGTCGCAAAACGGGAAGCAGAGAATCGGAATCCGGCAGAGGAGAACATCCAGCCACCAGTGCCCACTGTGAGACCCCATCGCACCACCAGCTCCAGCCCCCTCCCCTCTGGTCCCTTTCGCTGGCTCCTTTCCCCATTCCCCGTGATAATCCTCTCTTCCCCACAACCCCTGTCGTTTCTCCGAGCTCTCTCCCCACCGCCAACACACCCCCTCCTCCCACAACCCTTCCCCACAACTCCCCCCGCCCCCACACCCCTTCCCCCCACCCCCACACCCCTTCCACCCGCCCACACACCCCACACTTGTATAGCTTCTGCTGGCATCCAGATATGGACTACCCTCTGAGTCAAAAGGTTGCTCCTGAGGTCCCTCTTAAATCTCCCCTCTCACCTTAAGCCTGTTCCCCCTCGTTTAAGAATACTCTACCATGGGAAAGATACTGTGTGTTCACTTTATCCATGCTCCTCATGATCTTGTACACCTCAACAAGGTCATCCCTCAGCCTCCAATGCTCCAAAGATATAAGACCCAGCTTATCCAGTCTCTCCCTATAACTCTAGCCTATAAGACCAGGTTACTTCTTGGTGAATCACTTCGGCACCATTCCCAACTTAATTTCATCCTTCCTTTCCTCACTTCCTTTTCTTGTTTCAACGACCCTCCTCTTTCTCCCACTGAATGAGCGAGGAAACGTTCCTTATCTTTGTTAACTTTCAATGCCTGGACATCTTAGCCGCCACTTTGCCAGACGGGAATTCTTCATGGGCTACAAGATGAGACCAGTGACCTCACTGCTCCAGAGCATTAGACTTTAGAGGTACAAGGAAACAGGCCCTTCGGCCCAGCGGCTCCATGCTGACCACCATTCAATACAAATACAAATACAAATTGCCTTTATTGTCATTCAAACAAACAGAGGTTTGAACGAAATGTAGTTCCCTGCAGTCATAACAGTAAAATAAACATAACACACAATTAGCACAGTTTCACACAAACATCCATCACAGTGACTCTCCAAACACCTCCTCACTGTGATGGAAGGCAAAAGTCTTATATATTCCCTGTTCTTTGTTCTTCTTCCGCGTCGAGGCGATCGAGGCTCTTGATGTTAAAGCCCCCGGTGGGCGTTAGTAAGTCCCGTGGCAGATTAAGCCGCACCGGGCAATGTAAGGCCTTGCGACGGGCCGATTCACATCCCACGATTCAGGGCGGGCGAAGTTGCCATTGCGGGAGCTCCTGAAAATCGGTCTCCCACTAGGGACCTGCGAGCTCCCAATTTTACCTTCCACAGGGCCTGCGGCCGAGGCCTCTGAAGCTCCGCAGTTGGGTCGCCGCCGCCGCGCCACCTCAGCCTCCAAGTCAGCCAGCACCGTGATGGTAAGTGAGTCCGTGAGTCCGCAGGCTCTGCGACTGGAGCCCTCAGGTCGTTTCCAGTTGGGGGCCACCAGCTCCACGATGTTAGGCCCCAGCGAAACGGAGATACGACAAGAAAAAGGTTGCGTCTCTGTTCAGGGAAGAGATGGAAAAATTCACCCTCGTACTCTAGCATTATGCTACGCACTAGGGACAATTTACAATTTTACTAAAGCCAATTAACCTACAAACATGTACGTGTTTGGAGTGTGAGGGGGAAACTGGAGCAACCGGAGAAAACATACACCCACGTGGTCACAGGGAGAATGTCCAAACTCCATACAGACAGCACCTGTAGTCACGATGGTACCAAGGTCTCTGGCGCTGTAAGGCAGCAACTCTATCGCTGTGCTACTGTGTCGCCCCTGATTATTCCAAACCTCTGCGGAATGGAGCTCTTACAAGTGGGAACACCATCTCCAGGTGAAGCCTTCACCTTCTTAGGGTAAATGAGTGGTGGGACTGTACGCTCTGGAGATGTAATAGCTGGTGGGACATTGTGCAGTGGGAGAAGAGGCCACAGAAAGAATGGCCTCCCAGATATCCCCGAAGAAGCCATCACTCGTAACATTGAAAACACTGAGACCTAATTCTGGTGTTTGCTTCTCTGAGAAGGGTGAGCCAGCTCTCCTTCGCACCCCAAACCCAGTGAAGGCCACAGCTGCATTCAAGGCCACCGCATACTTGAGAATGTAGCAAGATGATCAGATGGAAGATCATGGCCATGACACCCATTCTCTGTGGAGCGTGCCAGGAGTGCAGTGGAGCTTAGCCAGAGGCCAGACCTAAGTGGGACACTTTGAGCCAAGGATATTAAAAAGACTAGCCACCAGGCAGCACAGGACATTGTGCTACCCAAGAGAGTTCTTTGCCTATTGGCTCCGTCCCAAAGTCTCAACCTATACATGATGTCCGCATCAGTCACATTGTGTGGCACAGAAACAGGCATGTCGGCCCACCATGCCCCTGATAACCACCCAGTACCCATCTGCACCTATCCCATTTACATAGAACATGGACAGTACAGAGGAGCAGGCCCTTCGGTATGCACGTGATACTAAATTAAAATAAAGTCCCTGTTTACACATGATCCATATACCTCCATTCCCTACATATCCATGTGCCTATCTAAAAGCCTCTTAAATGTCACTACCTTCTCAGCCCCACCACCACCACCCTTGGCAGCATGCTCCATGCACTCGCCATACTGTTTGACCATGTGTGAGGGTGAGAGTGTGACTGTGTGTGTGAGGGTGAGGGTGTGACTGTGTGTGTGAGGGTGTGACTGTGTGTGTGAGGGTGTGTGTGTGTGTGTGAGGGTGTGACTGTGTGTGTGAGGGTGTGTGTGTGTGTGTGAGGGTGAGGGTGTGTGTGTGTGTGTGAGGGTGTGACTGTGTGTGAGGGTGTGACTGTGTGTGTGAGGGTGTGTGTGTGTGTGTGAGGGTGTGACTGTGTGTGTGAGGGTGAGGGTGTGTGTGTGTGTGTGAGGGTGAGGGTGTGACTGTGTGTGTGAGGGTGAGGGTGTGACTGTGTGTGTGAGGGTGAGAGTGTGACTGTGTGTGTGAGGGTGAGAGTGTGACTGTGTGTGTGAGGGTGAGAGTGTGACTGTGTGTGTGAGGGTGTGACTGTGTGTGTGAGGGTGAGGGTGTGACTGTGTGTGTGAGGGTGAGAGTGTGACTGTGTGTGTGAGGGTGTGACTGTGTGTGAGGGTGTGACTGTGTGTGTGAGGGTGAGAGTGTAACTGTGTGTGAGGGTGAGGGTGTGACTGTGTGTGAGGGTGAGAGTGTGACTGTGTGTGTGAGGGTGAGGGTGTGTGTGTGAGGGTGAGAGTGTGACTGTGTGTGTGAGGGTGAGGGTGTGACTGTGTGAGGGTGAGAGTGTGACTGTGTGTGAGGGTGTGACTGTGTGTGTGAGGGTGAGAGTGTGACTGTGTGTATGAGGGTGAGGGTGTGACTGTGTGTGTGAGGGTGAGAGTGTGACTGTGTGTGTGAGGGTGTGACTGTGTGTGAGGGTGTGACTGTGTGTGTGAGGGTGAGAGTGTAACTGTGTGTCGGACGGCAAAGGTATAAGTATGTGCATTGGTGAGTCCAAGAGTGAGAGTGCGACTGTCTGTTAATCAGAGTCTGCCTGTGTGATGCAAGGAGTCTGAATGTGACCCTGTAATAGGACTGGGTATAGGGAGGGAAGATAGTCATAGGTGTAGAATGTGGAAACAAGTCCTTTGACCCAACTTGCCCATCTCAATCAAGAAGCCCCATCTATATCTGACATCCAATCTATATCCCATTGGTCCATATCCCTTGAAATCTTTCCTATCCATGTATCTGCCCAATGGTCACTATAAAGAGGAGATGAGGAGGTGTGAAACAGGGGCGGGAGGTCATAGTCAGAGACCTAGAAGTCGCAGAAACAGGCCCTTCGCCCCAACTCCTCCAGGCCGACCCAGGTGCATTACACAAATGCTATTAGTACTGGAATATGATCTGTTAAGAAGGCGATAATGGGAACCATTGGGAAAAAGATGAAGGGACGATGGTACCAGAACCGTATTGGGATTGGGATCCAGGGTGTGGGCAGTGGAGGACAGATCCATGAGGAGTGATGGACAAAAATGGTCAATGAGGATTTGAGGATTGCCTGGAAAAAGGGACAAAAATGGAGATGGATTGCCCATTTGGTTCTGGTTCTATCTGTCCTTCATCTCTCCCTTAACAGTTCCCATTATCACCTTCCTCACCTATTAAGTTCCAACACTGGCAGCCTTGAGTTTCTGTTCATCACCCTCCAGCCTCTATCTCCTTCAGCAACTCCTCTCCCCACTGGTTCCAATCACCTCCCTTTTTAGTCTGCATACACTGCCTCATTCTCCCAACTCCACCCCTACTCCTCTGCCCATCTTCCCTCACCCCTCCTCGGTCCACCAATCACCAACTGGCCCCTCTCATCCCTCCCTCTCTCTCTCTGTCTTATACCGTCTATCTCCCCACTCCACTCTCAGTCTTGAAACTCAAAATATTGATAATTATTTTCCCTCCACAGATACTGCCTGACCTGTTGAGTTCCTCCAGCAGATTGATTTTGCTTCAACACCTGCAATCTCTTGTGTCTCTGAATCATGACTGAAGCTTTTCACCTTGTTCACTATCTATTATTCATAGCAAATATATTTTACATTTTTGGCACATTTCTTCCATTATCCCATCTCCCTCTGAGAGTTAAGGGCCCTTCCCACTAACGCAACTTTTCAACAACTGGCTTTGACTTTCAAGTTCGAGGGCACTCGCCTGAAAAACCTCGAGCTGGATCGACCGTCAGCGATGAAACCGCGAGCTGGATCAACCATCAACACACACACACACACACACACACACACACACACACACACACACACACACACACACACACACTCACACTCACACTCACACTCACACTCACACTCACACTCACACTCACACTCACACTCACACTCGCACTCACACTCACACTCACACTCACACACACTCACACACACTCACACACACACACACACACACACACACACACACACACACACACACACACACACACACACACACACACACACACACACACATCAACATTTTGCAAAGGCGGGGGCCAGGGAAAGCGGGGGAGCGCTGTCTGAAATTCACACTCGTGATGAACAGGAAGGTAAAAGACGGCTGGTACAGTGTACGGTAAGTCCTTTAGAGAGCATAAAGGGGGGGGGGGGGGGGGAGAGAGGGGGGGGTGAGAGAAGGGGAGGAGGAGGAGTGGAGACACTTTTAAGAAGCCAGACAATTTTTAATAAAGTTTAACATTTCCTTGGCCTGAAAACGTCAAATGAGCCAATTAAAATGCCTGGTCAGCAAAAGAGATTGCCTACGGCTGCCCTCGACTGCCTATAACTACATAGCGACCCCACTCCACTGCACTAGGAGTTCAAAAGAACCATGCTGACCAAACTGAGGCAGCGAGTATGCGGGAACTTCCCTCGAGCATGAAGGAGAGTTCCAGTGACCTCCTAGGACCTCCTCGGACCACGTGTCGACCATGCCGTGAGTTTGAGTCGAGAGCAAACTCTTCTAAACTCGCAAATTATGTCGTTGCAGTGGGACAGGCCCTTTACAGTGACCTCCTCGGATCACGTGTCGACCATGCTGCGAGTTTGAGTCGAGCGCAAACTCTTCAAAACTCACAAATTAGGTCCTGGCAGAGGGACAGGCCCTTTAACAATCTCCTTCATTCTTTGGCACACATTTTACAGCCTTTTATTGTTGGTTTAGAGCAAAGTAGATCTCTGCAGGACTTGGAACATCTCCCAGTCCACGTCACTTTATCAGAACAGATAACTAATAGACCAATAATCTAATGAATTTTAACCTTCTTTTAAAGGCTGACTTGCAGAATTTTATTAATTCTGAAAATCTAAGTAATGGTTATCCATTAATTTGGAATTTGACACCGATTGTTACAGACAGTAAGTGTGGTTCTTGCTGGGAATGTACTCTTGTCTGTATCAACACTGCCCTAACTGGAGCATGAACACAGAACATTGAAGAGTGCAGTGCAGTGCAGGAACTGTCACACTATGTCTATGCTGAACATGTTGCCAAGTTAAAGTAATGTTCTCTGCCTGCACGTGATCTTTCTCCCTCCATTCCCTGCCCATCAATGTGCCTATTTAAAAGCCTACTGAATGCCATTTCCTCATCTGCCTCTACCACCACCCCTGTCCGCCCGATCCAGGCACACACCACTTTTTATGTAAAAATCCAGCCCCGTATATCTCCTTTAAACTTTCCCCACCTGAACTTAAAACTATGCATTCTAGTCTGCATTTCCACATTGAGATTAAGATTCTGTCTACCCTATCTATGCCTTTCACAATTTTATTTCAGGAGGGGATGGACATGGATCCCAAAATCGCCCTGCATATCATTGCTGTTAAGGGTCTGGCCATGAACTATACAAATTCCTCTCTGATTTTACTTTCCAAAGTGCAACACCTCACACTTGCACTTTAAACTCCATTTGCCATTTCTCTGCCCATATCGATAACTGACAAATATCCCACTCTAGTCTTTGACAACCTTCCTCACTGTCCACAACGCCACCAATCTGGTGAAATCTGCAAACTTAAAGATACATTTAGGTCCAAGTTGTTTATATATACAGTATATCACAAACAAAGAGGTTCCAGCTCAGATCCCAGCGAATCCCCGCTTGTCACAGACATCCAGCCAGAGTAATGCCCTTCCACCATTACATACTATCTTCCATTGGTAAACCAGCTCTGAATCCAAATTGCCAAGTTACCATGGATCCCATGCATCTTAATCTTCTGGATCAGCCTACCATGAGGGACTTTATCAAATCTATCTATCCATCTATACATAACTAAAACTCTGATCTTGTTATCTTCCAGTTTGTATGGTCTTTCTATTTGCGCAAAAACGGTTTGCGATAGCGCTACGATTTTTCGCCAGTTCACTCACCGTTCTGCTATGCTGCGATTGCACCGTTTCGTTCCGATTGGTTGAATGTCGTAAAAGTTAGCGAGGTTTAAAAAATCTTAAAAACAGTGCGTGTGCAGATCGATCTCTTCTCCTGCCAGTCAGCGCCGCTTGGTTTAGTCTCTTCCCCTGTCACTCCCCGGGATGGTCCGCCCCATCCTGCGCCATCGCGTCTTTACTAGAGCAGAGGATGGCCGGTGGAGCTTTCCAACCGGACACAATTTTTGGAGGGACCCGAAGCAGCCCAGTCCCGAGCAGCCCAGCGTCGAGCAGCCCAGTGCGACGCTTCCCACCCCCTGCCTCCACACCCCCCCTGCCCCATAACCCACCCGCGCCCACAACCCCCCCCCCCCACAACCCCCTCCTCCCCTCCTACCACAAACCCTATTTCCCTCCCCCCTCCCCTCCTCCCCTCCCACACATGAAGAGGAGGAGGAGGGAGTGCTCGGGGATGAGGGAAATGAGCCGCCCCAGCGCAGTTAGGGGCTATGGGTGTGTGGTGGAATATTGCATTGGGGGGAACGGTTTGTGTTGGGGAATGGGTGAGTGGTGGAATATTGCGTTGGGGAATAGGTTTTGTTGGGGGGCCAGGCCTCCCGTGTGACTGGGGGCCCAACGGGTCCCACTTAGCCTGGTGCCTTACTAAAATCCATGAGGCTTTTCAAGAGACTCACAACCTCCTTCTTGAACTCAAGCTCCACTCCATTACCTGATCTAACTACCTCCTCTGGCAGTTTGTTCCATTTACCCACCATCTTCTGGGTGAAAAAATCCCACTCAGGTTCCTGTTAAATCTTTCCCCTCTCACATTGAACCTATGTCCTCTGCTTCTTGATTCCCTTGCACTACTCAGGATATAAGACTTCACACATTCACCTTATCTATTCCCCTCAAGATTTCATACATGCTACAAGATCACCCATCAGCCTCCTGCGCTCTAAGGAAGAAAGTCCTCTTAGCCTTCTCTTCACTATTTTCAGCTTAATGACATCCTTTCTATAGCAGGGTGATCAAAACTGAACAAAGTGCATGAAATGCTGCCTCACCAATATATTATGCAACTGTAACATAATGTCCCAGCTTCTATACTCAGTCTACCCTGACTAAGTGTTAAAGAAGGAACTGCAGATGCTGGAAAATCGAGGGTACACAAAAAGCTGGAGAAACTCAGCGGGTGCAGCAGCATCTATGGAGTGAAGGAGATAGGCAACGTTTCAGGATAAAATCCTTCTTCAGACTGATGGGGGGTGGGGGGAGGCGGGGGGGGGGAGAAAGGAAACAGGAGGAGGAGGAGCCCGAGGGCTGAGGGAGAGGTAGGAAGGGGAGGAGACAGCAAAGGGTTAACAGAATTGAGAGAATTTAATGTTCATGCCAAGAGGATGCAGACTCCTCTTGGCATGAAATATGAGGTGCTGTTCCTCCAATTTGCGGTGTTGCTCACTCTGGCCGTGGAGGAGTCCCAGGACAGAGAGGTCGGATACGGAATGGGATACCTTTGTCGGACCTGGAACGACTGCTTGGGTCCTTGAATGGAGTTGAGGGGGGAGGTAAAGCGACAAGTGTAGCATCTGTTGTGGTTGCAAGGGAAAGTGCCCGGGGAAGGGGTGGAGCGGGAGGGAAGGGAAGAATTGACAAGGGAGTTGCGGAGGGAGCGGTCTTTGCGGAAGGCAGACAGGGGGGGAGATGGGAAGATGTGGTGAGGGGTGGGGTCACGTTGGAGGTGGCGAAACTGGCGGAAGACTATGTGTTGTATGTGCCGGCTGGTGAGATGAAAGGTGAGGACCAGGGGGACTCTGTGCTTGTTGCGAGTGGGGGGATGGGGAGAGAGGGTATGGAGGAGACCCTGGTGTAGATGATATGTGTATACACCTTTAATTGATAGTGACGATGTCCATGCTAACCACCCCCCCACCAGTTAGTATAATTGTAACCCTCACGCCCCTAGCTCTCTCTCTGGTGATCGTGACAGACCACGTACAGCTAGGGCTATATGATGTATGATTAATAAAGTAGTGAAGACCTTAAGGTGTCTGTGTACCTTCTCTACATGGTGTCAGAAGTGGGATAGGTGGCAACGTTCCAACAATCCTTTAGCACTGCGGACCGTGCGCTCGGCCAGTCCGTTGCTCTGCGGGTATTCCGGGCTGCTGGTGTAATGATGAAAGTTCCATCATTTGGCAAAAGCGCGGAACTCAGCACTGGTGAACTGGCTGCCGTTGTCCGACTGCAGGCTGGCCGGTGACCCGAAGGTGGCAAAGTGGCGGCGCAACTTCTCGATGACCGCGGAGGAAGAGAGGGAGTGGAGCTGGTCAACTTCAAACCAGCTGGAATAAGAGTCGACAAGCACCAGGAAGTGCTTTCCGCGCCACTCGAAGATGTCGGTTGCTAGCGCAGACCAGGGCAGGTTAGCAGCTGGCTGCTGCAGGAGCGGCTGCCGCTGTTGCTGCGGAGCGAGGCTGTTGCAGGTAGGGCACGCGGAGACTCTATCCCGGAAGTAGCGAGGCATGTCAGGCCAGAAAAACTGGCTCCGAGCGATGGAAAGGGTCGCCTCGGCCCCAGGATGGCCACGATGAGCGGTTTCGAAGTATTGTTCTCGTAGTGCTGCGGGCACCACCACCTTGTGCCCTTTCACAATCACACCATCACGCAGCACCAACTCGTCACGAACCAGGAAGTAAGGCACCGCTGCGGCCGGCAGGGAAGAACGGCGGTCTGGCCAGCCCTGCCTGATGATCGCGGCCAGCTGCTGTAGCGAAGCGTCAGCCGCCGTGTGCTTGGCCAGGGACTTCAACTGACTGGAGGGCACGAAGTTAACGTTTAGGACTATCAGATCGGACGCCTCGTACGGATGGCGGGTTGTGGATGGGAGAGGCGCCCGAGACAGCGTGTCCGCAACAAACATGTCCTTGCCCTTGCGATAAACCACTGTGAAAGTGAAGCGTTGTAGCTGGAGCATCATGCGCTGGAGCCGGGAGGAGGCCATGTGTATCGGCTTGTTGAGGATGGTGACCAGAGGCTGGTGGTCCGTCTCGACAGTGAAGCAATTGCCCAGGATATAGTCTTTGAATTTGGAGCAGGCAAAGACAACAGCCAGCAGCTCTTTTTCAACCTGGGCATAGTGTTGTTCAGCGGTCGGCATTGTGCGGGACGCGTAGGATACAGGCAGTTGCACCCCGTCATGGATCTGCAGGCAGGCGGCCCCGAGGCCAAACTTAGATGCATCACATGTGAGAACGATGGGGCGCTGGAGGTCAAAGTACTTCAGCTTTGGCATGTTGATCAGCTTAGATTTGAGGGTGTCAAATGCTCGCTGGTGTTGCGGGAACCAGGCCCAGGCAGTGTCCTTTTTCACCAGATCCCGCAGAGGGGCACTCAGTTCACTCAGGTCGGGGATGAACTTTCCCAGGTAGTTGACCGTGCCCAAGAAGCGCTGTAGGCCAGGCACGTCAGCAGCTGCAGGCATGTCGGATATTGCGGCCGTCTTCTGCGGGATGCCCCACGTAGGTGACCTCAGGGACCCTAAATCGGCACTTCTTCGGGTTGAGCTTCAGGTTGACCTCCCGGGCCCGCTGCAGCACCTGGCGAAGGTGGTGGTCGTGCTCAGCGACATTCTTCCCATAAACCAGGATGTCGTCGACAACAGGGTATGACATCTACCTGGCCCTGCTGAACCTCCGCAACATCTCCTGCGACCATGCCCTGGGCTCCCCTGCTCAGCAACTCATGTCCCGAGTCACGAGGCCCACGGTCTCAGTGTCTCAGCAGTCCCTGTCCCCCTCCGTCTTTAAACCTGCCTTGGTCCGGAAACGCATTGCCCACAAACATGGTATACAGAAGCGTTCCCACGACTGGTCCTGCCGTGTCCTCTGCCCTCTTCTCTCCGGCCAGGTCGTCCGTATGTGGTCCACTTCTGGCCGTTCCAGGCTGGCCGTGGTTGTCGGTTCTGCCGGTTCCCCTCGTTCGTACCTTGTCAACCACGACGGAAGGGTGTACCGCCGGTCCCGCCAGCATCTCCGGCTCGTGAACGAGCCTCTCCCACCCCCGGCGGCTCCGTATGCCCCCCCCCCCCTCCGCTGCCACTGTAGCAGCCCTGTGCTTTGCCCGTTCCTCTGGGGCCACCCCCCCCCCCTCGTCCTCCTCCTGTCCGCCTCCCGGCTGCGGTCCCGCTTTCTCCGGTTTCCTCGCCCTTCTCTTCGCCGTCCCCCCCGATGCCTTCGTCGCCCAGGGGTTCTCCTGTCCGTAGCCCCCGCCATGCCCCGGCGTCGTCCCCGCTTGTTCCCGTCGGGGAAGGAGGTGATGGCGAGGTGCGGACCCGGTCTGGTCGCCTGGTCAGGCCGCCGATCCGTTACGGCGATTACGTGTGATTCTGTATTCCCGTGCTTTACTGTTTGCATTTACCCTAGCGCATGAGACGTGGTCGCCCTGTCACTCACTGTTTGTTTTGGTATAGGAAGGATGTAGATGATATGTGTGTACACCTTTAATTGATAGTGACGATGTCCATGCTAACCACCCCCCCACCAGTTAGTATAATTGTAACCCACACGCCCCTAGCTCTCTCTCTAGTGATTGTGACAGACCACGTACAGCTAGGGCTATATGATGTATGATTAATAAAGTAGTGACGACCTTAAGGTGTCTGTGTACCTTCTCCACACCGGGTGTGAGCCTCATCTATGGTGGGGGAGGGGAATCCCCGTTCCCTGAAGAATGAGGACATTTGTGATACCCTGGTGTGGAACACCTCATCCTGGGAGCAGATGCGGAGTAGACGGAGGAATTGGGAATAGGGGATGGAGTCCTTACAGGAAGCAGGGTGGGAGGAAGAGTAGTCCAGATAGCCGTGGGAGTCAGTGGGTTTATAGTGGATGTCGGTCAGGAGTCCTGCGATGGAGATAGTGAGGTCAAGGAATGATAGGGAAGTGTCGGAAATGGTCCAGGTATATTTTAGTGCCGGATGGAAGTTGGTGGTGAAACGGATAAAGTCAGTCAGTTGTGTGTGGGTGCAGGAGATGCTACCCTGAGGAAGGTCAATGCACAAATGCCTTCTTGACCACACTATCTCCCTTTGATATGACTTTCATGGATATATATACCTGTATTCCAATATCCCTTTGCTCTACAACATTCCCCAGGGCCCTGCCATTCATTGTGCAGATCCTACCCTGGTTTGACTTCCCGAAATACAACACCTCACACTTATCTGTATTAAACTCCAGTAGGCATTCCTCAGCCCATTAGCCCAGCTGATCAAGATCCTACTGTAATTTTTGACAACCACTGTCTATGATACCAACTACTTAAATGCATTTTGCAAACTTACCAATCATGCCTTGTACATTCTCATCCAATCGTTGATATAAACCACAATCAGCTATGGGTGCCACATTGATCCCTGCGGTGCACCACTAATTCAGGATCCAGTCAGCTAGCTCTCCCTGGAGCCTATCACATCTAACTTTCCAGACTCTACCATGATAAACCTTATCAAGGGCCTTGCTGAAGTCCAAATAGACCAGGGCCTTACGCTCATCAACCTTCTTGGCCACTTCTTCAAAAACTCGTAAAACACTATCTCCGACATACAAAACCATGCGAACTATCCGAATCAGTCTCTGTCTATCCAAATGTATATCTGTTATCCCTCAGAATTCTCTCCAGTAACTTGCCTACAATAAATATTGGGCTCTCTGATCTATAGTTCCCAGGCTTTTCTCTGCACTCCTTATTAAACAGAGCCAGCTTTCGGTCTTCTGGCATCTCACTCATGTCTAATGATGATTCATCTATCTCAGCTGGGGCATCTGCAATTTCTTCTCTACCTTTCCATAGTGTCCTTTGATATATCTGATCTGGCCCTGGAGATTTATCTACCTTCAAACGGCTTATGATGTCAAGCACCTGCTTAGTCACAATACGGCCTGTCCTCTTATCTCCATTAACTGTCCGAGGTTTTCTAGTCTTCATGGAATGGCACAAAATCCTGGAGTAACTCAGCGGTTCATGCAACATCTCTGGAGAACTTGGAGACATTTCAGGTCAGGACATTTACTAAGACTGATTGCAGGGAGGAGAGGGAAAGAAAGCTGGAAGCGAGGAGAGACAGGACAAATCACGGCCGACAATAGATGACCTCAGGTGAGGGGATTCCCTGATGGGCAGATCGTTGGATAAGTCTAGAGATAGAAACAGGTGTGAACCCAACAGGGAAACATACTTGCGAACTGTGAAGCTAGTTGAAAGACTATTGGTGGAAGGGGTGGGGGGGAAGAAACCAGTGCAAGGCCAGCCAGGGTTCAAGAGAACAGAATGGGGGGGCGGGGGGAATATGTGGGGGGGGGGGGGGGGGGGGAGCGGTGTTGGGGAGAGAAAGGGGGAGGGGAAGGGAGGTGTTTTTAGAAGTTACCTAAAATTGGATAATTCAATGTTCATACCACTGGGTTACAAGCTACCCAGGAGGAACACAAGGTGCCGTTCCATAGCATGTAGCCTCACTCTGACAATGGAGGAGCCCCAGGACAGAAAGATCAGTATAGAAATGGGAAGGGGAGTTAAAATGGTTAGCAACAAGAGATCACGCAAGGCCTAGTGGACTCAGCGTAAGTGTTCAGCGAAGTGGACGCCGAGCAGGCATGTGCCGTCAGGGTAGGCAAGGTAGGCAGTGCCTACCCTGACTAAAATTATAAAATGGTCATTATTTTATATATATAAAATATAGATAAAATATATATAAAACATATATAAAATGGTCATTAAAGGCACGGGTGAATTATGCTTCCCTAAGAGATCGATCTCTTGGGGAGACTTAATTCTCTCGTGCCTTTCATCAGCAATACCTTTTAAACGCGGAAGTATGAGCTACTCACATGCCGTCGACGCTGCTTCAAGCCATCGGTCCGAAAAGGCAGATCTGAAACTCTGCCTTTACACTGTGGACTGCGTGCATGTGCTGCGCTGCGCACCAGCCTACTGCGCATGCGCATGCGCAAGTTTCTGGGCGGGCTTTTTAAAGTTGGATAGTGACTACCTGAAGAGTTTCTCGAAGCAAACCTACGAGGAAAAGACCAAAATAATTGAAAATGGCAGACCAACGCCGGAACTTAAAGAACTTCACCAGCGCAAAGGAACAAAAATAATTAGAACATTTAAAACTGCTTGGTACAACTGGAAACAAAGAGAGAAGATTGGATTTCGTACAAATAATATGGTAAGTAAATTTCTTTGAGCTATATGTTTTTAAATACTTTATTAAGAGATAGGACCTATTGAAAACAAATTACTTGATAAAAGTCGACAGAACAATCTGCGCATGCGCGGTTTCCACCATTTAAAAAAAAGGCAACTGACAGCTCGCCGGGGAGAAAACAATCTGCGCATGCGCGGTTTCCACCATTTTAAAAAAAGGCGACTGACAGCTCGCCGGGGAGAAAACAATCTGCGCATGCGTGGTTTTCAAGATTTTTTAAAAGCCATTACCTACCCTGACTAATTACGCACGGCACGTGCCTGGCGCCGAGTCTGTGCTTGGTCTTGTCGATGTACAAGAGGGAACAATGTGAACAATGGATGCAGTAGATGAGGTCAGAGGAGGTGCATGTGAAACTCCATCTCGCCTGGAAAGACTGCTGGGGTCCTTGGATGGTGGAGAGAGAGGAGGTATAGGGACAGGTGTTGCATCTCCTGCGGTTGCAGGGGAAAGTACCGGGGTTTGGGTGGAAAGAGATGAGTGAACCCAGGAGTTGTGGAGGGTGATCTCTGAAGAAGGTGAAAAGGGGTGGACGAGAAAATGTGCCTAGTGATTGGATCATGTTAGAGGTGCGTAAATGTCAGATGATGATGTGTTGATTGCGGAGGATGATGGGGTGAAAGGTGAGCACCTGGGGAACTGTACCCTTGGTGAATCTGGGGGGAGGGGGACATAAAACAGGACTATGGGACAAAGAGGAGATGCAGGTGAGGGATCCATTTATGACAGCCAGGGTAAAACCACGTTCACTTAAAAAAATGAGGACATCTCGGATCTCCTCGAATGGAAAGCATAATCTTGGGAGCCAAGATCTAGTCTTCTAGTCTTCATGTGTTTCTCCATGGTAAAAGCACAGGAGAAATATTCATTGAGCCCATCTCTGCAGCTCCACACGTAAATGACCACTTTGGTTTCTAGGGAGCCCCATTCTCTCTCTTGTTACCCTTGTTCCCTTAATGGAAATAAAATCTCCTTTATTCTCCTTAATCTAATTTTCTGCAGCTATCTCCTGCCTCCCCCCCCCCCCCCCCCTTCTTTTGCAGGTTTATTTCTGAAGTAAGCCCCTCAATCCCGTAAACTCTTCCAAATTTACACTTGATTCAAGCTGCCTATACCTGGCCCAGGCCTCATTTCTAATGACCAGATGCACAAATTCTGTCATCCAGGCTTTCTTACTCCCACCTGCTGTGCCCTCACTCTGATAAGAACATGTACTCACACCGTCACACTTTTATAAGCATCCAACTTTCAGGACATCTCTTTACCTACAAACAACCTACTTAAATCAACTTTAGCAAATTCCTGGCTCATACCATCACAGTTGGCCTTGCACCAATTTAGAACTTTAACTTGTCAAGAGAGCCAAGAGTCAAGAGTGTTTTATTGTCCTACGTAAAATTCTTCCTTGCAGCAGCACTACAGTTTGGTAAACAATGAGTAGGTTAAGTTTTGCCTGTACCCCTCCCTTGTACGGCCCCCTACATATTCCATAATGCTCCTGCCAATCCAGTCCTACTTAACTTACTTTAATTGCCTTCCGCACAGACTACCAGCCCATCACCAGCCTCACTCCTGCATTGGATTCTGTTCCCCTACCAATCTAATTTATACCCTCCTGAGTAGTACTGGCAAATCTGCCCATCAGATTATTGGTTCACCTCCAAGTGCAACCCGTCCCTCTTGTACAGGTCACATCAGCCCCAGAAGAGGTCCCAATGGGCAAAAAAATCAAAATCCCTGCTTTCTGCACCAAATCCTCAGCCAAGCATTCACCTATTTTCCTGTTCCTACCCTCACTGGTACCTGGCACCAGGAGAAGACTACCCTCAAAGTCCTGCTTTTTAACCTTTTGCCTAACTCCCCGTATTCACTCTGCAGGACCTCATCCCTTTACCTACGTGAAGTTTGTGCCAACATGCTCAACAATTTCCGGCTGATCGTCATCCCCCTTGAAAATGTTCTGCAGCGGTCCTGAAACATCCTGAACCCTGGCACCAGGGAGGCCATGCACCATCTGCTTGCACAGAATCTAATAATAATAATAATAATAATAATAATAATAATAATAATAATAATAATAATAAAATAAAATAATAATAAATACTTTATTGATCCCCTCAGGGAAATTCAGGTCCAGAAGCCAACAACCAACAAACCCACACATTCAGAATGAAACCAGACTAAAAATACATAAAATACAATACTGACAATACATGGATGCAATAAATACTTAAAATGACCCAATAATGAACTATTAAAAGTGCAAAGCATCCCCATACAGCTTTACGGTCAGTATTATAAAATCTAATGGCTGCAGGGGTGAAAGATCTCCTGAACCGCTCTGTTCTACAGCGCAGGGAGAGGAGCCGGTTGTTGTTCCGTGTGCTCCTCTGACCCTCCAGAGTTTCATGGAGGGGGCACCGGGAGTTGTTGAGGATGACCTGCACCTTGTTCCTCATACACCTCTCAAGCACAGCCACCACAGAGTCCACTCTTCCCCCCAGCACTGAGCAAGCTCGTTTTACCAGCTTGTCCAACTTCTTGCTGTTTTTAGCAGTGGTGTTGTTACCCCAGCAGACCACAGCGTAGAAGATGACACTTGCAACCACAGTATGGTAAAACAAGTACAGCATTTCATTGCACACATTGAAGGATCTGGCCTTCTGAGAAAAAAAAGACTGCTCTGTCCTTTTTTGTAGAGGGCATCGGTGTTGACAGACCAGTCCAGTTTGTTATCAAGGTGCACTCACAGATATTTGTATGTCTGCACCACCTCAATGTCCACCCCTGCAGTGTTAACCGGCTGAAGGGGGAGCATGGACCTGCCAAAGTTAACAACCATCTCTTTAGTCTTGGTTGTATTCAGGATGAGACAGTTCTCTTTACTCCAGACACCGTAGCACTGGTCAAGTCCCTGTATTCCTCCTCATGTCCGTTCCTTACACATGCTACAATCGCTGTGTCATCTGAATATTTCTGAATGTGGCATGTGTTAGACATATTTGAAGTCTGCAGTATACAGAGGAAGAGGAACGGGGCCAAAACCGTTCTCTGTGAGGCTCCAACATTGCACACCACTGTCCCGGAAACACAGTCCCCAGCTTAACAAACTGTGGTCATCCCGTCAGGTAGCTGTGTATCCAGGAGGTAAAGGTGGAATCCACCTCATCTTCTCAAGCTAGTCTTTCAAAATCAGGGGTTGGATGGTGTTGAACGCACTTGAAAACTCAAAGAACATAATCCTCACGTAGCCACCTGGTTCGTCCAAAAAGGAGTAAGTCCGGTGCAGCATGTCGAGGACTGCGTCATCCACACCAATGTTCTCCTGGTACGCAAACTGTAGTGGGTCGAGTGCGTGCTGGACTTGTGGTCTCAGGAGATGAAGAAGTAGCCACTCCATTGTCTTCATGATATGAGATGTAAGGGCCACCGGTCTGTAGGCGTTGATCTCGGTCAGCCTCCCTGCTTTGGGAACCGGCACGAGACATGATGTTTTCCACAGACCTGGTACCCTCCCAGACTGAAGACGCAGGTTGAAAATGATCTGGAGAGGCTCCGCCAGCTGAGCCACACAGACTTTCAGTAGCCTGGGACATACACCATCAGGGCCAGCTGCTTTACCAGGGCCAGCTTCCTCAGCTCAGCTCTCACCTCGTCCGCCGTGAAGAACAGTTGAGGAGATGCCGGCACAGGAGGTGCTGCAGCTGTGGTGTTGGGGGGGGCTGCCTCGTGGGGGTGATGGTGGGGGAGAGGCTGCACCTGCAGAGGTGGGAGTGGATACCAGATCAAACCTGTTATAGAACAGGTTAAACTCATTGGCCTTGTCCACGTCTCCTATCTGTTCGCTTAACTAACGGGTTTCCGATCACGATCACTCTGCCTGCCTTCACCCTTTCATCCTTTGCCTCAGTGGCAGACCTGACACCACAGACCTGATTGTTGCTTCTATTTTCCTTTGGATATTCATCACACCCCACAGCATCCAAAGGGGAATACCTGTTGTCAAGGGGAATAGCCACAGGGGATTCCTACACTCTCTGCCTGTTCCTTTGCGCAGGCCTTACCTGAAATCTGCTTGATTTCCCACATCCTGCAGGAAGAGCAGACCATTATTCTGATTGACATCCCTATTGCACAAGGCAAAGGAAGATTTACGAAAGAAAGCACAAACCGTGCCTTATCTCACCATTACCCTCTTCGCCAAAGCCCCTTGAGCCAAAACTACAGCACTTACCCTTCACAAAGCACCTCACCTCCACACAACCTCCCCCAACACGGCTATTTCGCTTGTAAGTGCTTTCCAGTGTACACTCGCTATGAGCAGTCACTCCGGGATGCTAACCTGCTTTCAGATGCTCAACCAAAACTGATATTTTATTTTATTTTTAACTAGACTAAGTGGGACCCGTTGGGTCCCATGTTCACACAGGAGGGCTGGTCCCCCAACACAATATTCCACCTCTCCACCAATTCCAATATTGGTGGCCAGTGGGTGGCGGGGGGGGGGGGGGGGGGGGGGTGGGGGGGTGCTTTCCGGAGCACTAGTATGGGCCATAGGGACTGGTTTCCAGAGGGATAGTACGGACATTATGGACCGAATGGATTCTTGGGCTGGCAGCTCAGTCACTCAGGCCTGGTGAGCTGGCAGCTCAGTCACTCAGGCCTGGTGGGCTGGCAGCTCAGTCACTCAGGCCTGGTGGGCTAGCCGCTCAGAAACTGCCAGACATTCTTCCCAAAACAGGTAAGAGACTGTGAGAGAGAAGGGGAGAGGATGGAGAATCAATTGTAGACATTTTTCATCTTTTCCTGCAGATCACAGCAATGAAGGAGGAAAGTCTATCCTGGCCTGGATCTCACAGGGAACCAATGAATGGAGGGAGAAAAATACTGGGGTGAGATTTAATACTTGCAGGGGGAATACTTGCTGATGGGCCATAGGGACTCCTGGGCTAGTACAGGCCTGATGGGACGTAGGGGCTCTTTTTAAAAAAAATTTGAGTAAAATCTCAGTGAAAGGCACTTTTTATGGACTTTTCCTGGTCTCGCATGGGCCTTTTGGGCCAAAATGCTCTTCCTGGGCATTTTGGGCAAAAGGGACTGGTTTCTCGGCTAATAGGGACCTTGTGGGGTGAAATTAGTGGTTTCAGGCAGGCCAAACAACTCATTTCATTTCATTTCCATTTCAATTTCAAGAAGGAGCCGCAGATGCTGGAAAATCGAAGGTAGACAAAAATGCTGGAGAGACTCAGCGGATGAGGCAGCATCTATGGAGCGAAGGAAATAGACAACGTTTTGGGTCGAAACCCTTCTTTAGGCCGAACAGCCCATTACATTTTCATCTCACTTCCATTGCCATTGCAGTTTCAAGCACATGGCAGGCCAAACAGCTCATTGCATTTTCATTTCATTTCCATTGCCATTGCAGTTTCAAGCACAGGGAAGGCCAAACAGCCCATTGCATTTTCATTTCATTTCCATTGCCATTACAGTTACAAGAACAGGGCAGGCCAAATAATTCATTTTATTTTCATTAAGGGCAGCAGACTCACAGTTCAGTTGATTCACAGCTTAGAATGAGAGTCGTGGCCTCTCCATCGTGATCTTGCAGAGTGACTGAGTCATGTCCAGGCATCCGGGGTTTTATAGTCCTGTACCCCCCCCCCCCCCCCCGGAAGGGCGTTACCTTCATCGCGGTGATTGACAGGCGAGAGGATATCAATGTTTTTTAAACACTCAGAACTTTTATTTTTCATTGATGAGAAAAATCCTCGGGGTCTGCTCAGTGGAGGAGAACTGTGAGTAAGATGGCCAAAAATCATAGCGATGTATGGTAGCATTTTTTCTAAAATCAATACAGAGCGCAGACAGGAAGTGGCCAAGATGACACTTTTAATTATATAGATGTATGTATAAAAAGCCGTGGAATTTTCTTTAATCCAACACCAATGACATGTAATTGCCCATTTTGGCACTTCTAATTGCATGCTTGAGTGTTCCTTGCTTGCCTTATATACCTCAAGTCCCTGTCTTATTTCATCGTCCTGAATCTCATCTATGTTTCCTATGAAATTACACGGTATGTTGGTGGGGTCATCAGGCTCCTCCGAATGCCCACAGTATTCTGCAGCTGAATACCAGTACAATTCCACATAACGTCCCACCAAAAAAATTAATCAAGGCCGTTTTTGACAGCAGTATGTGTTGTTGCCATGGTAACACTCAGTGGAAGATCTTCCACCCATAATCCTCAATATAATCTTCCTGTGTTTGTGGAATCAAACTTCTCAACAGATGCTCATCAATATCTCCATAATGAAGGCCAGAGGCAGCTTGGCCGCTGACAGATGCTTTGAGGTCACCTTGCTGTTGCCCAAGGTCTGGACTGTCCCCAAGCCTTTGCAATGGTTTCTGAGGCTAAGTACCAGGCTCCACTGCCTCCAGATGTGGCCCACTAATCCTGCCCCAGAAACTGGCACTGGCAGCTCTCACTGGATCACCAGGTTGCCAGCTATTTTAATTACTCTGCCCATTCCCACACTAACCTGTCCATCCTCAGCCTACACATCCAGGGGGAGACCAATTACAAACTAGAGGAATGGTACTTCATATTCCATCTTGGTAACTGCAACCCAATCCACCCCTCCGGTTCCTTTCTCCTCCCATCTCCTACCCTGGTCCTCTCAGACACACCCTTCATCCAACAATATCCCCCAACCCCCTATCACCATGGTTCTTTTCCTGCTCCTTCCACCTGTTCCATCTGCCCATTGCCCACACGCCCCTGGCACTGGATCCCCTCCCTTCCTTTCTAGTCACCCCTTCCCTCTGTTGTTCCCACTGCTACCATCCTTCAAACAGTTCCATTCTTCACCATCATTTCCTATCAGATTCCAGAATCTGCAGCCTTTTGTTCTCCACTTATCATCTCCCGGTCTCTTTTGTTTTCTCCACCCTTCCCTCCCCCACCAGACAGATATAGGCCAATCAGCCCTTCCTCAACTGTATCCATCTATCACTGGCTAGTTGTTACCAAACTTGTCTTCCCCACATTTCTATGCTGGCTACTTCCCTTCTACTCTTTCAGTTCAGAAGAACGGTCTCAACCCAAATTGCTGACTTTCCATTTCAGGGAGGCAGGGGGATGGTCTATAAATCAATAGTGAGCCAGTTGAGAGGTGGAAATCAATGCTGCCATCCTTCACTAGGTTGTTCACTAAGTTCACTTAGCAAATCCATCAGACAAGACAGGCAGGAGGAGTGTGGTAAGAAGCAGGGGAAAACGGTTGGATTCAATTTTATTTATTTCAATTCAAGAGGATTGCCAGGGCAAGACAGATTATCTCAGGGCATAGACAGGCACATGGGACGTGGATATTATAGCCATTGCAGAAACATAGCTAATGGAAGGATAGAATGTGAAGTGTAATGTTCCGAGTACAGGTGCTACAGGTGAAATGGATGTGGGGGGTAAGAGAGGAGGCATTGTGATCAAGGAGTACATCACATCAATAGTCCAGAGTGCCATTAATAAGGGATCATCCAGTGAGTCCTTATGGGTGGAGCTGAGAAATAGGAAGAGGATGATCACCTTGTGGCATTGTACTGTAGGCCCCTACATAGTCAACAGAAATTAGAGGAACAAATATGCAGCAAATCTGCGAAAATGGCAAGACTAATAGGGTTGTTAATTAGGGGATTTTTAACTTTCTGAATATAGACTGCGTTCTGCCATATTGCTATGGGGTTAGATGGAGTTATTTTTTTCAAGTGTGTTCAGCAAAGTTTCTTCAGGCAATATATATAGAGGGCTCTACTAGAGAGATGGCAAAGCTTGATCTCTAAATGTTGCTTCTTAGGAAATAGTGCAAGGCAAGTGACCGAGGTTCAGTTGGGGCCCAACAATTACAGTTCAATTAGTTTTAAACAAATTACTGAAAGGACAGAACTGGTCTACAAGTTAAAGTTCTAAATTGGTACATGGCACATTTTGATGGTATTAGACAGAAGATTGCAAAAGTTAATTGGAGTAAGTTGTTTGCTGGCAAAGAGAATCTGATATTCAATCAAATCATTATTGATCCAATCCATTGTTCAGCATGTTCCAAATGCTAACGTTTATTCAAAAAATCTAAACATCCATGCCTTGTCAACAATCAATCGCTTGGACTTATTCAATGATAGGTCTCTCGGGAAGAGAATCCCAAAGAATAACCATTGTCAGGAAAATTCCTCATCATCCCCTTTAAGGGATGCGGTCCTGTGGAGTGCATGCAGGGAGTTAGGCAAAAGGCTAAAATACGGCACCTCTGGGGTTAATAATCTCTGGATCGATCCCAGTGCAATATGCCAGTGAGGGTGAGAATAAAGCCCCTGTCCAACTTAGGAGACCTAAACAGCAACCTCTGGTGACCTTGCCCGCCACCCAAGGTTTCCATGAGGTCACTCACATAGGAGGTTTAGGTCACTCTCCCTAATGGTCGAAAGTGGTTTCTGCATGGTCGAGGCTTCATCTAGGTTGCTGCTATTTTTTCATCATGATTAAAACCGGCCTCGACTAAAACTAGGTTGCCGTTTTAAAAATCGATAATTTTTAGCCGCAGGTCTAGGCGAAGCCGGTTGTGATGCTAGTTGAAGGTAGTCACGGGAGGTCGAAGGTAGTCGAAGGTAAGGACTCCGGTGTGGAAAACAATTGGTTGAAAAAAAAGGTCAATGTAAACATAAGCATGTGACCTCTGTCACTCCTGAGCGTGCTCAATCAAAGTTGGAGAGTTCTTTTAGCAGAGGAAACTTGATCAAGTGATGGCTCCCAAAAGGCAGACTCGCTGGGGTAGGGCACAACCCTCCAAAAAGCCTGCCATGCATGTGTTGCACACCCAGGAGGAGTGGCAGGAGGACATGCCACAGGAGTTGATAGCCGTGCATGAGAGACCCCTGGAAGAGGAGAACAGGGAGGTAGCCATTGTCCCTACCACCACCCCATCCTTCACTGCCACATTTGAAGGCAGCAAAAGTGTAAAGTTTTAAAATGTGGACAAATCCTCTTCTTGCAGCACATTCGCCAGGTTGCCATACTGTCCAAGCCTCAATCTTCTTTGCAAAAGGAGATTCGCCCACTGACACCTCTTGCAGAGATGCCAAGTGTCCCGGATTCGCCGTATTTTGTCCCGGCGAAATAACCTTTTTACGGTGTTCCGGCAGCCAAACATGCTGTTACGGAACACCGCCGTGCCGGTGTTCCTCCCGTGGTGAACGCCGGCGCCATGTGTCCCCGGTTTGCCGGCCCGCGCGATCAGCGGCACTTTGCCGGGCCCTAGTGTCCGCGCCTGCGCAGTTGGGGAGGGTTGCCGGGCCCCAGTTGCGCCAGTGGGGGAGGGTTGCCGGGCCCCAGTAGCCGCGCGCGTGCGCAGTGGGGGGAGGGGCCCCAGTTACATTTGATGCACTTTGCCTCTGAGTACGGAGAGAATGCATATAACCCTTGTCACACTGTTACTGTGAACAAAATTAGGGTTGGCATCTCTGCTCTTGTGCTTCCTCTTCACCCTTGTGCTTTCCCTTCTGCCTTTCTTGAAAGGCTGATGAAGCAAAAGGGCTGCTGCTGACAGCAGTAGATGTACTTTTTGTAACATCCACCTAACTAGTTCCTTCCCTGCCCGCATGGTTCAGAATGATTTAAAAAAAAACCTGGGACGCTTTTGATGTAAGAAAAAAAATGCATTGATGACATCATTTTATGATGTGATCATCTGAGCTGTAACCAGTCGACGCTGGTCCTTGTTAGGTTGTTTGAGGTCGAAGGGGTATTGTTCAATCGCGGACCAATGTAACAGAGACCATCCTTGAGTAAAACATGCATAGTCAAAGCCAGTTTTCAACATAGTCGAAGGAGGTTGCTGTAGGTCGAAGAAGGTTTTCTTCATAGTCGAGGAAAGTTTTCAACATATGTGTGGGAGGTGGTAGGAGGTTGCAGGTCACCTCGACCTAGATTTTTTTTTTTGGGTGGCAGGCAAGGTCACTAGAGGTTGCTGTTTTGGTCTCCTAAGTGGGACAGGGGCTTAAGAAGATAGGACAGGTGAATGTGTAGCTGAGCAGTTGGTACAGTGGGCAGGGATTCCGAGTTTTGGATCATTGGGATCTCTTCTGGGACAGATGTGACCTGCACAAGAGGGATGGTTTGTACCTGAACTGGAGGGAAACAAATATCCTGGCAGCTTT
The DNA here is from genome assembly GCA_035221665.1 of Okamejei kenojei. Taxonomy (NCBI): domain Eukaryota; kingdom Metazoa; phylum Chordata; class Chondrichthyes; order Rajiformes; family Rajidae; genus Okamejei; species Okamejei kenojei. The sequence continues at coordinate 37,752,145 of CM069142.1, forward strand.
GCTAGTGTGTCCCGGGATGGTTTAAACTAGATTTTCAGGGGGACAGGATCCAATGCAGGAAGCAGGTGAGAGATTGGAAGTTGATGAAAACAGGTCCATAGACGGTTTAGGCAGGAGCACGCCAGGGACTGAGGAAGGACTGTTGGATTAGGACTGTTGGATAAGACGAATGAACTCAGGGCATATGCAACTAGGATGTTAGGCACGTGCAACTAGGATGTTGCTGCTATTATGGAAACATGGCTAAGGGAGTGACAGGACTGACAGATTAACATTCCAGGGTACAGTTGCTGTAGTTAGAGGTATGGGTAAACGTGGAGGGGCAGTTGCTTTACTGATTAAAGAGAACATCACAACCATTGTCTGAGATGACATTATTGATAATTTGTCCAGTGAAGCTACAGTGGCTTGCAAAAGGTTTCATAACCCTTGAACTTTTCCACATTTTGTCACGTTACAACCACAAACGTAAATGTATTTTATTGTGATTTTATGATAGACCAACACAAAGTGGTGCATAATTGTGAAGTGGAAGGAAAATGATACATGGTTTTCAAATTTTTTTACAAATAAAAAACTGAAAAGTGTGGCGTGCAAAAGTATTCAGCCCCCCTGAGTCAATACTTTGTAGAACCACCTTTCGCTGCAATTACAGCTGCAAATCTTTTGGGGTATGTCTCTACCAGCTTTGCACATCTAGAGACTGACATTTTTGCCCATTCTTTTTTGCAAAATAGCTCAAGCTCTGTCAGATTGGATGGAGAGCGTCTGTGAACAGCAATTTTCAAGTCTTGCCAGAGATTTTCAATTGGATTTAGGTCTGGACTTTGACTTGGCCATTCTAACACATGAATATGCTTTGATCTAAACCATTCCATTGTAGCTCTGGCTGTATGTTTAAGATCGTTGTCCTACTGGAAGGTGAACCTCTGCCCCAGTCTCAAGTCTTTTGCATACTCTAACTGGTTTTCTTCCAAGATTGCCCTGTATTTGGCTCCATCCATCTTCCCATCAACTCTGACCAGCTTCCCTGTCCCTGCTGAAGAAAAGCATACCCGCAGCATGATGCTGCCACCACCATGTTTCACAGTGGGGATGGTGTGTTCAGGGTGATGTGCAGTGTTATTCCGCCACACATAGTGTTTTGCATTTAGGCCAAAAACTTCAATTTTGGTCTGATCAGACCAGAGCACCTTCCTCCACATGTTTGCTGTCCCCCCCACATGGCTTGTGGCAAACTGCAAACGGGACTTCTTATGGCTTTGTTTCAAAAATGGCTTTCTTCTTGCCACTCTTCCATAAAGGCCCGATTTGTGGAGTGTACGACTAATAGTTGTCCTGTGGACAGATTCTCCCACCTGAGCTGTGGATCTCTGCAGCTCCTCTAGAGTTACCATGGGCCTCTTGGCTGCTTCTCTGATCAATGCTCTCCTTGCCTGGCCTGTCAGTTTAGGTGGACATGGCCATGTCTTGGTAGGTTTGCAGTTGTGCCATACTCTTTCCATTTTCGGATGATGGATTGAACAGTGCTCCGTGAGATGTTCAAAGCTTGGGATATTTTTTTATAACCTAACCCTGCTTTAAACTTCTCCACAACTTTATCCCTGACCTGTCTGCGTGTTCCTTGGGCTTCATGATGCTGTTTGTTCACTAATGTTCTCTAACAAACCTCTGAGGCCTTCACAGAACAGCTGTATTTATACTGAGATTAGATTACACACAAGTGGACTCTATTTACTAATTAGGTGACTTCTGAAGGCAATTGGTTGCACTGGATTTTATTTAGGGGTATCAGAGTAAAGGGGGCTGAATACTTTTGCACGCCACACTTTTCAGTTTTTTATTTGTAAAAATATGTGAAAACCATGTATCATTTTCCTTCCACTTCACAATTATGCACCACTTTGTGTTGGTCTAGCACATAAAATCCCAATAAAATACACTTACGTTTTTGGTTGTAACGTGACAAAATGTGGAAAAGTTCAAGGGGTATGAAAACTTTTGCAAGCCACTGTATATGGGTGGAGCTGAGAAATAAAAAGGTGATGATCACCTTGTTGGGAGTGTATGATAAGTCTCCAAATAGTCAACGGGAATTAGACGAGCAAATGTGCCAGGAGATTATAAGCAGCTTCAAGACTAAATGGGTTGTCATAGTCGGGGATTTTAAATTTCACAATATAGACTGGGACTGACATAGTGTCAAGTGCTTCGGCAGAATGGAATCTGTCATATGTGTTGAGGAGAGTTTCCTTGGGCAATATGTAGAGGGCCCTACAAGGGAGAAGGCAAGCTTGAACTACTCTTAGAAAATTGGGAAAGGCTCTAGATGACTTGATATGGAAACGATGTTTCCTAATTCTAGCATCCTGTTTGCATTATTTCATCTCTACTCCTCAGGCTTTAATGATTCACCTTTCATTTTTCTAATTGGTTTAGGATTTAGGTTCACATGCACCGAAGGACAGGTCCACAAGCGTTTCACTGACTTGCAGCATCCTATCTATGTTTCACAGGTCTTTGACTTATGTTGCCTCACTTGGCTGCCATAACACGCAGACGACTTGTTAAGATCCAGCTTGCTTGACATGGAACAATTCATTTAATCCTGGGAATCCAAGTCATTGTTACAGTCACAGTAAGCTTGTAATGAAGCTGATCACACCCGAGAGCTTCAGACAGGACATCAGGCTAGAGGACCACAAGTAAGAGATGCAATGCCGATGTCAAGTATTACAGATTCTGATAGTGTACTCCAGAGATTGTCATCAACATTGTTTCTGAGCACAAATAACTGAAGGGATCATTAATAATAAATGTTTGAAGGAGGTTAAGAATCAGGGTTGTTTTTAAAAGGACGGGATTTACAGCAAGAAGGCATGACTGGGGAAAGCCATCATGGACATATTGAGGGTCTGTCTGGATCTGTGTTGAGCTAAGTAGCTCCAAAAACAACTGAGTCTTCCAAAGAAGGTCACAGTCGAAGCCAAGCAGCAATGATACATGGTATCTGAGACTTTTAAAGTTCCGGTAAATGAACTGATCAGAAGGAGTTTAAGTTCACAATGAACAGACCCGGTCAGGTCATAGAGGAGAGCTGTTCAACACCAAACATCAAAGCCTCCACACATTTCATCCAAGTGGTGGTTGTAAACTCATTCAATTGTCCTGTGGATACAAATGGGGGTATGAGAGACAATTTCCAATTTGCCAGATCTAGGCATGGTCCAACATACGGTAACACTCTGATAACCCAGCACACTCGGCATTTCAGTAATGCTGGACTGGCAGAATTTTCAGACTATTGGATGTTATCTCAATTAACACACCCACATTTTTGATTCACTTTTATTTAGATGTTACGCAACGTTATAATCAATTCCCAAGTGCAACAGGTTGGAAACCATGTGAACTGGGGCCCTGTTGGGGTCATGGGGCCCCAGAACGAGGATGGGCATTTTGGAACCGCTCCAGTGAGGGAAATGGAGTGTGGGAACTTTGGTGAGGGTGGGTGCGAACCGGGGCCCCGATAAGGGGAAGTGAGTGTGGAAACTGGTGCTCTGATAGATGGGGGAGGGAGGGAGTGGGAGGTGAGTGCAGGAACCGGGATGTTGCTGAGCCAAGATGACTTAGAGATCCTAATGGATTAACAGTATTTTACTGTATTACAGCAGAGGAACAGCATAAATGATAATTTCACATGGCAAAAGAGTTTTCCGGTGCAGAGATGGAAAAGAGCAATCAAGAGCACCTTATGTACAAGTGATGAAGAATCATAGCAAGTTTAAAGTATCAACCGCCAGCTGTGTGGGTGGGAACAACAGCAACTCGCATTTATGGAACATCTATAACATGGTAAAACATTAAAATGTGCTTCACTGAATGAGAAGCAACACACTTCATGTTGATTCAATCAATGATGTAAAATTGCAACCCCACATAATGTCTTATGCCCTTCAGATATTGAGGAGTAATTGCAGGGAATGGAATGATTTACACCCAGTGCATCCAATGTGCAATGTGGATCTCACAGTAGCAGCATTGATAGACGTTATGTTGAAGCTGGAACAGCAGAGATATTCTGTTCTAACAAAATGAAAGATTGTTTTCCAATATAAGCAATTTGATTAAAATCTCTCATCCAAATCTTATTAAATTCTGCATTTAATTTCCAGAAAAAATATAACTCATGGCAAAAGAATGCTGCAGTCTCGACTCAATGAACATTAAATAAATCGGAGCTGGAACTGAGAATTTAATGCCACACTTTGCTCTGCATTTCTTGCTGTATTGGGTGGTTTTGTGCAGATTTTGGTCACAATTAAAGCACTTGGAGCTCAGGTATTGATTTTGTATCCAGGATGCCGTGTGTATCCTGTGACTGCTGCTGAAAGTGGTCACTGTACAAGCAATGAGAGTCCTCCACACAAACCTGTCAAATGTGAAGTACCTTGGGAACTGTAGCAAGCCTTAAGATATCCTACCATAACTGACATGGATTTTACATTCCATGAGCTAAGCCATGATCTATGTCTGAAGTGTGGAGGAAGGAACTGCAGATGCTGGTTTACACCAAAGATAGACACAAAATGTTGGAGCAACAGTATCTCTGGAGGGAAGGAATGGGTGACGTTTTGGCGCAACATTTTCTTCTTCTGTCTGAAGACTGGTGTGGAAACTGGGAGTGCGGGACTGGATTCCTCAAACCTTCAATTTGCAATAAATGTGGAAGCCAAGCTATGATGTAACCCAACAAAATGCATTCGACAGAAGTCTGCAAGTCATGGAGACATGCCGATTTTCTTCAGTGTCCTGAGGAAGTAGAGGTGTTGGTGTGCCTTCTTGGTTGTCACTTCAATGTGGTTGGTCCATGACAGATTCACACAAGGAACTTAAATCCCAATTGTCACGCAAGGAACTTGAATCCCTGCACCATTTCTTTTTCGGCACCATTGATGCAGATTGGGACGTGTATTCCACCAAGCTTTTTGAAGTCGATAACAAGCTCCTTCATCTTGTTGACACTGAGGGAGAGGTTGTTGTTCTGGCACCAGGTTACTCAGCTCTCCATCTCTTTCCTGTACTCCATTGTTCATGATCTGGCCCAAACCTGTAGTTGAAGTTAGATTTGAATATGGCTGCACAGTCGTGACTGTATATGGAGTAAAGTAGGGGACTAAGGACACATCCTTGCAGGGCACCGGTGTTGCGAATTATTGTGAAAGAGATGTTGTCACCTATCGTCGTGGATTGTGGCCTATGGGTCAGAAAATCAAGGATTCACTGGCAGAGGGGGGTTCTGACTCCTAGAACCAGGAGTTGGGAGATGAGCTTGGATCAGATTATGCTGTTGAAGGTGGAGATATAGTCAATAAATAAGAGCCTGACATAGGTGTCCTTTTTGTCTAGGGGTTGCAAAGATGAGTTTGGGGCCAACAAAATGGTGTCTGCTGTGAATCTCTGACGACAGTAAGTAAACTACAGTAGATCCAGGCTGTCTGGAGGCACTTCATAATAATGAATGTTAAAGCCACTGGACGGTACTCATTAACTTACTTTACTTCAACACTGGGATGATAATTATCATCTTAAAGCAGGTAGGGATCTCAGAATGGAATAGTGAAAGGTTAAAGATGTCGATGAATGCCTTGGCTAGCTGATCTGCACAGGTCCTCAACATTTGGCCAGGAATTCCATCTGGGCCATTTGTTTTCTGCGGATTCACTCTCAAAATGTCGATCTTACATTTACCATGGTGACCATTGGTACAGGGGTATCCAACAACGATGGGCCAGTGACATTCCCCTACTGACCTATTTAAAGCAAGTATGGAATGCACTGGGCTCATTGAGGAGGGACCTGTTATTGCTAGTGATATTGCCTGAATTTGTTTTGTAGCCCTTTACAACTCGTTAGACAGGCTGTGGCCCCAGCATTATCTGTCTTCACTTCAGGTTATTTTACCTGGCTTAATTTCATCAATGTCTCTGCTTCCTCAGAAAACAAAGGAAATTAAGCATGGCCCCAATATCTCTTGTCAATTTTTATGGATTAATTATAGAAAGCATGCTATTGAGATGCATCATAGTCTGACCTGGCGACTGGATCGTCCAAGACACTGCAGAGTTGTTGATGCAGTCCTGTCCACAACGCAAACCAGTCTCCTCCCATTGGCTCCATCTGCACTTCACGCTGCCTTGGGAAAACAGTCAACATTTTTAAGGACTGCTTACCTCCGTCATTCTCGTTTCTCTTCTCTATCATCGAGCAGAAGATGCAAAAGCTGGGAAGCACATATCGCCAGATTCAAGAACAGTTTGTTTCCCACTGCTTTCTGAGTCTTGAATGGGCCTCTTGAATATGCTTTCCCACTGCTTTCTGAGTCTTGAATATGCTAAAGATGTATTCACGCTCTTTCAATCGACCTTGTTGCAGTCTTTGATTGGCTCTTTTTTTATCTGCACTTTCTCTGTGGCAGTAACAGGCTGTTTATTCCTTCTTTTTGCACCACTTGTTTTACTTGTATATGATCCGATTGCACTCACGTGTGGTAAGCTTTGCCTGGATACTATGCAAAACAATGTTTTTCACTATTTCTCGGTACAAGTGACAAATTTATCCCTAAAGCTGATAAAGATTTGGAAGACCCTGGATCATACAGAGCAATAGCTCTTTTAAATACTGATCAAAAAATACTAACTAAAATTTTATCTCGGAGGCTAAGTTTAGTGATTAATAAATTAATACATCATGACCAAACAGGTTTTATTCCAAAACGCTATTCATCTTATAATCTGAGACGTCTATTCAAAAAAGAGTGAATGATATTGAACTAGCTGTCATATCCTTAGATGCTGAAAAAGCATTTGATCAGGTTGATGGCCATATTTATTTAAAATAATGCAGACATTTCAACTGGGGGATAGATTTTCCAAATGGTTAAAATCATATACTCAAATCCAACTGCAAGAATATTAACAAATCAAATACTATCAGCAAAATTTAATCTCTTTAGGGGTTGTAGACAAGGATGCCCGTTATCACCATTACTATTTGCTCTGGTAATAGAACCATTAGCTGAAATGATTAGATCAGAACCAGAAATATATGGATATAATACCAAAACTACAACGAATAAAATATCTCTATACGCAGATGACATCTTAATTTATATTACAAAACCGGAGATTAGTATTCCCAATCTATTTAATGTTATAAATAAGTTTAGTACATTTTCCGGGTATAGAATTAATTGGAATAAAAGTGAAATTATGCCTATAACTGGAATAAAATTAAATATATTAGAACAATTCCCACTTAAAATAGTCATGGACAAACTCAGATATCTAGGAATTAATGTACCTAAATCGTATAACTGTCTATTGAAATATAATTACCCTCAATTATTAAATAAACTAAAAAAAAAATATTTTATATTGGAAAACACTACCTATATCAATGATCGGTAGAATAAATGCTATAAAAATGATTTTTTTTTACCACAATTGTTATATTTATTTCAAGCCATCCCTGTATATCTCCCTAAAAATGTTTTTAAAAAAAAATAGATATTTTGGTTAATATTTTTATTTGGGACTATAAAAACCACCGAATAAGTAAAAAACATCTATGTAAATCTAAAATAAATGGTGGACTAGCACTACCAAATTTCTTATATTATTTCTGGGCAGTTCAGATTAAGAATATGAATTTTTGGTTGGTAAATTTAGATCATGAACCAAGCTGGCTAAAGATGGAAAAGGAAGTCTGTTTGCCTTTTGATGTAGGTTCGATTCTTTTTGCACCAAGGGAAGTACAAAAAAAAATGTATGGGGACAACCCTATAATTCATAGCAATAGACGTATTTGGAAACAAATAGTTAAGACCCTACATATGGATAATTTGTCACTTTGTTTGCCAATTATGAATAATCCTTTGTTTAGGCCCTCTGTATTGGACAAGGGGTTTAAACACTGGAATGATTTAGGAATTAAAAGGATAGAACATCTTTACAAGAAAGGACAATTTCTTTCATTTCAAGAGTTACAGGATATCTATGGATTGCAATCAAATAACATATTTAGGTATTTACAAATTAGAAACTATATTAAGTCAAATACGCAAGACTATAAAAATAGAAAACCAGGATTATTAGAATTGTTTAATAAACACCCAAATACAGAAAAATTAATAGCGTATATATATATAATACTATTTTGGATATGGAAATCCCAACTTTGGAAATATATCGACAAACATGGGAAAATGAAATAGGTTTATCTATAACGAAGGAAACTTGGGAAGAAAGCCTACAATGTATACATCGCTGCTCATTAAATGCTAGACATATATTGATACAATTTAAGGTATTACACAGATTACATTATTCAAAAACGAAATTAAATAGAATTTATTCTAACATTTCTCCTATTTGTGATAAATGTCAGAACTTGGAAGCTAATTTAACGCATGGTTTTGTAACATGTATAAAACTTAATTATTATTGGACAGAAATCTTTAGAGTTATCTCTGAAGTTCTTAAAATCAAACTGGACCCAGATCCAAAATTAATAATATTAGGAGTTCTGGATTCAAATCTAATATTAACAGTAAACCAAAAAAAATTCTTGGATTACTGTTTGATAATAGGGAAAAAATTAATATTGAAATTTTGGAAGGGAACATTATCCCCCACAATTAAAATGTGGACAGTGGAAATGTTGGAGACGTTGCATTTGGAAAGAATCAGATTTGTCCTAATGGACAAATACAAACTCTTTGAACAGATATGGTCTCCATATACAGAATATTTGAAGGGGTAGCTGTTCTTGGCATCACAACTCAATGGGTACCCAGCAGGATCAGATGAAAATAACTTTCTGTTTGTCTTTTTGATTTGTATACATGTCTCTATTGATATTGCTATTTGAAATTGTGTTATTCACTATTAAGATGTATACTATAATCTTTCTTTTTTTAATATATATATATAATACTTTGTTTTAATTAAATACATATAACAAGAATATATACATATTTTTTTTCTTCTCTCTCTCTTCTCTTTCTATATCAAAATTATTATTTAATCACTATTCTTATTGATTAAAATCTATTATTTTCTTTTTCTACTTTCTAAAAAAATAGAAGTTTATAAGAACTACTTGTAACATTCGTATACTTATTGAAATAAGTTGGTTGTGTATTTGAAAAGTTGTTATACCGTTGTTATGATGGATTACTTATAATAAAAATATTATTACACAAGTGACAAATTCAATACATTCATTTCAAATCGGTTTGTGGTGAGAGGGTGTCTTCTTTTCAGTCTTTCAACTGCACGGTGGCGCATTGGTAGAATTGCTGCCTTACAGTGCTTGCAGCGCCAGAGACCGGGATTTCATCCCGACTACGGGTGCTGTCTGTAGGTAGTTTGTATATTCTCCCCGTGACCGCGCGGGTTTTCTCCGGGATCTTCTGTTTCCTCCCACACTCCTACAGATTTAATTGGTTTGGGTTTGTATACTTGGTGTAAGTGTAAATTGTCCCTAGTGTGTGTAGGATTATATTCTTGTGTGGGGATCGCTGGTCGGAGCGGACTCGGTGAGCCAAAGAGGCCTGTTTCTATGCTATATCGAGGGTTGGCAACATTCCCGTATTAGCCGGGACATCCCGTATATTGGGCTAAATTGGTTTGTCCCATACGGGACCACCCATGTCCCGTATTTGACTGCTACTACTCGGGTCAAGGGGACTGTCAGGTCGGAGAGCCGCGTCTGGCTACGCCTCACCCGTCCCGACGTAGTGCAGCCCATGAAGTGCAGCAGCAGTGCCTCGCCCGTGTCCCCGTCGGTCGGCAGCCCAGCCAGCAGTCAGACCTTCGCACCTTCACTTACCGCAGACACCACCACCATGGCCGATCATCGGTTCATGAGGTGGATGGGGTGCTGGACTTTGAGAGCGGCCACGTACGGGCCAAAACTCCTCAGCTGGCCTACCGGCTGGGCTTTGTGTGCAGTCCAGCACCCAGGCTAACTCATCATTCACCCAGCCACGGCCGAATCAGTCAACGAATTGCCGTTGGGAATTTGTCCCTTATTTTGACCTTTTGTCCCTTATTTGGGAGTGAGAAAGTTGGCAACCTTAGATGTATCTCTAAAACTAAAACTAAAACTAATCATCACAGAAACAATCCTTGTTAACCCCACATGTTCCCCTGATGTTATGCAGGCCACCTAACCTTTATTACTTGATTTTTTTAAAATCTTACTTTTACGGATGCGTCTGATATTAGTTCTTTTGTAAAATTCGTATGATTTGGATTCCTTCCGTGAACCAGTGGATTTTTATTCTCCTACCCTACCGGGTTTAATAGTAAGATTAAACTAGAACTTACCAGTTTGAAGTTTGATCTTTATTTTATGAGGAGTCGAGTTGAGGGACTACGTGAATAGAAGCCCGTACAGCCGTTGGTGCGTCAATCTTCAAAGCATCGGAATGAATTCACAGCTAACAATGACTGAAGTATAATGGTAAGATGATAAAACTAGAACTACCAGATGAGATCTATGAGGGTGGGAGTGGAGGGCACGTAGTCCCTCAACTCGACTCCTCATAAAATAAAGATCAAACTTCAAACTGGTAAGTTCTCATTTAATCTTACTATTTTACTTCGGAGTCACGTGAGTGACTACGTGAAGACTTCAAAGCACTGTGAATTCATGCCGCAGATCGAAATCCGCCGTTCACACTGCCTGGATTGACTCAAAAGTCGTTAACAATCAATCATGCATCATTAACACATTTGTTAAATGAATAACAGTTTATTTACAAACAAATCATAACAAACCCCTCTAACTCAGGGGGAAAGTGTAACAGTACTCAAAACAGAATCAGCAAACATCCCGAGCCTTGAAATCGGCTTGTGATAAAACCTCTGAAAAGTTAGCTCACTGGACCATCCTGCGGCCGCGAGGATATGGTCTATTGGCACGTCCATCGCCCTTGCCGCGGAAGTTGATACCGCCCTGGTGGAATGAGATTTGAATTTATCAGTATCAATTCCAGCACTTGCCAGGACCTGCTTTAGCCACCTTGAAATTGTTTGCACCGACACCTTACTGTGTGGTTTTTTTGTGACTAATAAACAAAGCCGACTCTGTTCCTCTCAGAGGTTGAGTAATCTCAATGTAACGTGATAAATGTGAGACTACACACAAGCGATCATCTGCGGGGTATGCTGAAAACACAATCTTACATCCTGTCATGCCTTTTCTATTATGTTTAAGCAAATCATAGACATAAAATATAATGGCATCTGCCGACACATGCATTCTATCCAGCCGTAGCTTTTGCAACGTTTGTACACGTTGAGCTGAAACCAACGCCATAAGCATGACCACCTTAATAGTTAATTTGGCTATAGATAGGCTTGTAACCGGAGCCCACTGGCGAAGAACCATAAGAACCTCACTCACATTCCAAATCCCGGCATACCTGGGTTTAGGAGGATTAGAATTGAAAACTCCCTTCATGAATTGTGAAACTAACGGATGTGTCCCTACTGTATGTAATTCTGCATTCATAGGTAAATAAGAAGACAGAGCACTTCTGGCTGAATTGATCGCACTATAACTTAATTTTTGGTCGAAATAAAGAGTTGACAAAAACTCCAATACATCCGTGATCCCTGCAGTGTGATATACAATATTCTGCTGTAGGCAGAATTGCTCCCACTTCTTTATGTAGGTGACATATTGCTGCTGTGTACTATCCCTGCAGGCCGACGTGAGAACATCCACAGTCCGATGAGACAGTCCTCTCCCCAGGTATGGCCTCCTTAAAATCTGCAAATTAACAGATCAATACGATCATGTTAAAGGATGTTGATCCCCAGTGACTGGATTTACCAGTAGATTTTCATTCTTGGGAATAAGCATGTAAGGTTCCCTAGCCATTTGTAATACAACGGGAAACCATGCTTGTGTAGGCCAATCTGGCACTACCAATACCCCTGAAGCGGAGTCCTCCTTGATCTTTTGCAAACATCTGCTGATGAGACAGAATGGAGGAAATACATACACACACATTCCTCCCCAATGCAGCGAAAACACATCCACTGCTACTGCACCAAGATCTGGTTCCCATGAAACATATCGAGGTAACTGATGATTTAATCGAGATGCAAACAAGTCAATATCTGGCAATCCATACTAAACAATCATTTGGTTAAATACATCCTGATTTAACATCCATTCAATGTTGTCATTAAACTGACGTGACCTAGTGTCAGCTACCGTGTTGAACCTTCCTGGCAGATAAAGTGCTGAAAGCCAGATATTTTGGTCAATACACCAGCTCCAAATCTGGTTAGCCAGTCTATCACAAGACTGTGACTTAACTCCACCCATGTGGTTTACATATGCCACTGCTGTGGTGTTGTCAATCTGAACCTGCACATGCAGATCCCTCCTTGTAGAACAATAAGCTTTGAGCCCATACCAGGTGCCCAACAACTCTAAATAATTAATCCCTCTTAGTTGAAGAAGCGATGTCTCATCCACATTCCATCTGCCTCCACAACTAGAAGACATGTCTGTTGCACCCCAACCCAGTGCACTTACATCAGTCTGTAATATCAATGATGGTGGTTCCACCAAAACCTTCCTAAAAACTTGTTGAAACATTTGCTATCCACCATTGTATGTCAGCAATCGCCCCAGCTGACAACTGCATAGGCCTATCATAATGGCCCCTTTGTATTCTCAGTGCCTGTTCCTTTGATCGTTGTAATTGTTGATGATGCAGAGGACCATACTTGCACAGCTGGAAATGCTGCCACCAACTTCCCAATTAACCTGGCTACTTGTCTAATCGAAGGCCTTTGTTCTCCAATGAGATTAACACAGTCCTCAATTAACTGATTCAATTTATCCCTGGCAAAGTCACCAACATGTGATTTGAATTAATGGTAAATCCCAGATAATCAATAATTTGGACTGGTGATAATTTAGATTTATCTGGATGAATCACAAATCCCAATTGTTCAAAAGTGATTTTAACAACTGAAACTGATGATTGAGTTTCAGCATGAGTCTTTCCAACAATCAGAATATCATCCAAGTAGGCCATTACCACATGCCCCTTAGCTCTAAGTAACGCTAACACAGGTTTTACCAATTTAGTAAATAACCTAGGAGCTGAAGTTAATCCATTCGGCAATGCCCTGAATTGCCACAGCTGAGTCATCCAATTAAATTTCAAATACCTTCTATCATCCTCATGAATAGACACTGAGTAATACGCATCCTTTAAATCAATAGTTGCCATATAACACCCTTTGGACACTAGATGTTTGGCCGTGATAAAGGTTTCCATTTTGAAATGCCTATAACAAACAAACTTGTTCAAACTCGATAAATCCAAAATAATTCTACACCCCCCAGTCTTTTTAGATCTGGGAAATATATTTGACACAAATTGTCGACTTTGATAGACAGAAGGCTCAATTACCCCTTTCTTATGCAACGACTGAATCTCTGCTTGAATAAGCACATTTTCTTCATCTGGAAAAACAAGTTTACAACTAGGAAAATGTTGATTAGGTAGACTGTCCTTAGAGTAAAATTCAATTTTCACCCCTTCAATACTACTAAGTATGAACAAATCAGATGTCAACTGCTGCCATTGTTTGAGAAACAATTTTAACCTTCCCCCAATTTGAACAGGAACATCAATTAATTTATCGTCTGTTGATGTTTTCCTTACCTGCATCTTTCCTTGCGGATCTTGTTGTCCTCGACCTCTTGTGGAGAAAGGCACCTTCCCCTTCATGCTGGCAGCCTGCCAGTTCCGAAATTGGAAACCTGAACGGCACGTTCCTTCTCCTGCATCCACATTAGTTCCTTTCCAATATGGAGAAAACCTTTTGCCCTGCTTACCAGCCGGCTTAATGAGGGCCATAGTTTTAACATCTTCATGACATTCTTTGACTCTTTTCGCAAGGTTACCTCCAAACAACAGATTTTGTGGTGGTACACTGGTTGGTTTGCACAAACTTGCCAAACTCAGATTAAGCACTGGCCTAATAGCAGCCCTCCTGATGTTATTGATTTCAAAAAAATCCCTTACAATAATCGCTTACAATAATCGCATTACAAAGAAATCCAAGTCCATCCTGGTGTGCGTCAACCACATTGCTTGGGTCAATCACTTTCACCACAGCTGTAATACCTGCTGACAACAGTTTAAGCACTTTTTGGAACTTCATCTCCTGGGCCCTAGCAGGCATACCCATCTGTGACCAAATTTGGTGATTAACCACCGGTACCTTCAGGAGATCACAATTAACAGGAGCCTTATAATTTTTTGCTGCTTCATCCAGAGCTAGCTCCTGTAACTGGTGGGAGAGCATATACTGAATGGCTTCAGCCAATTCCCCATCAATCGCCTCTCCTGCCTCTCTAGGCTCAGCAAACTTCCCAGCAATGTTCGGGATTACCTCCACCCGAACTTCTTTACTGCTCTCCCCCAGCATAGACTCAGTGTCAGCAAACTGCACTGATGGAACATCCTCCTCACAGGCAGGATAGTTCTGCAGCCCTGAAACAGGCGCTGCTAGCACAAGCTCTCCATCAGCCTGGCTTGGGCACCACTCCTCCTCACGGAGCTGGTCCCTGTCGAGCATTCTTTGTAATAAAATCTCGACTTGGGAGAGCCGTGAGCAAACGGACTCTCCAATGGAGGGTATAACCTCCTGGCCCGACTCAAATACGGGCCTGACAGACCTTCCGCCCTACTGGCAAGCCTTCACTGCCCCCCGGCAGTGGGTCCGCAACCACTGGCTGTGTAGCCAGCACCGGACCAGGTGTACCAGACGGGCCTCCTTCCCCAACACTCTCCTGGTCATTCTCCTTTCTACCTGCGGAGCGCCTCGCCGACACCTTCTTTACTTTCTGCAACATATCTCCTTCAAACCGTCGCAGAAATGACCTATGGTAAAAACTTCAACAATCTTACCTCCGTTTTTAAACTTACCGCTCGGAGGAGCGCTGCTGCTCCAACCGCGACTGCACCAGCGTCTGACGTCATGACGCACCAACGGCTGTACGGGCTTCTATTCACGTAGTCACTCACGTGACTCCAAAGTGAAATTTGGTTCATGTTTTGGTTGATTACCAAGATGATGAGATACAGATACAGCTACTCTACTGTAAATCCATGGGGATTACTCTCCATATTCTCCTTATTGGTGGAGATACCCTATTAAGAAAAAATAGTTAGTGTGATATAGTTCTTCAACAAAAAAACAGACAATTTTTGGACCGACATCCATGCCAACCTAAATTTCCATCCAAACTATTTCTATTTATCTGGTTTGACCTCTCTAAGCCTTCCCTGTCCATGTACCTGTCCAAATGTCTTTTAAATATTAAAAAAAAAAAGAGTAGGAGTAAACGGGTCCTTTTCACAATGGCAGGCAGTGACTAGTGGGGTACCGCAGGGCTCAGTGCTGGGACCCCAGCTATTTACAATATATATTAATGATCTGGATGAGGGAATTGAAGGCAATATCTCCAAGTTTGCGGATGACACTAAGCTGGGGGGCAGTGTTAGCTGTGAGGAGGATGCTAGGAGACTGCAAGGTGGATAGGCTGAGTGAGTGGGCAAATGTTTGCAGTATAATGTGGATAAATGTGAGGTTATCCACTTTGGTGGCAAAAACAGGACTATTATCTAAATGGTGGCTGATTAGGAAAAGGGGAGATGCAGCGAGACCTGGGTGTCATGGTACACCAGTCATTGAAAGTAGGCATGCAGGTGCAGCAGGCAGTGAAGAAAGCGAATGGTATGTTAGCTTTCATAGCAAAAGGATTTGAGTATAGGAGCAGGGAGGTTTTACTTCAGTTGTACAGGGTCTTGGTGAGACCACACCTGGAGTATTGCGTACAGTTTTGGTCTCCAAATCTGAGGAAGGACATTATTGCCATAGAGGGAGTGCAGAGAAGGTTCACCAGACTGATTCCAGGGATGTCAGGACTGTCTTATGAAGAAAGACTGGATAGACTCGGTTTTATACTCTAGAATTTAGGAGATTGAGAGGGGATCTTATAGAAACTTACAAAATTCTTAAGGGGTTGGACAGGCGAGATGCAGGAAGATTGTTCCCGATGTTGGGGAAGTCCAGGACAAGGGGTCACAGCTTAAGGATAAGGGGGAAATCCTTTAAGACCGAGATGAGAAAGACTTTTTTCACACAGAGAGTGGTGAGTCTCTGGAACTCTCTGCCACAGAGGGTAGTTGAGGCCAGTTCATTGGCTATATTTAAGAGGGAGTTAGATGTGGCCCTTGTGGCTAAGGGGATCAGAGAGTATGGAGAGAAGGCAGGTACGGGATACTGAGTTGGATGATCAGCCATGATCATATTGAATGGCGGTGCAGGCTCGAAGGGCCGAATGGCCTACTCCTGCACCTAATTTCTATGTTTCTACGTTTCTAAATATACCTGCCTCAACCATCTCCTCTGGCGGTTTCTTCCATCTACCCACCACCCTCTCACCATAAACCTATATCTTCTGGTTCTTGATTCATCAATCCTAGGTAAAAGGCTATGTACATTCACCCTGTCATGGTTTCATACCCCTCTCAGTCACCAACATGCCAACAAATAAAGTCCCAGCCAGCCCAACCTCTCCTTCTAATTCAGTTCCTCAAGTCCTGGCAATATACTCACAAATCCTTACTGCACTATTTTCAGCCTAATGGCATCTTTCCTCTGGCAGGGTGATGCACATAATACTCCAACCCTTACTTTTTTTTGTAAAACACATCTGCACTTCCTTATTTCTACAGGGCAGGACAAGTCTTTGATTATATTGGCTGTTTTTCCGAGGCAGAGTGAAATACTGTAATTAATCAACATGACATAAAATCATTAAAAGCAAACTTGAAACTACTTCCTCCTATTCAGATGCAACATAATCCCTCTCACTCACTCCAAGCACTTGATTGCTGATGGTGGTAGTACCATGTCCAACAGTACATTACACTCCATGCTGAGAGAGAGTTTGTGGGCCACTGCTCACTATGAGGACTGAGACTGCTCTCTTCATCACCTCACTCTCAGATCAATTTTAGTTTTCATTCATAATGTTTATATGATCAATGATAAATATATCACCAATCAGTGACTCATTTAAAATAGATTTTGGGCTGTAGAAAGTCTTATGGGTAGTTAATTGAAAATTTAGAAACTGGCAACTGTTGTAGCTACTGGGATTTATTATTCCTCTGATTTATTGACACAGAAATTCAGTTGTGGAGTGTATGTTTAAGCACTGAAAATGAAAATTACTGTGCGCAATCGATATCTGCATCTTGCAACACCAGTGGCATGATTGTCGCAGCAGTGCATGAAGCATGCAAAACAAAAATGACTAATATAATTGAAACACAAGATCTACTCCAGTTGATGCCTTCTTGTGAGATTGTTTCAGGTACATGCAGCAGTCAATCAGGCATGGGACAGGTCTGATGGTGAGGCATTGTCTCTGGGAATGTATGGTCTGGTATTCATGGGGTGGGGAGGGAGCTTCCATAAGTTGAGTCCACCCACCTGGAAAACAAACACACATGAGACTGCAGATACTGGAATCTTAAGCAAAAAAAAAAGTGTTGTAGGAACTCATCGAGTCAGGCAGCATCCTCAAAGGGAAATGGACGGATGACGTTTTGGGTCAAAATCTTTCTGATGGAGTAAAGACGCACACACCTTTTTTCTGACGAACAAGGTTTGACTGACTGAGTCGCTGCCTCACAGTACCAGTGACCAATGTTCAATCCTGACCTCGGGCACTCTCTCTGTGGAGTTTACATGTGCTCCCTGTGATCATGTGAGTTTCTCCTGTGTGCTCCAGTTTCCTCTCGCAATCTAAAGATGTGCGGGTCAGTAGGTTAATCGGCCTCTGTTAATTGCGCTTGGATGGCTTCTGTCTGAGGCCAGACATGAGATTTGTGATTGAATAGCAAGCTTCAACTGAGTTAAATGCAAAGTCATTGAGAATTACAAGTGCTAATTGAGTGCTTGTGTACTTTACATGATCTAAGTGCTATCAAATGTCCAATTGTACTAAATTTCACTTCCCTCTTCTCTGCTCTCGTTGAACAGAAAATACAAAAGCTTGAAAGAACGCCACCAGATTCCAGAACTGCTTCTTCCCCACTGTTATCAGATTATTGTGGTCCTCCCATAAACTAGAGTGTAGTTGGTCATCCAATTACTTCATTGTGGATCTTGGATATTTTCTCTACAACTTTAACACTATATTGCAGTAAGTCTGGATTCCTCATTCTGATATATTTTCCCTTCGCACTCTTGTACTTGTGTATGACTTGATTGTACTCATGTGTAGTATGATTTGAGAGCATGTAAACAAAGCTATTCACTGTATCTTGGTGCACACGACAATAACACATCAATACCAATACCAAGTAGAAACAAGGAACTGCAGAAGCTGGCTTACAAAAAAAAAGACACAAACTGCTGGAGTAACTCAGCCGGTCAGGCAGCAACTCTGGAGAGCATGGATAGGTGATATTTCGAGTCAGGACTCCTTTTGTCTAATATCAATACCAATTGGTTTCAGCAGTTTATTTTTTCGCTGTTGATGTTGACATCTGATAGAGACAGAGGGGCAACTATATTGATATCAGATCCAAGTTTCAGTTCCAACAATCACCAGCCTGAAACTGTTTACAAATGCTGAAATGAACAGTTTTTCATTTGCAAACACAGAATTTTCTAGCACCTATTTTTATTCTATATTTCTTGCCAACATCTGAACTTCCTCTAACAACAGGTTAAATATGTTGTAGGAGGATTCAGTGCTGGAGAAATAAACTCTCTCAAACTATGACTTTTACAGATGGAAGTAAATGAGTTGAGGAAGGTGCTGGAAAAAAAAAGTCACATCCAGTGTGTGTGGAGTGAGAAACATAGTTGATGTTTCAGGTTGCTAGCTTTTACCCCCAAGAAGGACAAGAGCACAGGGAGACGTTGCTACCTGTATGCTTCCCACCCTCCCCATCCCCCAAGTCACACACCATTCTGACTTGCCTATGTATTTCCACTAAGCCCTGGAACTCCCTCCCCAGCAGCCTGTTCACCCGAACAACTGCAGCAGTTCAAGGAAATAGCTCATCTCCAGCTTCTTTTGGATATACCCGGACAAAGGAACACTATGTACCGTCTCTTGAAATACCATAGGCTTACTTTCTAATTTTGCTTCATGCTAATCTTGTTTTTGCAGTCTTTTTTTCTTTTTACTGTCTTGCAAAATTTATGCTGGTGCAAGCAAGATTTTTTTTATTGTACCTGTACCTCACTGTACTTATGCATATGACAATAAACTCAATTTGGCTTAACATGACTTGGGAAATTGACAAAAATGTTGACATCAGTGACGCCGGTGTCCTAAAGAAATGAATGAGCAAAAGGGATTCAGAGAAGATATTGGGAATATGAGATTAAAGAATGAGTGCCTGAGAATAGATTTTTTAAATCACACAATTAATCTCCATTCACTCCATCTATAGAACCATTCACACCATAGTAATTCTCCTTTCCCCCCTCTCATATCAAGAGCATCTTCTCTCTCACACAGTTATCACACTATTGAATGGACCTCTCAGATGCTGGGGATGAAATCCTGATCTTCCAATCTACATGGTTGCAGCCCTTGCACATTTTTTAAATCTGTGTTTTCTCTGTAGCTGTAATCCTATATTCTACACTCTTTCCTTTCTCTTTTTGCATTGCCTGTTGTATTTGTGTATGGTTTGATTGTACTCGTGTATAGTAGTATCAGTCTGGATAGTACACAAAATAGTAAGATTAAATGAGAACTTACCAGTTTGAAGTTTGATCTTTATTTTATGAGGAGTTACGATGAGCGATTACGTGAAGAACCCCGCCAATCCGCATGCGCATCAATCTTCAAAGCAGCGGTATGAAATCACAGATAACAGTAACTGAAGTAACATAGTAAGATTTTAAACCAGACCTTCCCGTTTACCTTTAAGATTTTGAGGGCCGGGAGCGGTGGGCACGTAATCGCTCATCGTAACTCCTCATAACATAAAGATCAAACTTCAAACTGGTAAGTTCTCATTTAATCTTACTATTTTCCGAGTCACGTGAGTGATTCCGTGAAGATTTCAAAGCTCTGTGATTTCACGCCAATCCAAATCCAGGCGTCTCCAACTGCATCAGTTGACTCAGGAGGAGTGAATAATGAGCAATACATTGAAACATGGTACTGATTAACATGTTGATGCTTTAATTCACAAATAAACAAAAGAAAAAACACAATAGCGACTCCTCTCTCCCAGGGAGAAGCTATGAAACAGAACTTAAAACGGAATGGGCGAACACCCCGGGTTCAATAAGTGGTTTATTATAAAACCTCTGAAAAGTCAATTCATTTGATCATCCTGTGGCCGCGAGGATATGGCCTAGAGGGACGTCCATTGCCCTCGCTGCTGACGTTGATGCCGCCCTGGTGGAGTGAGATTTAAAATTGTCAGTATTAACTCCTGCACAACCCAGCACTTGTTTCAGCCATCTTGAAATGGTCTGAACGGACACTTTCATATGTGGCTTTTTGTGGCTAATAAACAATGCTACTTCGGAGCCTCTGAGGCTCTTCGTGACCTCAATATAGCGCCTCAAGTGCACCACTACACACAGCCATAAACCCGTGGGATATGCTGACAGTACAAGCTTGAATCCTGACACCCCTGGTCTGCTTTGTTCAATTAGGTCATAGATGTAAAACATAACGTCATTCTCTGATGACACCATCCTGTCCAGACGCAGTTTGTGCAAAGACTGAACTCTTTGCGCTGATAGCAGCACCATGAGCATAACCAACTTTAGGGTAATCTTTGGCAATGACAAGGATGTGGCTGTGCCCCACTGACGAAGCAGCTTCAGTACCATGCTCACATCCCAGATTTCAGAGTACCTAGGCCTGGGGGGATTGGAATTAAAAACAGCCTTCATAAATCTGGATATTAACGGATGAGATCCTACAGACTGAAGTTCCGACCCCCGGCATAGGTAAGACGACAGAGCACTCCTGGCACTATTGATGGCACTATAGCTCAAACCTTCATTAAAAGATAACTTGGACAGAAATTCGAGCACATCTGGGATGGAAGCTGTGTGGTATGTAATGTTCCCATGTAAACAAAACTCCTCCCATTTCCCGACATGAGAGATGTACTGCTTTTTCGTACTATCCCTCCACTATGACATCCACGGTACGATTGGATAGTTCAAGACCCAGGTATGGCCTTCTTAGAATCTGCAAATTAACAGATTAACACGATCATACAACGGGTGTTGATCTCCAGTCACAGGGTGCACCAATAGATCATGACGTTTTGGAACCACCATAACAGGCTGTGGAATAATGTCCGAAATGAGAGGGAAACATGGCTGTGTAGGCCAGTCGGGTACCACCAAAACTCCTGAAGCGGAGTCCTGCTTGATCTTGGTCAAGCACCGACTGATGAGGCAGAATGGGGGAAATGCATATAAAAACATTCCGCCCCAATGTAGCGAGAACGCATCTACCGCTACTGCCCCTGGATCTGTTTCCCATGAAACATACTTCGGTACCTGGTGTATGAGTCTGGATGATTCAACATTCATTTTGTGTTGTCATTGAATTTGCGTGACCTGGTGTCTGCCACCATATTAAATCTGCCTGGCAAGTAGACAGCTGAAATCCAAATGTTCTTTTTAATGCACCCGTGCCAAATAAGGTTAGCCAATCTGTCACAAGATTTTGACTTGATTCCACCCATGTGATTAACATACGCCACTGCCATGGTGTTGTCAATCTGAAGCTGAACATGTAAGTGATGCTTAGTGATACAATAAGCCTTGAGCCCGTAAAATGCTCCTAAAAGCTCTAAATAATTAATTCCATGTGATTGGCGATTAAACGCCTCGTGCATATTCCATCTGCCTCCACAGCTAGAAATTGTATCAGTAGCTCCCCAACCTAGTGCACTAACATCAGTCTGCAAAACAACTGAAGGTGCTTCCATCAGAATTTTGCTAAAACAATTTGAAATGTTTCTTATCCACCACTGTAATTCAGCAATGGCTTCAAATGGTAATTGCATGGGCCGGTTTAAATGACCTGCATGTATTCTGAGTGCCTGTACCTTTGCCCTCTGTAAATTTTGGTAATGCAAAGGTCCATACTGCACAGCTGTAAAGGCAGCCACCAATTTGCCTATCAAACTGGCCACCTGTTTAATTGAAGGTGATTGCTCCCCCAAGAGCTTGAAACAGCCTTCAATTAAATCTAATCTCTTGCCCTTGGGCAGAGGCACAGACATGTGAGTTGAATTGACTGTGAATCCCAAATAGCCAATTACTTTAACCGGCACCAATTTTGATTTAGCTGGATGGATGAGAAACACCAATCTCTCAACCATGAGTTTAACAGCTGAAACCGATAACTCAGCTGCCACCCGGGTTTTTCCAATTATTAAGATATCATCCAAATAAGCCATTACAATATGACCCTGAGCCCGGAGTAACCCCAGTACTGGTTTTAGCAGCTTTGTAAATAATCTAGGGGCTGAGGTTAACCCATTAGGCAGTGATTTAAATTGCCATAATTGCCCCATCCACCTAAATTTCAAATATCTCTGATACTCTTTATGAACAGGCACTGAGTAATATGCATCCTGAAGACCTATACAAGCCATATAACACCCTCTGGAAACCAATTGCTTGGCAGTAGCAAATGTTTCCATTTTAAAATGATTTTACTTCAGAGTCATGCGAGTGACTACGTGAAGAAGGCCATCAGTCCGCTTGCGCATCATTACATCTGAAGCATGCGTGAACGACTGACTGGCAGGTGCGTCGCGTCCTTCCAGTGGTAAGTTTTAAAAACCCAGGTAAGTGTTTTCAAAAACTACTCTGCGGTCGTTTTGGCGGGTTCATATTTCTTGTCCCTCTAGCGAGAAGAACCTACCATGTTGAAGGTAAGGAGACGGTCTGCGGGGAAGCCGGCTACTGAAGACCGCGGAGCTGCGGGTAGCGGGCGACTGTCCGAATCACCTACCAGGCCGCTGGCGGTGGGACCAGCGGCAGCAGACTTGGTGCCTCAGGAGAGCACCGTGGCATCCCGCCGGGGCGCAAGGTGACTCACAAGTCTGCCAGGCCCGTAGACTCAGACGAGTCCGGGCCAGAGGGATCCCCTCCTACACTGGGAAGTGTCTGTGGGCGACTTTCCCAGATGGAGCACCTATTGGAGAGGTGGCTGCAGACCAATCTGCTCCAGAGGAGGGAGCAGTATCAGCCCGGGTCTCCATGGGAGCCCGCGCTAGCAGCACCGTACACAGGGCTGCGAAGTGTCTCCCTCTCTGGAGAGGGGAGTACACAGAGTCAGTATTATCCTGACTCAGAGCAGGGAGGCACATCAGGTGAACACTCTCGGGGGCATGGGGCCGAAGTGCCTTTACTGGCTTCCAAATTCGCCATTCCAACTCCTGGAGCACCCCTGGATGAAGAGCTGGCCACTACAATAAATTACCTGGCGTCGCATGAGCTCAAAGACCTGGCTATGGAGGAGACCTCCAACAGATATCATACACCTGCCAACTGTGCCCCCCTCAATGTGCCGGCCGTCACCCACTCTATCTGGGGTCATATTGGAGCGGGTGTAAGAGCCCAGGAAGTCAAGTTCCAAAAAAATGTAAAATTATTGGCCTCAGGCATAACGGCCTTTGCGAGGTCCGTAGATGGGGGGCTGCTGACGGAGACACAGCAAGATGCTGTGGGGCTTCTCTGTAATGCCCATTTTGAAATAAACTGTCTGCGTAAAAACGCAATACGGCCGGCACTCAATCCAAAATTTGCTGTACTGTGGAAGGCCAGCAACGTCTAGCCGGCCAATTATCTATTTGGGGCAGACCTGCCGAAGCAGGTCCGCGAGCTGGACGATGAGGCAAAGACTATACACCTCATGAGCCGAGCCCCAACAACACCCAGGGGCTCATTATACCGGGCTCACCCCTATGCCGCCTTCAACACCTGGCGAAACCAGCCTAGAGGCTCTTGGACAGGAGGAAGACTCGAGCTGGAAGCACCGAGGTCTTTTTTAGGGGTAGGCCCCAGCCGGCTCACGGATGCGCGGGGGGCACCCGCCATCAGCCCTCCTTCCCAAGGCACGAGGACGGAAGCCAGGACCACACCGGCAGTAACGACCAAGGTAGGAGAACCTAGTTCCTTGTGGAACACCTTACACATCACTCACTCACAAGTTGGGGGGAGATTGCGACACTTCTTGCATGAATGGAACTGGATCACAGCAGACCCGTTCATACTACACAGTATACAAGGTTTTAAAATTGAGTTCCTTCTTGATTCACCACCACACACACAAAATTTACCAAACCGCACATATGTGTTGTCACAACAGGAAAGATTCGAGGTACAAGCTGAAAGTCAGGCTGTACATACAAAAGGGGTGATTCAGAGGTCGCCACAGGAATCACACCAATTTGTATCCAACATATTCACCAAGCAGAAAAGGGATGGAGGATGTCGTACCATCCTAGACTTGATGGAACTCAATACCTATGTGCAGTATAAACATTTTAAAATGGATAACTTTGGCACAGCCATTCAACTGGTTCCCAAAGGATGTTATATGGCAGACATTGATCTAAAAGATGCATACTACTCAGTATCCATTCACAGGGAGCACAGGAGATATTTCAAATTTAACTGGATGGGGCAACTGTGGCAGTTCAATGGGCTGACTTCAGCTCCTAGACTATTTACAAAATTATTAGAACTAGTTCTGTGGCTACTATGAGCTCAGAATCACATGGTTATGGCTTATTTGGATGACATTTTAATAATTGGGGGCACCAAGGAATCAGCTGAATCATCTGTTTCGGCCACCAAACTCATGTTTGAGAGATTGGGGTTTCTAATCCATCCAGTTAATTGAAAATTTACTCCAACCAGGGTAATTGATTATCTGGGGTTCACAATTAACTAAATTCAAATGTCGGTGACACTGCCAAGTGGCAAGCAATCAGAGTTAATGGAAGCCTGCAATAAGCTAATTGTTAAACAGCAGCCAACAATCAGACAAGCAGCAAGTGTAATTGGCAAGCTTGTGGCAGCTTTTCCAGTTGTACGTTTCAGACCTTTGCACTATCAAAATTTACAATGTGCAAAGGAACAGGCACTCAAATCCCATGCAGGCCAAATCGGAAGACCCATGCAATTGCCACCAGAGGCCATTGCTGAATTACACTGGTGGGCAACGAATATACATCACTGCTCTAAGAAAATTCTAATTGCTACACCATCGGTAATCTTACAAACCAATGCAAGTGGCCTGGGCTGGGGAGCAACAGACACCATCTCCAGCTGCGGAGGTAGATGGAATGTGCAGGAGTCCTTAATTCTTCAGCAACATGGTATTAACTACTTAGAGTTGTTGGGAGCACTCGATGGACTAAAGGCTTATTGCAGCAATATGCATCATGTGCATGTTCAACATCAGATTGACAATACCACGGCGGTGGCGTATGTCAATCACATGGGTGGAATGAAGTCTCCAGTAACATGTGACAAATTGGCAAACCTTCTTTGGCATTGGTGTATTGCAAGGAACATTTGGGTCACAGCAATCTACCTACCAGGTAGATACAACATGGTGGCGGACACTAGATCATGGAAATTCAATGATAATACAGAATGGATGTTGAATCATGACGTGTTTAACAACATTGTCGCCCAATATGGCATGCCGGATATTGACTTGTTTGCACCCAGATTAAATCACCAGTTACCCAAATATGTGTCATGGGAGCCAGACCCAGGGGCAGTGGCAGTAGATGTATTCGCACTGCATTGGGGGGGAATATTCTTGTACGCTTTTCCTCCATTTTGCCTCATCAGCCAATGCTTGGTAAAAATAAAGCAAGACAATGCCACAGGCATTTTGGTAGTGCCAGACTGGCCTACCCATTTCTGGTTCCCACTAGTCCTGGGAATAATGACACAGCCTCTCATGGCTGTCCCCAAAAGCAGGGATCTGCTGGTACACCCAGTAACGGGGGGCAACCACCCACTACATGACCAAATCAATTTATTGATTTGCAGATTCTGAGGAGACCATACCTGGGACTCGGACTGGCTGACCAGACAGTGGATGTCATAACAGCGGCCTGGAGGGACAGTACACAAAGGCAGTACGTCTCTCACATCAAGAAGTGGGAGATGTACTGTCATGTCTCCAACATATCATATGATACAGTGTGCATCATGGATGTTCTGGAGTTCCTATCTACTTTATACTATGACCATAAATTAGGCTACAGCGCCATCAACAGTGCCAGGAGTGCACTATCTTCATATTTAGTGCTGGGAATGGGGCACTATCCGGTAGGAACACACTGCCACCCCTTAATTACCAGGTTCATGAAGGGAATATACAACTCAATACCACCCAGGCCACGGTATACGGACATTTGGAATGTGAGCGTGGTGCTAACACTGCTTCGCCAGTGGGCACCAGCCACTTCCTTATCCTTAGTGTGATCATCCTTACCTCCTTACCCTCAATGTGATCATGCCGATGGCGCTGGTAACGGCGCAATGAGTCCAGACGTTGTACAAGCTACGACTGGACAACATGACCATCAATGTTAACACCATAACCTTCATCATCAACGACTTAATCAAACAGAGCAGGCCGAGGGTACCAGGGCCCAAGCTTGAGTTCCTGGCATACCCCGAGGATCCACGATTATGTGTAGTATCACACTTGCACCAGTACATAAAAGTCACGAGGAGCCATCATCGGCTCTGACCTCCCTACCATCGAATAATCTATCGCAGTCGCTGCCTCAAAAAGGCTGCCAACATCATCAAGGGCCCACACCATCCTGACACACACACTCATCTCTCCGCTACCATTGGGTAGAAGGTACAGGAACCTGAAAACTGGTACATCCAGGTTCAGGAACAGCTTCTTCCCCACAGCCATCAGGCTATTAAACTCGCCAACAAACTTTGGTGAAAATTTCTCATTACAGAGTTCCAATTGCTGAACGAATTATGGAAAAATCCAGGGCGAAACCCAGACGGGCCGCGTGGACACCAGCTACGGAGGACCGTGGGAGTGCGGGTAGCCGGCAGCCGTCGGCTTCGCCGTCCGAGTCGCTGACAGTGCGGTCAGCGACTTCAGACTTGGTGCTTCCCAAAGCACTTTGGCAACCCTGAAAGGAGGCAAAGCCAAAAGGAAGTCTGATAGACCTGTGTACTCAGACAAGTCAGGCCAGGAGGATTCTCCTCCTACAAACATGGATAGCGTCTTCGGGCATTTATCCCGGATGGAGCACCTTATGGAAAGGATGCTGCATCATGATATGCTCCATGATATGGAGACATATCAGCGCAGGTCTCCTTTCGTGCCTGCGGCAGCGCCTGGTCCAGGGCTGCTTAATGTCTCCCACTCTGAGGAGGGGAGTGTACGGGGTCAGTATATGACTGACTCCGAATTCGGAGGTATGTCCGTGGAACATACTGGAATGCATGACATGCGTGAGGTTCAAGAATTGCGTGCCATGGCATCAAGGTTTGCAATACCATTGCTAACGGGGGAGTCGCTGCATGATGAGCTGGCTTCCAGCATAAACTACCTCACGTCGCACCAATTACAGGAACAGGTGATGGTTGAAATGGCTGCAAAATACCACACACCTGTAAATTGTGCGTCCCTGAAAGTACCGGCAGTACTTCAGCTCTATCTGGGGATACATTGGAGGGGGCATCAAAGCCCAGGAGATGAAACTCCAAAGAATTTTAAAATTACTGGCTTCAGGCATTACGGCATTTGCCATATCTGTGGAAGGCGGGCCTTTACCGGATGTCCAGCAGGATGCCCTGGTGTTGATGTGCAATGCACACTTCGAAATGAACTGCGTTCGGAAGAATGCCATCAGACCTGCCTTAAATCCCAAATTTGCAGGCTTATGTAAGGCCAGCAAGGTCCAGCCGCCGAATCTTCTGTTCGGGGAAGATCTACCCAAAGAGGTAAAAGACCTGGATGAGGAACCAAAAGCTGTCGGGCTAATCAAGGCACCAAAGACGAGCAAAGCTTCACCGTTTCGGCGACAACACCCCTACGCCTCCATCAGCAGTAAGCGGTTCGCTGAATCTGGTGACAGCTCGAAAGCTGATTTCTCTGGACAGAAGTCTTTTTTAGGCCAAGGCCCAAGCCGGCCCTCATGCGTAATCCGCACACCCCAGCAGTCCTACCCTCCAAACCTCGAGGACGGAAGTAGAACCCGCATCAGGGGCCTTTGGGCCTACCATAACACCACCGGTAACCATGGAGGTAGGTGGGTCTGGTTCTTTCCGGAACATGGGGTGTGTGGACCAGTTACAATTTGGAGGTAGATTACACTTGTTTTTGCATGAATGGCGATGGATAACATCAGATCCGTTTATATTGCACAGTATACAAGGGTTCCAAATTGAATTTCTTCCCAATTCATTGCCACCCACACAACATACACCAAGCCGGGCATTTGTTCATTCCAAACAAGAAGGTTTAGATATAGAAGCTGAAATTCACACATTATACACAAAAGGGGTAATCGAGAAGTCAAGTCATGAACATCACCAATTCGTCTCCAATATATTCTCAAGACAAAAGAAAGATGGAGGATGTCGGATCATCCTTCATTTAACACAACTTAACTCTAATAGACATTTAAAAATGGAAAACTTTGTTATTGCCAAACAACTGATTTCCAAAGGATGCTTTATGGCATGCATCGATCTCAAAGATGCATACTATTTGGTGCCCATTCACAGGGATCACCAGAGATATTTGAAATTTAGCTGGATGGGGCAACTGTGGCAGTTTAAAGTGTTGCCTAATAGGTTAACTTCAGCCCCCAGGTTATTTACCAAATTATTAAAGCCGGTGCTTGGGCTGCTTAGAGCTCAAAAGCACATTCTTATGGCATATCTGGATGATATTCTAATCATAGGAAAAATGCTGAAATTGGCTAAATTGGCTCTTTTAGCTACGAAACATATATTTTAGAAATTGGGGTTTCTCATGCATCCAGTTAAATCCAAGTTGATACCAACTAGAGTTATTAATTATTTGGGATTTACCATTAACTCTATTAATATGTCTGTGACTCTGCCCTGGGGCAAGAGATTAGAATTAATAGAAGCCTGTTGTGGAGCAGTCATCTATTAGACAGGTGGCTGGTGTAATTGGCAAATTAGTGGCTGTTTTTCTAGCCGCACAATTTGGGCCTTTGCATTATCAGAATTTACAACGTGTAAAGGAGCAAGCACTCAAATACCATTTAGGTCATTTTAACAGACCTATGCTATTACCAGCTGAAGCTATATCAGAATTACATGTGGTGGATGACCAATATTCGGCATTGCTCCAGTAACATTTTTTTTTCCACTTTAGTTTTTATTGCTTTTATGTATACTCAAATAAAACACAAATATAACAACGAAACATACAACATTACAATGAAACGTACAACAGTGTAGCGGGGGGTTCAGTTTACAATTAATGATGCAGTATACAGAACTATTTTCATATTAAATCATTTTCCAATAACTTACATTATTGTCAATAAAATTATACAGTGTTGATATCTTTATTTCTATACCTAATCCATTTTCCCATTTTCTGTTAAACTCGTCTTCTTTCACTCTTAGAGAATATGTAATTTTCTCCATGACAAATATTTCCTGTACTATGTCTAACCATTGTCTAAGTTTGGGTGTGTCCGCTGCAAGCCAGTTTCTTGTAACGGGTTTTCTGGCAGCTGTGAAGGATTTTAACCAAGTAATGGCCTTCCTTCAGCACCACTGTATTTATATTACCCAGGTATAAAATGGAACACTTCTTGAAGACTATATATCCTAATACCTCCGTTAATTCTGAATTCACTCTGTCCCAAAATGGTTCTATTTTTGGGCAACTCCAGAAGATATGTGCACGGTTTGCGTCTGTTTGACCACATTGCCTCCAGCATGTTTGCTGCCTTAGAATTTGCTTGCTTTTTATGTTAGGCATAATAAAGAAACAAATCAAATTTTTCCAATTAAATTCTCTCCAATTTTGTGAATTGGTGGATGTCTGTAGTGTTACACACATATGATGCCATTCTTCTTCTGAGATTGTAATGTTCAATTCCTTTTCCCACTTAAATTTTACATAAAATGTAGTTTTAGCTTGACATTCCATTAAACTATGACAAAGTTTAGAAATAATCCTTAATGTTTTTTGATGATGCACACTAACTATCACTTCTATCACTGGATTCTTTTCTTCTAGTACCTCCCTTTTTACCTTTTTATTGTAATAATCTCTCAGTTGGAGGTATCAAAACAAGTCTTGGTTCCGAAGTACAAATCTATCCTTCAAATCTTGAAAACTTCTTAGGTCTCCATTTTCAATAACAGTACAAAATGCAGTAATTCCTTTCTTCATCTACTCTTTAAATGTTGAGTCATACATCAATGGTTTAAATTCATTATCCAAAGCTATCCATCTAAAAACTTTTTGTCGTTTATTCAGTTTAAGTTGTCTGGTAAGAGTGAACCAGGTTTCTAAAGTAAATATTGTTATTGGCTCGATATGTCCAAGAAGCGCTTTTTCTCTCAAAAGTGTTTGTATGTGGAAGTCAGGGATATATGTCTCAATCTCTTTCCACCTAGCTATATAGCTGTCCTCACACCAATTAATTAGTGGTCGAAGTTGGGCTGCATAGAAATATATCCTAAAATTTGGAAGTGCCATTCCACCTTTGTCCTTTGGCAAATGTAGTGTAGTGTATCGAATTCTGGTCTTCTTTCCTCCCCAAATAAATCTAGATATTAATTTATCCCATTCCGTGAATTGTTTTAATGGTACCTCTATTGGCAGAGATTGAAACAAGTACAATAGCCTTGACAAATATTCATTTTCACCACATTTATCTTACTACTAAAATCCATTGGGTAGGTGGACCATCTTTCTATATCCTTTCTTATGTTTAGGTTGATGTGATTATAATTGGCCCCATACAACATTGATATGTTTTTGTTATATGTACCCCTAGGTATTTGATTGATTTTGAATCCCATTTAATATTGTAATTTTGTTTGATTTCTTCTGGAGGAGGACAATTAAATAGGAGGATTTGAGTTTTTGAAATATTCACTTTATATCCTGCATAAAAATTAAATTTATCTATGATCCCCATCATCCTTGGAAATTAGGTGTTTACTTCCGTGAGATACATCATTACATCATCTGCGAAAAGGCCAATTTTATGTTCTCTGTCTCTTATAGTTACTCCCCTCAGTTCCCTATCTTGACGAATCGCTTGAGCCAATGGTTCAATATATATAGCAAACAGGGTAGGGCTAAGACAACGTCCCTGTCTCGTTCCTCTTCCTAACACAAACCTCTCAGTTAAGGACCCATTCACCTTTACTCTTGCAGTAGGTTGCTGGTAAATTGCTTTAATAACTTGAACTGACTTCGGTAAAGCCAAATCTTTCTAGTGTTTGATATAAGAATTCCCAATTAACCCTATCAAAAGCCTTTTCCATGTCTAGACTTATCAGGACAGCATGCGTACTTTCCTTTTGAATCTTGTGTATTATATGCAGGGTTCTTCTAATGCTGTCCTGTGTTTGTCTGCCTATTATAAAACCAGTCTGGTCTTCATCAATTAAATCTGGCATGAACTTTTCAAATCGTTTGGAGATAATTGAAGAATATAATTTATAGTCCACATTTAGAATTGATATCGCTCTGTAGTTGGTACAATTTTCCTTGTCTTTGTTCTCTTTGGGGATTAATGTTATAATTGCCTCTTTCCATGACGGGGATGTCTTGCCTTCTTTGATAATCCAGTTAAAGGTTCTCAGAAGAAGTGGGTTCAGCTCATTCCGAAATAATTTATACCATTCTATAGGGAAACCGTCGCTCCAGTAATATTTTGGTCAGTAAACCTTCAGTTATATTACAAACTGATGCTACTGCTCAGGGATGGGGAGCTACTAATACTATCTCTAGTTGCGATGGCAGATGGGATGTGCATGAGTTATCAATTCTTCAGTTACATGGTATCAACTACCTGAAGATGCTTGGGGCATACTATGGGTTAAAAGCTTATTGTGGGAATATGCATAATCTGCATGTTCAACTGCAGATTGACAACACCACAGCAGTGGCATATATTAATCACATGGGTGGAATCAAGTCAGTATCCTGTGATAATTTAGCTAACCTCATTTGGCACTGGTGTATTGAAAAAAGCATTTGGATTTCAGTTACCTACTTGTCAGGTAGGTTTAACATGGTGGCGGACACCAGGTCACACAAATTCAATGACAACACAGAATGGATGTTGGATCATAAAGTATTTAACGACATTGTTGCTCGGTATAGAACACCGGATATCAATTTGTTTGCATCTAGGCTCAATCACCAGTTACCAAAGTATGTTGCATGGGAGCCAGATCCAGGGGCAGTGGCAATAGATGCAATCTTGCTGCACTGGGAGGAATGTTCTTTTGTGCATTTCTTCCATTTTGCCTCATCAGTCAGTGCTTGCAAAAAATCCAGCAAAATCAGGCATTTTGGTAGTGCCTGACTGGCCTACCAATATCATGGTTCCCGCTGATATTGGGAATGATAATAGAGCCTTATATGGTTATTTCGAAACACAAAAATTTGCTGGTTCATCCCGTGACTCGGGAAGGCCACCCTCTGCATGATAGAATCAATTTATTGATTTCCAGACTTTGTGAAGACTTTTCCTGGGGCTCGGATCGTCAGACCGAACCGTGAACGTGATCACTGCATCTTGGAGAGATAGCAGTACATCTCTTACATCAAGAGATGGGAAATGTTTTGTTTTAATTCCAACATAACGTATGATATGGCACGCTGGACCACATCCTAGCGACTGCAGGATGGTCGAAGGAGCGGACTTTACTAACCTTTTATAATAAACCAATTGTTAGGCTGGGTTCGTTTGCCAACTCAATTTTAAGTTCTGCTCAATAATTTGCTTTCCCAGATGTAAGGAAACACTATTATTATTATTATCATTTGTTTATTAAAAGCATCAGCATGTTTTAAAGCTATGTCATGTCTGAATGCATTATCTTTTCAATCATTTCTGGTCAACTAATGCAGTGTGTTGCATGGACTCGTGTTCGTGGCATGAAATCACAGAGCTTTAAAGTCTTCACGTGACTTCGAAGTAAAATGAAGATTAAATGAGAACTTACCGCTTTGAAGTTTGATCTTTATTTTATGAGAAGTTGCGATGAGGGATTACGTGCCCTCCACTCCCAACCCTCTTCTCATAAAGATCATGTGGTGGTTCTAGTTTTCGAATCTTCCTATAATCAGTTGAGCAACTGTTTTCTGTGATTTTACAATGCTGCTTTGAAGGTTGACACGCATGCGGGCTGGCAAGCCTCACGTAATCCCTCTTCGCAACTTCTCATAAAATAAAGATCAAACTTCAAACTGGCAAGTTCTCATTTAATCTTCCTATTTATGTGTATATTGAATTGAACTGAACTGTTCTGTATTTATGCTTACAATATTCAGTTGTGCTGCAGCAAGCAAGAAATTCATTGTCCTATCTGGGACACATGACAATAAACTCTCTTGACTTGACTTGACTTGACTTGACTTGGTCACAGACTTCCAGCCAGAATACTGCCCTTCCACCACTACCTTCTGTCTTCCATGAATAAACCAGTTCTGAATCCAAACTGAATCCCAATTCACAGTGGATCCCATGCACATTCAACCTCTGGAACAGTCTAGCATGACGGTCTCTATCAAATGTCTTATTAACATTCATGTAGCCATCGTCCACATCCCTACCCTCATCAATCAGCATTCCTCAAATAACCCAATCAAGTTAGTAAGGCAGGACCTGCCACAGACAAAGCCATACTGATTGTCCCTATTTATATTATTCTCTTCCCAATGCGGCTACAGTATATCGTATCCCAAAGATTCCTCTCCATAACCTTACATAAGCCAGCTTATTCTTTTTAACTAAATTTACAACCTCTCTGGTCATCGAAGGCTCCCTTCCCTTGCCATCCTTATCCCTCCTTCTTACTGGAATATGCCGGTCCTGAACTCTGATCAACTGGTCAATAAATGGTTCCCACTCATCAACTGTGGACTTCCCCAACAACAGCTGCTCCCAATATACTCTACTTAGCTCCTGCCTAATAATGTTGTCATCTGCCTCATCCAAATTTAGTACTTTTCTCCAGAGGGCTATGGGGGCCCAGGAAGGCACATCAGTATTCTCCCTATCAACGCGTGCATAGAACTAATTGAGCTGGTCTGGGAGTGATGCTTTGCTGTCGCTGGAGCTGCACTCTAATTTCACCTTGTAGGCAGTGATGGCATGCAAGCCCTGCCAAACCTGGCGAACATCCCCCTCATCCGTAAGTTTAGAGCAGAAGTCCCTTTTAGACTTTTTGATTGTTTATCAAGGTCATATCTGGATTTGTTATATAACTTTGCACTACCAGACTTGAATGCCCGAGATCTGTCTTCAGACGAATTTGGACCTCCTGGTTCATCCAAGACTTCTTGTTGGGGAACACTCAGATTGTTTGAGTGGGAATACGCTCCTCTGCACATTTTCTTATTAAGTCGGTAACAACTGTTGCAGATTCATTCAGGTCCATTGCCGACACCATTGCTCCATGTACTGACTCCGAGCAGT
The DNA here is from genome assembly GCA_035221665.1 of Okamejei kenojei. Taxonomy (NCBI): domain Eukaryota; kingdom Metazoa; phylum Chordata; class Chondrichthyes; order Rajiformes; family Rajidae; genus Okamejei; species Okamejei kenojei. The sequence continues at coordinate 37,787,006 of CM069142.1, forward strand.
CCCACAGTCGTTCCTCTGCCTTCCCTGACCAGCTCTGTGCAATCCCCACTACTGCGATTGCACTCTTCAGTTGCTGCCTGTATGCAGGGAGAGGAATACAGCCAAGTGGTCGGATGTCACAAAATGAGGGCGAGGGATGGAGTGATAGAGTTATATGCATCTTTGATGGTGGTACAACAGTGGTCGAGGTTGTTTGCTCTTCTGGCGCTGCAGGTGGCAGTGGGAGTGGTTTCCTCAGGCCAGCTTTGTTGACGTTCCTGACTATGATAGGAAAGGTGTGTGGGGTATGCCGACTGGTGTTTGTTGACCATGGCGTCCAGCTCCTCCAGTGCTAGATGAATGTCTGCTTGGACTGGGATGTAGGCAGTCATGCTGATGGAGGTGAACAAGTCCAGGGGATAAATAGCAGTTGGATAACAGTCCAGTGGATAACGCAGCAAAAAAGCTGGATACTTATAAATCATGCTGCAGCTAATGAATTCAAAAGTCAGAAGGGCCACTGCTGGAGCGTGGTGTGCAGTTCTGGTTGCCAGGTTATCGGAAGGATGTGATTGACTGGAGAGGGTGCAGAGGAGATTCATCGGATAGTCACCAGAGCCAAGCGATGCAAGGTGTCGACTAGGGTGTGGCAGGAACACAAGGAACAAGAGAAAAGGGAACGCTGCCGTGGTAATGTCTCAGCAAGGGATGGAGGCTTCATCTCCCAGCACAGCAGAGCAGGGAGACATGGACCACTTGGCGAACCAGGGCTCTCTTACACGGACGTGATTTCATGAGAGGTCTGAGAAATGAAATTGGACCCATTCCACACCAATGCGTTCACAGTAGTTCCACTCCCTCCGTGCTCCACTCCTTCTCAAAGAGGCCCATTAAACATCAAACAAAGGGCGGCTCCACACTTTAAACCTCAATTTCAATATAGAGTCAGAGTCGCACTGTGCAGAAACAGATCATATGTCCATGCTGCTCTTTTTGAATTACATTGTATTACTTTGCTATTATGCACCAATATACAGTGAAAAGCTTTGATTCAGTGCTATCCAGTCAAATCTATGAGAATGCAGGGTGCCTTGGACAGGTTGGGGAAGTGGGAAGATGCATGGCTGATTAAGTTTAATGCGGATAAATGTGAGGTTATCCACTTTGGTAGCAAAAACAGGAAGGCAGATTACTATCTAAATTGTGTCGTTGGGAAAAGGGGAAGTACAATGGGGTCTGCGGGGCCTTGTACACCAGTCTATGAAAGTAAGTATGCAGATACAACAGGCAGTGAAGAAAGCGAATGGCATGTTGGCCTTTATAACAAGAGGAATCGAATATAGGAGCAAAGAGGTCCTTCTACAGTTGTACAGAGCCCTAGTGAGACCACACCTGGAGTATTGTGTGCAGTTTTGGTCCCCTAATTTGAGGAAGGGCATTCTTGCTATTGAGGGAGTGCAGCGTAGGTTTACAAGGTTAATTCCTGGGATGGCGGTACTGTCATATGCTGAGAGAATGGAGCAGCTGGGCTTGTACACTCTGGAGTTTAGAAGGATGAGAGGATATCTCATTGAAACGTATAAGGATGTTAAGGGTTTGGACACGCTAGAGGCAGGAAACATGTTCCCAATGTAGGGGGTGTCCAGACCCAGGGGCCACAGTTTAAGAATAAGGAATTAGCCATTTAGAACGGAGACGAGGAAACACTTTTTCGCACAGAAAGTGGTGAGTCTGTGGAATTCTCTGCCTCAGAGAGCGGTGGAGGCAGGTTCTCTGGAAGCTTTCAAGAGAGAGTTAGATAGGGCTCTTAAAAATAGCAGAGCCAAGGGATATGGAGAGAAGGCAGGAACGGGGTACTGATTGGGGATGATCAGCCATGATCAAATTGAATGGCGGTGCTGGTTTGAAGGGTCAAATGGCCTACTCCTGCACCTATTGTCTATTGTCTATAGTCTATTGTCTATAAATCATTCTATACATGAGAACAATCAGATCATACACAAGTAGAACAGGTAATGCCAAGAGAAAAATGCAGACTATAGTGCTACCGCATTATAGCATTAGAGTGGCAGAGAAAAGATCCAAGGTCCGCAATGAGGTAAGTTGGAAGACAGAGATTGTCCCTCAGTTATGGGAGGACCAAGCAGCGGGGTAGAAGCTATTCCTGAATCCGGTGTATGTGCTTCAAGCTTTTGTAACTTCTGCCTAATGAGAAAGGGGAGAAGATGGACTGTCAGGGAATGAAAACGGTCCTTGACTATGTTGGCTGCTTTCCCAAGGCAGCATGAAGTGTAGATGGAGTTGATGTCGCAGAGGCTGGTCTATGTGATGCATTGGAATGCATCTGCAACTCTCTGCAAATTCTTGCTTTCTTGAGCAGAGCTGTTGCCAATCCAAGCCATAATATATTGCGATAGGATGCTTTCTACAGTGCAATTGTAGAAGCAAGACTGCTTGGGAAGAGTAATTGGAGACATGCAGAACTTTAATCTTCTGAGGATATGGAGGTGTTGGTGTGTTTTCCTGGCCATAAATTCAAAGTGTTTGGTCCAGGACAAATTGATTGTGATGTTTATGCCTAGGAACGTGAAGCTCTTAACCATTCCACTTCAGCAATTGATGATGACTGGGACTTGTGTTTCACCTCGCTTCCTGAAGTCTTTTGTTAAATATTTTTATTATAGAAACATATTTATGAAAGTTACAATGTTTTACATAAACGAAAATACATCATTATATACTTTCATAATATTAATAATATTGATATTATTATTAATATTAAAATTTAAGACTGTATGCTTCTATACACTTTTTTAATTATTTTTTTATAAAGTAGGAAAAGATAGAGATAAATAATGAAGAAAATATGAAAGCGAATGGAGTGTTAATCATTAATCCGTCATTGGAGATATAGGCATGATTTATTATATATATTTCTTCATCCATTCTAATATTCAGGCCTCAGTCAAGCCCTCGTACCGAGCCGTTATGACTCTGTAAATATTCAATATATGGAGACCATATCCCTCTGAAGAGATCTAACCTGTCCTTTAGGACAAGCCTCAATCTCTCCAGAGTCTCCGACATTTCTGTATTCCACATTTTGATTGAAGGGGATGTAGGGCCTTTCCAAAAATTTTAATATTAATTTTTTCCCAATTATTAACCCATAATCAATAAAAATTCTTTGATTCGTTGTTACTAATTGTTCTGTTTCCAGTATTCCTAGTATTATTAGCTTTGAATCAGGTGTCAAAGTTATATTAACAACATTCGAAATAATCCTAAATATTTCAGTCCAGAATTTTGTAATTTTTATACAGTTTGTAAATGAGTGTGACAAATTGGCTTCTAAATGTTGACATTTATCACATATGGGGGATACTTTTGGAAACATATTATGTAATTTGGATTTTGAATAATATACTCTATGTAGTATTTTAAACTGTATAAGAGAGTGTTTAGCGTTTAGCGAACAATGATGTATATGTTGTAAACTATCATCCCATACTTCTGGTCTAATAGTTTGGCATAATTCATTTTCCCAAGATTGTCTATGTATTTCTGTTGATGGAAACATCACCTTCCAATAAGATATTATATATATATGAAATCATTTTTTCTGTATTCGGATGTTTATTTAAACATTCATCTAATATTTCTGTCTTTCTATTTCTGAGTTCTTGCGTATTTGCTTTAACATAATCTCTAATTTGTAAATATCTAAAGTAATCTTTAGAGTGTAGTCCATAAATTTGTTGTACATCTTGAAATGAAAGGAAGGAGTTTTCCTTATAGAGATCACCGATCTTAATAATTCCATTATTTTTCCATTGTAAAAAAGCTTTATCCATCATTGAAGGTTTAAACGTAACATTATTTACAATACTAAGAGATAGTGGTATAGATTTTAGTTTTAATGTTTTCTTTATTTGTTTCCAAATACGTATTCCACTTCCTATTATTGGGTTTTCACTATAAGTTTTCTTAGCTAGATTAATATTAGCGAATATTAATTTCAAAAGGAGAACAATCTTCTTTTTCCATATTTAACCAAGTTGGTTGGTTATCTATTTCTTCTAACCAAAAATTCATATTTTTAATGTTAACTGCCCAATAATAAAACATAAAATTTGGTAGTGCTAGACCTCCGTTTATTTTTGATTTACATAAATGTTTTTATTTATTCTATGGCTCTTATAATCCCAAATGAAGTTAGTGACTAGGGAGCCCACCTTTTTAAAGACATTTTTAGGGAGATATATCGGGATTGATTGGAAAAGGTATAATAATTGTGGAAGAAAAACCATTTTTATTATATTAATTTTACCTAACATTGAAATAGGTAAAGTTTTCCAATATAAGATATTCTTATTTAATTTATTCAATAATAATGGAAAATTAGCTTTAAACAATGTGTCAAATCTTTTTGTTACGAAAATTCCAAGATATTTAATTTTTTCATTTGTTATCTTAAAAGGGAATTGTTGTAATATGTGTAAATTATTTACCGTTATTGGCATAAGTTCACTTTTATTCCAGTTAATACTATATCCTGAATAGGATCCAAATTCAGTTATTAATTTTAACAAATTACGATTACTAGTTTCTGGTTTTGTGATGTAAAGTAGTACATCATCCGCGTATAAAGAAATGTTATTTTTAGTGTCTCTAGTATCGTATCCATATATTTCCGGATGTGATCTCACCCTCAGAGCTAGCGGTTCTATTGCCAGTGCAAACAGCAAAGGGGATAAAGGGCAACCTTGTCTACAACCTCGAGATAAATTGAATTTAGGTGATAACATTTGGTTTGTTATTATTCTAGCTGTCGGATTTGTATATAGCAATTTGATCCAGGTAATAAACTTTTCTCCCAGTTTGAAAGCTTCCATAACCGAGAACAAATAAGGCCATTCCACTTGATCAAAGGCTTTCTCTGCATCTAACGAAATAACTACTAGATCTTTATTAATATCTCTTTTCGAGTATATAATATTGAATAACCGTCTCAAATTATATGAAGAGTATCGTTTTGGTATAAATCCTGTTTGATCAGGATGAACTAATTTATTAACAACTGAACTTAACCTTTGTGCTAATATTTTAGTTAATATCTTTTGATCAGTATTTAAAAGAGCTATTGCTCTAAATGACCCTGGTTCATCCAAGTCTTTGTTTATTTTAGGTAAAAGTGTTATAGTAGATTCATTTAATGTTTCTGGTAGTTTTTGCTGTATATATATATGTTCATATAATAATTTCAAACGTGGCACAATCTGATCATAAAATATTTTATAAAATTCCGAGCCAATGCCATCTGGTCCCGGTGTTTTACCCTTTTTTAATGATCTGATAGATTCTTGGATTTCTTTTATCGTGATATCAGCATTCAGTAACTCTATATTTTGTGAGTCCAACCCTTTCAGGTTACATTTTTTTAAGAATGCTTCAATTCCTATTTTATTATCTGTTGTTTTCGCAGTGTATAAGTTTTTATAATATTGCATACATCTTTCATTAATATCTTTAGGCTGTGTTAACAATTCGCCATTATGTGATTTAATCCTATGGATTATTTTTTCAGCTTCCATTTTCCTTAGTTGACGAGCCAATAATTTTTGAGGTTTATCACCGAATTCAAACTGTAATTGTTTAGTATGTTGATAAAGTTTAACAACTTGATCTGTAAATATTTAATTTAATTTATATTTCAGTGCTGCAATTTTATTATGTAATATAGTAGTTGGATTCATTGCATTCTGTATATCTAATTGTTTAATCTCCTTTTCCAAATCTTGCTGATCCTTACGATTCTTTTTATTATAAAATGCTTGAGAGGAAATCATGATTCCCCGGAGGTATGCTTTAAAATGTTTCCCATAATAAGGAACAGGATATTTCCGGTTTATCATTTATTTCGAAAAAAATCTTAATTTGTTCTGTGATATATTCCTGAGTAATTTTATTTTCTAAAATTTGTGGGTTAAATCTCCACTGTTCTGATTTTTGTATTTTGCCATTTATTTTGATCTTGAATGTTAATGGTGCATGATCTGAAATTATAATATTATGATAATTGGATTTATAAGTAAGTGAGATAAGTTTAGCATCCACCAAAAAATAATCTATTCTTGAGTAAGTTTTATGTACTGACGAGTAAAAAGAGTATTCTCGTCCAGTAGGGTTTTCAATTCTCCAAACATCTTTGATATTAGTAGTTTCCATATATGCATTTAATAAATCACTAGAATGTGATTTAGTTTTCCTTTGCCTTGTAGATCTATCTAAGTATGGGTCTAGTGTACAATTAAAGTCTCCTCCAATTATTAGATTGTGTTGTGTTAATTCCGGGATATTGTTAAATACCTTCTTAAAAAAACAATGGGCTATCGAAATTTGGTCCATATACATTAACAAAAATCTTTTTTTGTGTATTTAATTCTCCTATAACGATAATGTATCTTCCATCTTTATCAGTTATAGTTGATGTATGTTTAAATAAAATACCTTTACGAAATAATATTGCTACACCTCTTGATTTATGCGTAAAAGAAGAGTGATACATTTTATCTATCCATTTAGCTTTCAATCTATGTTCAGCATCTTTTTTTAGATGGGTTTCTTGAATAAAAATGTTGGGTTTTATTTGCCTTTAAATGTGGAAAAAACTTTTCCTCTCTTAATCTGTTCATTAATACCTTTAACATTCCAACTACAAAACGTTATTCCCTCATTCCCTATATTTATTTTCGAGTCTTGCATCTTTTGACTATGGAGGTCTGCAATAGAGTCTATGGTTCAGCACATCAGACCCGACCTTACACCCGAACATCGAATAGATGAATTTTAAGTCTCGTACATGTCTCTCACGTATATATCTCCATTGATCCAATATATAACTCCATTCAATTTGAAAAAAACCATAATAGATTATATGAAAGAAGAACAAAGGATAGATTAAGAAGTTAGTAATGTGCAAAAAGAGAGGAAAAACTACATCTAGAGTTGTTGCAGTTAGTGCTAGCCATACTAACATGGCTAACCATCTACCGACTTCCGTCGTTGATGTTAGTAACTTAACCAGCTCCCAGGTTTTTGGAATTGTTATTCCATAAAATATTTTACCGGGGGTGTAGCATTAGAAAAAAAAAAAGAAAGGGAAAAAAGTGAGGTAAAAATAAAGACTTATTTAATAAAGGCATATTTAAATTATAATAATTAAAGGTATAGAAATACAATTATTTAAGACTTATTTAAAAATCTAATTATTATAAACAAGAGGAACAAAAAAAAGATATCAAAATACATATTTAAAACTTAGTTAAAAATCTAACAATTTTAAACAAAAAGAACACAAAAAAAAGGGGTAAAAAGAAAAAATGAAAAAAAAAATCCTTCCAACAAAAAGAAAACAGAAATTAAGAATGAAAATGAAAAATTGCTGGCAAAAAAGAAAAATCTCCAAATGAAATCAATCCCTAAATTTAACTCTATTCATTCCAACATAGAAAATCATTAATTATTAGTAATAATGATTAATATTAATTAGTAAAAATGGTGTTAATAAAGATACCGCGGTATCTTTAATATGTGTTAGTTATTTATATTAGTAGTGTAGTGATGTTAGTTATTAGTATCCAGGTGAAGTTTTCCGATCCACTTCTTTCTCCAACTTCCATCCAACGTTGCCCAGTTCAGTCCAGTCCTGCGTTGTTTTGTGGAGTCTTGCGAAGTCTTGGAGATTCTTGTAGCATTCTTAAGAGGCAATATATTTGAAAGTAGCTGCTTCTCAGGTCTGGATCTGGCGAGCAACGTCCAGTGCTGTTGCTGGGTTGGAAAATAAATGCTCCTCGTTTTTGAAGGTAACTCTTAGAATAGCTGGATAATTCAAGCCGTATTTCAAGTGTGCCACTCCTCTCATAAGACTTTTAGCCTCGTTAAATGTTTTCCGTTTCCTGGAAACTTCTGCAGGATAATCTCGGTAGATACTGATCCTGTGACCTTCGAATTCCAGGTTTCTATTTCTTGAGGATTTCCGCATTATCTCGTCCAAAACAAAGTCGTATTGTAGCTTTATAATCATTTGTCTTGGAGGGGCGTTTGCTCTTGTCTTTTTTTTCCGTTTTTCCCGTTTTTTTCACGGAGCTTGCTGGCGTTGTCCTCTAGCCCTCCATAGCGCCACCGGAAGTCCTTCCTGAAGTCATTAACTAGCTCCTTTGGCCTGCTGACATTGAAGGAGAGGCTGTTGTCTTGACACCATGTTACCTATGCTCTCTGTGTCCTTCCTGTAATCCGTGTCGTAATTATTTCAGATCAGCCCACTAACAGTGGTTCATTACAAACTTGTAAATAGAGTTGGAGCAGAACCTATTCACACAGTTGTCAGCGTATCGGAAAAGGACTGAGAATACATCTTTGTGGGACAGTATTGATGTGGATAGAGAACTGGCTGGCAGACAGGAAGCAAAAAGTAGGAGTGAACGGGTCCTTTTCAGGATGGCACACAGTGACTAGTGGGGTGCCGCAAGGCTCAGTGCTGGGACCCCAGCTATTTACAATATACATTAATGATTTGGACGAGGGAATTAAATGCAACATCTCGAGGTTTGCGGATGACACGAAGCTGGGGGGCAGTGTTAGCTGTGAGGAGGATGCTAGGAGGCTGCAGGATGACTTGGATAGACTGGGTGAGTGGGCAAATGAATGGCAGATGCAGTATAATGTGGATAAATGTGAGGTTATCCACTTTGGTGGCAAAAACAGGAAGGTAGACTATTATTTGAATTGTAACCGATTAGGAAAAGGGGAGATGCAGCGAGACCTGGGTGTCATGGTACACCCAGTCATTGAAAGTAGGCAAGCAGGTGCAGCAGGCTGTGAAGAAAGCGAATGGTATGTTGGCATTCATAGCAAAAGGATTTGAGTACAAGAGCAGGGAGGTTCTACTGCAGTTGTACAGGGTCTTGGTGAGGCCACACCTGGAGTATTGCGTACAGTTTTGGTCTCCTAATCTGAGGAAAGACATTCTTGCCATAGAGGGAGTACAGAGATGGTTCACCAGACTGATTTCTGGGATGGCACGACTTCCATATGAAGAAAGACTGGATAGACTCGGCTTGTACTCGCTGGAATTTAGAAGATTGAGGGGTGATCTCATAGAGACTTACAAAATTCTTAAGGGGTTGGACAGGCTAGATGCAGGAAGATTGTTCCCAATGTTGGGAAGTCCAGGTCAAAGGGTCACAGTTTCAGGATAAGGGGGAAGTATTTTAGGACCGAGATGAAAAATCGTTTTTCACAGAGAGTGGTGAATCTGTGGAATTCTCTGTCACAGAAGGTAGTTGAGGCCAGTCCGGATGCCTGGACATGTCAGGAAGATCACGAGGGAGAGTCCACAACTGTTATTCTAAGCTGCGAATCAACTGAACTGTGAGTCTGCAATGTACATGCAATAAATGATTTGTTAGCCTTTAATGACAATGAAATTAGTTTTGGCAATTTGGTGGCCTGCACTCTGTTTGAAATGCTATGTAAGTGAATTTGGTGGCCTGCACTCTGCTTGAAATGCTATGAAATTGAATTTGGTGGACCGCACTTTGCTTGAAATGCTATGAAATTGAATTTGGTGGCCTGCACTCTGCTTGAAATGGAATTTCAATGAATAGCCCTGAGTGAACTGCCAGCCCACCAGCCCTGAGTGACTGATCTGCCAGCCCACCAGCCCTGAGTGACTGAGCTGCCAACCCAAGAATACATTCGGCCCACAATGTCCATACTAGACTTCTGGAAACCAGTCTCTTTGGCCCACAACACCCATACTAGCACTCCAGAAAGCTCTCCCCCCCCCCCCCCACCACTGGCCACCAATATTGGAATTAGTGGAGAGGTGGAATATTACGTTGGGGGACCATGTTCCCTCCCTTGACGCACCGGGTCCCACTTAGTCTAGTTGTAACTTAAAAGCCTCTTTTCTCATCATTGCAATGAATAGATATAGGAAGAGTTTAGATTGCAAGGCATAGTTAGCTGGAGTAAAGCTAAACATAGGATGTTGTGAACACGAAGAACTGTAGATGTTAGTTTAACAAAAAAGACCAGTGCTGAAGGAATTTGGTAGATCAGGCAGCATCTCTGGAGAACATGGACAGGCAATGTTTCATGTCAGGACCCTTCTTCAGACAAATTGTAGTAGAGGGGAAAAAGCTGGAGGAGAGGTGTGGGAGGGGTTTTGCTTGCAAGGTGAGGTGGTTTTGATTGGAAGTTGGCAGGTTCAAGATGGGCAGAAGACAAAAGGCTGAGATAAAGAGATAAGGAGAGAAGAGGTGCAAAATATGAAGCCAGAGAAAGGGATATAGGTGGACGGGGATGGGGAGGGGACAGGTTTCTTGTTAGTTAGTTACCTAAAATTGGAGCATTCAGTGTTCTTACTGTTAGGTTGTAAGCTACCCAAGAAGAATATGTGGTGTTGTCCCTCCAATTTGTGGCCTCACCCTGGCACTGTTCACTGTGAAACACTTGCGCTCAGTCCACCAGGGCCTGCTAGATCTCCGATTTGTTAATCATTTAAACTCCCATCCCCATTCCCACACTGACCTGGGCCTCCTCCATTGCCAGAGGCCACATGCATAGAGGAGCAGCATCTCATTTTCTGCTGAGGTGGTTTACAACCCAACAGTTGTGAACAGTGAATACAAGCCCAGTCGATCCATTCTTTCATCCTATGGCAGTCCCACCATCCTGGGAGTTAACCTGGTGAACCTACGCTGCCGGCACATATGCGCGTCAATCTTCAAAGCAACTGTATGAAACCACAGACCACTTACACAAACTTAAACTATAGAAAGATTAATAACGCTTGACTTACCGAATGATCTTTATGAGATTCAGGGTTGGGAGAGAGAGGTATGTAGTCCCTCACTTCAGCTTCTCATAAAATAAAGATCAAACTTCAAATGGTAAGTTTTCGTTTAATCTTTCTATTTTATATCGAAGTCTCATGATGAGACTACGTGAATGCTTCGAAGCTCTGTGGTTTCATGCAGTAAACCAATCTGTGTGAAACACTAAACAGATAAACCATAAATAGTAGAAAAGACATGGGCTATTAACAACATGATGCTAACTTGCATACATGTACATTGCCCTTAATCGGACCACATTCCCAATTGCCTTTGGGTTAAACAAAGCTCATGCAACATGTTCAGAATTCTATCCGCAACCATCCAGACATGTTCAACAAAATGTTATAACTTCTGAAAGTGCGCTTATCTGAGCCTCCTGTTGTTGCAAGAAGATGATCAAAGGGGAAATCCATTCTATTGGCTGCTAACGAGCCAGCCCCCCCCAAGTAGAGTGAGACTTGAAATTATTTGAATTCATTCCCGCTTATAGCTGCTCACACTACCATCTTGAAATAGTCTGCACCAACAATCTCTTGTGAAACTATTAAATAACTATGAAGAAACTATCCTTTGTTTCATAGGTACTAGTAAGCTCAGCATACCTTGCTTTATGAGTTAATTCCCATAAAAAACTACCCTTATGTCAGATATAACCCAGAGATCCAGACGGAGATTGAGTAAAGACTGTGCTCTTTGTGCTGAAATCAGTTGTCATAAGCATAATTAACTTAAAATACACTGCTCCAATATTAGGGATACAGTTGATGAATATCTGCTTAATAATTTATATTGGTTACACATTCCACACTACTTTGAATCTAGGCATTAGAGTGTTCATATAAAAGACACCTTTCATAACCTTAGTTAACAGTGGGTGAATAACCAATCATTTGTTGTCCCACTTATAGAACTAGATACAATGACAAAGCAGCAAGAGCAGTGTCAATTGTGCTGTAACATAAATGCTTCTCTTAAACCCAAACTGAAAGAAACCACAAACCTCTGCTACTTCTGTTTAAACTATAACCATATAACCATATAACAATTACAGCACGGAAACAGGCCCTCTCGGCCCTTCCAGTCCGTGCCGACCATTTGTTTTCCCCTAGTCCCATCTACCTGCACTCAGATCATACCCCTCCATTCCCTTCACGTCCATATACCTATCCACGTTACTCTTAAATGTTAAAATCGATCCTGCCTCCACCACTTCTGCTGGAAGCTCATTCCACACAGCCACCACCCTCTGAGTAAAGAAGTTCCCCCTCACGTTACCCCTAAACTTCTGTCCCTTAATTCTCATGTCATGCCCTCTTGTTTGAATCTTCCCTACCCTCAATGGGAAAAACGTATCCACGTCAACTCTGTCTATCCATTTCATCATTTTAAAGACCTCAATCAAGTCCCCCCTTAACCTTCTGCGCTCCAAAGAATAAAGACCTAACTTGTTCAACCTTTCTCTGTAACATAGTTGCTGGAACCCTGGCAACATTCTAGTAAATCTCCTCTGTACTCTCTCTATTTTGTTGACATCCTTCCTATAACTAGGCGACCAAAAATTGTACACCATACTCCAGAATTGGTCTTACCAATGCCTTGTACAATTTTAACATTACTTCCCTACTTCTATATTCAATGCTCTGATTTATAAAGGCCAGCACACCAAAGGCTTTCTTTACCACCCTATCTACATGCGATTCCACCTTCAGGGAACTATGCACAGTTATTCCTAGATCCCTCTGTTCCACAGCATTCCTCAATTCCCTACCATTTACCATGTAAAATATCTCACATGTATCACTTCACAAACTTCCCATACAACCATGCAATGATAGATGCACGAGAAATAGGCTGAACTAGCCACCACTCATGTCTTCGCGTAAATATAGGAGCTTCTTTCAGCAGACGTATCTACAATGGAAGCCCTGGGTGAGTAGGCCAAAATGGCACTACTGTAATTCAAGTCGTCTATAAACTTCGTGACAAATGCCCTCTCGCGTATTGATAGGGAAAGGTATGCATCTTCAAGATCGATTGAGCCCTAAATCCTCTGGAATCAGCTACCACATGATCAGACTAGCCAAATTGAAGCCTAATTTGGCATCCTCCATTTGTGTAATTTGGCAAATACACAAAAGTGCTAAAGTGTCAACCGTAAATCAGACAGCAGAATTCCCTCTACTGACCTTGACCTTGGCTGATCCTTCCCTGAGAAAATCACAACTGTCCGGGGTATAAGGCCTTTTGACTTGTTTTGCTTGAACTGGTGACAAAAACCTACCAAGCTCCAGTGTCTGGCAGAATCATAACATCTATCAGATCCTTATGACTAGAGTAGAAGCGTAACATCCACTTGATGTGGGAATTCCCGTTCCCTGTCAACTCCACACCGTCAGAGTCACCACGAATCCTCAACAGCCCTCCTCAGAGTGGAAAATATCATAATGCAACCCTGAACCAGGAATTGCTCCGCAGTCCTCTGACTGAAACCACCTGTCTCAGTCGCCAGTGTGCGCAACACATTCTCTTCGACCAGTCTCTCAATCAGGAAGTCTGGTATTAGAGCCGACAGATTAATATTATATATATATTTACTATTTACAACATGAACCTACAAGTCAGATAAAAAAATGCTACATGCCAGATCGGCGCTCTGCTGGTAGCTACCTATCACCGAGAGGATGACAAATGATGTTCCAGCGAGCTGGCAACTCTACTAGTCGAGCTGAAAGAATTAAGCATGTGTTGAGGGAAACCTCAAACTACCTCACTCTACTGAGCAGCCTGATAACCTCAATCACAGATGTTGAGGCCGTGCTTCCCTGGCCAATATGTTCCATATGGATAGCCAGTTTCAAGTTGGTCTACCCTGAACCAGAGACTTCTCTTCTCCAGAGACAGTGAAAGGTACTAGACAGTCTATGCTGCCAGTAAATCCAAACCTGGGTTGACAGACTGCTCCATTTCGGTGTTTTTACGGAGGCATTTCTGAGTCCAGGTCGACCTGCTTGTTGGAGCTTCAGTGAAGTTCCATTGCAGACCATGTCTGAGCACATCATCAGCCCAATGCTTGCCAAACAGCTCCCTTCCAGAGCTCAAAAGTGACATTGCTGTGCAAGACATGCCTGCCAGCATTTCTGAGCCCTATGGGACCGACTGCTTCTTCAGCCTACAGCCTCTTTGGAGCCTTGCTGGAGCTTACTGTGCAGGTCATGCTACCAGTTACTCCCAGCCTGGTTTTACAGGCCGCTCTTTTGGCCTCTTCTGCTCCTTCGGAGCCTTAGCGGAGCTCACTGAACAGGCCGTGCCAGCCATTACTCCGAGCCTGACTCGACAGGCTGCTCCTGCGGGCCTTCTGCCATTTTTGGAGCCTTGCTGGAGCTGACTGTGCAGATCCCGCTGCCTGTTTCTCCCAGCCTGGGTCGACAGGCAGCTCCTTTGGCCAGCTGCTCCTTCGGAGCCTCAGGGGGGCTCACTAGACAGGTCACGCCTGCCATTACTGCAAGCCTGGTTCAACAGGCTGTTCTTGCGGGGCCAGCTAGTGACTCCCCACTGATCCTTTCCGGAGCTTCAACGGCGCTTCCTTCACCTTGTTATATAGGGGTGAAATGCCCACTGGAATACTGGACCCTTACCCACATAGGATGGTACTCCACCACCGCAGCCGCCTTAAATTCCCCCTGCAAGTCTTCAACTTGCTACATAAGTCCTCTCCAAAGAGATACTATGCAGGCTGCACATTACTGGCCCTGCAAAAATGAGTAATTTTGGGAATTATCTCATGCCTTATAGCATTTTTGCGAAGGCAATTAGCTCCAACTGTGTATTACATAGAAGTGCTAATGCATATTTCTGCACTTCTGAAAGCTCTGACCTATCTACTGACCTTGCAAAGGCCGTAATGACCCCAGTGGGCAGTCTTTGGACTCGCTGAAATAATTATTTGTCTACGTATCACCACTGAGATATCCCAAATGGTAAGATTGACTGCACTGGCATATTTCCCAGCCAAATCCAGCATATTCCCCTCCTTAACTAATGAGAAGTTAAATCGCTGATGCTCTTAGCCAGTTCTTCCTCCAGTGGATCTCCTATCCCCGACCGGATGGCAAATATGTGACAAGAACTGGTAGCTTCTTCATATGATTAAACTGCAGCATATCCTCCATTAGTTCAGGGAATTCGAATTCCTTATCGATATCCACATAGTCAGAGTCTATGTGGATATCGATGTAATAATCTATGTAATAATCTCCAAAACTCCCCTCCTCAGATCAGGAGATATAGTAACGGACCCCTGAGCCAGGTGTTGCTTCCCCTTTTCTGACCAGGAGATATTATAACGCAACCCTGAGCAAGGTGTTGCTTCCACTTGCATCTGACAGGCGCAGATTGTAAGTGTCTCCTGGGCCAGGAGCACATTTCCTTTTTTTTTGCTCACTGGAGAGGTTGCGCCTGCTCGTGACTCCGCGTCTGGCCTTGCTCCCTTCTGGAGCCTTAACGGAGTCTCTGAGGGAAGGAATGTAACGCAACCCTGAGCCAGGTGCTGCTTCCTCAGGCATCTTGCTGGCTCCCTTTCAGAGCTTCAACGGAGGTATCTGTACGGGCCGTGCCCGTCAGCTACTCCGCGAACAGCCTCCTGCTCCCTTGGAGCCCCAAAACAGAGGTGTCTGTATGGTCGCGCCCGTCTGTTTCTCCATGAACAGCTGCCTGCTCCCTCTCGGAGCATCAATGGCGGTAGCTGCACAGGCCGTGCCCATCAGCTTTTCAAGTCCGGCCACCCGCTCCCTTTCAGAGCCTCCATGGCGGTAGCTGCACCAGGCCGCGCCCGTCAGCTTTTCCAAGCCCGCTGCACCTAATTAAAGAAGCAGCGGGCCGTTTCTGGAACAAACATTTCCTTACCCGTTGGAGCAGTTTCGAACTGCTCCGAATCCCGCGTCATGCGTCGACGCATTGACGCGCATGCGGGCTGGCGGGTTCTTCACGTAGTCTCATCACAAGACTTCGATATAAAATTCCTATTCTTTGCTTCCTGTCTGCCAATCTGTTCTCTATCCATGTCAATACCCTACCCCCAATACCATGTGCTCTAATTGTGCACACGAATCTCTTGAAGTCACTTTATTGTTCCCATTTGTTCGACAGATGGAAGAATGGCTTTCTAAACAACAAGAAATAGAAAGTTAAAGATAGCTCTAGGGAAAAGAAAATAAGGATGAAAGACTATCAAAAACACTGACTACTGATGAATAATTTTAAAAATGTAAAATCTACTTGTATATAAAAAGGCTGTGTGTGCTGTGAATCAGGGAAGTACTTTGAGTTCTCACAGAGTGTTTCCCAGTACATACTGTTAAGGCCTTGAATAAACTGATTTATTTGAGAAACTCACCACTGCTATACAAGATTTTCTTTGTGTGCTGTCCCCATTTGAGCTTTAATTAAGAGGGCGACTAAGCCCCATGATGACTGAAGGCCGGGTTCATGGTACAGGTCAAACACAAAATTCCCTCCAACAATAGTTACAAAATCTCTTTGGGTTCTCTTTAATCTTTTCTGCAGTGTACCGAGAACGATAGTACTTCTGGTTGAATGGTGCCACAATGACATAGAAACATGGAAAATAGGTGCAGGAGTAGGCCATTCGGCCCTTCGAGCCTGCACCACCATTCAATATGATCATGGCTGATCATCCAACTCAGTATCCCATACCTGCCTTCTCTCCATACCCCTGATCCCTTTAGCCACAAGGGCCACATCTAACTCCCTGTTAAATATAGCCAATGAACTGGCCTCAACTACCTTCTGTGGCAGAGAATTCCACAGACTCAACACTCTCTGTGTGAAAAATGTTTTCTTCATCTTGGTCCTAAAGGAATTTCCCCTTATCCTTAGAATGTGACCCCTTGTTCTGGACCTCCCCAACATCGGGAACAATCTTCCTGCATCTAGCCTGTCCAAACCCTTAAGAATTTTGTAAGTTTCTATAAGATCCCCCCTCAATCTTCTACATTCTAGCGAGTACAAGCCGGGTGTATCCAGTCTTTCCTCATATGAAAGTCCTGCCATCCCAGGAATCAGTCTGGTGAACCTTCTCTGTACCCCCTCTATGGCAAGAATGTCTTTCCTCAGATTTGGAGACCAAAACTGTACGCAATACTCCAGGTGTGGTCTCACCAAAACCCTGTACAACTGCAGTAGAACCTCCCTGCTCCTATACTCAAATCCTTTAGCTATGAATGCTAACATACCATTTGCTTTCTTCACTGCCTGCTGCACCTGCATGCCTACTTTCAATGACTGGTGTACCACGACACCCAGGTCTCGTTGCATCTCCCCTTGCCACCATTCAGATAATAATCTACCCTCCTGTTTTTGCCACCAAAGTGGATAACCTCACATTTATCCACATTATACTGCATCTGCCATGCATTTGCTCTCTCACCCAGCCTATCCAAGTCACCTTGCAGCCTCCTAACATCCTCCTCACACCTCACACTACCCCCCCAGCTTAGTGTCATCTGCAAATTTGGAGATGTTGCATTCAATTCCCTCATCCAAATCATTAATATATATTGTAAATAGCTGGGGTCCCAGCACTGAGCCTTGCGGTACCCCACTAGTCACTGCCTGCCATTCTGAAAAGGACCTGTTTACTTCTACCCTTTGCTTCCTGTCTGCCAGTCAGTTCTCTATCCACATCAATACTGAACCCCAAATACAGTGTGCTTTATGTTTGTATACTAATCTCTGATGTGGGACCTTGTCGAAAGCCTTCTGAAAGTCTAGATATAACACATCCACTGGTTCTCCCTTATCCACTCTACTAGTTACATCCTCGAAAAATTCTATAAGATTCGTCAGAAATGATTTACCTTTCGTAAATTCATGCTGACTTTCTCCAATGATTTCACCACTTTCCAAATGTGCTGCTATCCCATCTTTAATAACTGACTCTAGCAGTTTCCCCACTACCGATGTTAGACTAACTGGTCTGTAATTCCCCGTTTTCTCTCTCCCTCCCTTTTTAAAAAATGGGGTTACATTAGCTACACTCCAATCCTCAGGAACTACTCCAGAGTCTAAGGAGTTTTGAAAAATTATCACTAATTATCACTAATGCATCCACTATTTCTGTGGCTACTTCCTTGAGTACTCTGGGATGCAGACTATCTGGCCCTGGGGATTTATCGGCCTTTAATCCGTTCAATTTACCCAAGACCACTTCCCGGCTAACCTGGATTTCACTCAGTTCCTCCATCTTATTTGACCCCTGGTCCCCTGTTATTTCCGGCAGATTATTTATGTCTTCCTTAGTGCAGACAGAACCAAAGTAGTTATTCAATTGGTCTGCCATGTCCTTGTTCCCCATGATCAATTCACCTGTTTCTGACTGCAAGGAACCTACATTTGTTTTAACTAATCTCTTTCTCTTCACATATCTATAAAACCTTTTGCAGTCAGTTTTTATGTTGCCTGTCAGTTTTCTTTCATAATCTATTTTCCCTTTCCTAATTAAGCCCTTTGTCCTCCTCTGCTCGACTGAATTTCTCCCAGTCCTCTGGTAGGCTGCTTTTTCTGGCTAATTTGTATGCTTCATCTTTTGTTTTTATACTATCCCTGATTTCCCTTGCTATCCATGGATGCACTACCTTCCCTGATTTATTCTTTTGCCAAATTGGGATGAACAATTGTTGTCATTCATCCATGCAGTCTTTAAATACCTTCCATTGCACATCCACTGTCAACCCTTTAAGAATCACTTGCCAGTCTATCTTGGCCAATTCACGTCTCATACCTTCAAGGTTACCTTTCTTTAAGTTCAGAACCCTTGTTTCTGACTTAATTATGTCACTCTCCATCCTAATGAAGAACTCAACCATATTATGGTCACTCTTGCCCAAGGGACCATGCACAACAAGGCTGCTAACTAACCCTTTCTCATTACCCAGTCTAGAATAGCCTGCTCTCTCGTTGGTTCCTCTGCATGTTGGTTTAGAAAACTATCCCGCATACATTCCAAGAAATCCTCTTCCTCAGCAACCCTGCCAATTTGATTCACCCAATCTATATGTAGATTGAAGTCACCCATTATAACTGTTTTACCCTTGTTGCACGCATTTCTAATTTCCTGTTTGATGCCATCCCCCAACTCCACTACTACTGTTAGGTGGCCTGTACACAACTCCCACTAGCGTTTTCTGCCCCTTAGAGTTTCGCAGCTCTACCCATATCGATTCCACATCCTCCAAGCTAATGTCCTTCCTTTCTATTGCATTAATCTCCTCTCTCACCAGCAACGCTACCCCACTTCATTTTCCTTTCTGACCATCCCTCCCGAATATTGAATATCCCTGGATGTTCAGCTCCCCGCCTTGGTCCCCCTGGAGCCATGTCTCTGTGATCCCAACTATAGCATAATCATTAATAGCTATCGGCACATTCAACTCGTCCACCTTATTACGAATGCTGCTTGCATTGAGACACAAAGCCTTCAGGCTTGTTTTTACAACACTCTTACTCCTTATACAATTATGTTGACAAGTGGCCCCTCTTGATTTTTGCCCTGGATTTGTCTGCCTGCCACTATTAATTTTCACCTTGCTACCGATTGCTTCTATCCTCATTTTATACCCCTCTTTCTCTCTGCTCGCATATTTAAGAAACCCACCACCTCTTATTCTCTGTTTATTATTTTTTTCTTCTTTCCCCCTTACATGTTGGGCCTGAGTGCTTCCCTTCTCTGCCTCCTGCCTCAGACCCTGTCTACTAGCTTTAGAAACATAGAAACATAAAAAATAGGTGCAGGAGAAGGCCATTCGGCCCTTCAAACCAGCACCACCATTCAATATGATATTGGCTGATCGTCCGCTATCAATAACCCGTGCCTGCCTTCTCCCCATATCCCTTGACTCCACTAGCCCCTAGAGCTCTATCCAACTCTCTTTTAAATCCATCCAGTGATTTGGCCTCCACTGCCCTCTGTGGCAGGGAATTCCATAAATTCACAACTCTCTGGGTAAAACATTTTTTGCTCAGCTGAGTCTTAAATGACCTCCCCTTTATTCTAAGACTGTGGTCCCTGGTTCTGGACTCACCCAACATTGGGAAATGTTTTCCTGCATCTAGCTTGTCCAGTCCTTTTATAATTTTATATGTTTCTATATGTTTTATAGCTTTCTCTATTTGAGTCCCTCCCCCCAACCATTCTAGTCTAAAGTCCCCCCAGTAGCCTTTGCAAATTTCCCCGCCAGGATACTGGTCCCCCTCGGGTTCAAGTGCAACCTGTCCTTTTTATACAGGTCACTCCTTCCCCAAAAGAGGTTCCAATGATCCAGAAACTTGAATCCCTGCCCTCTGCACCAGTCCTTCAGCCAGGCATTTATCCTCCACCTTGCTCCATTCCTACTCTCACTGTCGCGTGG
The DNA here is from genome assembly GCA_035221665.1 of Okamejei kenojei. NCBI lineage: Eukaryota > Metazoa > Chordata > Chondrichthyes > Rajiformes > Rajidae > Okamejei > Okamejei kenojei. The sequence continues at coordinate 37,807,314 of CM069142.1, forward strand.
CACAGGAAGTAATCCTGAGATTGTTATCTTTGTGGTCCTTTTCCTTAACTCTCTTCCTAACTCCCTAAATTCTCCTTTCAGGACCTCTTCTCTTTTTTTACCTATGTCATTGGTACCAATATGTACCACGACCTCAGGCTCCTCTCCCTCCCTTTTCAGGATATCTTGGACACGTTCAGACACATCCCGGACCCTGGCACCAGGGAGGCAAACTACCATCCGGGTCGCCGGACTGCGTCCACAGAATCGCCAATCTGACCCCCTAACTATAGAGTCCCCTATTACTAATGCCCTCCTCTTCTTTTCCTCTCACTCAATGTCAACAAGGAACAAATTGGTCATTTCAGAAAGCGGAGCTTGGGAGAACGTGCTCCAGTTTTCATTGCTGGGTTGATGATGGAAAAAATTTGCAACTTCAAATTCTTGGGTGTTACCATCTCAGATGATTTGTCCTGGACCCAGCAAAGACATAAACACCAAGAAATCACGCTGAGACCTCTTCTTTCTTAGATGTTTAAAGGGATTCAGCATATTATTGAATACTGTAAGAAACTTCAATGCACTATAAAATGTATCCTGGCTGGTATACACGATAAAAGAATCACATTATGGTCTGATGTGCAATTTCAATGCAGAGGAACTCAACAGACTCAGCCTATTCTAAAAGCATCTGTATGAGGCACTGCCTCAAGGAGGTGGCATCCATCATCACGGAACACCCAGGCCATGTTCTTTTCTCGCTGCCATCATTGTCTAAGAGGTACAAAAGCCAGAACTCCCGCACCACCAGGTTCAGGAACACCTAGTTTTGTCTTGTTCCAACTTGTAAAGCCCTAATCCGACCTTGATAATGGACCACAATAAACCACCTCTTGCATTGCCACAAACTTGTTTTTGAATTATGTTTTGAATTAAGGTCTTGTTTTTTACAGTCTTTCTCCTTTCACTGCCTTAACTTAACCATAACCAAAACTGGGGATGATCCAAGTTCCAAGAAGAGCAACAGTCTGACTGGATTTCCTAGCAGTGGACACCTCTACAAAGCTGCCTCCAAGTGAAAGCTCAAAATGGTTTGAGTAGGAAGTCTAGGTTAGCACATACACATCTCAAGATTGCATGAAATGAAAGATTTCTCTTCATCAGGACTGCCCTATAACCATATAACCATATAACAATTACAGCACGGAAACAGGCCCTCTCGGCCCTTCCAGTCCGTGCCGACCATTTGTTTTCCCCTAGTCCCATCTACCTGCACTCAGACCATACCCCTCCATTCCCTTCACGTCCATATACCTATCCACTTTACTCTTAAATGTTAAAATCGATCCTGCCTCCACCACTTCTGCTGGAAGCTGATTCCACACAGCCACCACCCTCTGAGTAAAGAAGTTCCCCCTCACGTTACCCACCGAAACCTCTGTCCCTTAATTCTCCATGTCATGCCCTCTTGTTTGAATCTTCCCTACCCTCAATGGGAAAAACGTATCCACGTCAACTCTGTCTAGCCCTTTCATCATTTTAAAGACCTCAATCAAGTCCCCCCTTAACCTTCTGCGCTCCAAAGAATAAAGACCTAACTTGTTCAACCTTTCTCTGTAACATAGTTGCTGGAACCCTGGCAACATTCTAGTAAATCTCCTCTGTACTCTCTCTATTTTGTTGACATCCTTCCTATAACTAGGCGACCAAAATTGTACACCATACTCCAGAATTGGTCTTACCAATGCCTTGTACAATTTTAACATTACTTCCCTACTCCTATATTCAATGCTCTGATTTATAAAGGCCAGCACACCAAAGGCTTTCTTTACCACCCTATCTACATGCGATTCCACCTTCAGGGTGCCCTGTGGCACCCATCATTAGACCCAGGGGATTTATTCACTGTTTCAAACATTTTTATGTTGGATGTACAGTCTGCTAGCCCCTCTGCCCTCATGTGCTCCAGCACTCTGCTCTCCTGCTCCAGACAATGAGGCACCCGTTGTCAATGTGAACCTCCAACACAGCCATTGGTGCTTGGCAAGTGTCTGTGGGTGCTGTAAGGATGCACAATGTGTTTCACCCAGAGGTCCAAACAGTTTAATGTGGGAAAAGCAGAGACTTTGTTACCCAGAGCTTGGTGAGAATGTAAAATGTCAGCAGCAGTTGGGGCAAATCATCTCAATGCTTTTGTGGGAAGCTGGGGAGAGGGAAGAAGATAAAGTGAGTGACTTATCACACGGATTTGCCTTAAGAGTCATGTAACTGCCAACATGAACCTTATTTAGAGCATTTCCTGTTTTCAAACAATTCCCTGCCACCTGCTCAACCCCATTTCTGCACCGAATGATGGAGGGAATATTCCAAACAAATAATTCATAAATTATACATAAATTTTCGAAGACAATGAAAAGACAAAACCAGCAGCACAGTCACTTCACCCAACCACCTCCTCCCCAGCAGTGAGGACTGGAATCGCTAGGAGTTAGTCTGGACCACACTGGCTCCCTCTCCGCCTCACCTACAGAGGGCTGGGCTGAGCCGGGCAATTCCTGGCTCTTGCTGTCTCCTCAAGGGGAGTGGGATGCAGTCAAAATCCCGAAGCCAGCCAGGGTCTCCCCTCTGTGGCACAATGTTCAGATTGAGTCAATACTCTCAGCTGACAGTAGACTTGAGGGCCCAACTGCATGTACCATCCAAAGCAACATCTCTCTCAAACAGTTGTAATACAATAGTGTCACATAGCTGAGAAACAGGCCCTTCAGCCCACCACATCCATGTCAACCACCATGGACCCATCTACACTAATTCATTCATCTACACCTGGCCCATTACCTTCTATACCTTGCTATTCAAGTGCTAGTTTAGATACTTTTTAAGATGTGGGAGCACATGCACTCACCATCCTCTCAGGGAGAAAACAAACCCTTAGATCCTCTGTAGCCTTTGTAATGCTCACCTCAAACCTTAGACCTCTAATTTTACACAATTAAAAGGGAACATTGCTTAGTGTCTATCTTGCCTATGCCGTTCAATTATATTCACGTCCAACCACTCCTTCCGCCGTCTCCTCCATTCCAAAGGCAACAAACTCAGCCTCTCCATTGTCTCCTAATAACTGAAACTCTCTTCCCAGCACATTGTTGCATGAGCAGACTGTACATACGTAATACTCCAGCTAACCAGCCTACCCTCCAAAGCAACCTGCCCCTCATTAACTCCATCTATACTTTATGCTGCCTCAGGGGTTGAAGCCAACATAAATGAGGACCACTCACACCCTAATCATTCTCTCTTCTCCCCTATCCCGTTGGGCAGAAGAAACAAAAGCTTGAAAGCTTCTACCGAAGATAGGCACAAAAAGCTGAAGCAACTCAGCGGGACAGGCAGCATTCCCGGAGAGAAGGAAAGGGTGACGTTTCAGGTCAAGATCCTCGTTCGGACTCAAAGCATCAAGGTTTCAAGGTCAGTTTATTGTCACATGTACCAATGGAGGTACAGTGAAAGTTGAGTTACCATACAGCCATACCAAGTAAAAAGCAACAAGACACACAAAGTTAACATAAACATCCACCACAGTGGATTCCACATTCCTCACTGTGATGGAAGGCAATAAAGTTCAATCTTCTTCCTCCTTGTTCTCCCGCGGTCGGGGCAGACAAACCATCCGCAGTCGGGCTGATCAAAGCCCCCGCAGCCGACGATCAAAGGCCCCGTCGGGTTGATTGAAACTCCCGTGTTGATGCGGTTGAAACTCTCCATGGCGTGGAGCTCCCGAGTTTACCTCTTACCAAAGACCGCGGGCTTCACGATATTAAAGTCCACAGGCCCCGCGGTTGGAGCTTCGATCCCCGGCAAACGGATCGCAAGCTCTGTGATGTTAAAGTGCCGCAGACTCCCGCGGCTTGTAGCACCCGTCAGTCTCCAGGAAAGGCCACCAACTCCACGATGTTAGGCCGCAGTGGGGTAGAGATACAATACTGAAAAAGATCGGGTCTACTTCGAGGTAAGAGATTGAAAAAAAGTTTCCCCCACCCCCCACATAAAACAAACCAAGGAATATTAAACCACACTTTTTAACACATACTAAAATTAACAAAAAGAAGAAAGGACAGTCAGACTGTCGGCGAGGCAGCCACTGGTGGTGGCACCACCCGGTGTTTGAGGAACACCAGATTCAGGAACATCTTCTTCTCCATTGTTACCAGATTCCTGAACGAACATCTCATAGGCTAAGGATTAATTCCCTGATCTTCGAATCTACCTCGTTGAGGTCCTTGAACATTTTTTAGTTGCACTTTCTCTGTAGCTGTAATATTATATTCTGCACTCTGTTTATCTTCTCTCGTGCACTACCTGATGTACTCATGTATGGTATGATTTGCCTGGGTTGCACACAAAACAAAGTGTTTCACTGCATCTCAGTGCATGTCACAGTATTAAACTAATCCTAATGCAAATGCCTGCTGTGGCCCAACGAATGTTCAAAAATGAGGCACAAGAGACTTGCAGTTGCTGGGGGAACTCAGTAGGTCAGGGAGCATCTGTGGAAGGAAATGGATAGTCAATGTTTCAGGTTAAGATTATTGCTTTATAAAGCTGTACCATAATCTTCCTGCTCTCATACTTCATGCCCCAGCTAATGAAGACCAGTAACCCAGACCTCCCAACATTTGATTGTCAAAATTCATAATATTTCCCCTCAAAATTCATATTTTTTAATGAAAATTCATAATATGTCGCGGCGCCCTATTCGGGGTCCCATGTCACAAATTCTAAATTGTGAAGAAGTATTTTAAATGCCAAAATGTGAAAAAGGTACATGTATGCTGAAACATTTATAATTCTTTGTTAAACTTTGATAAACTTGGCACTAGACTCACCTTCATGTACGTATGTATACACATGCAGCTCATCATGCAGCTCATCATTTAAGTTTGCTGTAAAAACTCTGATAAGTCCACCTTTTGCACTTTTTGCAAAAGTGCATTGAAAAACTTCTGTTCATAGCACACAGATTTTTTTGAGATCATTGACTGCTTCTGTACAATCAAGTCACTTAGAGTATTTGTTTTCATGCTGGATCTCATTTCAGTCTTAGTTTTTGTGACAAAGCTGAAAATTCGCTCACACTCAGCATTGCTGTGAAAGATAACAAGGACTGAACTTCATGAGTGTTTGAGAGATGAGGATATTTCCTCATGCTGGGATGGATCCTTACATGTTTTCCAATGAGATTGCCACTGCTTGTCTACTCTTTGCAAGTTGAGATTTCCTCTGGGAATTCCTCTAACTGGAAAGAGATGAACTCTTTTCTCTAGTTCATCCAACTTTTCAGCTTTGCTGAAGCCAAGGCACTGCATTCTCTGTGCAAAATACTTCACAGATGAGAATGTCATTGCTTCTCTCTTTTTAATGTCAGCAACCTCAGCATGCCTTAGGAGGTCATCAGATAGAGGAAACTTGGCTAGCATGTAATCTAATGCACGCTTGTAGAAGGCCCTCACTTTGCTGAAGAACATGACCCTGTCTATGTCTTGATGGTCACTGAGAAATTCTCTGGCAGAATTACCAATGAATAGTTTTCATCATCAGTTCTTTGGTGATCCTTATTTGCATATGGTACTTGAAGCAAAGAGTGCTGCTTGATTGACATAGGCTTAACTAGATAAGACATGAGTTTCCTTAGAGTGGGACATCAGTGTCTGGTGAAGAAACATGTATACAAGGATCACCTTCTCTGCAGAAGAAGATTTGCTTCATCAAATACTGGGAGAACATAACTTAGAAATAAGCAGGTACAGTTTGGTTGTTTTGTCATTCAAGCCAGACATACTCTTTCAAGTCTTGATTTCCCAGCAACTGAACATGCTGAAGCAGTCTTCTGTGGTAAGGTTTTGAAGTAGCTTTCTTAGAAGAGTTACATGCAGAAGAAGAGGATGATCCACTCAATGGCTTTTGTGCTGTTTTGGATGAAGATCTGTCTCAGATTTTTTTGTTAGACCTCTTCTGTGATACTGTTGAGGTACATGGTTTGTGCATCTGTCCTGCACAGCTACTGATGATTTTCAGTTTAGATGATGGTGCCTGACTATCAACTTTTGTGTCGTAGACTTCAAAGTTTTGGTATCTTGAACTGTTGAGAAAGGCAAGAAGAAGATGAAGATGATCCACACAACATATTTGATTTAGTCTTTGATGGAGCAGATGGCCAAGAACTAGATGTACCTGTTCTTTTCTCTGCACAAGAGATTTAGGGTGGGCAGACTGAGTTAACAGAGGCTTCTTGGCACCACCCTGTAGCTGATTTTGGCTTGGATGTTGCATTCACGTAGTTTGTGACTGACCCGTTTTCAAAAATGTTTTCATGACAGGGGATCTCCACTACCCTTCCTCTTTTGTGCTGTTGGCTTCTTATTACCACCCTGCTGTAATTCGCTATTGAAGAAATCCGTCAAAGCTGGCCACAACATCAAAATCCTGTCAATGCATGTTTTCCAATGACAACCACCTTGTGCTCACATGTTTGAGGATTTTTCTTACCTCTGTGTGTGCAGGCACTGAAAGTCTCTCAGTACAGCCTTTCTCTTGCTACTTTTGTCGAGATAGTAATATATATCTATCAAATGTCTCTTCAACATGGATGGCATTTCACTTCTGCCTTCTCAGCTGCCAAGTGCAATAGATGACATGCACATCCAACGATATACATGTTTTGGATTTACTTTCATGAGATGCGAGCTAGTCCGGTCTTGAGACCCTGCATAACATTGGCATTGTCTGCTCCAAATGAAAGACAGTTATTCCAGGAAATGTTTCTCTTTGTCAGCTCTTCATCCAGCAACTGAAAAATTTGGGCACAGACGACTCTCTGCACTCGGGCATACAAAGTAACACTGTAGATACACCACCCTTTGAGTTATCAAAATAACGTACAAACAAGGGGTAGAGTTTAACATCATCCATATCACTACTCCCATCAGTAGCTAAACTATACGGTCCACTTATCATAGCTTCTGTTATTTCTTTTTCGGTGTCTCTCGCTAAGGTTTGGACAATTGATTTAGTCTTTGTCTGTCCGCAATGGAAATCTTTGGCTACTGGATTGTTGGGAAACATCTTGCGAAGCAAAGGACCCAATGTGGTCAGCTACGGCAAAAGGCAAATTATGTTCTACAACAAAACTTGTAAATAATACTTCAGCATTAATGACACTGAAATCTTGTGAGAAGCTCGAAATGATGTCAACTTTGTTAATTTTTTTTTTTTTTTTTATTTTTTTTTTTTTTTTTGGACATCTGCAACTGCTTTATAATGCTTAGCAGAGTTCACATGTTTCACACAGTCACCTCGTCCTGCATGACTAATCACAAAATCGGCACCACAAATACTGCAATGTGCTTTAAATTCACTTACTCTGCTGGGTCCAAGACATGGAAACTCCTCCCCATATCTACGTAGATAACATTGGTACTGCTTTGCTTTTTTAGATGAAGCCATCTTTATAAAATGTTGAATCTAACTTCCCATTTGCAAAGCTACTTGTACTCACAAGTGACAGTCGACAGTACTGTTTGGATCTGGATTGTGTTGTAACCCCGCCGGACGCCGCCACTGACGCGTTAAAATTTGGGTCGTCGAGGCAAAGATCGTGTTGTAGAGTCAATGAGTAATGCATGTCTCTGGGCCGGGCGTGGCGTGGCTCGAAATGGCGCCAGGCCCGCAAACCCTCCCCCACTGCGCACGCGCGGCCACTGGGGCCCGGCAACCCTCCCCCACTGCGCACGCGCGGCCACTGGGGCCCGGCAACCCTCCCCCACTGCGCACGCGCGGCCACTGGGGCCCGGCAACCCTCCCCCACTGCGCACGCGCGGCCACTAGGGCCCGGCAAAGTGCCGCTGATCTCGCGGGCCGGCAAACCGGGGACACATGGCGCCGGCGTTCACCACGGGAGGAAGAATTTAGCGGGATAATTAGGGTACAAATCGGGATGGCGGGAAGGGAACCTAAAAAGCGGGAATATCCCGCCAAAAGCGGGATAGTTGGGAGGTCTGAGTAACCCATACACTTTTTTCACCACCTTATCTCCCTGTGCTGCCACTTTCAGGGAGCTATGTACAAGTGTATTGAGACCTATCCAAGCATCCTACCATTCCCTAGGTACTTTCTACCCTTATTAGCCCATCTAAAATGTATGACCTTACACTTTTAAGGGTTAAATTCCATCTGCCAATGTCCTGCCCAATTTGCATTTTTCTATATTCTAAGAATATCATCCTCACTGAGAGTGACATCACAAATTTTCATGAATATAAACCTATTCACTCACTCCTATCATTAATATATAACAGCAGGCGAGGGTACTTGCTCTGACCAGGTGTCACAGACTTCTATTCGGACACACATAATAACTAAAGGGAAGAAAATGTGTGGGATGGGTTGGTGTCTGAACTGTATCCTGGCCTTTATTTTTTATTCAATCAACTTAACCACAGGTCTAATTGGAGAGACATTCAATGTTGGTCATTGTCAGTAAACCGTTGTCATTTGCTCAGCACCTTGGCTCAGTCCACAGCCCAGTGTCAGGTGAGGGGATGTCACTGGAGTTTCCCAGTGGTTCCCATGGAGCAGAAGAGTCCCAAGGATCCCCTGGGCAAAGTTTATTGGGAGAACATGCCCGATGGATCAAAGTTAAACATTGTTGAATGGCTTAATGTCCCCGTTTGTATCTAGTAACTGGGTCAAAAGCACATGGTATTGGTGGTTCAGTGTTGATGTGGATAGAGAACTGGCTGGCAGACAGGAAACAAAGAATAGGAGTGAACGGGTCCTTTTCAGGATGGCAGACAGTGACTAGTGGGGTGCCGCAAGGCTCAGTGCTGGGACCCCAGCTATTTACAATATACATTAATGATTTGGACGAGGGAATTAAATGCAACATCTCGAAGTTTGCGGATGACACAAAGCTGGGGGGCAGTGTTAGCTGTGAGGAGGATGCTAGGAGGCTGCAGGATGACTTGGATAGACTGGGTGAGTGGGTAAAATGCATAGCAGATGCCAGTATAATGTGGATAAATGTGAGGTTATCCACTTTGGTGGCAAAAACAGGAAGGTAGACTATTATTTGAATGGTGACCGATTAGGAAAAGGGGAGATGCAGCGAGACCTGGGTGTCATGGTACACCAGTCATTGAAAGTAGGCATGCAGGTGCAGCAGGCTGTGAAGAAAGCGAATGGTATGTTGGCATTCATAGCAAAAGGATTTGAGTATAGGAGCAGGGAGGTTCTACTGCAGTTGTACGGGGTCTTGGTGAGGCCACACCTGGAGTATTGCGTACAGTTTTGGTCTCCTAATCTGAGGAAAGACATTCTTGCCATAGAGGGAGTACAGAGAAGGTTCACCAGACTGATTCCTGGGATGGCACGACTTCCATATGAAGAAAGACTGGATAGACTCGGCTTGTACTCGCTGGAATTTAGAAGATTGAGGGGTGATCTCATAGAGACTTACAAAATTCTTAAGGGGTTGGACAGGCTAGATGCAGGAAGATTGTTCCTGATGTTGGGGAAGTCCAGGACAAGGGGTCACAGTTTAAGGATAAGGGGGAAGTCTTTTAGGACCGAGATGAGAAAATCGTTTTTCACACAGAGAGTGGTGAATCTGTGGAATTCTCTGCCACATAAGGTAGTTGAGGCCAGTTTGTTGGCCATATTTAAGAGGGAGTTGGATGTGGCTCTTGTGGCTGAAGGGATCAGGGGGTATGGAAAGAAGGCAGGTACAGGATACTGAGTTGGATGATCAGCCATGATCATATTGAATGGCGGTGCAGGCTCGAAGGGCCGAATGGCCTGCTCCTGCACCTAATTTCTATGTTTCTATGTTTCTATATCAGGCATCAGCTAATTATGAGCTAAACCAGCAGTAAACAGAAAGGCTGCATTACTTGAAATAAAATCCCATTGTTGTAATATATGCAGATCCTTGTGGATCAAAATGCATATAGAATAGAACCTTGACTCTTAAAATGACAAACGAATGAATTCTAGATGGCAAGTTTTACCTGCAGGACCAGATTATTTCTATTATTCTTTCACTTTTCCTGAGCCACCCACAGATGAGGCTGAGTGATGTTTCTGGGTCTGTCTGCAATCAGCAGCTGTAATCTAGCAGGGAGTGACTCAGATCCTGACTCTTCCCACTTCCTTCTTTGTCACTTACAAATGCGTGCTCTGATTTGAAAAGATTGATGAACAGAATTCCTCTTGAAGATGCTGCAAAATGGAGCAAAAACAACCTCCTGAGCTGCCGCAGGAAGTCAGGCAGCATACGTGGAGGGAAATGAGCATAAAATAAGCTGCCAGTTGACAATTGTACTGTGCACCGGGTGTTCCATCCCAATATTTTTTCTTTATTTAAGAAAGGACAAACTGACACTTGAGGCAGTCCGTACAGGATTGACGAGGCTAATTCTTGTGATGGTAGATTGTTCTTTCACAAGCTATTAATTTTTTTTCGATCTGTATAAAGGGTTTATACAGATTGACTTGTTTAACCCTTGTTTAAAAAGGGTTCAGAGAATAAACCTAGCAATTATAGACCTGTTAGTTTGACGTCAGTGGTGGGCAAATTAATGGAAAGGATACTTAGAGATAATATATATAAGCATCTGGATAAACAGGGTCTGATCAGGAACAGTCAACATGGATTTGTGCCTGGAAGGTCATGTTTGACAAACCTTGAATTTTTTGAAGAGGTTACTAGGGAAATTGATGAGGGTAAAGCAGTGGATGTTGTCTATATGGATTTCAGTAAGGCCTTTGACAAGGTTCCCCATAAAGGTTGGTTAAGAAGGTTCAATCTTTGGGTGTTAATGGCGGAGTAGCTAGATGGATTCAACAGTGGCTGAATGGGAGATGTCGGAGAGTAATGGTGGATGGCTGTTTGTCAGGTTGGAAGCCGGTGACCAGTGGGGTGCCTCAGGGATCTGTGTTGGGTCCACTGTTGTTTGTCATGTACTAGATGATGGTGTGGAAAATTGGATAAGTATGCAGATGATACTAGGATAGGTGGTGTTGTGGATAATGAAGTAGATTTTCAAAGTCTACAGAGAGATTTGGGCCATTTGCAAAAGTGGGCTGAAAGATGGCAGATGGAGTTTAATGCTGATAAGAGTGAGGTGCTACATCTTGGCAGGACAAATCAAAATAGGACGTACATGGTAAATGGTAGGGAATTGAGGAACGCTGTGGAGCAGAGGGATCTAGGAATAACTGTGCATAGTTCCTTGAAAGTGGAATCGCATGTAGATAGTGTGGTAAAGAAAGCTTTTGGTGTGCTGGCCTTTATAAATCAGAGCATTGAATATAGGAGTAGGGAAGTCATGTTGAAATTGTACAAGGCATTGGTAAGACCAATTCTGGAGTATGGTGTACAATTTTGGTCGTCTAATTATAGTAAGGATGTCAACAAAATAGAGAGAGTACAGAGGAGATTTACTAGTCTGTTGCCTGGGTTCCAGCAACAAAGTTACAGAGAAAGGTTGAACAAGTTAGGTCTTTATTCTTTGGAGCGCAGAAGGTTAAGGGGGGACTTGATTGAGGTCTTAAAATTAAGAAAGGGATAGACAGAGTTGACGTGGATAAGCTTTTCCCATTGAGGGTAGGGAAGATTCAAACAAGAGGGCATGACATGAGAATTAAGGGACAGAAGTTTAGGGGTAACATGAGGGGGAACTTCTTTACTCAGAGAGGTGGCTGTGTGGAATGAGCTTCCAGCAGAAGTGGTGGAGGCAGGATCGATTTTAAGATTTAAAAGTAAAGTGGATAGGTATATGGACGGGAAGGGAATGGAGGGGTATGGTCTGAGTGCAGGTAGATGGGACTAGGGGAAAATAAATGGTCGGCACGGACTGGAAGGGCCGAGAAGGCCTGTTTTCGTGCTGTAATTGTTATATGGTTGTTATATTATATATATGGTTGTTGTATACTTTGGAGTTTAGAAGAATGAAGGGTGATCTTATACTAAATACATTGGGGCACTCAAGGGAGAGCCTTTCTCAAGGGGACATATTTACAAATTAGCAGTGGTCATCAAAACCTCAGATGAGATGAGAATTTGTACTACGGATGGCACGGAGACTGGGTCACCAGGAAGATTTGAAGAGGACGGAGATAAATGTTTGAAAAATTGAGGAATTGTAATATTGGAGAACTGGAGAGGGAGACGAGGCCTGGGGAAGACCAGTTGAGATCATATCAAATGGCAGGGCAGGCTTGAGGGGCCGAGTGGCCTACTCTTACTCTGAGTGGGCAGGAGTTCTCTCTGCTGTGTACCTTGAGCATCAATGATTGTACTGCACCTCATCCGCAATTTCCTTTCAGCAAAGCTTCCTCTCAAGTCCAGTGGGTAGCGATCCACAATGTCTAAGAAAACTGAGCCCTTAACCTTAAAGCTTGAATTGCTTGCTTGGACTGCGCATCACTGATGTCACAATTAAAACAAGAGCAAACGGTGTCACCTCTATTAAGACCAACTTGGGAAATCTATGTACACACCAGATGGCAATTTGTTAATAAGCACTCAAAATGGCAAAGGCCTTGAGCAATTCTGATAGAATTTCAACTGATGGTTACGGTGACCTTGACTAGGAGCCACTTGAAATCAATTGAACATAAGACAGAAGTTTGATTGAGCATAGGCGAGGGGAAAATGTCATCTTTCATTAAGACAAGTACAGAGTCCTGCTTCAGTCAGGCTGCGGCCAAGGGAGTATGAACTTCATCAGATTAAAGTTATACTTAAGGAAGCCATTAATATGATTCCTAATGACAGCCTTATTCTAACACATCCATGCTGCCAAACACATTTAATGTTGCTCACCATTTCTTTTTTCAGATGACTAAATTATCAGAAGTTTAGTAAATTTTTCATTTGTTCCAAGTGGCACCAGACAGAGGGTCAGGCTGCAGAGGTTGTCTAGGAGGACATTAGAGCTAACTGGGTGGGAAAAGAGGTTCATGGAAGCAGTGGGTTACCATGGGGTTTAACCATAGTAGCCAACTCGTCCGTTATTAGAGTTATGCATGCGGGCCAGGGATACAGGTTAACCATTAAGAGATAGACTTCAAAGACATGCAGGTTTTTAGGTTAATTTGCCTTTGGTAAATATTGTCAATTGTCTCTGGTGTGTAGGATAGTGTTAGTGCACGAGGATCGTTGGTCAACGTGGGCTCAGTGGGCCGAAAGACCTGTTTCCACGCTGTATCTCTAAACAAAAAAAAATAAAGATAATTAAGGACATGTCATGGAATCCTCTCATAATCATAATCTAGGCTAATATTTCCTGTTCAATTATTCATTCAGTTCCTGTTGCTGTTGAATCTTCTTCCACCGTTTCATCAAGCAGACGCGTGGGCTACAATAACTCACAGCCCAATTAAGAACATAGAAATAGAACAATACAGGAACAGCCATTTTTAACCCATCATATTTGTGCCCAATGTCTTGTCTAGTTAAATTAATCTCTGTGTGTGATTCATATCCCTCCAAACCCTGCATATCCATATGCCTATATAAAACTCTCATAAATGCCATAATCATATCTGCTTAAATTACATCACTAGCAGTGCATTCTAGGCTCTCACCACTGAGTAAAAACATGCTCCATGCATCTCCTTTAAACTTTATCCCTCTCACCTTAAACCTATGTCCTCTAGTCTTTGACATTTCCACCCTGGGTGAACAACTTTGTCTATCCTATCTGTGCCTCACATAATTATGTATACTTCTATCAGGTCTCCTCTTGATCTCTGTTGCTCCCGAGTAAATAATCCAAGTTCATCCAACTTCTCCTTACAGCTGATACCCTCTAATCCTGTTAACCCTCTTCTCATCCTCTCCAAAGACCAACTTTGGTCAATTATGCTATGGCTTCTGAAGTTCCTGCCAGTGAAACTAATTTCCCTGAGCTTGCTCACGTCTTCCTTCTCTGCTGAGAACAGCCACGTCCCTGCTTGCCTCTTCACAGTCTGGAACCTGATGTTGTACTTTTAAAAATATTTATTTCTCAGGTGTATCCTACTGTCAATCAAGCAGGTTCCCTGGAGAAAGGTTCAGTTGTTTGCAGTTCACATTCTCCTAGACAGTGAGAATTTCCACTCCACACGACTTGTTCTATTTCTCTGCATCAGCTTTGAACAGGAAACCACCATAATGAAGTTCTAATTTCCCATTATCTATTTCTGTGACCTCTGGTTGTGTCAGTGGAAACAGATCCCTGCACCAAAATTTATTCTGGTTTGAGCGATTCTGGTAATCTTTCCAGCTCTTGGAAGTATAAACTTTACTGCCCTTAATTTTCCATACACATCACTCTCTGATAATTAACATCCAGTCCTCTGGCTTTGTTTCAAATTGTAGATAAAACTGAGAAAGAGAAGCAGAAAGATTTTGTTTCAGATGGTTCTGGTGCCTGAACAACATGTCCTTTGAGACTGGTTCATGCTGCACGTGGTGTATAAAACAACTCAAGTCACACCAGGGGCAAAGACAGTAATTCCATGTATAGGCTGTTGAGAGAGGCTGAGGCATTCAACCAAGAATCTTAAAGAGGGCTTTAAAAGATAATGCCAGAAGCAAATTTAAATAATTAAATTGTAAAATGGATAATGCTTCCATTTTAAATGCATAAACACATTTGCGACGCCAGAAGGTTCATGAGGAGAAAAAAAGTAGTAAATGGCATGTTCTAGGACGCACATTGAATACATTTTGGAACAGGATAACTCAACGTTAAATGACGGCTACAGGTTTACACACCAACCCCACCACAACTGCATTGGGGTTATGGCAGGGAGCTGGAGCAAGCAGGTATGGATGTTCTTACATTAGAGTCCCACAGGCAGTGAGAGGGAGCAGTTTACTCAGTGGTTTCCATGTTGGTCTGTGCCAGTGAGGTTTCTCTGTCCAGGATTAAGCTACCTGCATGGAAGGTGCTGCAGGTGATAGCCCACCTCTTTGTCTGAAACCAGCATCGGTGTGACTGTAAACAACAACATATTCAAAGGTGCAGGTAAAGACGCACCTGGCAACCTCTGGTTACATAAATTCATCCCGTTATATCTGAGTAAGAATTAAGGTCAAGAAACAGCCTCATCTCCCAAAATATTGCGCTTCTATATCTGGGCATCACTGATAAAACCATCATTTATCGCATGGCTCTAAATGCCCTCAAACTGAATGCTGAGTTGAGCCGAGCCTCAATGGTGGGTCACTGGTGTGGGATCATCATCACCAGTGACTTGCATTTGTAGCTCCAGAGTGAGAACTGCAGAGGTGCCGTGGAGTGACCTGCATTCAGGTCTGTGGATAATTAGTCCTCATTAACTGGCTACAGCACCAACCCAGCATCAAGGGCCAGTGTCAACTTACAAGGCATCTTACCAAACACAGAAGGGAAGAGCGTGCAGGCCAATAATGGACAGCTCTTTCAAGGAGCTGAACGGATCACAATGGCCACGTTCTATGACAGCTCCTTCAATGATGTTGGCCGTCATTTGCAAAGAGCAAAATATCAATTGCTGCAATAGTGGTGTCGTTGCAACCCTACACAGGGTAATTGGAAATAATGCGACATGAATAGTGCAGCTGCTGATGGAAGAGGCGGCCCAGGAGCGGTGGGAGATAACAAGCTGTAGGGAAATAAGTGAAGGAGGGGGATTGTTTTGTGAGCCAGCATAGACCTGATGGACCAAAGGTCTCTGTTTATGTCATAAGTAAATATAAATGAAATGGCATAAAGATGGCACAGGACTCCCTGGTTGATTCCAGAACCAGGCATGGGAGGAAATCATGCTATTTCTTTAGGAGCTGATGCACAAAGCTGTGAACTGGGTAAGTCTCTCAGTGTTACTCATTGAGGAGCAAGGGGCAGGGAGCTTGGACAGGGGGGCACTGTCGACACCAATCCCACCGCTGACCTGTGCAGAGAGAGGCAACAGCTGAGCAGGGCTGTCACTCTGTCACTTTCAACCCAGGCTGACCTTGGGAAAGCAGTTCCCCGTGGGACCACTGCGCTGATCACCTACTGCATGCCCGACATGACAACAGGAGCAAGACAACAAGGGGAGAGGGACTCACTGTGTGCGAGGCACTTGCTGATGGTCTGTGTGACGAGAGGGTTCTTTCTGGGGATCCAAGTGTCTGCTCCCTAGCCAGTCTCTCGGGATATCTCCGCTACGACCTGTAATGCTGTGAAGGTTGATGAAGCTAGGGTGGGACCCACAGACTTTGCAAGAGATGAGGCAGGAGGTACCAGGGGGGAGGGGTGTCCTGCTTCTTACGCCAGGCTCTGTCTCTGCCGACACATGCACTGGAGGCTCTCAGTGCAGATGGTTCTGCTGTAATACAATAGTTGCATTCCTAAGGTACCCTCTGTAAAAATAGGCAGCATCTCTGGAGGGTCCTAAGGTACCCTCCAGAGATGCTGCCTGATCTGTTGAATTACTCCACCACTTTGTGTCTTTTTTTGCAAACCAGCATCTACAGTCGCCTGCAGGGACTGCAGAGCGTTTTTGAAAGTGGCAGGGCTGAGCGATCACTGATAACTGGCCTTGAGGGTACCCGGCTAGGGAGTGGAGCAACCAAGTGGGGGGGAGGATGCGGGAGGGGGTCACTCCCCTCCCACAGTAGGGACTTTTTAAAATTTGATGTAGTAAAATCATGTATTGTGCATTGTAGAAGTATGATTACAATGTTTTGTTTAAAATTATTTTTAAGATAATGTAGGGCTTACATGAGAGATAGGAGCAGGTGATTATTGCCTTCCACAGTACATAATATTTGACAAAATAACTTTTAAATGTGTTATAATTTCAAGTGCTATTTTTTTTGTTTGTGGTTGGAAAAAGAGACAAAAAATAAACATAACATTTCCTGATTTTG
Organism: Okamejei kenojei; assembly: GCA_035221665.1. Classification (NCBI taxonomy): domain Eukaryota; kingdom Metazoa; phylum Chordata; class Chondrichthyes; order Rajiformes; family Rajidae; genus Okamejei; species Okamejei kenojei. The sequence continues at coordinate 37,824,238 of CM069142.1, forward strand.
CAAAGTCATACAAATTATGTTCTGCTCGGGGAAAAAAAATCAGAGTATTTTGAAAGTATGTGTTCTCCTTTTGACGTATAATTTACTTTGATTTGAATTTAGAATCATCCAACCATGACATTAATAAAGGGGGTATATGTTTGTTGAAACGTTACTTTTTTTAAATTAAGACTTTCGAGAAATCTAAAATGCATTAGAAATATACATTTCAATGCACTGAGTCTCCTGCCCAGAGTAGGTCAATCAAGGACCAGAAGACTGATTTGAGGTGAAGGGGAAAAGATTTCATAGGAATCTGAGGGGTAACAAAGGGTGGTGGGTGTATGGAACAAGCTGCCAGAGGAGGTCGTTGAGGCAGGGACTATCCCAACATTTAAAAAACAGTTAGACTGATACATGGATAGGACAGGTTTGATGGGATATGGTAATGTAGCTGGAACACGTTGGCGGGTGTGGGCAAGTTGGGCCTGTTTTCACACTGTATCACTCTTTGACTACATTATACCTCCACCATGCAGGAATACCTCAAATCAAGAGTTTTATTGCCATATACTCAAGCATAGAAACAATGAAAATAGGTGCAGAAATAGGCCATTTGGCCCTTCGAGCCAGCATTGCCATTCAATATGATCATGGCTGTTCATCTAAATTCAGTCCCGTTTCCTGTTTTTTCCCCCATGTCCCTTGATTTCGCTAGCCCCAGGAGCTAATTGTAACTATCTCTTGAAAACATCCAGTGAATCGGCCTCCACTGCCTTCTGTGGCAGAAAAGTCCGCAGATTCACAACTCGCTGGGTGAAGAAAGTTTGTCCTCATCTCTGGCCTAATTCTTCTACCACTTATTCTTTAACTGTGATCCCTGGTTCTGGACTCTCCCAACATCGGGAACATTTTTCCTGCAGCTAAAATAGTAAGATTAAACGAGAACTTACCAAGTTTGAAGTTTGATCTGTATTTTACGAGGAGTCGCGGTGAGGGATTTCGTGAAGACCCCGCCAGCACGCCTGCGCAGCATCCTTCAAAGCAGCGGTGTGGAACCACAGAACCACCATGACTGAAAATAGTAAGATGAAAACCGTAGAAACTACCTGTTTGACCTGATGATAGAGGGTGGGAGCGGTGGGCACGAAATCCCTCACCGCGACTCCTCGTAAAATACAGATCAAACTTCAAACTTGGTAAGTTCTCGTTTAATCTTACTATTTTACTTCGGAGTCACGTGAGTGACTTCGTGAAGATTTCAAAGCTCTGTGATTTCACGCCCTGAACAACGTCCATGCTTATCACACTGTCGCCATTCTGATGGAGTAAGACTGTTAATGGAGTTCAGTTGACAGCGGCTGAAAAATCAACACAATTTATTAATCAACTAAACAACAACCCCTAATTCGGGGCCAGACATTTACTGAGCGGTACCCAGGATAGCTTCTGCGAATGTCGCAGGAACGGCCAGAGACTTGTTATAGAACCGTTGAAAGGTTTTTCCCCCACTGGCCCAGCCCGCAGTGGCGAAAATGTGGTCCATGGGCACCTTCATGGCTCTCGCTGCAGCCCTGGTGGAATAAGACTTAAAAAAAAAAAAAAAAAAAACATTAGTAGCAACTCCTGTTTTAATAACTCTTTACCAAAGAATTTTATTTGACCAGGGTTGGCCACCATGGCGTCCTGTCGCAGTTTTTGTAACATCTGGGCTCGTTGGGCTGTCGCCAGTGCCATGAGCATCACCACCTTAATGCCCCTGTCTCACTGTGCGAGTTGACCCACGAGGTACCCCGAGTGACAGACTCGTGGCTGTGCACGAGACTTCAAGTTTATGATCAAGTGTGTAACCGAGTTCCCACGGGTATGTCATTGCTGCGATGTTCCAAGTTCCTCTCCCGAGTTACCAAGTTCCTCTCCCGTTACTCTTGAGCCAACCGTGAATGAAGGTATGTTTTAATAAAGCAACAATGTTAAAATACATCTCCATCCTGTGGTTTTGAGTTATTTCAGCGCGGCGGCATCTATTGATATGACCTACAATGGGAAAATGCGCACCCTCCAGTAACCAAGCATTTGTTGTTGTTTTATGTTTTTAAATACTTTTTTGCAATGGATGTCTATTTTAAATAATTTTAAAAAAGGAAGCAGCTCGGGTGACTGACATTGAGCGGCCGCCGGGACCCGACAGCAGACACACACACACACACACACACACACACACACACACACACACACACACACACACACACACACACACACACACACACACACACACACACACACACACACACACACACACACACACACACACACACACACACACACACACACAGCAGGACTGGCCGCCACTTCAGAGGAAGGAAGCAGCTCGGGTGACTTTGAGCGGCCGCCGGGACCCGACAGCAGACACACACACAGATACAAACAGATAGACAGAGAGGGAGAGAGAGAGACACACACACACACATACACACACACACACATAGAGAGAGAGATACACACAGACAGCAGCTGGCCACCACTTCAGAGGAAGGAAGCAGCTCGGGTGACTTTGAGCGGCCGCCGGGACCCGACAGCAGACACACACACAGATACACACAGATACACACACACAAACACACACACACAGACACACACACAAACACACACACACACACACAGACACACACACAGACACACACACACACACACACACACACACACACATATGTGGCATTTCTGCTCGGGACCCTTCTTCAGACAATCCAATGTCCCATAATATATTCTTTAAATATTAAGTTTTCTGTTGAAAGTGTGGTGCCGTGGGTTACGGGTTGTCGGAAGGAAGATGATGAGGTCTGGTACAAGTTGACTTTGTTTTCAGTAATCAGGCCTCCGTGTTGGCCGATGCCTGGTTGATCGAGCGTTCATACAGTTGCGAGCGAGCGAGGTCCATATATAGGAGGAAGGAACGCGAAGCCTCTGAGGGTTCATTGTTCCCCTGGTTTGGATTGCTCCCAGGAGAGCGGGCACAAAGAAAAATTTAGGCATTTTTCTGTGGAAGGGGGGGAGGGCAGTATAAAATCGAAAGCATTGTACAGCAGCACTCTCCCCAACACGAAACACAGCGCAGCGTAAACAATTAAACAGCTTCACTTTTAAAAGCAAAGACACACGTTAAATTACACGGCCCCAAGAAATCGCCTCTCAATTGCTTCGGGGTTGGAATTGAAATATATATAATATATATAATATGTATATACATATTATACTACTTTGGTTCAGTCCCTTTCAGATTATAAAAAAGTTCCCACGATAGACTCACGAGACACTATGGTAAACGCACGGGCCATTACGTTACTGCAACGAGTTTAAATGTTTCCATTTTTAACTTGAACAGTTAATTTGACTCGTGGAAAAAATCAAACATGTTTGATTTTTTTCACGAGTTAACAAGTTTCCCGAGTACCTGCCGTTAGCGCCACGAGTGGACAAGTTGAACGCGTGAGTTCCGACGTTCCCGCTACGTGATCACCACGAGTGAAAACTCGGGGTCACTCGTGGGCCAACTCGCACAGTGAGACAGGGGTTTAAGGGTGAGCCGTTTCAAATGGTATCTCATCTATTGGAGCCCAGCTCCTCAGCAGGGTCAGCATGATCCCCACATCCCACGTTACTGTATATCTGGGTCGTGGAGGGATTGGTATTGAATACTCCCCTCATTAGTTTAGACACCAGGTGGTGGGAGCTGATACTTATATCCAGGTATGAATACAGCGTACTCCTGTCGCTGTTGATGGCACTGTAGCTGAGGCCTGCATCAAAATGGAGGCCTGCTAGAAACTCCAACACATCCAGTATTGTTGCCGAGTTGGAGGACTTGTTGTTCCGGGCACAGAAACCTCCCACTTTCTGATTTGAGTGAGATATTGTTTGCGGGTGGATTCCCGACACGATGCTGCAATAAGGTTCATGGCTCTTGACGAGATGCCTGCCCGGTTGAGCGGTCTTTTCAGAACCTGCAAGCCAACAAGTTTAATGACCATGGCAAGGATGACTGACCCCCCTGTAATGGAGTGAGTAATCAATTTGGGATGTTTCCCAATCGCCATCCATGGTTGTTGTACATTTCTACAACCATCGGGTACCATGGTTGTGTAGGCCAGTCGGGAATGATCAATATGTCAGTTGCAGAGTCTAGTTTAATTTTCTGCAATACCCGACTGGTGAGGCAGCATGGGGGAAACGCGTAGCAACCCATTTCCCCCAATGGATAAAAATGCATCCAATGCTATTACCCCAGGGTCTGGTTCCCACAACACATACGTTGGTATTCGATGGTTCAGCCTGGACGCAAATAGGTCAATATCTGGTGTCCCCAATTTGAGCTATAATATCTCCAAAATCTGGGGGTTCAACATCCACTCAATGTTGTCATTGAAGACACGTGACCTGGTGTCCGCCACTGAATTAAGCTTCCCAGGCAAATAGGTCGCAGTAATCCAAATATTTCTTTCAATGCACCAGTGCCAAATTGTATTAGCCAATTCATTGCAAACTAGCGACCTAATACTACCCATATGATTGATGTGAACCATTATTGTAGCATTATCTATTCGAAAGCGGACATGTAATCCCATGAATTAGTACAGAAGCCCGCAGTCCATGAAATACCCCCAGCATTTCTATATAGTTTATCCCATGTGACTCCAGGAATGTAGACTCATGAGAGTTCCATCTGCCACCACAACTGGACATCGTACCAGTTGCTCCCCAGCCTGGTGCACTTGCGTCTGTTAGTATCACAACATCAGGGTTGCTCCATATAATAGGTCAATGACATTCTTTAATATTATCTACCCACCATTATAGCTTGTTTCTAGCTTCCGGTGGTAACCAAAGTGGCCGATCAAAGCAGCCAGCATTTGTTTTTTAATGCTGTGACCTTTGTGAATTTCGGTAGTGTAGCGGTCCGAATCGTGCAGCTGGGAATGTAGTTACCAATTTAGAGTTACCAATACCAATAACTTTCGCTGTTTGCCACATGGTCGATACCCTGGCGCAAGCAAGATTGTGGCATTCTTCTGATATAGCAGTAGCTTTATTAGTGGGGATGATAAACTTCATTAAATTAGTGTCTAAGGTGAACACCAAATCCATAACCCGTAGCGGGTGCAGTTTTTGATTTGTCTGGATGGATTACAATCCCAGCTTCTCAAGCAGAGCCTTGGTTGCAGCCACTCCTTGAATTGCCAATTGGAGGGTCTGCCCCATTATAAGGATTTTTCATCCAACATGCCATCACTATAATCTTGTTGTCGGAGAAGAGCCAATACAGGTAAATACCAACTTGGTAAACAGCCTAAGCTGTGATGGTTCCATTAGGCAATGCACCCTTCCAGACAACTTCAGAATTCCCTGTGAGCCTCAGCGATGGGCACCGTATAGCATGCTTCTTTCAAACTGATACATGCCATAAAGTACCCTGAGTAAAGCTTCCACCTAGCTGTTCCAAAAGCATCCATTTTGACATGGCTATATTGTACAAAAGTGTTCAACTCAGCTAAATCGATTATAACCCGACATTCCTCTTATTTTTACTGCTGGTGAACATATTAGGCTCAACTCAATATGTCCATGCTTGGTTATGCCAATTACCACTTTTCCCTGCTCGCCATATAATTTCAGCATGCCCTGCCTCCACCTCTTTTCGGGATAGAGTAAATTCCTACGAGGCGAATGCTGGGTATGGGAATCTATACCTCCCACGAATTATATACCCTTGAACACTTTGTAAAATAAACTCATCTGTGGTTACAGTTTTCCCCCATATGTCCAAGGCCGCCCGCAATCGCCCACCTATTCGTACAGGAGGGATACTACGGCGTGAGAGGAGCCAGACCCCCTTACCTCCATCGTGAACGGCGGTTCCATACATACGGTGCTTCGGGTGGACGTTATGGAGGTTGATGGCCCGGCAGCCGCATTTCCCATGCAGGCCGCTGTTGGCCTTGCCCTAAATGGTCATTGTATTTATTGAGATGGAGGTAGGTAGAATCTTTGTGCCCTATCCGGCAGCCTTGGTTCACAGGTTCTATTAGGCTGTTGCCAGTGATATGGGTGAAGTCTGACCGATGGAGTTTCATGAGGCCCACTGTTTTGGCCTCCTTTGTCCAGTCCCTTCACCTGTTTGTACAGGTCTCCAAGCAACCGATGCGGCGGTGGAGCGGTAATGGTCGGCACAACCCCGCGAATTTGGGGTTTAGTGTGGGCTATATGGAGCTCTTACGCAGGCAATATATCTCATACTGGGCGTTGCATAGGAGTGCCAGTGCATCATGCTATTTACTGGACACATTATCCCCGATCAGGGTTTTCCAGAACGCCGTTATGCCCGTGGAGAACCTTTCTCCAAGGTATTATTGAGAATCTGACTCCAGAGTTGGTGCATACGTAGGCAAATCAATGGTGCCCGCCAATTCGTGGTGCAGGGTTCACCTGTCTGGGTAGAAACGGCAAACTTCACTCACCACATCCAGCATCCTCCTCATGCTCTGGTTCAGCGGTCACTGGCTGTCCCTGGTCGTCGTCAAACTCAGCAGCTGGGCAATCATTAATGCTTCTGGCTGGAGACGATGAGGAGCTGAGCGGAGTCATTGCACGGCTAGTGGATGCCGTTCTTCTCGTTCTCGGTCCCGCTGGAGATGTTGGACCATTTAAGAGCTCCAACCGCTCAATGCGACCGTCCCTGCGAGATGCAGCGGACAAGCCGACTTCCCCAGGCCCTGCGAATTCACTGGGGCTTCCACCATCGGACCTCACCCCCTTAGAGTGCTGTCTAGGGTCCAATGGCAGGTCGTCGTGACCTACAGCCCAAGTAGGGTCATACGACTCCCGCACGGACTCTCCGCTAGTCTGTCTTCTCCCAGACTGTGGCGGCCCACCTGGCTGATAAGAAGGCAGGTGAGTTGACTCGGCGCCGGCCCCCGGAACCTGGCTCCCCGGAGTCCGTGCAAGCTTACCTCCACACTTACACCATTACTTGGCGTGGAGGCGCATGGTCGGCCGCTCGCAGCGCTGAGCTGACCGACCGCTTCCTGCTGCCACCTCCGCCCTTGACGCAGCCTGACGGGGTGTGTTGTCGGCGGTATCTGCTCCAGCAGGCCTACACGACGCAGCAGTGTTATGCCCGGGCTGCACGATGGCAGATATCCCTGGCTGCGGTACGCAATGCACTTTGCAGGGCTCCCCTGTCGTGCGGCTGTCCCCCGGCCCAGCCCCCTCGGGTCTACTGGAGCTCGGGGAGAGGTTGCCTGTAAAAGAAAACAAGACCCCTTGCCACGTACCTGTATCCCCCCTTATTCTCTTGGGGGACGGGGGGCTCGGAGTCTGGACCTGTTGCTTGCCGGTCTTGTGAAGGAGGCCGGTGGGGAGAGCGCACTCCCCCCCCCCAGCTGCCGCTACAGATGCGTGCGACGATATGCCGCGCATGCCTGCTGGCGGGGTCTTCACGAAGTCACTCACGTGACTCCGAAGTAAAATAAGTGACAACCTAGCAGGCAAGTAGGATGCTTTCTCCAACCACCCCCATTTGAAGGCTACCACTTCTACCTTGGCACCTACTTCTAGCAGCTACTGGTTGTCCTCCGGGATCCACTGAGCCGCAGCCTGGTCCATGCTTGGGACTCTTGCACTGAGGCTGCTCCATGGCTGGAGCTGCAGCAAGCCACTCACAAGCCTGGCAAACACTCGGCTCCCCGTCCGCATCTGCCCGCGCCGCTGTTTCTGCTTCCATCCCTCCCTCTGCCCCGGCTCTCCAACACCCACGATCAGGTTGCTCAGAGCACAGCAGCACCTCGTCCAAAGCCAGAGACATTGAAACATGTCTAGCCAAAAATGGGGGGGGGGGGGGTCTGCAGCCCCCCCCCCCCAGCCCCCACGGTTCTGCGGCCCATGTCCTGTGTCTACTTTTATCTGACGCAGTGTTATTTTGCAGCACATAAATATGTATACCTGCTTTCCAATAACCTATTTATTTTTCCTGATATAAATGTCACCAAGAAATTACATCTTGTCATTATTAAACATTTTGGACAAAATCCAAGAGCAAATGCAAGCAGTGTGTTATCCATTCCAACTTGCTGTCATTTGAATTTACTTAACTTTTCAGTTTAAGCCCTACATTTAATCTCTGAACTCTTCCTGATAAGAAATCACTCAGTCAACTTATGTAACCTGTTGTGAAGCACAGTTTGAATTCAACAGAGCCAAGCACTCAGATTGGAAATATTAAATGGATCCTGAAAACAGTGATGGCACATGGATCCCACCACCATGCATATTTCTCATTTAATTTATTACTGCCTGGCTTCTTAGAAGGTTTGATTTGCTTCCAGTAATCCTGATGTTCGAACGTTCGAGCGATGTCCCCGACTGGCCTGTTGCATCGTTGCAACCAAAGTGTGGAACATAAACATCCAAGCAGATCCTGCATCCACAACACAGGCACATCATAGTCAACAAATCAGCAAGTCTCCACTCTTACCGATTGTTACAGATGCACCATAGAAAGCATCCTATCGGGATGCATCACAGCTTCGTTTGGCAACTGCTCTGGCCAAGTGCACAAGAAATTACAGATAGTTGTGGACGCAGCCCAGACCGTAAGTCACGTAAGTCAGCCTCCCCACCCATTGACCCCATCTACACATGCCTGGGGAAAGCAGCCATCATTCAGGAGCTGCAGTGGGGCACATTTCCCATCGTGTTTCCCACGGGGGCACTGGAAGTATCCCCGTTCCTGCAAGAGGTGCACTGACTGCCATCTCTAAACCTACTAAGGGGAAAATGAAAGATCATACTGCTGCTCAGCCTGCTCGCTGAAAGCCTTGAGACAAAGCCTAATGGCAGTCAGTCCCACAACTGACCCTCCAAAATGGCCACTGCACTATTGTTCAGCTCGTTCTGAAGACTGTCTTCTAGGTGCCCTTGCTATGCCTATCGGCACCAAAAGTGTAAGTAACAAACGCATGTAAACAAGTAACTATCTACATACATTTAATTATACCATCAGTTAATTATTTACAATATGCGAAGATACACTTTTATAGAGACATATATACACATATATGAATGTGTATACACATATATGATGAAGGGTCTCAACCCGAAACGTCACCCATTCCTTCTCCCTAGAAATGCTGCATGTCCCACTGAGTTCATTCAGCATTTTGTGTCTATATTCGGTATAAACCAACATCTGCAGTTCCATCCTACACATATATAAATTTTAACAAAACATAAATGCGCTAACTTCCTTAAATAGGACAGGAAATGCTGGAGATATTCAAATGATCCAGCAAGATCTATGGAGAGAAAAATCACAGCTCTTTCCCTGCTTACTCATTTTCTTCAATTTCCTATCAACATAATTTTATTACAAACTGGATGGTTTACAAAGTTGGATGGTTTTCACTAGAAAGTCAAAGGCTGAGAGAGGACCTGATCAAATGATGAGAGTCATAGATAGGATAGACAGTCAGAACCTTTCTCTCAGGGAGATAAGAGGGCATAGCATTAAGGTGAGAAGGGGAATGCTTAGAGGAGATGTGTGGAGGGGAAAGGTTTACACCGGTGGTGGATGCCTAGACTGTGCCGACAGGGATGGTGGTGGAAGCAGATACAATAATGACATTTAAAATGCTTTTATATAGGGAATGGAGGAATGTGGATCATGTGTAGGCAGAGGAGATCAGTTTAACTTGGCAGCATGTTCAGCACAGACCTTATGGGCCGAAGGGCATGTTCCTGTGCTGTACTCTTCTGTGTTCTGTATGTTTTAAATTGATCTCCTGCCTGAGGGTTTGAGGGAATTACTTGGGTAATTAATACTAATGTATTAAACAGTATTTGAGCTCTATCATTATAATGTCATGTCATTCAGACAAGCAGTTGTTAACATTAAAGATGTGTGTGCGACAGCAACTAGCTTCACTCCACTCTGGGCATTCAGGTCCCCTGGTGGCTGTTCCAAAGCTATCTGCCTTCTGAACCTATAGCAATCAAACCAGAATAGGCACTGAATGAGCCTGTCCCCTCTTTCTTCCTTCATTCAAATTGTCACCATTCATTTGGCCCCACAGACTCTCATCTGTGTTACTTCTATTCCTGCACCAAATGTAATGGAAAAAGTATGTGCAGATCTAGGAAACGTGAAATATAGAGCAATTAACCTGAAACATTGACTATGTTACTCTTTGCCTGATCTGCTGAGTGTTTCCTGCATTTTCTGTTTTACTGCACTGTGGGTGAATGGAAGCATTGTGAATGGAAGAACTACAATTTGGTGACCCTCGAACTCTCCTTGATCGGACTTTGCTAGCTTTACCTTGCACTAAACATTATTCCCTTATCATACACGGTAAATTGATCAATTGTAATCATGTATTGTCTTTCTGCTGACTGGTTTGCACACAACAAAAGCTTTTCACTGTACCTCGGTACACGTGACAATATACTCAACAGAAAATGAAACTTATCAGGCATCTTATCACTGGTAAAAACAAAGTGCTGGTGAATCTCAGCAGCCAAGGGCAGATAATGTTTCAGGTCAGGACCCTTCATCAGACTGAGAAAGATCTGAAGATAGTAGCAATGTTACAAAATTTTGAGATTTAAAAATGAACTGAATAAATTTTCAGTTATTATAGATTGAAGCATTCTGAAAAAAATAAGAAACAATCTTACTTGGATGACCTGAAATTAAAGCATATAATTAGTTAGTTACCTAATTGTAGCTAATTACAAAATTCAATTACTAGATCTAAACATTTATCCATTTCTTAAGAAAAGATTAACATTTTTAAATAGACCAAGTGCCCAAATAGCTTTAAAACAAGAATTCACAATATAATATGATTTTTAAATCTCATTGTCATGAATTTATAGGCCAAATGGAAGGAATTTAGTGTTTAATTGCCGTAAATTAATGGCCATTTAAATAATTTTGCGAGTGGGATTTTGTGGAACGCGATCGATTAGAATGTTGCATTAGCCGTGAATTAAGCTCCATATCGGCAGGAAAAACACTGCCGGTTTGTATGGGGCCTAAATCACCCTTTCACAACGTAAAATTTGGATTAAGGTCATCCTAAGAAGCACGTTTATATGTAAAATAAACGGCTTACCTTTAACTGTCCCGTATGTGAAATCCGTCCCGTAGATCGGCGTTGACAGCATTAGAAGCGGATTTTTATTTTACTCCAGCGCTGAAATTGCCCTGCGGTTTTTAAAAGAAAATTCACAGAACGGCAGTCGGAACAATTCTTCAGCATTAGCTAGCACCCCGAGAAAATATATCTCAAACAGGCAGGAGAAAACTGCATTTTAACCCCCCCTCCCCTCCTCAAATGCCCTAAAGTCGCGCACACGGCCAGTGGCAGAACTGCAGCACCGCTGAAGGTAAGTTTTGTAAAATACCTAAAGATAGGTCCTAATCTAAAACATTATCTGTTTATTTCACCCCACACTTTGCTGCCAAACCCATTGAGTTTCTTCAGCATCTGCAGTCTCTTGTGACACCATCTTATCGCTGGTCCTGGATGTTCCCTGCAATGCATTGAATATATTGATATATTTGTCAGTGTAGTTTTATAATTCTGGCCCCATTTGACAAAAATAGAAGAGCTGGTCTTAGAATATATGCCAACTGTCACTCTGCGAGCTCTCATTCAATCTGCAGCTTAGAAAGACAACTGGACGATAACTCAAGGACAAACTTGTCACTAAACACCTCCAAGACCAAGGAGCTGATTATCGACTTCAGGAGGTCACAGAATGGTGAATAACCCCCAATCTCCATCTACGGGGACAGTGTGGAGAGGGTGTCCAGCTTCAAGTTTCTGGGCACTCACATCTCAGAGGACCTCACATGGTCCACCAACACCACTGCGCTGGTCAAAAAGGCACAGCAATGACTGTTCTTCCTAAGAACATTGAAACAGACAGGTCTGCCCCAACAGCTGCTGACAACCTTCTACCGCTGCACCACAGAGAGCATACTAACGTATGGCATCTCTGTGTGGTATCTCAGCTGCACGGAGGCGGAGAGGAGAGCTCTTCAGCGCGTTGTCCACAGAGTGCAGAAGATTATTGGGACACCACTACCAGCCTTGGAGGGCATCTACCACACACGGTGCCTCAGGAAGGCCGTCAGCATACATAAAGACTCCTCTCACCCTTGTAATGGACTGTTCGAACTACTCCCTTCTGGCAGACGTTACAAGGCCGTCTACGCCCGCACCTCCAGACTCAGGAACAGCTTCATTCCCAGAGCTATAGCGGCTCTGAACTGGCCCTGCTGAGTGCCCCCCACCCATATGGACTGTCTCCCTCGGATGGTCACTTCTGCACTTTAGTCTGTTTTGACTGGTTTACTGTTCTAATGTTCTTTTTACAAACCTTGTTCTCGGGGTATCTAAACCTAAATTTTATTAGTTGTTTAATTATGACATTGGATGGAAGTTGCAAACCAAATCTCGTTGCACTTATGTGCAATGACAATAAAATATATTATTATTATTATTATGAACAGATGAAGAAACTTGTTCACTGGCCACAGCTGACAATCACGTTGTTTGTCAGGCTTGGCTCTGACTTCCCAGCCATCTCACGTGGCTGTTTGTGGGTGTGGAGATGTACATGTAATCTTCCTTGCGCAGTATCCACTTGATAAATCCTCCTCAACTCTTGTTATCTAATTTCCCCAGCTGGTAAACAGAAAACATCATTCTCACCATCACAAATATGTGTTGAATTGATAAAAAGAGATATGGAGGGCAGAGAATGAGTGATGTGAGTGGACTTGATCAAGTAACATAAAACTAGAAGGAACGTAAAACTGAAATGCAATAGTCCACACCACACTTTAATCATTCTTCACAGGAAGTCTTAGGTTTGCTGCTTACCTGTTTGAAAGTTTATGCTCTTGTCATGGTTCAATATGAAATATTGTCCCAGATGGACTGGCAGCGCACTGTGTACCTATTTGAAATCACTACCACACTGGGACAGACAATGTCCTGGATAGTTAAATTGTCCAGGACATTTGCAGATAAAGTAACACAGGTTTCCATTCCCGACCAAGGATGATTCTGAAATCAATAAATAATTGCATGGCCATGCTTTGAATTACTAGTGACTAAATTAATCTCAACTTCCTGACAAATGAATAAAAGGGAAAGAATAAATGATCTCCGTCTGCAGATACATCAGAGAAGAGAGGCCAGTTTGCAACTTCCAGCAAAGAGGCAACGTCTGTTGAAGCAGTTAATCTGCCATCTAATATCAGCTGAGCAGGAGTTTCCCACAGTTAACTATTGGAAAATAGTTGCTCTCAATGGCTATTGTCATTGATTCCATGACACCGCATATATCTCAGGCCTGCTGCAACCCTCATTCATACCTCCATTGCCTTCAAACTCTCCTGGTCCAGCTCTCTCATTCTGCTTTTTGCAAGCGTCAGGTTGCCCAAAATGTTGTTGCCTGATTCCTGATTTGCACCAACTCCAGTTCACCGTAATCCCTGTGCCTGTTTTCTGAAATATACTTTTTAATCATTCAACTCCTCAATTTGAAAACTCTTCCTCTTGTTTTTAATTTCTTCCTCGGTCAAATGCCACCATCCATAATCTTCTCCCTGCCCACAACTTTGAGATATTCATATTCCTTTAATTTCGGAAACCCTATCCTGGTGGGGGTGTGACCAGGGAAACCCATTCATGGTGGGATGAAGGACAGGACCTGGGGAATTTATTGCGGTGGTGTGGGACCAGGGAATCACTGTCCTGGAGGATAGGACCTGAGGAACCCTGTCCTTGCATAAGTGCGGGAATTGGAGCTGGTGATGAGACTCCAATCAACTATGGCCAGGTCAAAGTAAAGACATTTCAGACACACTTGTGCAGAGAATCCTGTCAGCAGAGCAGTTATGTCAAAGCCAAAGGGAATAGAATGTTTTCATCAAGAGCAAGGTGGAGGGAACCTCAGTCAACTTAGTTGTGGGCGGCAGTGGGTGTGTTATAAATATTGGATTGAGAAAGCTGGAATAGTGCGAGTGCTGAAAGGCTCACCTTAGTAAGGATGAACTGGCCTCAGAGATAGTCTGTGGAGTGGAGATTCATGACCCAACATTATATTTGAATTTAATTTAAGTCAAATCAGGTCAAGTCGAGTTTATCGCCATATACACAAGTATTGTTGAGGCTCAGATACAATATAAATCTTGCTTGCAGCAGCTTCCCGCTCCCTGCCACCGAAAACGGTGTCTGAGACGGGCTGGGAAGATCATCAAGGACCCCTCCCACCCTAACCATGGACTGTTTGCCCTCCTACCATCGGGGAGGCGGTACAGGAGCCTCAGGTCCCGCACCAGCAGGATGAGGAGTAGCTTCTATAATAACACCATCGCACTGCTGAACTCGGAGTCCCGCCGATAGATTTCCACATCTGTATTTATTTATCTGTGTTTATCTATATATTGCTATCACTTCGTACTGTCACTAAACTGCATTTCGTTGTACCCATACTTGTATCTGTGCAATGACATTAAAGTTGAATTGAATTCAATTGAATTGAATTGAATCATAGGCACATTGACTCCAACAACACACAAAACGATACTTAAATACTACTATACTTAAATACTTAAGTTATACTTAAATACTACAAGACAGTAAAAAGAGAAAAGAATGTGGAATAGACAAGAAATTATTATGAAACTATTCAAAAACTACGCCATGGTAGTGCAGATAGTGGTCTGTAGTATTCTGTGGTTGAGGTAAGGTTAGGTTTGTGCAGATCGGTTCAAGAACTTGATGGTTGCGGGAAAAGTAGTTGTTCCTGAACCATGGGATGAGGAACTTCAGGCTCTGTACCTCCTGCCGACGGTAGCAATAGGAGGCAGGGCCCGGATGGTGAGAATCCTTGATGATAGATGTCACCTATTGAGGGAGTGCATTATGTTGATTCTTTTGACAATGGGGAAGGCTGCGCCTATAATGGACCAGCCTGAGTCCACCACTCTCTGTGGCTACAAAACACAGCACAGTGGGGCACCTAGATGAGCCACTGCCTCATTACTCCAGCATCTCGGGTTCAATCCTGACATCGAATACTGTCTGTCTGGAGTTTGCACGTTCTCCTTATGACTGCATGGGTTTCCTCTGCTGCTTCTTCCTTCTACATCCCAAAATCAATGGGTTAATTTGCTGCTGTGCATTACTTTTCAGTGCAATACCCGGAAATACACAAAAACCACGGAGAACAGGTTACGGGGATATACTTGCTTTGAAAGTTGGCATGAATTGGATGGGGTAAGTATAAAAGCATGAAATATATCATGCAGACAAAAATGCTGGAGAAACTCAGCGGGTTTCGGCCCGAAACGTTGCCTATTTCCTTCACTCCATAGATGCTGCCTGACCCGCTGAGTTTCTCCAGCATTTTTGTCTGCTTTCGATTTTCCAGCATCTGCATTTCTCTCTTAAATATATCATGCAGTTGTCTTCACTTAGGCCTCTGAACATGATCATCATTGCTTTGAGAGATACCTCATCCAAATTTGGAGGTCCATGACTTTTCTTAGACAATAGAAAATAGGTGCAGGAGTAGGCCATTCGACCCTTCGAGCCAACACCGCCATTCAATGTGATCATGGCTGATCATCCCCATAATAGAAAATAGACAATAGGTGCAGGGGTAGGTTGATTATTGAGTTATCAGTGTTGAGACCATGTAATGTGTAAGGTTCTGAAGTTGCAGTGAAAACAATTTGTCCATTCTTCACTAATGGTAGCTGCCTAAGGCTGCCAGTGCTGTCATTGGGGAGCGTCTTCTCTTGAAGTAAAGGCTCAGAGCTGGCCAGAGGCAGTCAATGCTCTGGTGACAAAGGAGTGCTGAGGGAGACATGGAAGAAATTATTCACAGGCTCAGGCAGAGGGGAGTTTGGATTGGAGGGCAATGGTGCTATGGAGGCAGTGGACAGGAGAACAAAGAGCTACAAACCTCATTCTATCCCGGAGATTATTTGTTTGGCAGAAGATGAGGGTCAAGGGGGTGGTTTGTGGTGAAGGAGAAAAGGTGGGGAGTTTTGTCCCCTCTTCCAGCAATCCTGACACAACCAATATCTCTGTGGGGGCAGGGGAAGGGGCATGGTGCATTCAAAAGGACATAAACCAAATTGGCAGGAGGATGGGAAACCGAGGAAGGATAGGAACAAAGTTGAAAATGGAAGTAGAAAATGTAGTAAGCAAAAATCTATACGAAGGAAACAACAGAAACAACATCATGGTCAGAGGACAGAAAGAAGTGAAAAGGTCAACTTTAATCCTACTGTATTGAGATGCTTGCTGCAAGTACAATAAAATAGATGAATTAATCGCAGTCAAAAATAGATCTGATCTCTGAAGCAGGGACTCAACACAAAATGCCTATCTGCCCCCACAGATGTTGCTCAACCCACTGAGTCCCTCCAGCTGTTTGCATTTTGCTCCAGATTCCAGCACCTGCGGTCTCTTGTGTCACAATTCTCAGAATCTGGGGAGGGCACGTAAAACAGAAATTGTGCTGTCCTAAGGTGAGATCACACTGGGTCTGGGCCTGGCAAAATTGGAATGTGTGGCTGAAGTTAACAAACATCAGCGACAGAAAACATTGCTGGGAACTGTCGATGAGCAGTGAGATGTTGGGTGAGTGTAATAAGGCAACATACTTATTGAGTCATACAGCACGGAAACAGGCTCTTCAGCCCAACCTGTCCATGCCAACCAAGATGCCCCATCTATACCTGTCTCACATTTGGCCCATATCCCTTATTCCATCAGCCTTCATCATTACTCTATGTATACTGTTTAACCTGTGCACCTTATGTGACAAGGACCTTCATTGCATCCGGATTTATATGACAATAAGCCAATCTGAATCTGAGACTTATAAATCTGTGGAAAGTACTGTTTGCAGAAAGCTCGGCTGGCCTCAAAGTCTGTCACATGTGATTTGGAGACAATGAGGAAACAATGGCTAAGACAGCCAGACCTTATTGTAACAAATAGGGAAAGAGCAGCTAATGAAATGCCTCAGTGAATTTCCTGTGCAGGTTGGCATACAGAGCATGCAAAGAATAGAAGACCCAGCTGGATATCCAGCAAGCAAGAGCCCAAGCAGATTAGTGGCAAATTGATGAACTGTCAAGCTTGTGCAGAAGCAGGTCCTAAGGATACGAATCAATGCCGAGAACCCGGCATGATGTTGAATAAAATTGATTCATTCATTAAGACGAACCTGGTCACTGTGAAGGATTCATTTATCGCACTTTGTGAGAAGGAATGAATCTAACTTCAATATTGAAACATCTGTCCACTTTAATTCTGAATTTGCTTCAGGGTTACCTTGAAATTAATTGTTTCATCAACTGCTGTGCTCAATTACGATTAAGATTGAGGAGTAATGTTTACAATGCATTTAATTCAGTGCTTGATGTAATTTTGATTCTTCATCATATTTGTGCTTGTCTGCAAGTGAAGTTGTGGGTTTAGAATGGATGAGAATAGCGTGTCCAAAAAAAGATGCTGAAGATGATGGCATTCTGAAATAAAAACTGAAGGGCTGGAAATGCTCTGCCGATGAACCCAAATTTGTGGAGAGAGATACAGTATTAACTAGACTAAGTGGGACCCGTTGGGCACAGGAGACCTGGTCCCCCAATGCAACCCATTCCCCAGTGCAATATTCCACCATGGTGTGGGAGAGGGGGTGGTGTGGGAGAGGGGATGGTGTGGGAGAGGGGGGGGGGGGTGTGGGAGGGGGAGGGGGTGGTGTGGGAGATAGGGGTGGTGTGGATGAATGGTGTGGCGTGGGAGAGGGGTGTGGTGTGGGAGAGGGGGGGTGGTGTGGGAGAGGGGGGGTGGTGTGGGAGAGGGGGGGTGGTGTGGGAGAGGGGGTGGTGTGGGGAAGGGGGGTGATGTGGGAGGAGGGGGGTGGTGTGGGAGATAGGGGGTGGTGTGGGAGATAGGGGGGGGTGGTGTGGGAGAGGGGGGGTGGTGTGAGGGGGGGGTGGTGTGGGAGAGGGGGGTGGTGTGGGAGAGGGGGTGGTGTGGGGAAGGGGGGGGTGATGTGGGAGGAGGGGGGTGGTGTGGGAGGAGGGGGGTGGTGTGGGAGAGGGGGTGGTGTGGGAGAGGGGGGGTGGTGTGGATGAATGGTGTGGTGTGGGAGAGGGGGGTGGTGTGGGAGAGGGGGTGGTGTGGGAGGAGGGGGGTGGTGTGGAGGGGGGGGTGGTGTGGGAGAGGGGGTGTGGTGTGGGAGAGGGGGGTGTGGTGTGGGAGAGGGGGGAGGTGTGGGAGAGGGCGGTGGTGTGGGAGAGGGGGGTGGTGTGGCTGAAGGGTGTGGTGTGGGAGAGGGGGAGGGGGTGTGGGGAGGGGGGGGGTGGTGTGGGAGAAGGGAGGGGTGGTGTGGGAGAGGGGGGTGGTGTGGGAAGGGGGGTGGTGTGGGAGGGGGGGGGTTGGGAGAGGGGGGGTGGTGTGGGAGGAGGGGGTGGTGTGGGAGAGGGAGGGGTGGGGGTGGGAGAGGGTGATGAGGAAGGAACAGGGGAGGGATAAAGGGGGGGGGTGTGGGTGTGTGGTGAGGAGGGGGAAGGAAGGAAGGGAAGAGGGGGGAAGGGGGGGTGTGTGGGAAGGAGGGGGGGTGGAGGAACACCACAGCGGCCACCGGCTGCGGCACCACACAGTGCCTCCCGACGCCATACAGCCGCTTACCCAACTCCACACAGCGGCTTTCCAGACTCCACACAGTGGCTTACCCAACTCCACACAGCCGTCTTTTCCGACTCCACTCTTGTAGTGGAGTCTCAATCAGGACTACTTGTGGACTCAGCCCCGCCTCCAGGTTTTATTCCCAGCGGGTGCCGGAAGGGGCGTTACCTTCATGGTGACTGTCGTGCTGGTCTCATGATTTTTTAAACCTTCATAACTTTTGTATAATTCCACCGATCGGAACAAAATGGTGGGTTGGAGTAGAGGAGAACGGTGAGTAAGGTGGTGAAAAACCCTATTGATAAAGGGTACTGTTTTTGCGCAAATTAAAAAATAAGCAAACTGGAAGTGGTCAAGATGAGAGTTTTAGTAATAGTGTAGGAGATGAGTTGAGAACCTAGTACCACAGTGCGTGTTGTGTGGCCCCACAGTTGCGGTCTTGGTACTGTAAATCCTGGCTAAATCAGAGTTAGTATAAAGTAAAGGATTTATGCATCTACAAGGCCTGTTAGCCTTTTCTGTAAGAAGCCACAAGCTGCGAGCTGGTGCCAGGAAGTCTACGTCCTAGATCGATATATCAGATAAGGTGAGGTCCAGATGTCTTCTTCATTGCTAAAATGTATGAGGACTGTGCAGAGAAACTCCAAGGTGTTGTAGATGCATTGGCTTGATTGGCTGGCTGCAAAGGGATTGTAAATAATGTTAATATTGTTGCAGGACAGTTGTACTGCTGGTTAATGATTGGCTGAAGTGTGAAGCCCTGGCTGAATTGTTTATACTGCCAGGGAGAATGTTGCATTATTCAGTTAGCTGATTACTTTCCAGAAGCTTCTGTAGAAACGTTGTAATGGGACTCTTTGTAATTGGGTTGCGGAACTGTCAATAATACTTTAATGTAATCGATATGTGTGATTGGCTTGTAAGGGGTGCCACCCCCATGTAGTTCTGCCCCGCAGGGTTCAACGGCCTATAAAACGCAGCCCCCACAAAGTTTGTTGTTGATCTTCTGGAAGGGTGCTTGGGACTGCGTGGCCTTTTGGATGTGTCTGTTTGCACGAGGCTGAAGGGCTTGGGGACAGGCAGAGACAAGGTTCGAACCGCGGTGGTTTAGGTATTGTATAAGGGATTCGTTGTTCGTTCAAAAAAATAAAAAGTTTAGTGGTCCAGTGCTTGACTCGGTGTTAGACTGAACTAGACTAAGGGGGGTAAGCTTTAGGAGCATAATTACAGTACCAGAAGGCAGCCACCGTGTGAAAGCACATTTGTGTTGTGGGTGCTGTTGCTACAATATTGGAGAGAGGGTAGACGCAAAAAGCTGTAGTAATTCAGCGGATCAGGCAGAATCTCCAGGAAAAATGAATAGGTGATGTGTCTAATCGAGACCCTTCTTCGGACAGAGGAGGGAGAGATGGTGCTGAAATCAACACGTCAGAGAAGAGGAGTGACGTTAATGAGTCTCACAGTAAACGGGTTTCCCCTTTCCTTGGAGCTCACCACTCTGACAGGAGGGACCCTCCCCGGCATCGCACACGAGGCTTTTGTGAACCACGCACCAGGACACCAAGTCTCGAGCTCTGCAATCTCTTTTCATTTACATGCTGGGTACATTTACTGTCAAAATCTATAATCTCACTGTGAGATATAAAGTGATTAAACCCCACTATTGTAAGGGGCTTTAAAGGGGATTCAAACCAATAGAGGCCAGGGAGAGGGTTCTGACACAGCTGCGTATAAAAGTTACCAGAGCCATCCTTGAGTAAGAAGTGATAGCATTGTATAGCGGTAGAAGGGAGTGATGTAGATAGACCCCTATCAGTAGAAGGGAGTGATAGATGGGACCCGTGTCACTATAGCTTAGCTTTAGTGCTGATATAGGAGAACTGAGAGAGTTCAGTTGGAGGTGAGTAAAACTAGGGCAGGTCATAGACAACTGAGCATGCTTAATAAAATAAATGAATATTACAACACACCCCTGGTCAAGAAACTGCTCATTACCATGCACATGTCTGGACATGCGATGTATGATGTGGAAGGTACTGGGGGGACGTACCTACAGATTTTGCACCTCAGTGTCTGATTGGAGGGGGTCAAGGGAGAGGAGGTTGGATGTAGAATTGTGTGTATAAAGGGGGTTTACCCTTCTGACTTCGGTGTGTCTCAACTTGGAGAGGCACCCGACTCTGCAGACTCCAAAATAAAGAATCTCTTGCTTCCACGATTTAGTCTCTGAGTAGTGATTGTGAGCACATCGCATATCTCACAAACTGGGGGCTCATCCGGGATCGCCACTCCGGCTGCTCGGTGGAAGCATAGAAGGAAGGGAAGGTGCACCCTGCTGATTTCAGCAGTCTCTGATCTCCTTGCTTGCCATCAGTGGTTTGAGCGAGTGATATTCGGGCAAGAGACTCAGGAAGCAAGAGGGAGTGTCAGATAAATAAATAAGGGACGGTCGAGCGATTCTTGTGCACAAGACCCAGGTAAGAAAACTGACTATTAAGTATTGCCTGGGCGACCGAGGGTCTGTCGGACGGGAATAGTCCGATAAGATAAAGATAACCGGAACGGGAAAAGTAAGAGTCCGGGGGGAAACAGGACAAGGCTCACACTGGTGAAGAGCCGCACATTCTGCCTGATAGTCCATTGGGGCGAATGTGGCAATCTTGGGGAGAAGGAAGCCCCGGGGGTAAAAGATAAGGAGACTATGATTAAGTTCTGTTATTTTGATTAACCAAAGGAACCTATAATGGGGAATTCAGTCTGATGGCACTGGACTGTACAGAATATTCAGAGTATCACTCAGACATTGCAAAAATCTACGGAAAATCACAGTGCCAAATGTTTTGAGTATGAAAAGTTAACAAGGAAGGAGCGGCACATGAAAGAAATATTGAGTTGCTTCACACAATCTATAGAAGAAACTCATATACGGATTGGTCAGGTACATGAGGAGTTAGTGCAATATATGTTAATTTTGAAACTTTAATCTGTGTAGGAAATTGCATAATTTCATTGAAGTAAGAATGGAACTAATGTGATTTGTGTGTAAAAACCGGTTTTGTATGAATGAGGAAGTTTATATATGTGATAGGTTTGTTTGCTGTAGGCCACATGCTGTAAGGGTAGGTGTGTGTGTTCCTTTAAGAAATTGTAAGCAATGGGGAGGTTACGAACAGATGTAAGGTAACGGACAACGCTTTGTATCATCGCAACTTAAAAGGGGAAAGTTGGAAAATATAGGTTGCTTGGCTTCTATAGATTTCTTTTCAGAAAAATTGGAGGAAAGACAAACCATTAAATAATTTGGAAAATTGTTAGTCGTATGTATTTAAACTAGGAATTGGAATTAGAAGGGGTGTGGTAAAATATTCGAAAGTCGTGGAAGATTTTAAAAGGAAGGTGAATAAATTTGCAAAGGAGGATAAACTATCTAAGAAGTAAGAAATTGAGTTTAGAATGAGAAAGAAGGCAGATCAGAAAGGATTAGTGGGAAGCAGGGGGATAAATTGATGAGACTGCTTTAAAAAGATAAGAGCAGGCCAGACACAGATTATCCTTTGGGGCACCCATAAACTGAGAGGGATAAGAAATACCTTACCCAATATTCCTGATGGGGCAGGAAATGGATTACGGCTTTGGAGGACGATTATTGGCTATGGGAGATTTGAAGGCACTGTTGGTGAAAGTGATAAGAACCACTAAACTGACAGAACTCCTGAAGATGGCTGGTATAAAAATGCTGTGAACAATGCAATAAACAATGGCATGCTGTTTGACACAGTCAGGCAGGGGGTATGGCAGGCCCTCAGACAATAATTCAGCAGCCTATCTGGAGAACAAGCTGAAAAGGTGGAGACTGGAAACTGAACAAAAATAGAAGGCAACCAGTTAATGAACAATATTTTGAACCACTGTGGTGGATGTCATTCCTCCTAAAGTCAAGTCTAGATTGGAAGAGGTGGTGGGATTGTCATCTATTTCCCACCCCTGATTCAGTGATCATTTGGTCAATGAGGTTGAGAAATATCGCAAAGATAGGAAAAAGACTTGCAGACCAGCAGGAAGAGGTGCAGAGAAAAATGATGCAAATGTAACTTGAAGAGCTCAAAAAGAAAGAGCGTGAAAAAGGAAAGACAATGTTGTCAGTAACAACAGACCTGGTTGAAAAGAATGAAATAAGTGATGCACCGACACACAGTGAGTCCTATGACAGAGCCAAACAGGGGGCAGAGATTCCATGCCAATAATAAATGTATTTGGGAGAGTGTTTCCTCAAATGCCCTATCAGGAGTGAAATGAATCTGGATATAAGCCCAGACAGGACTGGGGTCCCCAAGGGAGGGAGGGATCTCAAGGAAGAGGTCAAGGAAGGCTAGTAAGGAGATAGGTAATGGATAAGGTGTGTTGGGGATGTGAACAGGTATGGTAATCAGGAAATAATAATAATTAAATTAGGATAGTGGTGAACATAGCTATGGTAAGAACATTAAGAAGAGGTATTAAATACACCTAGGCTAGGATGCGGCAGGGTTGTAAATACTAGCGCAATGTTTTTAATCAGATGTTGTAGGCAGATTTGGAAGGTGTTGATATAGTATGTGGATGATTTGTTGGTTTGTTCCACGTGAGAAGCAATGTGAGAGACATTGTAATTATCTTGGAAAAGATGGCATAGGAGGTCATAATGTATCAAGGAAGAAGTTGTTGTTTTGTCAGCAGCAGGTAGAATATTTTGGACGAGTAATATCTAAAGAAGTAAAAGTTATAGCGCAGGATCAAATTGAAGCGATAATTGAAGTTCCCAAACCTCAGACAGTAGAACAGATGATGATGATATTGGGAATGGCAGGATATAGTTCAGACTAGATTGGGAAGTATGTTGAAATTGTGATGCCATTAAGGAAAATAATGAAGGAAGAAGGACACACAAGTCTGAGAAATGTTTTACAGTCAGAGCCTTTGAATGAAGGGGACAAAAAGGTCTTGCTTGTGGATGTTTCTTGTTAAAGGGATCATAATAGCAAAGTATGCAGGGTTTGAAGTGATGCATCAGGATGAATTAGACTTTAAGGTAATCAAATTGGAAGCTTGCCTGCAATCTTGCTTAGCTCAGTTGGCAGAAATTAAGGCTTTAAGAGCAGCATATGTACATGGAGTCTGGCACATGTTTGGAGCAGTAGGGAAACAGAAAGGCTTTGAGAAAAGCAACGGAGACCCCATGCAAAGTTAGCAGTGTCCCCCTATGAAATGTTGTTTGGGTTACCTTATTTGGGAAAGATAGAAGGAATACCCACCATAGAGGGCAGTGATGTATTCTTAAGGAACTATTTACTGGCAGTATCTCGTTCCCTTACAGAATTAAAAGCTAAAGGATTATTGGCTCACCACTCGACTTTCCAATACATGCTGTAAAGGCTGGCGACTGGGTACTGGTCAAGAATTGGAAGGAGGAGAAACTCCAGCCCAGGTGGACCGGCCCACACCTAGTATTACTGACAACCGAGACAGCAGTACGAACAAAAGAAAAAGGGTGGACCCTCGCAATCCGGGTTAAAGGACCCGTTGATTCACCCTCTCCTGATAAGGAGGAACAGTGGATGGTGAAGCCAGGAAATAAGCCCCTTACATTAACTTTTAGAAAAAATAAATGTATAACTAGCAGTATGAAAGGAGCATTTGTGGTATTGCTTGCTCTGCATGTAATTATGGTAAAAAGTATTAATAACTGTGATAAATGTTATCATCCTATCAGATACATAGGGCGGACAACCAGATCATTTACCTATCATTCCCATGTGAATGATGCTTGCTATAACCCGAGGACTAGAACTATTTGTGAGGACGGGGGAAAGAAGTATTATAGGGTAGAGAATAGAGGATATGTAGGGAGGTTTGGGTACGTTACCTGCCCATAGGGGGAGAGATGGGTTTGTATGACTAGGACAGGGCAGTTAGGTCTCCCTTTCCAGGCCTTAAGATGGACATTAGATAAAATAAAGGAGGAAGTAATAACAAGGTTAACGAAAGTAGTCACCAAGCCTTCCCCTTCCCCACCTACTCAGCCTCAATTGCACCAGACACTGTATGAAGAAATAAAGAAGCAGATTGAGATCCCTGAAGGAGGAAAAAAACCTGTTTGTGTACTTGGCGCTCCGGATAGCTGGAACCCTAAATGTGACTAACTGTTGGGTTTGTGGCGGACCACTGATGAGCTCACGTTGGCCATGGAGAGGATCCATTGTTGAAGTATGGGACCTGATGGAATGGAACCTGACAGTTGGACAAGACCGAGATCCCCAGGCATGGGTCCTGACAGACGCTCCGGTTGGGACTGAGTGTATCGCTAGGCCCTGGCCAAAGGATGCCATCCTAGTAGGCAGCAGCCCCTGCCAGCGCATCGTCACCCAGTGGCCAAATCAGTCCCGAGTGTGGTGGCTAGAGGAGCCTAAATGGTATCCAACTAAGAAAGACGGGAGAGAAACTGCACTATCTGGATGAAGATCGATGGAATGGAATCGACTGGACTATGGAACTGCACCGGGAACAACCCTTATCAAGGAATCTCGGTGTTGCAAGACATATGGAACAAGGTTACCTCTAGTGGACCGAGCCCTTGAAGGACTGTTATGGATATGCGGACACAAGGCATACTCGGTGTTACCGACAAATTGGAGCGGGACTTGCTTTATTGGACTGGTACAACCGGGATTTTTCCTGTTAAACACCGAAGAAGGGCGGTCGCTAGGAACACCTGTATTTGACGACCTATATCGGAAGAAGAGTAAAATAGACATTGGAGAATGGGAAGATGATGAATGGCCACCCGCAAGAATCATCTCATACTATGGACCAGCCACTTGGGCACAGGATGGATCCTGGGGCTACCGAATACATGTTAAACCGGATCATAAGACTTCAGGCAGTACTGGAGGTAATTACCAACCAAACTGCGGGGGCACTGGAGATGCTGGCAAAGCAGCAGACACAGATGAGAGCAGCAATATACCAGAACCGGTTGGCCCTAGATTACCTCCTGGCAGAGGAAGGAGGGGTATGCGGGAAATTCAACCTCTCTAATGCTGTTTAAACATCGATGACAATGGACAGGCAGTGATGGACATATCAGAAGGAATCCGTAAGTTGGCACATGTTCCAATACAGAAGTGGAATTCGATTATGGGTACCCGATGGTGGGATTCCATCCTAGGAGGAACATGGTGGAGAACGGTGGGACTCGTATTTCTATGTGCCGTGGCTGGACTGATCTTTATCCCCTGTTGCATCCCTTGTTTTAGGGAACTTATTACAAGGAGTATAAGTCAGATGCAGGCTGTAGTCGTGCCTATGGGAGAGAAAGGGGTAATACAGAAAATAATGATAATGCGGCCAGGGAAGGTCCAGGATCTACAGGAAAAGGAGATTAGGACAATGTTACGTCAATTCGAACTGAAGGAGCTTGAAATTGAGGTTTAATCAATAGATGCATAGCAAAAGAAAAAGGGAGGATTGTGAGGGATAAAGTGATTAAACCCCACTATTGTAAGGGGCTTTAAAGAGGATTCAAACCAATAGAGGCCAGGGAGAGGGTTCTGACACAGCTGTGTATAAAAGTTACCAGAGCCATCCTTGCGTAAGAAGTGATAGCATTGTATAGTGGTAGAAGGGAGTGATGTGATAGACCCCTATCAGTAGAAGGGAGTGATAGATGGGACCCGTGTCACTATAGCTTAGCTTTAGTGCTGATATAGGAGAACTGAGAGAGTTCTGTTGGAGGTGAGTAAAACTAGGGCAGGTCATAGACAACTGAGCATGCTTAATAAAATAAATGAATATTACAACACACCCCTGGTCAAGAAACTGCTCATTACCATGCACATGTCTGGACATGCGATGTATAATGTGGGAGGTACTGGGGGGACGTACCTACAGATTGTGCACCTCAGTGTCTGATTGGAGGGGGTCAAAGGAGAGGAGGTTGGATGTAGAATTGTGTGTATAAAGGGGGTTTACCCTTCTGACTTCGGTGTGTCTCAACTTGGAGAGGCACCCGACTCTGCAGACTCGAAAATAAAGAATCTCTTGCTTCCACGATTTAGTCTCTGAGTAGTGATTGTGAGCACATCGCATATCTCACATCACTTTTCCCCGCACTGGCCAGATGTTACGTAGTCTATCATTATCTTTATTCACCCTCACTAATTGTCCTGCAGTTTCCCTCTTTCTTTAAACTTCCCTCGATGTAACTTCTTAGCTTAGTAAAGTGCACATGCAGTGACTCCATGAGGATGAGGCCACACATGTAGTCGCACGGTAGAAGGTCGTCCCGCAAACTGGAGGAACAGCACCTCATATTCCACTTGTGTAGCTTACAACCCAGTAGTATGAACATTAAATTCTCCAATTTAGGTAACACTGCCCTTTATCCCCCCCTCTCTTTGCTGTGCTCCCCCCACCCCGCACACGCCACTGCGCACCCCTTCTTGACACATATTACACCTCTCTTCTCCCTATTCTCCCACCCCACTGCGCCCCCATTTCTCCCACCATCCTACCCCACTTTCCTCCCACTCCCCATCCCCACCCCCACACCGTCCCATTCCACCTCCATCCTCCCCACTGGCTTTACATTTAATTCCTCTCCTTATCTGACATCCTTTTGTCTCCTTTTCATCTGTAGCCTTTGCCCACAAGTCTACCAACCAAACCCCCCTCACCTGCATCCATCTATCAGTTTCCAGGCTTTGTCCTTCCCCATCTATTTTCCAGCATTCTCCCCTCTATTACAAACAGTCTGAAGAAGCGTCCCGATCCGAAATGTCACCTATCCATGTTCTCCAGAGATGCTGCCTGAACGGCTGATTTACTGCAGCACTTTGTTTTTTTACACCAAGTGGTGGCTTAATTCTGATTAAAATCATCCAAAGCTGAAAAAACAAGTGATATTTATTGAATTAATGGATTGCTGGCAAGTAAAATCTAAACAGGATTCTCCACATCAGTAGAGAAAGAGAGACAGAGATATCAGCAGTAGGTTCAGGGTTCAAACTATGTCATAATAGTGTATGACACTTTGTATTATCTTATATTGTACCTTTGGAAATTTGATGTGATAGAAAATAGAACAGCACATGAAAAGATGGTTCGGCCCACGATTTCTGTGCCAAATATGATGTCAAGATCATTACTTATCTACCTGCACATAATCTATATCCCTCCATCCCCAGCCTATCCATAGGTCTATCCAAAAGCCTCTTAAAAGCCATATCATATCTTCCTCAACCACCACCACTGGAAGCATGGTTCAGGTACCCCATCAGTCTCTGCATAAAAAAATTGCCCTGCACATCCCCTTTAAACTTTGTCCCTTTCACCTTAAATTGTTATATTATGTGTTGTTTAATTTGTAGTGTTTATCTTTATGTTTTTTTATTCAAAGCATTTAATAAACTTCTGAGAATTGTAGGTTTTGTTGTTCTGAGCTTTAACTGATTTTCCCATGGTTCAGAGAGAATAGCTTTAGGAGAAACTATTGGTACCGTCTTGAAGCAACTTCAACACATAATTCCAAATTACAACCTCGTCAAAAGACTTGTCCCTGCCATTCAGAATTGCTTTGCTACGCATGGCTCCCACTGTGATGATTGTAGTTTGAAAGAGATAGTGTCAGCGTGCGCTGTAGAGGGTTGGTAACACTCTCTGTGTTTGATCTGCTTCATTCTGTGCAGGTGACACATGGAAGCACGTGGCCAACTTTTTGTTATCCGTACCACATAGAACAGTACAGCACAGGAACAGACCCTTCGGCCTACAATGTTCATGCCAAATATGATGCCTTGTTAAACTGATCTCATCTGCCTGTACAGGATCCATATCCCTCTATGCCATGCACTTCCATGTGCCTATCAAAAAGCATCTAAATGCCACTATCATATCTGCCTCCACCACCACTCCTGGCAATGTGTTCCAGGCCCCTCTCCAACACCACTCTCTGTGTAAAAGGCTTGCCCCGTATGCTCTATTAAACTTTCTGCCACTCACCTTATAGCTATGTCTTCTAGTGTTGGAAATTTCCACCCTATAAAAAAGGTTTTGACTGTCCACCTTATCATAATTATGCCTCTCATAATTTTCTTTACTTTTATCGAGTCTTCCTTCAACCTCTGATGTTACCGAGAAAACAATCCACGTTTACCTAACCTCTTGTGGCTGAAATGTTCAACTACAGGCAGCATTCAATCAATCAATCAATCATCCTTTATTGTCATCTTGCAAAGCAACAGTTGTACAGTTGCAAAAAGAGAAGACGTTTCCCAGGAAATACCAGAGCATCGCATATAAAGCTTAAACATTTCACACATAAATAAAAACAATAAAAAAACAATCCAGTCCCTGATAAAAACAATACAATAGTTAAAAGTGCAGGTAAAAAACCCAGCAACATTAAAATACAAGTAAAAACAGTCATAAATTGTCCAGGGCAGCTGATTTAAGTGGCCAGTGCCAGAGTTTATTAAATTGTCAGTGCAAAAAGCAGCAGAATCAGGTGGAGTGACTGTTTAGCAGCCTCACAGCCTGTGGAAGGAAGCTGTTTAGCAGTCTGGTTGTCCAGGCTTTGATGCTACAGTATCTCTTGCCTGATGGCAGGAGATCCAGATATGCGTGGAGGGGGTGCAGTCTGTCCTTTGCAATGCTCAGTGCTTTTTTCAGGCATCGGCTCTGGAACAGTGTACCAGGCATCGGCCCTTGTACAGAGGATAGGGAGACGCCAATGATCCTCTCTGCTCCCCTCACTACCCTCTGCAGAGCCTTTCTGTCTGAGCAGTTGCAGTTGGAGTACCACATGTTAATGCAGTACGTGAGTTCAGACTCCACTGTGCCCCTGTAAAAAGTCCTGAGGATGTTGGTGGGAGTGAGGCCTGTTTGAGTTTCCTCAGGTAGTGCAGTCGCTGATGGGCACGCTTGACAATCCAGTGTTGTTCCTGGACCAGGTGACTGTCTGTGATTTGCGCTCCGAGGAACTTTATGTTCTCCACTCTCTCCACCGTGGTGCCACTGATGTTGAGGGGTGTGTGTTTGGGCTGCGACTTCCTGAAGTCGACAATCAGCTCCTTGGTTTCGTCGACGTTTA
Organism: Okamejei kenojei; assembly: GCA_035221665.1. Lineage (NCBI taxonomy): Eukaryota > Metazoa > Chordata > Chondrichthyes > Rajiformes > Rajidae > Okamejei > Okamejei kenojei. The sequence continues at coordinate 37,854,127 of CM069142.1, forward strand.
ATTCTAAGTTGTTGTTGCCGCACCAGTCCACTGGTTGTTTCACTTCCTCCCTGTACATTGTTTCATCCTCTCGACTGATGAGTCCCAGCACTGTGGTGTCATCTGTCATTCTGGAGTTCTCTGCGATATTTCCAAAGGTTTCACTTCTTTCCTGTAATGGGGTGACCTGAACTGCATACAATGCTCCAAATATGGCCTTACCAAAGTCTTACAGAGCAGCAACATGACTTCCTGCCTCTTATATTCAATGCCCCAAGCAATGAAGGCAAGCATACCATATGCCTTCTTACCACCCTGTGCACTTGTGCTGCCACCTTTACTGATTTATAAACTTGGACTCCAAGATTTTCTCTGCACACCAACGCTGTTAAGGGTCTTCCCATTAACTGAATGATTCTCTCCTTACATTCAACTTCCCAAAATGCAACACTGCACACTTGCTCGGGTTAAACTCCATCTGCTGATCTATATCCCACTGTATCTTCTGACAGCATTACTCACCATTAGCAACTGCTCCAATTTTGGATCTAACGCCAAGCTTACTCACCAATCTACAGTACATTTACATCTATGTCATTTATATATAATCACTAAACGATATAATCCCAGCATCACACAGGAGGGCTGGTTCCTCAATGCAATATTCCACCGCTTTCTGGAGCGCTAGTATGGGTGTTGTGGGCAGAAGGGACTGGTTTACAGAGGGCTAGTATGGACATTGTGGGCCGAATGGATTCTTGGGCTGGCGGCTCAGTCACTCAAGCCTGTTGTGCTGGCAGCTCACTCACTCACAGCTGGTGGGCTGGCAGTTGACTCATGACTATTCCTTGAAATTCCATTTCAAGCAGGGTGCAAGGCCACCAAATTCAAGTGCAGTTTCTTACCACTTCAAGCAGGGTGCAAGGCAACCAAATTCAAGTGCAGTTTCATACCACTTCAAGCAGGGTGCAAGGCAACCAAATTCAAGTGCAGTTTCATACCATTTCAAGCAGGGTGCTAGGCCAGTAAAGACAGCGAGTCGTGACCTCTCCCTCCTCCATCTTGCAGAGACTGAGCCACACCCACACTTCTGGGTTTTATAGTCCCCCCCCCCCCCCCCCCACCAGAAGGGGCGTAGCCTCAAAGCGTGATTGACAGCAGAGAGAATCTCAACATGTTTTAAACACGAATAACTCTTTTATTTATCATCAATGGGAAAATCCGCGGCACCTGATGAGCGGAGGGGGACTCTGAGTAGTATACAGAACAACAGGAAGTGGTCAAGATCAGACTTTTAGTAATATAAGATAAACAGCAGAGGTTCCAGCACAAATCCCTGCGGAACTCCATTGGTCACAGACCACCAGCCAGAATATCTACCGTCCACCACAACCCTCTGCATTTTATGAATAAGCCAGTTAACTGAATCGATACAACCAAGTCACCATGAGTCCCGTACATCTTAATCTTCTGGATCAGCCTACCACGAGGGACCTTATCAAAAGCCTTACTAAAATCTTTGTATATTACACCACCACCCTATCTTCATCAGTCTCCTTTGTGACCTCCTCAAAAAACACAATCTAGTTAGCGAGACATGACCTACTGCATGCATAGCCATGCTGGCTATTTTCTAATTAGCCCATTCTCTTCCAAATGGAAGTAAATCCTATCTCAAAAATGTCTCTCCAATAGATTCCCAACTACTGCATGAGGCTCACCGGTCTATAGTTCCATGGATTCCCTCTACAGACGCTCCTGGACCTAGGTAAAGGTTATTTCCAGCAGACCTTTGCATAACTCTGATGTTTTGCAATTCAGAAATGGAAATGCTACTGTGCACGTGTAAATTATGAATGCAGAGACCACGTAGGAGCTCCAACCTGGAGATCACGAGTGTTTCAGTGGGCTTAAAGAATTGCTTACGTAAGTGTGAGTTAATGTAAGTCACATATCACCTATTATGTAAGTCACAGAGTGTCTGTACTTCTTTTCTTACACAAAGGAACAACATTGGCCACTTTCTAGTCCTGTGGGACCTCGCCTTTCCTCATCAAGGCTCCCGCAATATCCTCTCTTGCCTCCCTCAATAACCAGGGGCAGATCCCATCAGGTTCTAGGGACTTATCCACCTAAATGTTTTTCGAGCCACAGTACCACCTCCTTTTTCATCTCAACTGCCCTAGCATATTTGTATTCTCCACACTGATCTCGCTGTCCTCATTCTCTTCAGTGAATACAGATGCGAAGTACTCGTTTAGTACCTCACTTTCATCCTTTGACTCCAAGCATAGATACCCTCCTTTATCTTTGAGGGGCCCAACCTTCTTCCAGGTCACTCTCTTGTTTTTAATGTACGTATTAAAAGGCCTTGGGATTTTCCATAATCTGATTCTCCTTTCGGCCCTTCTAATTGTTCCTTGAGTTCTTTCCTACTCATTTTATTTTCCTCATAAGCCCTGTCTGATGCCACCTTCTTAAACCTGACATACGCTCTCTTTTTCTTCCTGACCAAGTTTACAACCTCCTTGGTCATCCACGTTTCCATTACCTTGCTGTCCTTATCTCTTTTCCTTACTGGAACATGTTGATCCTGCACTTTAATCAACTGGACTTTAAACGACTCCACATGTCATCTGTGGATTTACCCAATAACAACTGCTCCCAATTTACCCTCCTTAGCTCCTGCCTTAAGTTCCATGCCCCAATTCAGTACCTTCCCCCAACACACAGACCTGTTCCTATTCAAAACAATCTTAAAACTTATGGAATTGTGACCACTATCTCCACATTTTTCTTCCACTGCAACATCAGTCACCTGGCCAAGCCCATTTCCCAATACAGGCCGCAATATGGTCCCTCCTCGAGTTGGACTATCCACATACTGTTTAGGGAATCCTTGGATACATCTTACAAATTCTGTCCCATCTAATCCTCTTGCCCTGAGTAAGTTACAGTTAATATTGGGGATATTAAAGTCACCCACTGCAACATCTAATGGTTCTTACATCCATTTATATACTATTAAAGCTGTGTGTGTGTGTGTGTGTGTGTGTGTGTCTGCCGACCGGGTGTGTGCGTCAGATCTGCCCTTTGATTTCATGGTTCGCCAAAACCACACTTTCAAACCCCGAGATATTTTCCATTTTGCTACACACTACACTTTTACATTCACCCATTCACTCCTCATTACATTTAGACATTTTTATGCACACTTTTTAAAATACAATCCTTCACCCCCCACCACACACACACACTCACTCATTTTGTGGCCTCCTGCTGGCCAGACACCATAATGGCAGCTGCTGCAGCCCGCTCTCCTCCAAAAACGCCGCCATTTCTTTTCCCCGCGGCCAATTTTCGTGACTGAAGCACGTTCGGGGACCAGACCCAACGGGTCTGCACTTCGTCTAGAACATAACTAAAACTCTCATCTTGTTATCTTTCGGTTTGTCTTGTTTTTAAATTTGCCGAAAAACGGTACGCGATAGTGCTATGATTTTCCGTCACCTTACTCACCGTTGTCCTGTGCTGCTATTGCACCAAGTTTTGTTCTGATCGGTGGTATATTTTAAAAGGTATTAAGGTTTACAAATCTTAAAAATCGGGCATGCGCAGATTGGTCTAGTCTCCTGTCAGTCATGGCCAGGATGGCGACACCCCTTCCTGCACCATCGCCGCACTGATTAGCTGCCTCCGCTGTCAGTCACAGCCGCGGTTCACCTGCCGGTGGGGCCATCCTGCAGGGGATCCTGAGGCCCGGGCGCTGAGCCTGGCTCTGAGGACACCGACGGCTGATGCTCCTCCAGGTCACGCAAGAAGGGAGAGGAGCCTGGGGAGGTGAGGAAGTAATGGGGAGATGGGGGGGGATAGAGGGAGAGGAGGGGGTAGGGAGGGGAGAGGAGTTATGGAGGGAGGAAGTGACTGAGGCTAGGGGAAAGGAGAGGTGAGAGAGGGATTCGGGACAGTAGGAGGAGAGGGGAAAGAGGACGGAGGAGGTGAAGAGGGAGGGTGGGGGGAGGGGGAGGAGGGGGAGGTGTGGAGTGCGGAATAGAGGGAGAGGAGGTCAGTGGGAGAGGTGAGGAGGGATAGTGGGGGGATAGAGGAGGTGAGGAGTGGGGGGTGGGGGATAGAGGGATAGGAGGGGGTAGGGAGGGAAGAGGAGTTATGGAAGGAGGGAGGGAGGGAGTGACTGAGGGTAGGGGAAAGGAGAGGTAGGGGGTGTGGGGAGGGGGGGGTGAGGAGGGGTGGTCACTGCAGATGCAGCTCGCACTATTGCTCAACCCGCACCTTCAACTTTCGGCCTCACTCAGCGGTTCCTGGTCCGGCTCCGGCTGCACTCACGGCTCCCGGTTTCACTCAGCAGCTCCCGGCTCGTCGTGCTGGTTGCATGCTGCTCACTCCCCGCACGCTGCTCACACGCCGCTCCTTCAGCTTTATTCTCCTCGCCGCCGGTGATTGACAGCGGGTGCCAGAAGGGACGTTTTTTATGATTTTTAAACCTTCATAACATTTGTACTCTTCCACCAATCGGAACAAAACTTGTTGCACTTGTAGCACAGGAGAATGGCGAGTAAGGTGGCGAAAAGTCGTAGCGCTATCAGGTACCATTGTTATGCATATTTAAAAACAACGCAAACAAGAGGGCAAGAGACTTTTATAAATATATAGATTATTTCTCAATAGTGCAGTATTCTGTTTTGTTCTTTTGCCATATTGAACATGGTGTTACAGATACACTTTGGAGGGACAGCTCTGTAGCCAGACAATATTTCTTGAGACTTTTGTTGAATTTTTCATATTACTTTCCAAGTTGAATGCGTCCAGGAAACTCAAAAGTAGCATCAATGCTTTTCCACTGCATTTGGATTTTATTAAAGGATTTATGGATTTTTCAATGTGTCAAAGTCATAAAGCACAGAAACAGACCCTTTGGCCCAACTTGTCCATGCTGAACTACTCTAGTCCCACTTTCCCACATTTGACCCATATTCCTCTAAGCCTTTTCTACCCTAGTACCTGTCCAGATGTCTTTGAAATGTCGTCATTGTACCTGTCTCAACTACTTTCTCTGGCAGCTCGTTCTATATACATTATACCTTTTGTGTGAAGAAGTTGTCCCTCAGGTTCCTGTTAAATCTTTCCCTTCCCACCTTAAACCTTTGCCCTCTGGCTCTTGATTTCCCTATCCTGGGATAGAGACGGAGTGCATTCACCTTATCTATAACTCTCATTCTTTTGTATCCCTCTATTAAATCATTCCTCAGTTTCCTGCACTTTAAGGAATAATGTCCCAGCCTCTCCCTATAACTCAGCCCCTTGAGTCCTAGCAATCTTGTCGGTACATTTCCAGTGAATGGCATCTTTCCTACAACAGGATGACCAAAGCTGAGCGCACAATTCCAAGTGCGGCCTCACCAGGTGCTCAATGTATATTCAATAAAAAGAGGCAAATTGAAAATGTGAAGCAGCATTATTTTGAATGTTGAGTATATACAGGAGAGTAACCAGTATCCATATAAAGTCTGCATCAGTGTTTGAATAAAATTATTGTAATGGAAGGCTACCAGAAGCTTTAGGTTGGCTGGAAAACCGGGGGTTAATTAAAGTTTGCAATCAGCAGAAGGATAATGGGTTGAATGGGTTTTTACTTCATAAAAAGGCAGGAAATTGTTCCCTAGCATGAAAGATCATCTCATATGTGCAACATTTAATGGGGAGATTTTCTATTACTAACTTGACTGAGCATAGCAGTGATCTGATGGTTCTTATTTAATACCATCAGCTTATTTGAATAATTATTCATAGTTGCCAGCATCAAAAATAAAACAAATAATTGAAAAGGTCATATTTGCTTAAAGGGTAAATTGTAGAAACCTTCATAGTAATCTGACTGCAAGCCAGCCATAATTGGGAGTAAAATATTCTAGACTCTAGGACAGGGATGTAATGCTGAGGCTTTATAAGGCGCTGGTAAGGCCGCATTTGGAATATTGTGAGCAATTTTATCTGAGGAAGGATATGCTGGCTCTGGAGAAGGTCCAGAGGAGGTTTACAAAAATGATCCCAGCAATGAGTTGGTTAACCTATGATGAGCGTTTGTCAGCACTGGGCCTGAACTCGATGGAGTTTGGTTGATTGAGGGAGGACCTAATTAAAACATACAGAAAAGTGAAAGGCTTGGATAGAGTAGATGTGGAGAGGATGTTTACACCAGTGGTAGAGTCTAGGACTAGAGGTCATTGCCTCAGAATTAAAGGACGTTCTTTTAGGAAGGAGGTGGGGAGATGTCCTTAATCAGAGGGTGGTGAATCTGTGGAATTCTTTGTCACATAAGGCTGTGGAGGTCCATCAGTGAATATTTTTAAGGTAGAGATAGATAGATTCTTGAGGTATCAGAGGTTATCAACCATGATTGAATGGCAGAGTGGACATGTAGATCTAATGGCCCAATTCTACTCCTATTCCTTATGACCTTATAACCTTATGCCAATATAAGAGCAAGGGAAAATCGGGGGAAAGAATAGAAACAATATTCCAGAAGGACCACCACACTTACACTAGCGGAAAAATTTGATTTCAAAAGAAAGTCAAGAGTTAAGTGTGATTAGTTGTCATGTGCATCAGGGACTGTAAATTTCGAGATGAGGAAAGCCTAGAGCAGGAGTAAAAAGTCACAGACTGGAAACTAGGTGAGACTAGGAAACTTTTCAGCTCGTTCACTCTACATGAAAGAGCCACCCAACCAGTCCCACTCCCTTCAGGCGCGGAAATCGCTATCAAAACATGGGGGGCCTCAATTTTGGGGGGCACAATTTCTTGCTGGCTGCATACACACACATGCGAGGCTTTGGAGGCTTCAGCCATGGCCCCTATGAGCGGTAATATCTGGAGCTGACCTGGTTGGTGGCCGACTCCAAACTCCAGCAACAGCAGCTTTGTTCACCCCGAATCGTGGGGCTTGAATCAGCCCGTTCGCAGGACCTTTCACCGCCCAGTGCAGCTTAAAATCGGCCGGAGGGGGCTTCAACATCAGGAGCCTCGATCGCATCAACGCGGCAGTTTGATTTCTAGCAGCGCCGGGCAATGTAAGGCCCCGCGAACATGCTGATTCAGCACTTAGCAAGCGTCTGATACCCGCTTGAATCTTTTAAAAGCTACAATGTGATAAATAATTAAACAAATAAAACTAAACCAAAGAAAGGCAAACAGAAGAACCAACCTTGGAGGGGGGAGAGAGAGAGAGAGAGAGATATGGGGAAAAAAAACTAAATAACATGAGTGATTGTGAATGAGGGACTTACCTGCAAGCCAGCCAGGAAACCCGTTCAATTGGAGCCCTTAATGACCTGACCCATTTAAATCCGATACTCTTTTAAATCTTTCCCATCCACCAATACATTCAATTAGTTCAAATGGTAATTGTACCCGCATCAGACAGCTTTAAGAAATTCTCTGTGAATACCTTCAGTAATACTTGAAGGTCAAAACAAAATTGGTGACACATCGTGTTAATACGATGTTAATAGAGATATTTAACAAGTGCTTAATAGTGACACCCCCACTGTCGTGCGGAAAGTGGAGATTTTAATAGATTTTATTCATCGAATTTCAAAATCCGGATTACAAACATGGGGGGGATTGTCCCCCACCTCTCAAAACATGGTCCCCCACCTCTCAAAACCTCTCAAGTGCCCTCTTTCCTTTCAAATCTCTCCTGAATGCCGCAAGGGGCTAATCCCTAGTTCCCCTGGCAGTGAAATTCAGACCCCAACCACACAGCCCCCCCATCTCACTTAGTCAAGGAGTGGTCAGGGGCACAGCACAGTAATAGACCCTGAAACCCACAATGATCATGCTGCCTGTTGTACCCACCAACACTAATCCCACTTACCCACATAACCGCTATAGGATTCTATGACCTGGCAGATTAAGAAGCTGTTACGATGCTTCTCAAACAGCTGTGAGAGTCTCAGCCGCCAGCACCTCTTCAAGCAGTGTGTACCTGACTCCACTCACCTCAATGTGTTAAAATGTTCTCCCTCAGATTCCCTCCAAAATCCCCTATCTCTGGACCTCAAGCCCTCTTGTCTTAAACACCCCCGCACTGTGAAATTATCTTTACTATTTACCCGATCTAACTACCTCAGGTCACCCCTCAGCCACCTCCACTCCTGGAAAAACAAGCCCATTTTATCTAATCTCTTCCCATAACTAAAGTCCTCAAAACCAGGGAACATCCTGATGAACCTCCTCAGCACTCTCTCCAGCACAGTCACATCCTTCCTAGAGTGAAGCGTCCAGAACTACATGCAATGCTACAAAGTGTGTCCCAGCTATGGCATAAACAGTGTTCTCTAAAGTTACAACTTAACATCCCCAATCCTCTACACTCTCCCCCAACTCATTACAGGGAGCATGCCTTCAGTTTCCTTCAATGCCTTTCCACCTGCGCTGACATTTTCGGGGATCCATTTCTGTCTGCAGACCTAAGCCGCCCTTCCATGTAAATCTCTGTGAGCCAGAGATTTACCTGCATCTCCTCCAACAACATCTATTGTAATCGGTACTCTCGGTCTGGCCTTCTCTGCATTGGAGATACCAAATGCAAACTTGGCAACCATTTTGCTGAGCACTGAACCTTTGTCAGTCTTGGCCAACCAGAACTCCCAGTTGCCACCTATTTTATTAATTCTTCCTAGTCCCACATTGATCTGTCTGCCCTCGGCCTCCTCCATCCCCAGGGTGTGAGCAAATGCAAACAAGAGGAACAGCACCACATATTCTTGCTAGATAGTCCACAACCCAAACTCATTCAAATTGAATTCCCCAATTTCTTGGGAATTTCAGCTACCCCGCAGTTCCTCTGTACCTTTCCCTTTCCTGATCCATCAAGACCCTCTCACACGCACCCTCCATTCCAACCTCAACTCCAAAACCCCCTGTTATACAATTTATTTCCCTTCCTCTACATACCGCATCTGCCCATCACCCTCCTCCCTCTGAGCCTCTCCCCCCACTGTTCCCATCTGCCCACCATCCTTCCTTTATTTATTTCCCCCTTTCCTATCAGATTCCATCACCTGCGGCACTTTGTTACACCCATCAATGGCCCCATAGCAGAAGCATCCATGTCGCGGAGCTGGAAACTGGAAGTATCCAGAGCTAATTCTGCTACCACCATCATCTCTTGTAACAAGTGGTGGCTCACACTGATTGTCGCCGGCCGCTTGCGTCCCCTTCAGGACGGACAATGACAGCGATGTCAACATTTGAAACATGGAAGATGGACACGAAAGAAGAATATCCCCATCAATTGCATCCCAGCCTCTGCCTCTATATCCACTTCCCTCTCCCATCTGACTTTATCCTGGATCTACTGATCGCTTGTCAGCTCTTGCCCCACCACCCTCTCCCACCTCTTCATACTGATCACCTCCCCTCTACTCTCAGTCCGGATGAATGGTGCAAAACTTTGTCAGTTAATTTCCCTCTACCCATTGAGTTCCACCACAGTTTGATTTTTATGCTGCAGATTCTAAGATCTGACATGTGGTATCTCCTTAATCCCCATTTGCCATTGCCCAACCTTCCAGCTGATCTCCATTATATATAACCTTGGGATATCTTCCTCACTCACCACTTCCCCAGCAATTATTGTAACATCCTCAAACTTCCTAATCATGTCTCCTACATACACTACCAACTTGTTAATGAATGTCACACGCAGCATGGTTCACAGTAGGGATCCGCTGGTCAGAGATACCCAATCGGAGAACTAGTCCTCCATCACCACTCTCTACTTCCAATCATCGAGCCAGGATTGGATCTAATCCACCAGACTACCCTGGATCCATGGGCACTATCCTACTGGATCTTTTCTATTCTGGTTTCTCTGTTTGGACCATTCAGGGTCTTGCACATCTTGAACAAAGAAGAACAAATCCAGCTTCTCCAATTTTCTCATAACACAAGTCCCTCATCATTGGAATCATGTCAGTTAATCACTTCCCCACCCTCTATAAAAAGCCACATCTTTCCTGATATGTGGCATCCAGAAATGAATAGACTACAGCTTTGACCAAATCAATATTTCATAAAGAGTCCTGGCTGCTGAATTTATGCCTCTGCTTATAAACCCCAGGACCCACGTGCTTCATTAATCACTGTCTCAACATGTCCTGCCACTTTCAATACACTGCATAAATGTGTCCCCAGATATCTCTGCTATAGTACTCTTTTTGGATTTGTGCCCATAAATTTATATTGCCCAATAATGTGAGAACATAAGAAATTGGAGCAAGACAAAGTCTTTCAAAATTACCTTATCATTCATCTAGATTCTTGCTTCCCTCCCATTACACTTCCCTCCAATCGGATGAAAAATCGCTCTCTGCTTCCTAGCTATCTATTCCTTTGCCAATTTCTATTAATGCTGCCACAGCTGTTTTAGTCCATGGCTATTATGTGGCATCTTATCAAATGCCTTTTGGAAGTCCACGTTTACCAATTCAGCTTTGTTCTCCTCACAAACTTTTGACATCAACAAAAACTCATGTAAATTGTTGAGATCCAATTTACAATTTACAAATCCTTGGTGCTTCTCCACAATCAGTTCTTATTCCTCACAATTTTGCTCCTTTTGTCAGATTATTGTTTCTAAAACTGTCTTTTCAGAAACAATAAATAAACCGAGGGGCCTCAACCTGAATTCATCTCTACACTATGTTAGAGACAAAGCTATAATATTGGCAGAATGTTAGGGTGGCACAGTGACACAGTGGTAGAGTTGCTGCTAATAGCAACCAAGACCCGGGTTCAAACCTGACTACAGATGCTGTCTCTATGTTTTGTACTTTCTCCCTGTGACCACATGGGTTTTCTCCGGGTGCTCCGGTTTCACCCCCACACTCGCAGGTTTCTTGTTCAATTGGCTTTGTAAAATATTATCCTTCCTGCGTAGGATAATATTAGTGCATAGGGTCATCTCTAGTCGGTGCGGACTTGGAGGTCCAAACGCCTGTTTCCACGCTGTGTCACTTAAAGTAAAGCAACACTCCCAATATGGCTGCTGCATCACAGCTCCAGTGACAGAAGTTTGATCCTGCCCTCGGGTGCTGTCTGTGTGGAGTTTGCATGTTCTCTCTGAGATCGTGTGGGCTTACCGCAAGTGTTCCCGTTTCCTCCCTCATACCAAAGAAAGTAATAAATTGCCACTGTAATTTCCCCACCGTGTGTGGCTGAACAGTAGAATGTGGAGGCAGTTAAAGGGAATGCGGGGTTAATAAAATGGGATCAGTGCTAGGTTAATAGAAAAGGGTACTTGATGGTCAGTACAGACTTGTGGGGATTGTGGGGCCTATTTTCATTTGCATTCACTTGATTTGCACATTTCAAGCAAGGAGAGTGGGAAAGTAAGATTGAATGTTGTGTCATCAATGAACAGTTATTAGATGTAGGGAGGCTAGGAGGTCAGAAGGTCGATTGGAAAGTCTGGAGAGAGCAGAAAGAGTCCATGGTCTGGCTGAAGGTTTCTGTCCACAGAAATAAGCACAGAAGCAAAGGCTAGGGAATGTGTAGGGAGGAACTGCAGATGCAGATTTAAACCGAAGACAGACCATAAACAAAAAGCTGGAGTAACTCAGCGGGTCAGGCAGCATCTCTGGAGAGAAGGAATGGGTGACGTTTCGTGTCGAGACCCTTCTTCAGACTAGTCAGGGGAAAAGGAAATGAAAGATATAGACAATGATGTAGAGAGATAAAGAACAATGAATGAAAGATAGGCAAAAAAGTAACGATGATGAAGAAAACAGGTTGCCATTGTTACCTGTTCGTTGGGTGACAATGAGAACCTGGTGTGACAAGTGGGGGAGGGATAGAGGGAGAGGGAATGCCGGGGTTACTTTAAGTTAGAAACATCAATATTGCTACCACTGGGCTGTAGGCTGTCCAGGCGAAATATGAGATACTGTTTCTCCAATTTGCGTGTAGCCTCTGACAATGGGGGAGACCGAGGACAGAGAGGTCAGGGTGGGAATGGGAAGGAGAATTAAAACGTTTAGCAACTGGGAGATCAGGTAGGTTCAGGCGGACTGAGCGAAGGTGTTCAGTGAAACGAATTATTAACAATGCATAAGCGTCCACATCTTGAACAACGGATACAGTAAATGGGGTTGGAGGAGGTGCGTGAACCTCTGCCTAACCTGAAAGGACTGTTGGGGTCTCTGGACAAAGTCGAGGGAGGAGGTATAGCGATGGGTGTTGCATCTCCTGCGGTTGCAACAGAAGGTACCTGGGGAGGGGGTGGTTTGGGTGGGAATGGATGAGTTAACCAGGGAGTTGCGGAGGGAACGGTCTCTGCGGAAGGCAGAAAAGGATGAAGATGGGAAGATGTGACCAATGTTGGGAAGCTGTTGGAGGTGGCGAAAATGTCGGAGGATTAGGTGTTGTATGCGACGGCTGATGCAGTGAAAGTAAAGGTCACTTGCACCTCCTCCGTTGTTCAAGATGTGGACTCTTATACATTGGTGAGACCAAACGCAGACTGGGCGATCGTTTTAGCTAAACACCTTCGTTCAGTCCGCCTGGACCTACCTGATCTCCCAGTTGTTTAACACTTTAATTCTCCCTCACATTCCCACAATTTCCTTTCTGTCTCCTCCATTGTCAGAGTGAGGCTAAACACAAATTGGAGGAACAGCTTGGGCTTTTATATTTCGCTTCGGCAGCTTACAGCCTTGTGGTACGAATATTGATTTCTCTAACTTCAGGTAGCCCCGGCATTCCCTCTCCCCATCCCTCCCCAACCCAAGTCGCACCGAGCTTCTCGTTTTCACCCAACAATCAGTGAACAATGGCCTGTTTCCTTTATCATCGTTACTTTTTTGCACATCTTTCATTTATTGTTCTTTATCTCTCTGCATCATCGTCTACATCTCTCGTTTCCCTTTCCCCTAAGTAGTCTGAAGAAGGGAGTCGATGCGAAATGTCACCCATCCCTTCTCTCCAAAGATGCTGCCTGTCCCGCTGAGTTACTCCAGCTTTTTGTGTCTATCAAAGGTGAGGGAAGAAGGGCTCAACATAATGATGGAGATGTGCAGATGAGGCTGAGGAGAGGGGGTCAGAGGAAAGCAAAGGGGTCAGGAAGATATGTAAAGAGTGGTTGGAGCTAGTGATCGATGGCGCCTAAATAGAAGAATGGAAGTGCATGTTGCAGCACTGAGAAGTGGAATCATGGACCGCACCAACTATGACAAGGAGTGAGTCAGTGCAGTTACAGAGAGGAAGATCAAGAAGACGAATCTCCCTTGGGAAAGACTAATGTAGAATCCTTATTTGATACTTTAGCCATGCTCCCTATCGCAAGGAGACGATTTGCTTTTTGTTTCTGGCTGGTCTCTGCCCTCATCTTACACCCCTCTTTTTCTTATTTCCGTTGCCAGACCTCTTCTGTGTTCTCTTCCTGTCTCTCTTGATCATTCGTGGAACTTCAGTTTTAATCTCCTTTTCCTTCCCTCTGATGAAAGATACCCTTATCTCCCACTGTTACGTTACAATTCTGCCTGATTCCAGTGTACAAGGAGTAGATCTGTTGCTTGCAATGAAATTTGCCATTTTCCAAACTCTGCCTTTGGAATGACATGCACTGTGGGCAATATGAAAAGGGCAATGATAAAGTGAAGTGTCATGGTGCGAAGACAAGAGACATCATCCAAGCCCAGCTGAATCTCTTGATAGTTCAGTCGGGTCTTTAGAGCCTGAATTGGAATAGACCTGATGGACTGTGTCCAATGACGCACTACCCAAGGTAGTGAAATGTTGAAATGTTGAAATGACTGGTGAAATGTTCTGTTTAATTGAAAGCGTGCATGCAGAAATCGAACCCTAAAGTATTGGATAGTTATCTGGAGCAGTTTGTAGTAGCACTCTCTTAGAACATGGAGCATAGAACAGTTCAACACAGGAACAGGCCATAAGACCATAAGACAAAGGAGCAGAATTAGGCCACAGCTCATTGTCTACTCCGCAATTCAAACATGGCTGATTTATTTTTCCCTCTCAACGCCATTCTCCTGCCTTCTCCCTGAACCTTTGATGTTCTTACTCATCAAGAAGCCACCATGTCTGCAATAACCATGATGCCAAATTAAACTAGTCCTATCTGCCTGCAGATGGTTTCCATCGTTCCATTTCCTGCATGTTCATGTGTCTGTCTTCAATGTTGTTATTATATCTGTTTCCACCACTTGATCTAACAGCAGGTTTTAGATACCTACTAAAAGGGAAAAATATCTGTACAAAAAAACATGCCTGGTATATGTCCTTTAATCTTTCTCCCTCAAACCTTAAATTTATGCCCTCTAGTATTTGAATATCTGCTCCCTGGGGAAAAGGCACTGAGTATTTACCCTGGCTACATCTCCCATCATTTTATAAACTTCTATCAAGTCACCCTCAGCCTTCAGAGAAAACAATTTGAGTTCGCCCAACCTCTCCTTATAGATAATACTCTCTGATCCAGGCAACAGCCTGGTGATCCTCCAAGAGTTATAGAGACATAACACATGGAACCAGGCCCTAATCATGTATTGTCTTAATCATGTGTTGTCTTTCTGCTGACTGGTGAGCACGCGGCAAAAGCTATTCACCGTACCTCAGTACGTGGCAATAATCTAAACTCACCATTCAGCCCAACTTGCCTATGCCAACCAAGAAGCACCTCAACAAATCCATGTTTCGCCCGTATCTCTGTAAACGTTCGCATCCATGAACCTGTCCAAATGTCTTTTAAATATTTTTACTGTATATTCCTGCCTCAAACCCTTTCTCTGGCAGTTAGTTCTGTGTACTGTACGTACCACCCTTTGTGTGACAAAATTGCCCCTCAAGTTCCTATTAAATCTTTCCACTCTCACCTTAAACCCATGACCTCAAATTCTTGATTCCTGAACCCAGAAAAAAGACTCTGTGCATTCACCCTGTCTATGATTCACCCTCATGATTTTGCAAAATCTCTATAAGATCGCCCTCAGTCTCCTACACTCTAAGGAGTAATGTCCTCACCTGTCCAACCTCTCCTTATAACTCAGTTCCTCAAGTACTGGCAACATCCCTGTAATTCTTTTCTGCACTCTTTCCAGCTTAATGGCATTGTTCCGGGAGCAGGGTGATAAAAACAGAATATAATACTCCAAATGTAGACTCACCAACATCTTGCACAACTACGACATACTCTTACTCTTACTTCTATACTCAGCACCCTAGCTGAGGAAGGCTAACAAGCCACAGGCCTTCTTTACCACACCTTCTTTTCCTATGTTTCCACTTTCAGGAAACTATGTACTGTTACTCCTCAGTACTGGTACCCCTGTTCTACAACACTCCCCACGACCCAACTGTTCAATGTGAATGTCCTGTCCTAGTCTAATTTCTCAAAGTTCAGCACCTCATACTTATCTGAATTAAACTCCATTAGCCATTCCTCAGCCCCCTTACACAGCATTTCGAGATCTTGCTGTAATTGTTGACCACCTTCTTCACTGTCCATGACACCACATGTTTTAGAGTCACTTTCAAGCATACTAACCATGCCTTGTATCTCCTGATCCAATTTGTTGATATGGAAGACAAACCGCAATGAATTCAGCAGACACCTGAGACGCACCGCTGATCACTGGTCTCTAGTTAGCTTAGTTTATTGTCTCATGTACAGAGGTACAGTGAAAAGCTTTCCAGTGCCGGGACGTGGGTCACTCTCTGCAAGATCCCCAGCCTCAGATCTGCTTGGTGCCAATCTTTTTATAAAGTTGAATCCATTAAACTAGGTCCGCTTTCGTCCCCATGTTAGTCACATGCAACATGATAATGGTAATGTAATTCAATGTCAAAGGCTGGTGGCTAGATTCCCTCTTGTTGAAGGTATTCACCATATGGTTCTTGTGAAGCATGAATAATATGTACCACTTACAACAGTACCTGATAATGTTTTGGTTCGCTGAATGAAGGCATTGGCTGGTTTGTTATGTGATGAGTTGCTAATTCAGTTTGCCAGGACCCTGAGAAGGTGATAAAGTGCCTGAGTGCATTCTTCTTGTTACATGCGGCTCTAATTTACTGCTTTATACGCCATCCAACAAAATGACTACAACAGAGTTTTGATAAATTATTTTGCTTTGATTTCCACTTCTTAACTTCTTAGCACCTCTTTAATTTCAACAATCCCTCACCTCTTTTGCCTGCCTTTTGTCAAAGTGAAATATTTTTGAATAAATATTTCCCAACCATTATTTCCTGCAAATACATTTCAGAAATGGTGATTAGATCAAATTAATTAATCTGTAACTGTGCCATTAATTTCTCCTCCATTACAAACACAGGTTACTGCATACACAGGTTTAATATTCTAATGACAACTATTTTTCCCTGAAATCGTCACAAAATTCCGACTGCTAATTACAGACCTGTGAGTCTAACATTAGCTACCAGCCATCACCTTTAGACTTTACTTTAGTTCAGTTTAGTTTATTGTCACATGTAGCGAGGTAGTGAAAAAGCTTTTGCCGCGTGCTATCCAGTGAGCAGAAAGACAATACATGATTACAATCGGGCCATTTTCAGTGTTTAGATACATGATAAGGGAATAATGTTTATTGCAAGGTAAAGCCAGCAAAGTCCGATCAAGGATAACCTGAGGGTCACCAAAGAGGCAGATAGTAGTTCAGCACTGCTCTCTGTTTGTGGTAGGATGATTCAGTTGCCTGATAACAGCTGGGAAAAAACTGTCCCTGAATCTGGTGGTGTGCGTTTTCACACTTCTATATCTTTTGCCAGATGGAAGAGTGGCCTCATCTTTGATTATGCTGCTGGCCTTGCTGTGTAGCATGTGGTATAAATTGAGTCAATAGAAGGGAGGTTGCTTTGTGTGATCGATTAGGCTAAGACGTTAGAGATACAGCGTGGAAACAGGCCATTTGGCCCACATAGTCTGCACTTACCGGCAATCAGCCTGTACACGAGCACTATCCTGCACACTATGGACAATTTACAGTTTTTACCCAAGCCAAGTAACCTACAAACCTGTACATCTTTGGAGTGTGGGAGGAAACTGGAACACCCAGAAAAAACCCATGCAGTCACAGAGAGAACGTCCAAATTGTGTACAACAGCACCCAGAGTCAGGATTGAACCAGGGTCTCTGATGTTGTGAGGCAGCAACTCTACCGCTGCGCCACTGTGCCGACATGTTAGTCTATTAATGTAGAACGGTAACCTTTGGTCTTTCCTTTCAATCCTGTTTTAGGATCTCACCTTTTGCCTCCAGAGATGCTGATGAACCTATCGTTCTGTTCTCTGCATGACACTGCTCCACTGCAGTGAAAATAGCCTTTGGTCATGAGTGCTGGATGTGTTCTCATCATTGCACCACACCAGCCACATTCATCCAATCTGTAGACGTGATCCTACAGTTTACTGCACCTCCAAGTTTAATTCGTCGTCTCCATATTTAGAGTTTGTGGTCTGTTCATCCATGTCCAAATCACAGATTTTATTCAGAAAAGCACTGATCTTTGTACAACCACTCAACACCTCCCTCCTGTCTGAGAAACACATCTAATCAATCCAGTCCAGTACCACACAGAAGGGGGCCCTACAGCCCATGTCTGTGTCAACCTTTCTGCCCACCTACACTAATTCAATGTATCTGCATTTACTTCGATATTTTGTTTATTTATAAATATCTGACTAACTGTCTCTTAAACACAGTAATTGTATCGGATTCCACCACCTCCTTTGGCAGTGAGATCCAGATATCAACCATCTTTTGTGTAAAAAAACTATTCCCCAGATTCCCTTAAAATTCCTTTCTCTCAGCTAAAACTACACCCTATTCTTTTTGATACCTCTACCATGGAAAGAAGATTCAGACTATCTCCCCTGTTTATGCATCTTATAATCTTATTTACTTCAATCAGGTCACACCCACCCCAGCCTTCTTTAATCCAATTTCTTCCCATAACCTAAATCCTCCAATCCAGGCAAGACCCTTCTTCAGACATTAGTTGGTAATGTTGGGTATTTGGGGATTCAACCTTAGCACATGAGCAGTCTGTTTAAGAGATTGATAACACAGGGAAGATGCTGTTTTTAAATCTTGCGGTACAGGATTTCAAGCTTTTGCATCATCTGGCTGAAGGGAAAGGGAAGAAGAGAGATTGACCAGAGTGTAAGTGGTCCTCGATTATTTTATTCGCTTTCCCCGAGGTAATGCCAAGTATAGATGGAGTTGATAGGTGAGGAGGTTGACATATGTGATGGATTGGGCTGCAAATCTCTACAATTTTTATAGTTCTGGGCAGAGCAGTTACCATCCAAGTTGTGATGCATCCACATAGGATGCTTTCTGTGGAGCATCTGTCAAAATTCATAAAAATAATTGCAGACCTGCCAAATTTTCTTAGTGTTCTCAGGAAGGAGGGCATTGGTGTGCTTTCTTAGCTATAGCATCTCACCATGGACACTCTGCACACATCCATCCCTCATCAGGAAGGTCTTAGAAACCTCCCTCTCTTTCTGTAACAAAACCCCACCCAGTTCCCTCCATCAATATTCTTCTCTGCCTGGCAGCAATTGTTCTAACCCTGAGCAACGTCGCTTTTGACTCCTCTCATTTCCTACTGCGCAAAACTGTAGCAATGGGCACCCTCATGGGCCCCAGCTCTGCCTTTATTTCATTGGCAACATGGAGCATCCTGCACTTGTGCAGAACTCGGCAATTTTTATCACCCTCTTCCACCTCCTCCCCCTCAAACTCGTTTGGACCATTTCTAACATTCCTCTCCTTAATAAAAGGCGCAGCCCCATTTGTCTCATATTTGATAAACTATCACCTACCAACCCCTGCATTACCTCTCTCATCTCTTTACACTAGTTATCTTCCATGTCCATTCTCAGGCCTGATGTGGCATTTTGACCTTTAACTTCAATCATCCCTTTTCCTGCAGAAATGCTGTCTGATCCGCTGAATTACTCTAAGAGCTTGTTTTTAGCTGTTATGACAAAGTGGGCTTAGATCACCACCTACTGTGCAACATTTTCTGATGTATGAGGATTACATAATCTCTCACCTTCTGTACAAAACCTCCTTTAATATTTAGATCTAACCAGGTTAAAGAGGGTTTACGATCCTGTTGCTGAGTATATATGCTCTTGGGTGGTTTTATGAGTGTTGCTATGAATAAAATAACATTAATTTATTTTTCGTAATTAATACATTGGATCCAACTGTGATTGGAAATACCAGCATTTATCATCCTTCCTAATGCTCTCTGAACATCAGAGACAATTTACACCAAAGCCCACTGCTGAGTTTGGAGTCACCCACAGGCCAGGCAATGTAGGATTAGCAGATGTCCTTCATCAGAGAACGCAAGGGAAATGGGCGTTTATTTACAAAGATCAAGTATGTTTTCGGTTATAACCTCTAATCGACATTAGTTGCATTTAACTGCAGAAATCACCCCAACACATTTTTGCTGTGGAAACCCATTCACATGAATCCCATTCTTCTGCACTTGTCCCACAGCCTTCTGTCCCTGGGCGATTCAAGTGCTCGTCCCTGAAAACATGCAATCAGTGACTGCTTCCACCACTCTCTCCAGCAATGTGTTCCAGGTATTCACCACTCTCTGGGTGAAGAAGGCTCCCCTCGGATCCTCTCTAAACGTCTCAACCCTTACCTCAAATGTGTGACAGGGTTTAGAGGGAGCTTCACTCTGTATCCTAGGAGTGAGTGATGGAGAGTTTAAATGGAGTTTCACTCCAAATCTATCCTTACCATCTGAATGTGTGAAGGAGAGTAGAGGGAGCTTCACTCTGAATCTGACCCATGACCTGGGAGTGTGTGACAGTTTACACAATTTGATGTAGGTTCAATCATCTCCATGAGAGAAATTAAATAATAGAAGAAAACTTTTACAGGGAAAAGGGGAAAAATGCCAAGCAGTTGTCCTGATTGAGGCCTCAGATTCTCTCCAATCCCTTTTGAATTGCTCTTGTTTGTCGAGATGGACTTAACACCACAGGAATAGGATACACATAGATCATTTACTTTTTCCTGGTGCCAGAGAACTAGTTTATTTTTAGCAGGCAAGAGAGATCTCAGTAATTCAGCATACACTCAGCCACTTGTCCACATTGCCAGCCACACTCCTGTCTCCTTACATGCTAGCTGCTAAATATTGTCAGGAAACCCTGTGAAGTGGGATGTTAGACTGCAGTAATAATGTCAAATTAAAGTTATTGGTGTTGGTTCAATGTTCATAATTCAAAACATAAAGCATTGAAAACCACTAGGATTTTAAAATCTCCTTTTCCCACCCCACAAAAGATTAGGTACTGAATCCAACATAGCAGCTTAGTTTAGTATCAAATGTTTTATTGGTTGGTGATAAGGAATAGTAGAAGAATTAGGCCATTCGGCCCATCCGCATTCAATCATGGCTGATCTATCTCTTCCCCTGAACCCCATTCCCCATGCCTTCTCCCCATAACCTCTGACACCTGTATTAATTAAGAATCTATATCTCCGCCTTAAAAAATATCCACTGACTTAGCGTCCACAACCTTCTGTGGCAAAGAATTCCACAGATTCACCACCCTCTGACTATAGAAATTTCTCCTCATCTCCTTCCTAAAAGATCATCCTTTAATTCTGAGGCTATGACCTCTAGTCCTAGACTCTCCCACTAATGGAAACATCCTCTCCACATCCACTCTATCTCATTCCAAGGTTGGGAAGAGAAGATTAAAGCATTCTAGAGTGCCTGTCATTAAGGACAAAGCTGGTAAAGTAGGCAGCCTAATAATTACAGGCCCATAGCTTTAGCTAGCACATTGTCAAAAGTCCTAGAAATAATTCTGCTGGATAGATTAAATGATTTTGTTTAACTCCACAGATAACCAGTTTGGTTTTAAAGCTAAACATGGCACTGACGTGTGTATATATGCCCTAAAGAAGATTGTAGACAAATATAGAGGTACAAACTCATCAATTCTTGTGTGCTTTATTGATGCGCCCAAAGTCTTTGATCATGTTAATAATAGAAAACTGTTTGTTAAATTGAATCAAAGAGGGGTGCCTAAATACATTGTGAGAATTCTGGCTTACTGGTATGCCCACCAGACTATGCAAGTAAAATGGGGCAATAGGGCCTCAGCCCCATCTGGGGTAGGCAATAGTGTTAGACAAGGGGGAATTTTGTCCCCAGTCCTTTTTAATCTTTATATTGATGATCTGTCCAAGCAATTGAACGCCTGTTATACTGGGTGCATGATTGGTAATACTTTAGTGAACCATATTATGTATGCAGATGATCTTGTGGTCTTTAGTCCACCTAGCGCTGGTCTCCAGCAGCTCCTTACTATATGTTCTGTGTATGGTGTGGAACATGATATCAAATATAATGCTGGTAAGAGTGCTGTTATGATCTGTAGGACCAAAGAGGATAAATATCCACAATTTCCTAATTTTAAATTGTCTGACAATAATCTTAGTGTCTGCAATAAGGTAAAATATCTTGGACATTTTATTACAGAGCAAATGACAGATGAGGATATTTATAGGCAACGCCGTATGCTGTATGTACAAGCAAATATTCTCTTATGCAAGTTTGGTGCGTGTACAGATGTAGTGAAGATGTCTCTGTTCAGAACATATACTACACCACTCTATACTGCGCACCTGTGGTGAAACTGCAGAAAAACAAGTTTACAGCGATTTAAAGTAGCTTATAATGATGCCGTGAGAATACTACTAAAGAAACTTAGATGGTGTAGTGCAAGTGAAATGCTTGTGGCTGCTGGAGTCAGTACATTGCAAGCTATCCTAAGAAATCTCATGTATAAATTTATTTGCCAGATTAATGACTCTGAAAATGAAATCATCTTGGTCTTATCAAACATAAGGGTTAGCACTACACACTACCAATCCCAGCTGTGGAGACATTGGTATAGTTGTTGTAGGACACTGATTTTTTAAATTCTGGATCTTAAACCATGTATTGTGTTTTTGTATATAATTTATGGTGCTTTAAAGCCAGCTGCGACATAATCTATTTCAGAGTCCTACTGCACGGAAATAGGCCCTTCAGTCCAACACGTCCATGCCGACCAAGATGACCCATTTGCTAGTCCCATTTGCCTGGGTTTAACTCATATATTTTTAAAGCTACCTACTGCAAGCTACCCAACAAAATGCAATCATCATCTACCCTCAGTACCAGGCAGGAAACCTTCAACATATGAAACACATGCAAGCCCCCCGCACAAAGCAAACTGCAACTCAACAGAAATCTGGTAAGTGGGAGGTGACACTCTTAGATGAATAAGATCATGGCTTCCAGGCCCATTTGAAGAGAAGAACACATTCTTGGCTAACATTCCCATTACAGGCAGAGGGAGCACATAACTATCAGCTGTGGGGGCTTCCTAATGAGAAAATAAACAGAAGCCTCATCTGCTCTGTCAGATAATTGTAAAATACACCCTGAAGCAGTATTTTATGCTTTCAATTATATTTTCTTTCTATTAATATTAATTAAAGATTAAAAATAAAAGAACTGCAGTTGCTAGAAATCTGAAATAAATTAGAAAATACCAAATTCCTCGATTATTCAGCATTACAAAAAATTATTCTCCCCATTGGATTGCAACCTTGTCGTGGTCGGGGAGCTTGTGTGTCTCAGTGATATTCGTCTCCAGTTAGGGTCTCCATGCTGGACAGGTCGAAGGGTAGAGGCGAGACGAAGAGCGACCCACTGGTCCTCCAGGCTGGAGGTTGAGCACAGGGCTAACAACCCCGTCATATAAAACAAATATGTTACGGAAACAGCAACTGAAGGAATCAACACTATTGGGCCTGATGGACTTCCAGGGCTATCGACAGATGCTAGGATGAATGTCAATGGTGAAAGCCAAAAGGAAGAGAACCAGACAGCATCCCAAGAATAGCCCTGCACTGGACACCGGAGGGGAAAAGGAAAAGAGGGAGACCCAAAATTCACTGGGCGTCGAACCATAGAGGAAAAAATGAAAACAATGGACCCGACCTGGGGTAGTGTTCAGAAGCTAGCCCAGAACAGACAGGAGTGGAGGACCTTTGTTGCTGCCCTACAGGCCAGGAGGCATAATAGGTAGTAAGTACAAAAAAAATATTGTTAACTGGCTTATGTCTGATTTACAATGTAAATTTAGTATATGTCTTTGTGTTGTTTTACTCGTCTTAGGATAACTAATCAGCATAAGGTGTTGTCCTCATCTCCCAACTACTCAGTTCAGCCCCTGCACCTTTGCTTTTTTAATCTGCACTTTCTCTGTAGCTGTAACATTCTGTTCTGCATTCTGCTTATTTTCCTCTTGGCCTTAATTGCACATCATGTTTGGTATAATTTGGCTGGATAGTATGCAAAATAAAGTTTTTCACTCTCTCAGCGCACTATCAACAATAAACAAATACCAATCAATGAAATGAAACCAGCTATATCAATGCTTTATAGAACAGAGATATGCAAGCAGTAGGTTGCAAAGAGATAATTGTTTACATTCCTACCCCCTCTTCAAAATAATTAAAATGTAAAACTAAAGGACTGTGTGATAGAAGATTGACAAGGAACTGAACGTTAAGGTGTGGATTATATAACCCAGATAAACAACAAAGGGAGAGTTTTCAAAAGTAAAACTTTGGACCTTGTTTAAAAACGCAATTTTAAGGGATTGGACTACAGTATCACATACAAAGCAGACACTACAAACAAGTTTTCATTTATACATTAAGAACATTGTACAAGTACATCATTCCCTGAAAGTGGTGTTGCAAGTATATAGGGTGCTGAAGGTGGCTTTTAGCACACTGGTGTTCAATAGTCAGGGAATTGAGGATAGAAAATAGGATGTTATATTAGTTGTACAAAATGATGGTGAGGCTGCACATTTTTTTAAAGTTGCAAAATGCAATTTTATTACAGTACATCCACATCCAATAACTTGAAATAATAAAATTGCAGCTCATCGAACTGTAGTTATCTCTGTTTAGTGGCCTATATTGGATCTATACTTTGCAGATTGCATAAATCTAAATGACCTCATCCTCAAGAATGCAAAATCATTCAAATCTTAGCATTGGCTCACAAGACCAATGTTAATTACTCTGAGCCAGTGGAGAGTAAAGCAATCATCCCAGATGAAATATATATGAACAGGTGGTAGTTCACTTTTGATTGAAAGTCTTCTGTATGAAGAATTGATCATCATAACCAGAATCTAGGAAGGTGAGGCTGCACTTGGAGTATTGTGCTCACTGCTCTAGGAAGGATGCCATTAAGCTGGAAAAGGTGCAGAGAAGACTTACGAGGATGTTGCTAGGACTTAAGTGCCCGAGCTATAACAGAGGTTGGGCACGCAAATACTTTATTCCTTGGAGAACAGGAGGTTGAAGGGCGAGCTATAGAGGTGTATAAAATCATGAGGGGAAAGTGTCAAGAGTGTTTGATTGTCATATGCACCAAGAATAGAACAATTAAATTCTTACTTGCTGCAGTTTTACAGGCACATTAAGACAGGGTGAACACAGTCCTAGTCCCCAGCATAGGTGAGTCTAAAACTAGGGTCTGAAGAAGGGTCTCAACCCGAAATTTCGCCAATTCCTTCTCTCCATAGATGCTGTTATTTGCCCGTTTCTCTGCACTTATTTTCTCTACCATGCTTATCAATTTCCTTCGATTTTTCTAACCACTTAGCCACATTAAGGGGTAATTTACAACAATGCATTTACCGGAATGTTTTTTGGGATGAGAGGGGAAATGGAGTGCAAGAAGGAAACCAACACAGTCACATGGAGAATGTGCATAATCAATATTCACAGCAACGGGGGTCAGAATTAGGTCGCTGAAACCAGAAGGTAGTAGCATTAACTTCTATGTCACCGCATCACCCTACACTGAACTATAAACAACAGATCAAAAAAAAGCACAAAGTCCTGAAGGGAGTCATGCAGCATCTGGTAAGGGAAAGGATAGGCAACTTTTTGGGTTGGGACTATTCATTTGACTGATTACAGCAGATTGGAGAAACCTGGAAAAGGGAGGTGGGGGGCTGGACACATTAAGGCAAGTGATAAGTGGATACATACGAGGGGGGTTTGATTAGTAGATGGATGGGATAAGTGACAAAGATTGTTTTGTTGAGTGAATAATATGGGACTAAATAAAACAGTAATGGCTCAAAATTCCTGTAAAATAGAACAAGATCAATTATTTGCAATAAAAACAGAAACATCTTGGAATACACAGGTCAGACAGCATCTGTGGAGAGAAACAGAGTTAATGTTTCATGTCAATGATCCTTCATCAGAACAGAAAAAAGTAAGAAATCAAAATGTTTAAGAGAACATTTCAATGTGAGATATAGAACATAGCAATTGCTAAAAATCTGAAACAAGAGAACAATGAAAATAGCAAGATCATGGCAAAGTCTGTGGAGGGAAGAATTGAGTTAATGCTGCAGGTGGATGACTTTACATCACAACAGGCCAGTTTTGACACAAACCAGAAATTGTAAAATTCAATAACCAGTCCAAAGGGCAGTGACCTGTCAAAAGGAACAGTATAGTGCAGAAGGATCAGAGCGGGAGTGAGATGAACAGTTCAGGTGATCGATGAATGAAGCTCAAGGTTATCCCAGCAGATTGAACATAGTAGGTAGTTTACTTACGTTGAAACTGAAACCTATGTAAAACTTGTTATATCCATGGAGAGGTTGACCAACCTACGTCTTTGTAACCTTAGTGACATCACCAGGGGTTACGACGAGGAGACAAGAGAATGGGGATGAGAGGGAAAGATAGATCAGCCATGATTGAATGGCAGAGTGGACTTGATGGGCCAAATGACCTAGTGACCTAGTACTAATGAACCAGTTGCCTTGGTGGTACTTGCTTTCTTTGTTATCCACTGGATAAGGTGCCCTCATCCCTCATAGGACTTTATGTAAATGTATCAAGATTCTATGAGAATTAATGTAGTTGTCTTTTAAGGTAACAGGAGAATGAGCAGAGTTTGAACAATATATACCAGAAGATAGACACGAAAAGCTAGAGTACCTCAGCGGGACAGACAGCATCTCTGGAGAGAAGGACTGGGTAACGTTTCGGGTCGAGACCCTTCTTCAGACAGGTTAGGGATAATGGAAATGAGACATGTAGACGGTGATGTGGGGAGATACAGAACAATGAATGAAAGATATGCAAAAAGTAAAAATGATAAACGAAACAGGCCATTGTAAGCTGCTTGTAGACTGAAAATGAGAAGCTAGTGCGACTTCGGTGAGGGAGGGATAGAGAAAGAGGGAATGCCGGGACTACCTGAAGTGAGAGAAAGCAATATTCATACCACTGGTCTGTAAGCTGCCCAAGTGAAATATGAGATGATGTTCCTCCAATTTGTGTTTAGCCTCACTCTGACAATGGAGAAGACTGAGGACAGAAAGGCTGCGTAGGAATACACAATATATACCAGGCTGGTAGAAGACAAGACTATAATTTTATTTATTTACACACAGAAATAGAGAGCATATCTCCACATCAACACTGTATCCAAGTAAAGCAATACACACAATACAATTACCATATACTGTATAAAGCATTTCATTTTCTAATAGTGCAGACACCAAAACCTTTGGTTGGCTTTAGCAGAGTTAATCTGCTGTACAATCATTCTTACAGGATTTATTAACCGTACCAGGTCAGACTGATATCTGAATGATTAAATAGCTGTTTCTAATAATATTGCAAAATAATTATTTTAAAGCGACTCTGTTCTTTATACAATTAAAATTGAGGTTCAAAATTTACAATAATAAAAAAAGTTTAGATTGGCATGGTTTCAAAATAAATTTGAAATTAGTTCATCAAATAGGTTTTCATTCCTCATTTGCCATTTTAACCAAGTGCTTCTTTTGAATTTCAAACAGAGACCACCCTTCCTTTTTGGATAGATCTGTAGCACCAAGCTTCTTATAGAAGTTAATTGATCTGTGGTTCCAGTCTGCTACCACGAAGTGCATGCTGCGACAGCGGTCCTGAACAGCGGTCTGAAATCAAAACAAAGTTTGCCATCACTGCTTTCTTTTGAAGCACATCGTGTCGCATTTAATCAATAGCTGCACCAAAATGATTTAGGAACATTTCATAGAATCAAAGAACAATCTGCACATCGTGCCATGATCATATTGAATGGCGGTGCAGGCTCGAAGGACCGAATGGCCGACTCCTGCACCTATTTTCTACGTTTCTATGGAAATAGCTGTCCGGGTAGATACCAACCTCCTGCTCCTTCCCCATTGGAAGCATCATTTCATCGCCACTTCTTCAAATTAATAATCTAATTTCTTCCACCATCCTTTCAGGAACTACTTTCCAAACCACTGTGATTTTCAGTTAATAAAAATAATTCATCATCTTCCAATAACCGATCTTTATCATCTGGAAACAGATTCTCCCAAACCCTTCATCAATTTTAAAGCTAATTGAAATCTATTCACCATTCTTCTCTTCCAAAAGGCACACAATCTCAGCTTCAGATCTGCTCCTGTATCTAATATCCTTCAGCCTTTTACAGTAACATTACATTTTCTTGATTTATAAAGGTGACTGTCCCTTAAACTTCTTTAAATACTCCTGTCAATGTATAGGTATCTTTAAAGATCTCTGGAAATAAACCCTCAGGGTTTTCCTCTTCCACTATCTTTATGTTTAGATTTACAGATACAGCGCCCTATTGGCCCACTGTCTACGCTGACCAGCGATCACCCATACACTAGTTATATTGTACACACTAGGGACAAATTTACAGAAGCCAATTAACCTACAAACATCTTTTGAATGTGGTTGGAAAGCGGAGCATCTGGAGAAAACGCACGCGGTCACAGGGAGAATGTACAAACTCCAAATAGATGACATCCATAGTCAGGATCAAATGTTGGTCGCTGGCGCTGTAAAGCAGCAACTCTACCACTGCACCACTCTCACACCCCTTCTATGATTGAATTATTTGGTATATTTTTCCCCTTGGTTCTCTTGACCGTCACCATTATCTTTTTCATCCGCAAACAGGTGATTATTAATTGGCAGGTTAGATGAACAAAAATCCAATATACTGCAAGTCCTAACTATGATGGGATGAATGTATCTATGGTAGAGGAACCCCAAATTAAATGAGTCTTGATGGTCGCACGCTAGGTCTACAGGCACAAGGTACATTGGCTGATCATCAGGACTATTGCTGAAATGGAGTATTAGATGCATGGAGGGGGAAGCTATAAAGGGATCCAGAGAAAGCAATCGAATGATAAACTGATCAGTTGAAATAAGGCAAAATGGGAGATGGCTGGCACATGGACTAGTAGAAAGGTCTCCAACACGAAGTGTTGACTGTTTCTCTTCCCACAGGTGCGGCCTCACTTGCTAACTATTTCCATCAGATAGACACAAAGAACTGGAGTAACTCAGCAGGTCAAACAGCATTTCTAGAGAAAAGGAATAGGTGACGTTTCGGGTCGAGACCCTTCTTCAGTCTTAAGCTGAAATGTCACCTATTCCTGTTCTCCAGAGATGTCTGATCTGCTGAGTTACTAAAGCTTTTTGTGTCTATCTTCGGTTTAAACCAGCATCTGCAGTTCCTTCCTACACAATTATTTCCATCATCTTGTTTTTGTTTTAGATTTACGACATCTACTTTTTTTTTGTGATTTGGACATTTCTATAATATAAATTGTACGAATCAGTACCCGAAAGTACACTGGAGAAAAGAGGCCAGCCCAAAATACAATGGCGTCTTTCCCATTATTCATATTTTGTACCTGACTGATCTTCTTCAGTATTTCCGAACCAATTCCAAGCCCTGTAAGATAATCCACAATGTAAGAAGCTGTTCAATGTATCCAAATAACATTCAATAACAACTGATCCCAGTGCTGTCTGTCTCAAGTCAAAGAGGAGCCAGCCAGGGAACCCCAAACTCAGAAAAAGACAAGTACCTTAGTTTTATTCTAAATTAAAAGTTACTTGTATTCATGGATGCTTTTGTTAAGGTAAGCTAAAAAGGTTCAAATGTCAAAAAGTGATTAAATATTTAAATCAACTATATGCAAGTTGTTGCAACTCTTTTAATAAATTAACATAATGTTAATGTACCTCTGAATTTTTCCATGACATAGAAATCTTCAAGATATAGTATTTTTCCAATCCAAGCATCATATGCGTAGAAGTACATAGCATAGCCTACGATAGTGTGTCCTAAAAGGAAATGTAAGATACATCAATCTCAGGTACTGAATAACCCACAGACAGAGCACCACACAGGCTTTACAATCTTTTCATACACTTGGTCATAGTCTCATACTGCCTGTTAAGTTGAAACGTATTATAACATAGACATGTCACTATTGTAATGTAGAATAAAATGCAGCTCTTTTGCTAGCAGACAATTCCCGTAAAGAGCAAATGATAAATGAGAAAGTAGTTTATTTTAC
Organism: Okamejei kenojei; assembly: GCA_035221665.1. Lineage (NCBI taxonomy): Eukaryota > Metazoa > Chordata > Chondrichthyes > Rajiformes > Rajidae > Okamejei > Okamejei kenojei. The sequence continues at coordinate 37,883,686 of CM069142.1, forward strand.
CCATACTGATTAAAGAGTATTAAAATTGACTCAAAGACCAGAAGTGCTGTAGTTAGCCAATTCAATTTAACATTTCAGCAGTCTCCCAGTAGCTCACCAAAATGTCAATCCAAGTTAGATATAAAAGTTGCCATGGCCACTGATTTGATGGAAAAAAGCATTCTTTCACAGGGCCAAGGGACTAATCTGTTTACTTGTCCCTATGAAACGGCATTCTTGCTAATGACACCGTACACAAATTTAACCTCGGCAAGGATTTATATTGATAACGTCCTTTCCAACATTGTATATGTACACAAATACCAGTTGTATATTTCATCACTTTTGTGACTGATCAGTGCATAACACACAAATCTGGAACACAATAACCCCCATCAACGCTCAATAATAACAACTTAATTTACATAGCACCTTAAGCATATAAAAAAACCCAAGCAGCTTCATAGACATGCATTTTAAAAAGTGCAAGTCAAGGATTAAAACGTCGGGGGAGAGAGTGGGGAGAATGCAGGAATAGGAAGGTATTTAGCTACAAAAACTTTGAGCGTTTCACATGCTCATTCAACGGGTCAACTCCTCGTCCGACATTCTCGGCGGATGACAAGAATTTTCTCCGCTATGTAACAGACAGACAGAATTTTGTTTAGCGAACTTAGCAAACTTTATGCTCTTCCCATCAACTCCATTGAAACAGAACAAGAACATTTACAACTTCGGTGCCATATATATACCTTCAACAAGGTATGCACCAAAAATACATGCTTCATAAAACTCCTCTGCATCTGCCTTAGTTCATCTCCCCTCTAACCAAGGTCTCTGGTGTAGTGAGGAAGCAGCTCCACCAGTTGCGCCATTGTGCCACTTTATAAGTGATTCGACCCATGTAGTTTTCCCCAATTCACCACGCATTATATCCAATTCATGTTATCGAAATTTGTGTTATAGCAGAACTATCTTTATTTCAAACTATTTCTGACTCCCTTGCTCGCTCTACCCTCTTCAGACGCACTGCTTGTATCCCGTCTCATGTGCTTGCACTCAGTTGTAACCACCCAGCTCTGTAATCTCCTCCAGCTCGGCCATCCTTCAGGATTTCTGACCCCTTCTCCACCTTTGAACGTCAGGTTATTTCCTAGTTTTATTATTCCACATCTGGAACCTATGCCTTTACCTGCCAATGCCCCAGGTTCTGGACCTTCCAATCTCAACGAGAAAGAAGGCCATCCAGCCCATCAAATGTATATCTATGTGAACCCTCACACCATTCCCATTAATTCAATTTCCCCACTTGTTTGCCTGAATCGTTTTTCGCTCCCGGCATCATCTCCAGCTTTCTCACCAATTCTGCTCCACTCTCCTCTTTTCCCAAACTGCATTCCCACATAGTGATACTTAGGATAATTATCAACCAGCCCCAAGGGGAAAGCCACTCAGTCACAGGGAGAACATGCACACTTCACATAAGCAGCACTGAAGGCTAATGTTAAAAATGGGTCACTTGAACTACTTCTTTTCTTAAAAATCTGCATCTTTGACCAAGGTTTTGGCCATCTTCTTTGATTGTTTGAGTGGTACGTTGTTTGATATTGTCATTGGAGCATCTTGGGTCTTTTAATACATTTAAAAAGGCAGTATACAAGTTGTTGTTGCTGAGCCCCAAATTAAATTAGTCCAGTATTCACTGTACTTAAATGACTGCTTAACTAATGTTTTGGTTTTAACATAGCAGATCAGAAGGATAACCTTAAGTCAAGCACCAATCAATTTAAATTTTGCAGAGTCTGTCACCCATTGATAAAACTGCAAACCAGTCACTTTGGCGCAAGTTTTCAAAAAGGCACGTTGACAATCATCATCAACTTCTTAAAATGGACTTCAAGAAGGCGAATCAATCCAGCACTTCTGATCTACGATGCTTTTGCTACCTTTCTTCCTCTTTTTCAAAAGAAAAGAAAATGCAAGTAGCACATCCCTCTGGGCCTTACCTCTTATCAAGATCATCTAATGTTAATGGATCTTTCAGTTACCAGCCCGCCCACCCATGTACACGTCTAGGACCATGTACATGGCGAAGCTATAGACTGTAACCTGAAGATTGGGGACAAATTGAGAGAATACATTCAACATTATTAAAAGTACCAGATATTTGGAAAAAAAAGGTAAATGTCACATTAAAGTATTTTAAATTCAAAGATATTGTCATACTGTCAGATATTGTCTGTGAGAACCAGAATAGTAGGTCAGAAATTGGAAGGCGTGATGGGAAGGTAGAGGTTAGGATTGGTAAGTCTCAAAGAAAGGATAGGAAGGGTGAGGTGAAGGAATATGGTGAAGCTGATGGGCTGAAATGTGTTTATTTCAATGCAAGGAATATTGTGGAGAAAGCAGCCTGGATATGATGTTATGACCATTATGGAAATGTGGTTGCAGGAGGGACATGACTAATAGTTCAATGGTCCAGGGTTTTGATCTTTAAGACATGATCGGGACAGAGGCAAAAGAGATGGAGGAGTTGGGCCACTGATCAAGGAGACTGTCACGGCAGCACTCAGAGAGAACATCCTTGATGGTTTGTCTGCTGCGGTGATATGGGTGGAGCTTAGAAATACGAAAGATTGCAAGCACTCCAATGGGATTGTATTGTAGGCTCCCCAATAGTAACCGAGCGATAGAGAAACAGATATGCAGACAGATTGCCAAAAGATGTCAAAGGAACAGGGTAAACCTAGTGGGTGATTTTAACTTTCCCAATATTGACTGGGACTACTCAATGCCAAAGACTTGGATGGGGCAGAATTTGTGAGGCGTATTCAAGAGGGTTTCTTGAAACAGTATGTGGATAGTCCAACTCAAGAAGAGAACATACTGGACCTTGTGTTGGGAAATGAGCCCAGCCAAGTGACCAGTGTTTCAATGGAAAAGCATTTTGGGGATCGTGATCACAGCTCTATAAGTTTTAAGATTATTTTGAATAGGGAGATAGCCGACTACAATGTCAATAGGCAGGAGTTCGGGAGGGTATAATGGGAGTAATTATTATTGGGCAAGTCCACATCTGCCACAAGGGAGTTGTTTAAAGACCAGTTGATTGATGTTGAAAACTAGCATTTTCCAGTAAGGAGGAGGGATAAGGATGGCAAAGTAAGGGAGTCTTGGATGACCAAAGTGGTTGTAAATTTAGTTAAAATGAAAAAGAAAAAGCCTGCAACGTTTAAGAGGTTGGAATCAGACGGGGCCTTTGAGGAATATAAGGGAAGAAGAAAATAACTCAAATTATGAAATAGTAGGGTCAAAAAGGGTGAAATGGATTGGGCGAGTCAAATTAAAGCAAATCCCAAGGTAGACAAAAATGCTAGAGAAACTCGGCGGGTGAGGCAGCATCTATGGAGCAAAGGAATAGGTGACGTTTCGGGTCGAGACCCCTCTGCAGACTGATGAAGGGTCTCAACCCGAAACGTCACCTATTCCTTCGCTCCATAGATGCTGCCTCACCTGCTGAGTTTCTCCAGTATTTTTGTCTACCTTCGATTTTTCCAGCATCTGCAGTTCTTTCTTAAAGAAAATCCCAAAGCTTTTTTTACTCATATTAAAAACATGAAGATAGCCAGGGAGAAGGTAGAACCGCTCAAGGATAAAGGAGGGAATTTGTGCTTGGAGTGGATGCAGGCAAGGTACTAAACAAGGACTTTGCATCAGTTTTCACCAAGAAGGACATGGAGGATTGTGAGATCAATGTGGAGAATATTAAATTGTAAGGACAGCTTGAGAATAAGGAGGAGGTGTTGAGGCTCTTGAAGTGCATTAAAGAGGATAAATCCCCAGGACCGAATGGGATTTACCCCAGGTTATTGAGGGAGTCAAGAGTAAAGATTATGGAAGCCTTGACGAAGATCTTCTCTAGCCACTGGTGAGGTCCCAGTGGACGAGAGTAACTATTGTTGTACCTTTAGTAAGGAGGGAAGTAGAGAGAAACCTAGGGAATTATAGCCCGGTGAGCTTCACATCAGTGGTTAGAAAACTATTGGAGAGGATTCTTTGGGATAGAATTTACTCTCATTTGGAAGAGAATTAGGAACAGTCAGCATGGCTTTGTATGTGTCAAGTCATGTCATACTAACTTGATGGAGCTTTTTAAGGTGGTGACAAATGTGATCGATGAGCGTAGGGTGGTGGATAATATAAGGCATTTGATAAAGTCTCCATTGTAGGCTGATACAAAAGACTAAGATATAGAATGAATAGTGACTTAGCTGTATGGATTTGGAACTGTCTTACAATTGAAAACAGAGGGTTGTGGTGGATGAACAATATTCCAGCTTGAGGTATGTGACCAGTGGGATTAGGCAGGGATCTGTGCTGGGACCGCTGCTGCTTGTAATATATATATTTAAATGACTTGGATGCAAACATAGATGGGTTGATTAGTTAAGTTTGGAGATGACACCCAGATTTCTGGGGTCACAGACTGTGAGGAAGGCTAGCGGGATATAGATCAGCTACAGAAATTGGTAAAGAAAAGGCAGATAAAGTTTAATCCGAGCAATTGTGAGGTGTTGCACTTTGTGAGGTCAAATGCAAGGGGAAAATATACAATTAATGGCATGATCCTTAACAGCATTGATGTACAGAGTCCAAGTCCATAACTCCCTGAAAGTGGTAGTACAATTAGATAGAGTGGTCAAAAAGGCATATGGTATACTTGCTTTCATAGGTCGAGACATTGAGCATATGAGTCATGTTGCAGCTTTATAGGACTTTGGTTCAGTCATATTTGGAGTATTGCGAGTATTCTGGTCGACCCATCACAGGATAGGATGTGGAGGCTTTGCAAAGGGTGCAGAGTAGGTTTACCAGGTTGATGCCTGGATTATGGGGTATTAACTATAAGGAGAGGTTGACAGACTTGGATTGTTTTCCTCTGGAACACCAGAGGTGTGGAAAGACCTTTTAGAAGTATATACAATTATGAGAAACACAGATAGGATAGACGGTCAGAATCATTTCCCCATGATGTTAAAATCAAATACTAGAGTGCACAGCTTTGAGGGGCAAAGTTTAAAGGAGATATGCAGGGCAAGTTTTTTTACTAAGTGTGGTGGGTTCCTGGATCATGCTGTCAGTGGCGGTGGTTGAAGCAGATACATTTGTGACATTTAAAAGACTTTTGGATAGGTATATGAATATGCGGGGAATAGAGGGATATGGGTTATGTGTAGGTACGCAAGTGATGGTTTGGCATAATGTTCGGCACAGGCATTGTGGGCCAAAGGGCCTGTTCCTGTGCTGTTCTATACGGCACAGAAATTGGCCCTTCAGCACACGGAGTCCGTTCTGACTGTCAAGCACCCACCTACACTCATTCCATTTTATTCTCCCCATGTTCCCATGAACTTCTCCCAATTCTAACACTACTACACAGCAGGGATAAGTTACAGTGGCCAATAAACATACCAACCTGCAGGTTTTTGTGAGTACTTGGAGGAAAGCCACGCGGTCAGACAGCATCGAAGGTCAGGATTGAACATTGGTCCTGGAAGCGGCTCCACCCGTTGTACCAGCATACCACCTATTATGACCTCTTACATAGCAAGCTCTAGACCTTGAAATGTGCTTCCTGCTGCTACCGAAGGTGGAGTTCAGATTTTATCTGAAACTGGGATTTCGGATTCATAGTGTTACATCCGAGTGTCTTAATCCAGCAGCAGACTTGTAGACCCAGCTCAAACAAGATCTTGAAGAGTGTTCGGATCCAAAATTGACAGAAGACCAATATTAAACGTCCCAACACATTTACAAGATAAACTTAATACTTATTATAACCAGCAGGATTAAATACACCATTTATCTTATCTGGTCAACTAATTTCCGTCTATTTGTACCGGAACATCTTTTTGCGAACAATATTATTAAGAGAAACTCTGCAGGGTAATTTACTGCCAACATGATAAGGAAAAATAAAATTACCAAAACAAAGATCTCTATATTGCAATTTATTAATATAAACTTAATACATCCTCAATGTACTTACAGTAATAAGTCTACATATATATAGCAGTCCGATTTATAAAACTTGAAAGTGCTCTCGGCTGCAAAATAAAGTAAATTCTACCTTCACAAGTCGCATACTCCGCTGGTACTTCTGCAAGAAGGCAGTGGTAAAATGAACGTTCCCCAAAACCATCTTCAAGTAAATCTACAACATGAATTGTTGGTATAATTACAAATGTGCAATGAATTCAAGAAGGAAATGTCGCAAAAGGTTTAATCGAGGTTCCTATACCTTTTTCAGTCAAGTTCACACGATTCTCCATTTCTTCATATCGTGCAAGTTCCTAGACAACAGCCACAAAGGAAACTATGAACATTTAACCCCATATAGCTCAGTTATTCTTTTTCAAAGCAGTAAATGTTGTAACTATCCTCAAGATCTCATTTTTAAGGAATAACATGGGTGATTGAAAATGAAAAGCAGCTGGAAATGTCCCTCTGTTCTCAGATTAAAGGGCCTGTCCCATTTTCACAACCTAATTCATGACCTTTTTTATTCGTGGACATTTTTCATCAGGCTAGAAAAAACGGCGCAACCTACTTGATGCCACGAGTACCAACGGCTAGCATCACGACCTGCTACGACCTACTTACGACCTTGTGACGACCATGCTGCGAGTAGGAGTCAAGGGCATACTCGGCAGAGGTCGTGAATTAGGTTGTGAAAGTTGGACAGGCCCTTAAGACAGCTTTGGTCCCTTTCAATATTGTCTGTTGGCTTTGCAGACGTGTTTTATTTTTAACTTGGTTTTAAAAAATCCAACACTAATTTTAAGGAGCTGCAAGTAAACCTACAAGCGATTTGTAGAATTTCCTGCTTCTTCAGTTAAACCACATGCCTCCCTGTCCCACCCTATCCAACACAAAAGCCCACCACCAGTCCTACAACATTTGCATGGCATTTTCCAAGCTGCTTCACAGCAGTTAGTATTGGTTTATTGTTGTCATGGTAACCGAGACAGAGTGAAAAACGTTGTTTTGTCTGCTGTCCAGGCAAATTATACCATGCATGCATGCAATCAAAGCATACACAAGTACAACAGGTTATGCAAAAAGAGGAAAGAGACATAGTGCAGAATGTAATATTACAGCTACAGAGAAAGTATGTTGATTGACAGTCAGGTCTTAAGACATCTCCCTTGGTCTTACTTGAATTAATGTGCAGCTGTTACAAAAGCAAGAGCCAGCATGCCTCCACAGAGAAAATAACACTGTTAACTTCTTTAGTCTTGTGCTTGAGTGTCAGGCTGGATTCTGGCCAAGTGCTTGGACTTTAACTTTCTGATTCAGAAGAAATTAGTCAAACCAACATATTTTCTATTTTACCTCATTATTTTCAAAACTAACAACCATTCAATCAATCAGTTTTATTCGTCACATGCACATAAAGTGCAAGTGGAATGAATTTGCCAGCAGCGGTACAATGAAAAAGAACACACAAAAACACAATCAAAATTTAACACAAACATCCACCACAGCATTCATCACTGTGGTGGAAGGCACAAAATTTTGCCAGTCCTCCTCCGTGGTCAGGACCTCAACCCTCCGCAGCCGCTGCTGCGTTCGTCCAGATGAGTAGACAAGGTAAAGGTCCAGGTAAGCCCTGAATCGGTGCATCCCCACCGGAGACCGCGGCTTCAGGTTGGTGTAGGCCGCATGCCAGCGGTCGAAGATTTAAAGTTCCTGCCGCGCCGCAGCCAGAAACACCGCAGACCGCAAGGCCGGCGGTCGAAGCTCCCCTCCAGGGATCCTCGGTGAGGGACCCGCTCAGGATAGTAAGTCCCCGCCGCGCCCGTGGTAGAAGTTGGCCGCGGGCCGGCAGTCGGAGCTCTTCTCCTCCCGGGTCCCCAACGAGGGATCCCAGGCCCAGGATGCCGTGCAGGCTGGAGCTCCGCAGACCCCGGCTTCAGGCTGCCGTGGGCCAGCGAACAGAGCGCTCCTTTCCGGTGAGCCCCGGCGAGAGTACATGCTGCGCCCGCTGTTGAAGCCCCGGGCATGTCTCCGGGAAAGGCCGCACCGATCCCCGGTGTTAGGCCATGGGGGAAGGAGACATGGAAAAAGTCGCCTCTCCGTGGAGGTCGACTTCATGTGCTCCTTGTAGATTGCCTTCAACATGAAGACAAAATGAGATACACAATCATCAAGATAAATATTTACTTCCGAGGAGGTAATAGTTACAACTAAAATGCCATGATTGAATATATTTTCGATAATTATTGACCAACAGCCCATCAGGGACAACATCTGTGGAGGGCGACTTCATGTGCTCCTTCCTCCTGTGCCATTTTCAAGGGCTTGGATGCTGGAACTGGATATAAACTGTAACATGACATAGCTTTAGCACGGAGAGCCACATTGATTGTTTGGACCGTTCATTTCTTCTCTCCTATATTTCCAACTACAACATTACATCTAGTGTTATGTTTCTGGCTTATATTTTTTAAACAAATTCACCAGCATTTTCAAGGTGTGTTTTTCAAATTGAAATATTTTATTTCCAAAAATGTTGTATAGACTTATGCTAACATTTTCTTGTGTCCAAGTATTAAAACAGGTTATAACCATATAACCATATATGGTTGTTTCGATGATGTATTACAAAAAGGAAGTTGCATGCAACCCTTTTTCACTGAGGCGCACGATTTTTTTTTTTTCCAACTGCTTGTAACTCGCCAATAATGTGATCCTCAGGTTGCTACTGCACTATGTGGTACTCCAATAAAACGAAACTCCACTAATAGAAATATCCAATTGGTGAAATACAATCCATACAATAAAAAAACCCAAAATGCACACCACTAATATCAGCTCTCATTTTATGTTTATTATATATTATCTGTACGCATTGGGTTTACAGGCCTGTTATGCTGTAGCAAGCAAGAATCTCAGTGTTCCGCTGTCAGTACTTATGACATTAGACAATCTTGACTCTCGTTTTTTGCTTTTTCACTTCTGCTGGCGTTGCTTGTTTCGCAATCAGTGCTGCAGATTTTCCCATCAGTTACCCATGTCATGCTGTCGGCACATGATTGTGGTAAATCAGGTTCACTTCCAACAGAACACTTTCGCAATCAGACTGGAAAATGCTCAGTGGAACAGAGGGTTTTAGCCAGCAAGAGCGTGTTAATTTATTGCAAAATCGTGCACAGAAAGCAAAAGAGGGAGAAAGGTTACATGGTAATAAAAGTGTCCAAATGAGATACACAATCATCAAGATAAATATTTACTTCCGAGGAAGTTGCTTGGTAATAGTTACAACTAAAAATGCCATGATTTAATATATTTTCGATAATTATTGACCAACAGCCCATCAGGGACAACATCTGTGCTGGCAGGCACCAGAAGCCAATGTGCAATTTACTCCTAACAAAACAAAACCAATATTAATTACACAGTAATTCCAGACCATTATCTAGTTAAGACACCAGGCCTAAAGCACACAGGTTTAATAATCCATTACAGGAGAACTTTGAGCCCAGTGTGCTCACACTGACTCTTCCTAGACCTATCTAACTGACAACCCCTTCTCCTACATTTCCCCAGTAGCCATAAAAGTGGTGTGAAAGTTATCAAATCCACACCCTGCAACATCATTGGCCCTTCCTAAAGATAGATTACAAATAAATTCTCTCTTGAGGCAAATAACATGGCTGGACTTTAGAAGCTGGTGAAGTAAACAAAGAGCATTGCATGGTGATAAAGTATATATTTTTTAATACTTTATTATCATGTGTACTGAAATATTGTGAAAAGACTTTCCTTGCATGCTATCCAGTCAAATCATACTATACATGAGTACACCCAAGCCATACAAACAGGAAACAAAGAGAAAAATATCAAAATGGAGAATATTGTGGTACAACTTTACAGTCTTACAGTTTCAGATCAAATGTAGATTAAACAAGTGCAAGGTCCGCAGTGAGGTAGGTTGGGAGATCAGTTCTACAACCTAGTTTAAGGGAGGACTGTTCAGTAGTTTAATAACAGTGGGTATGAAACTGTCCTTGAATCTGATGGTACATACTTTCAAGCTTTTGTATCTTTTTCCCTAATAGAAGAAAGGAAAAAGAGGAAATGACCAGGGTGAAAATGTTCCTTGATTATGTTGGCTATTTTCCTGAGGCAGCGTGAAGGATAGATGAAGTTAATGTAGCAGAGGGTGGTTTGCGTGATGGACTGGGTTACATTCACAACTCTCTGCAATTTCTTGCAGTCTTCGACAGAGCTGCCAAACTAAGCCACAATGCATCCCTATAAGATGCTTTCCCAGGTGCATCTGGAGAAGTTAGCAAGAGTGGTTGGAGATTTGCCAAATATTGTTAGTCTTCTGAGGAAATAGATACATTGGTGTACTTTCTTGGCTGTAGCTTCAATGTGGTTGGTCAAGGACAAATTATTGGTGATATTTATACCCAGGAACTTCAAGCTCTTGACCAGCTCCACTTTGGCACCATTGATACATCTCCTAATTTCTTACCCAAACAGGAAGCCTCCATTCGGCCCATCCGTCCATTCCTGGTCCCAACAGAGCAATCCCAAGCCAACAATTTAACTGAAATACGCTATAGTAGTGAGTCACCATCTAACAATTTATTTTCCTGCTGTCTGAAACCTTTTCTCTCTCACATGCCTACTTTGATTCTTTTGCAAAATAAATTTCCAGGGGCCAATTAACCTACCCATGCATCTTAAGGATATGGGGAGGGGGGAAACCTAAGCATTATAAGAAAGCTAACTTCTCNTGCTATCCTGTTCAATTGGTCCCAATAGATATTGAAGATCCTGACGGCAAATTCTTTATGAATCACAAAATCAAAGAACCTTAGTCATACAGCACAGAAACAGGCCCTTCAGTCCACGTCGACCAAGATACCTCATCTAAACTAGTCTAAGTTGCCTGCATTTGCCCCATATCCCAAGAAACCTTTCCTATCCAAGTGTCTTTAACATGTTGTTATTGTACCTGCCTCAATTAGCTGTTCTGGCAGCTCATTCCATATATATACTCAATACAAACTGTTGAAAAGGTTGCCCCTCAGGTACCTGAAGAAGGGTCGAGACTCAAAAAGTTACCCCTTCCTTCTCTCCAGAGTTGTCGCCTGTCCCGCTTTCTTTGATTTAAATCAGAAACTGTAGTTCCTTCCTACACCCTTTAAATCCTCTCTCATTTTAAACTGATGTTCTCTGGTTCTTGATACCCCTATCCTAGTAAAATTCTCTGCACATTCACCCTATTAATTGCCCTCCTGATTTTATACCCCTCTACATCACTTGCAAGTCTCCTGCGCTCCCAGAAATAAAGTCCTAGCTTGCCCAACAAACAGCTCGGGCCCTCGTATCCTGGCGACATCCTTGTAGATCTTTCACTCTTTCCAGATTACATCAACAATGCGCTCTCTTGCCAAATCAGCATTATTGCACACAGACACGCACAGAAACAATTTCCCAAACTTCTCAACAGAATAACAACACGTGTTTAAAATCTCAGGCAGTAACACCTCCACTCAGGCAGGTGTCGGCTCCATGCAAGGCCCGAAGGCTGTAAAAAGCACAAAGGAAATGTGTCCTTTCAAACATCTCAGAGCTACCGCCAACCAGAGCGAGAAGAAAAACATTTGACAGGCAAAACAAAAATATCGGAGGCTTTATACCGACAGGTCCTGCATCTGGTACCGTGCTCCCATCATAGCTGTCAGGGAACTAGCACCCCTTCCCCCGCCACAGCTGTCGGCCTGGTAAACATGAAGAGAGGGGGACAGAGGGGGAGGAAAGCTGAAGGGGGAGGCATAAGCGGGGAAACTGAAACGGGTCAGGAGGGAAAATGGGGAGTTGGTGGGGGGAGCTGGGGAGGGAGTCGGTGGGTCAGCTGGGGAGGGAGTCGGTGGGTCAGCTGGGGGAGTGGGGGCTGAAAATGGGGCGGGGGGGTCGGTGTGTGAGCTGGGGGGAGTGGGGGCTGAAAATGGGGGAGGGGGGTCGTGGTGGGGAGCTGATGAGGTGGGGACGAGGGGGAGCTGAAGAAGGGGGAGGAGAGTAACACTGAGATGGGGAGTTAGGGCTGGGGCTGACAGGGAGGAGCTGAAGGGAGTTAATCTGAAAGGGTGGGGTGAAGGTGGGGTGAAGCTGAAGGTGAGGTGATGATGGTGGGGGAGGGGGGGGTGAAGCTGAGAGATCGAGGTGGGTGTCAGTGAGGAGCTGGCGGCACCTTGATCAGGCGGAGGATGTCGGCGCAGTCGCGGCCAGAAGCGGGTCGCACGGTGAAGGTGGCCATTTACGCTTCTTGCTCTTTGCCCGTCTCCTGAGGCCCCGGTGCTGGAGGAGCAGGAGGAGGCTTTTCTTCATCCGAGCCGCCTGTAAACAACCCAGCGCCCGGCCGTCTGCTGCCAACCGTGGGCGGTGCTGCCGCCGCCTCTCCCCCTCCTTCCCAGTCTGCACTCCCCAAATATCGGCCAGGTCCCGCCCTCCCCGAAACTCACTCGTTCCCTTCTGTAACTATAGGGGCGCCGGGTCAAAGGGATGGTCGCACGGACCCGCTCAATCCATCTGGAGGACATGGCAGCGTCTGGTATATGTTGTTAATGCACGAAACGCGAACTTTCCAACCTGTTACAAACCGCCAAAATGGTGATTTATACTGTGGAAATAATAGTGGAAGTCGGGGTAAGCGTGAGAGACATGTACCCAACTTCAGAATTCCAAAAGCGAAGAGAAATGAAAGTAAAGAGAAGCGAGAGCTGAAGGGACAGCAACAGCTAAAGTGCTTGGCGAACATTGGCCCTGCAGATATCGGAATAGAAAATATTGGGAATTATCGTGTTTGCTCACTGCATTTCATCAACAGTAAGGCATGTGTTTTTTCTTGATTCCTTTGGTATCTAAAAAGTCTCAGAAGTGATACATCTGGCTGTAAATTTTTGCTTCAGAGGCGTTTTCTTTTTGTAAGTAAAAACCCACTTGAGAACCATGGGCGATTTTAAAATTTTACAGCCAGATTTACCACTTCTGAAACTTTTTAGATGCCAAAGGAATCAAGAAAAAACACAAATAATGCCTTAGTTGATGAAATGCAGTGAGCAAACGGCCAATGTTCGCCAAGCACTCTGGCTGTTGTTGTCCCTTCAGCTCTCGCTTCTATCTACCGTCATTTCTCCTCACTTTTGGAATTCTGAAGTAAGTTAAATGTCTCTCACGCTTATCTCGATTTCCATAATTATTTACAGCGGAAAAATTGATGATTTTGGCAGGTTTTAACGGGCCCACTATGCTGGAAACAATGGTAAGTGCTTACCTGCGGTTCATCGTGTGTCCTCCACTTGGCGTAGCGTAGCAACAGTATGTGTAATGTGTCATGACCCGACTGCCGTGCAACCTCCCTATTAGGAATTATCGCGTTTGCTCACTGCATTTCATCAGTGCTTACCTGCAGTTCATCGCGTGTACTCCAGTTGGCGTAGCGTAGCAACAGTATGGGACACGGGTCGCGGCCCGACTGCCGTGCAACCTCCCTATTCCCTTCTGTAACTCTCTCCAAACTTCTCTCTCCCTCCCTTCTCTCTCCCTCCTTCTATCTCTGTGTAGGAAAGAACTGCAGATGCTGGGTTAAATCGAAGATAAACACAAAATGCTGGAGTTTGTAAAAAAGGAAAAGATTAGTGGACAAATGTAGGTCCCTTACAATCAGAGACAAATGAATTTATAATGGAAAAACAAGCAAATGCCAGAACTGTTAAACAAGTACTTTGGTTCTGTCTTCACCAGGGAAGACACAAACAATCTCCCAGAAATACTAGGGGACCGAGGACCTAGTGGAAGGGAGGAACTGAAGGGAACCCACATTAGTCAGGAAATGGTGTAAGGTAAACTGTTGAGTCTGAAGGCAGATAAATCCCCAGGGCCTGATCGTCTGCATCCCAGAGTACTCAAGGAGGTGGCCCTAGAAATCGTGGATGCATTGGTGATCATTTTCCAATGTTCTCTCTGGATCAGTACCTGTGGACTGGAGAGTAGCCAATGTAACCGCACTTTTTAAGAAAGGACAGAGAGAGAAAACGGGGAATTATAGACCAGTTAGCCTTACATTGGAAGTGGGGAAGATGCTTGATTCGATTATTAAAGATGTTATAGCAGCGCATTTGGAAAGCAGTGACAGGATCGGTCTAAGTCAGCATGGATTTATGAAGGGGAAATCATGCTTGACTAATCTTCTGGAATTTTTGAGGATGTAACAAGTAGAATGGATAAGAGAGAGCCAGTGGTGTATCTGGACTTTCAAAAAGCCTTTGGCAAGGTGCCACACAAGAGATAAGTGTGCAAAATTAGAACACATGGTATTGGGGCTAGGGTATTGACATGGATAGAGAACTAGTTGGCAGACAGGAAGCAAAGAGTAGAAATTAACGGGTCCTTTTCAGAATGGCAGGCTGTGACTTGTGCTACAAGGCTCGGTGCTGGGACCCCAGTTATTTACAATATAAATGATTTAGAGGAGGGAATTAAATGTGACATCTCCAAGTTTGCACATGACACAAAGCTGGGTGGCAGTGTGAGCTGCGATAAGGATACTATGAGGCTACAGGGCGACTTGGATCGGTTAGGTGAGTGGGTAGATACATGGCAGATGCAACATAATGTGGATAATTGTGAGGTTATCTACTTTGGTGGCAAGAACAGGAAGGCAGATTATTGTCTGAATGGTATCAGATTAGGAAAAGGGGAGGTGCAACGAGACCTGGGTGTGCTTGTACATCAGTCACTGAAAGTAAGCATGCAGGTATAGCAGGCAGTGAAGAAAGCTAATGGCATGTTGGCCCTCATTGCAAGAGGATTTGAGTTTAGGAGCAAGGATGCCCCACTGCAGTTGTACAGGGCCCTGGTGAGACCGCACCTGGAGTATTGTGTGCAATTCTGGTCTCCAAATTTGAGGAAGGACATTATTGCTATTGAGGGAGTGCAGCGTAGGTTCACCAGGTTAATTCCCGAGATGGCGGGACTGACATATGATGAAAGAATGGGTCGACAGGGTTGTATTCACTATAATTTAGAAGGATGAGAGGATCCTATAGAAACAGATACATTCTGAATGGATTGGACAGGCTAGATGCAGGAAAAATGTTCCCGATGTTGGGGGAGTCCAGAACCAGGGGTCCAAGTTTAAGAATAAGGGTGAGACCATTTAGGACTGAGATGAGGAAAAACTTCTTCACTCAGAGAGTTGTGAATCAGTGGAATTCTCTGCCACAGAAGGCAGTGGAAGCCAATTCACTGGATGTTTACAAGAGTGAGTTAGATTTAGCTCTGATATCTAAACAAATCAAAGGATATGGGGAAAAAGCAGGAATGGGGTACTGATTTTAGATGATCAGCCATGATCATATTGAATGGCGGCATTGACTCAAAGGGCCGAATGGTCCACTCCTGCACCTATTTTTCTATATTTCTATGTAACTCAGCGGGACAGGCAGCTTCTTTGAAGAGAAGAAATGGATGACGTTTCGGGTCGAGACTCGAGACCCTTCTTCAGACTGTCTCTTCTATCTTTCTTCCCTTCCCCATCTCCTCACTTTTCTCTCGCCTTCTGCCTCGCCCTTTCCTAATTCTCTTTGAGGAGCGTTCGCGTTTTCCAATCCTGCCCCACATGCGTCCCCTTTTATTCCTGCCCCGATGTCCCATTTCACCCTCCCTCCATCTCTTTTCACCCACTTATCTCGGCAACAGTCTCACTCTTTGTCCTCCCTCTCTTTTAACTACTTTCTTCTCCCCTCCAACCCCCTCACATGCCATTCACCCTTCCCTTGTCTATTGGTTCTTGTTGTCTTCACTTATCCCCGCAATGCTTAATACTTTTTTTCTTTCTCCTTTTCCTATTCCCAATTTTTTCCTAGTTTCTCGTCACATTTCCTTTTCTCCCTCGTTCTCCCATTTTGCCTCTCTACCTCTCCCTTCCTTTCTCTCCATTGTCACTCTGTCCCCCAACTCTTTTGAGCCCGTCGTTCACTCTTTATCTTATCTCTCTTCCCCTTTGACCCTACTGTGCCACTTTTGCCCTTTTCCTTCTTTCCCTCCCCACTACTTCCCATTCCACTGAATATCCCCTTTCCACTTCTTCCCCAGCTACTTAACCCTTCTCGTATATCACGTCTTCCTACCTATCTCCCTCTCCACCCATTTTCCCCTATTCCCTACTGCACCTCACTTACCATCTGCTTCTCAGCATGGAATCCAACCCTGTAGTTACCAAATCCACACCGACCGTCAACCTAGTCTAATTCTACATTCCATTTTTTATTCTCATAAATTCTTCCCACATTCTACCACGCATCCGCACGCTAGCGTCAATTAACCTACCAATCCGCATGACTTTGGAATATGGGAGGTAACTAAAGTGGGCACAGGCAGGAAGTGCAAATTTCACCCAAGGTCAGGTTTGAACCGGAGTTCAGGGTCTGTGAGGCAGCAGCTGTGTTACGTGCTCCACTGTGCTGTCTCATTTTGAGCTGTTTTCCTCCTTCCACACATTTTCCTCTCACTGCAGCTCTTCCACTTCCTCTCTCCACTTTATTTTCTCACTCTACCCTTTTTTACTCTTACCATTTTTCCTCGCATTTCCCACCAATCTCTTTCCTCAACCAATTCCCTGAATCCTTTCGTCCTCAGCTGTCTCCTTTCCCTCCCTCGATCCCCTTCTCCTTTTTCACTTTCCCTCTCCTTCCCTCCCCATTTTCTTCCCCATTCTTTCTCCTCACTACCTCAAACCTCATCTCCTATTTCTCTCCCCTGTTCTCCTCACCCCTTCCCCCAATCCATTTCCCCAGCCACTTCCTTCCCCACATTTACACTTCCCATTATTCGTTCATCTTCCGATCCTTCTGCACTTTTTCCTCTTTTCCTTTCTATCCCCCTTTTCCTTCCCCTTTCCTGTTTTCCTCTCCTCCTCCCTCTTTCCGCCCTTGCTTTATTGGATGTGTTTCTGAGTGTCCTTCTGAATACAGCTTCTGAATAACTACTGCTTGTGCTCATGCTCATGCACAATGACTGTGGACCACTGGAGAACCATAACAATTAATTGAATTGAATTGAATACATTTTATTAGCCAAGTATGTATACACACAAGGAATTTGCCTTGGTGCTTTGCTTGTAACAACACGATGTACAGTAAACAATTAAGAATAAAACATTATAATTTGAATATGTGAAGAATAAAATGCAATATGAGAGCAAAAGGAGGCTACAGACTTTTGGTTGTTGAGTTGAGCTACTGCTCGTGTAAAAAAGCTGTGGTGGTGGTGGCTTTGACAGTCCGGAGTCGCCTTCCAGAGGGAAATGCTTCAAAGAGTTTGTGGCCAGGGTGAGAGGAGTCAGTGATGATCCTACCTGCTCGCTTCCTGGCCCTTGCAGTGTACAGTTCGTCGATGGGGGGAAGGTGGCAGCCAACAACCTTCTCAGCTGATAGGACGATTCGCTGCAGCCTCCGGATGTCGTGCTTGGTGGCTGAGCCAAACCAGACCATGATGGAGAAGGTGAGGACAGACTCTATGTTGGCAGTATAAAACTGGACCATCGTTGCCAGTGGCAGATTGTGTTTTCTCAGCTGCCGCAGGAAGTACATGCTCTGTTGGGCTTTTTGACTGTGGAGTCGATGGTAGCCTCCCGTTTAAGGTCCCCAGAGATGATTGTTCCAAGGAACTTAAATGACTCCACTGATGTGACTGTGGCGTTGTTGATAGTGAGTGAGGGGAGGGGGAGCTCGAGCTCTCCTAAAGGCTACAATCAATTCCAATGTCTTAAGAGCATTGAGCTCCAGGTTGTTGCGATGGCACCAGGACGCCAGCTGTGTCACTTCCTGTCTGTAGGCAGATTCCTCCCCATCCTGGATCAGTCCAATCTGGGTTGTGTCCAATGCTGGGTGCTTACAGTTTAGTTTATTGTCACCTGTGAAAAGGTTTTGTTGCGTGCTATCCAGTCAGCGGAAAGACAATACATGATTACAATCAAGCCATTCACAGTTTACATGATAAAGGAATAACGTTTAGTGTAAGGTAAAGCCAGTCGCTATTCTTATAACATGGCAACACTGGGCTATCTTCACATTTTCCTTTCCATCCACTGAATGTATTTGTGTCCCAATGTGAGGGTAGGTGATGGTTCATCATGATCACATTCCTGAATTGTGACTGGTGTCCTGCCCATCTATCCGAACAACACAACCTTACCTGGTATTGACATCTCACAGGGGTGTGCATCAGCAGGTGGTCTAAAGGTGGCACATGATTCAGGATGCCCAAGGCAATCTGAAGTACATGACTAAGAGCGTTTGTGGCCACAGTGGACCAAACAAACAAATCATGGATGTTACATAGTACAAATAGTTCATGTTCCAATTAAACAGCATAAATTGTTACCTGAAAAATACAATGAATACTTGTTTAAATTAACTCAGTATACCTGTAACTGAATTTTATGTACAACTGTTTTCAGAATTTTCCAAACACTCAATCTGCTTTATCATAATCCAGCATACAAGTGCTGAAATAAAATGACACACAGCAATCCACAGCTGGAAAATCTTACTCCTGCTTTAATTTAAATGTAAACAAGAATTTTCCTCTTTGGAATGCTGCTGATGACCATGTTAACATAGCTTGCATTTATGTTGAAGATTTCATGTAAAATCTACACAAAAATGCTTTACAGAGATCTAATATAATCTAGCAAACAAGGGGGAACTGAAAAAATTGATCTACGAGGCGTGGTTTAAGGAGCGTTGAACAAAAGAGAAGCGAGGAGTCTGTGGCCAGCACATCAATGTAAAAGGTGAATCTTGTCAGAATGGCATTGGATTCTTCCAGATAGTGTACTCGCATAGGTGGAGACAATGCACATTTCACTCAAAGGCCACGTACCCACCTCTCCGTGCTTCTGGGAGGGGGTGTGAAAATGAAGGCCTTTAATGCGCCGCCTGATCTTGTGGAGATTAATATGTTTTCCATACAGAATGCATGCACTGATTAAACACTGGCTGATCAATCTTCCAACAGCTCAGCACACGACAGCAGGCTTGCTGAGTGGGTATGGGGCTTATCTAAATGTTAACATCAATTCTGCCTATGGAGCAGACTCTGGAGCTTTATATGTGCGGATAAAAGTTTTCAATTACAGTATGAATCATGTGCAACTCAACTTTGCTTGTATAATACAGAGGCCATAATCCAGGATGACTCTACAGCATTGAACTGAAATTGCTGGCCCCAGGTGAGAAATTAAACCAACATTTTGTCTGCTTCATTCAGTGGATGTAAAGGATCTTATGGGACTATTTCACACAGTGGATGACATACCTTCAGAGTCCTTACTGAAACGTATCAATTGACTTAAATAAACCAAAAGACAGATTATCTGTTCAATTCATTCCTATTTGTGGGACATTGTGTTCAAAGTGGCTTGCATCTTCTCTACCCTAAAACTGTAACTACAACTTCAAAAAGTACTTCCTGGTCTGTAAAGGGTTTTGGGAAGTCAAGAGGGCTGTCATATAAATTCAAGTGTCACATTTTTTAAGCTGAAGTATGTGCTTTTTATCCAGAGAAATATATTGTGCAATATTCGACATAGCCTCTTCCAATAGTAGAATTTCCCTTGCAAATTAGAAGTTTTAATGGCTTACAAAACATGTTATGTGGTCAAACTTGTGCACAGTGTTCTAAACCACTTTCACAGCACTGTGCACAAGTGATAATGTAATTCTGAAAATGAAGTAGGTTTATTTACATGTCTGAATTGTGGGAGGGAAAGCTGGTTCAAACCAGTGGAGTTGGCAGTTTTCCTCGTTTTAATGGTTACAATATGTATTCAAGATTGATCTTGTGACAGAAGAATTGAAAATTTAATATTTAAAACATGGCAACTTTCCCAAACAATTTAGCAAGGTTTGGGCATCTCTGTGCCTACACATAGCCTTATAAAGGTACACATAAAGGTAATAGAACATTAAACATTTTTACCACTGAGGAATCGTCACTGCAATCATTTTAATATACATAATTAGACCAAGTGGGACCCATTGTGTCACTGTCACACGGGAGGTCTGGTCTCCCAATGCAATATTCCACCACTGAGCCATAGCTCCCAACTCTGCATGCTCAGCTGATGGCAGAAGTTGTTAAAGTTAATAACTTTGCATTTAATATTTCCATTAACTCTCCATCCCTCTTCCCACCCCTATTCTCCTCCATTCCCCCTCATCCCCAGCACTTCATCCTCCTCCTCTGCACCCTCCCTCTTCTTTCCCCTCCCCACTCCCTCCCTCAAGGGAGGGGGGTGTGGGGGAGTGGGGTGTGGGGAAGGGAGGGGGGTGACGGGGAGGGGAGGTGTGGAGGAAGGGGGAGTGAGGGGGGGTAGGCGAGGGGGGTTCTGGGGTGGGGACGGGGGTTCTGGAGAGGGGATGTGGGTGATGGGGGATGGGGGGCGGGCGAGAGGGTGTGTGGGGGAGGGGGGGTGTGCAAGGAGGGTTGTGGGCGAGGGGGGGGGTGGAGAATGGAGTTTAGGTGAGGGGTGGGGGGAGCGGGGGAAGCTGGGGTGGGGGTGGGGGGAAGGGGGGGTTATGGGGAGGGGGAGGGGGAGGGAAAGGGGGTGTGTGGGAAGGGGGGGACTGGTCGCAGCAGACGCAGCTCGCACTCTGCTCACCCGCGCACCTGCAGTTTTCGGCCTCATGCAGTAGGCCCCCATCCCACTCCGACTTCACTCAGAGGCTTCCGGTTCAACTTAACAGCTCGCTGCTCGTCGTGCTGGTTGGCGCAGAAGCAGCCCGCACGCTGCTCACTCTCCGCACAGACTCAACCCCGCCTCCGAGGCTTTGTTCTCCGTAGGTGCCGGAAGGGGCGTTACCTTTGTTGTGACTGACAGGCGAGAAGACCAATCTGATCTCACAATGTTTTAAACCTTCATAACTTTTCTAATATTTCACCGATCGGAACAAAGCTTGATGTGCTTGGAGCAGAGAGGAACGGTGAACACGGTGGAGAAAATGCCTAGCGATAAACGGTACAGTTTATGCGCAAATTTTTAAAAAGCACAAACCGGAAGAGGACAAGATGAGAGTTTTAGTAATTGTATAGACTAGACTAAGTGGAACCCTTTGAGTCCCAGTCACACGGGAGGCCTGGTGTCCCCCAACGCTATACTCCACCACTCACCTGTCCCCCAATGTAACACGTTCCCCCAACACAATATTCCACCACTCACCCAGAGCCCCCAACTGCACAGGTGCAGCTCATTTCCCTTCATCCCCCAGCACTCCATCCCCCTCCTCTTCACCCTCCCTCTCCTTTCCCCTGCCGTCAGTCACTCCCTCCCTCCATCACTCCCTCTCTGCCCCTACCCCTCTCTATATCTCTATCCCCCACCTCCCCCACTCCTCACCTCCCCTATCCCTCCCACTATCCCTCCTCGCCTCCCCACTGCCCTCCTTTCACTCCCTTCCTCCCCCACTCCCTCCCTCTCCCTCTATCCCCCCTTGTCCTCCACTCTCCCTCCTCACCTCCTCCACTTTCCCCCCTCACCCTCCCTCAATCCCCCCACGCTCCCTCCTCACCAGGATCTCGAGTGTGCCGCTCCTTTCCCGCCTTGCGTTCCCAAAGCAGCAGCAGTCTTCGGCCTCAGAGCCAGCCTCAACGCCCAGGCCCTAGATCCTAGGCATGGCATCTCCTCGCCCCCGGAGCCGGCCGCCGCCACCCGTAGACACCGCTCCAGCCTTAGCGCCCGCAGGTCTGGGGGAGACCTCAGCTCTGCGCCCAAGCCCCAGATTGTCAGCGTGGCCTCTCCTTGCCCCCGGAGCCAGCCGCCGCCACCCACACATGCAGCCCCAGACTTCAGCGCCAAGGCGGCGGATCCCTGCGTGCCCGGAGCAGCAGTAAAATGCTATTTTTTAAATGTTACCCGTGTTGCCATTGTGAAAAAAAGATGGTGATCTGAATTCTGGAAAGGCCCAAACTGCGCAGGTTTGGCTGAGGACCCGTTGGGTGCCCTTTGTGATGCCAGTTAAGATGCACATGGGGGTTCTCCCCCAACTGCGGATGTGCGGGTGGTGGCGCAATAACTTTTAATATATACCATCAATCTGAACAAAACTTGTTACATTTACAGCACAGGACAATGGTGATTAAGGTGGGGCAAAAATTGTAGCACTATTGTGTACTCTTTTTGCGCAAATAGAGGTACACCACAAACCTACAAACAAACTAGATGACACATCTGGGACCCAAAGGGTCCCTGTCACATGGGAGGCCTGGTCCCCCATCGCAACCTGTCCACAACGCAATATTCCACCACTCACCCGTTTCCCCATATTCTACCACTCACCCGTGGCCCCCAACTGTACAGGGACATATCCCCCAGCACAGCCTCCCCCTCCTCTTGCTTCGAGGACTTTAAAAAATAATGCAATTGCCCCCTCCCCCTCCTGTTCAGCTAAAAGCCTGCTGGGAGGATTGAGTGTTCCCCTTTTGTAACTTTGTTGCAAGCTGGGCCAGCAAGGATTTTAGCTGCTAAATTTTTCTTAAACTTGAATTTCTAAAGTTAAAAAATATGAATAACTTGTAACAATTAACATCAATCTGAAATAAACTTGACATGGACCACCACAGGACAATGGTGAGTAAGGGGGTGCAAAATATATAGTGCTATTGTGTACTGTTTTGGTGCAGTTCCAGGATCACATGGGATCAGACGGACAGACAGACAGACAGACAGACAAGCAACTTTAACAATAAAAAAAGGCACAAAGTGGTAGAGCAACTCCACGGGTCAGGTGGCATCTCTGGAGAACATGGAAACGTGATGTTTCAGATTTCTGAAGACTCTTCTGCAGACTGGCTGCATTAGAGAGGGGAAGCTGGAAGAGAGTTGGGGACGGAACAATGCCTGGCAAGTGATAGGCGGATACAGGGGAAGGGGGCGTTTGATTAGCAGATGGTTTGACAAAGGCCAGAGATGAAAGACAAATAGTGTGAGACAAAGAGGTAAGGGTGGAAGAGGCCTGAAATATGAAGCCAGATGAAGGAATATAGGTGGAAGGGTAAGGGGAAAAGGAAAAATAGGTGCGCATCAAGTAAAGCACAGGGAAGAGTGGGGATAAAAGCGGGTAGTGTTGTTTAACTACAATCAGAAAATTCAATGTTCATACTATTGGTTGTAAGCTGCCCAAGCGGAATATGTGCTGGAGGAGGGGCAGGACAGAAAGGCCAATTTGCGAATGGTAAGGGGAGTTAAAATGGTTAGAAACTGGGAGATACAGCTGGTCTTGGTGGACTGAACGCTAGTGTTTGGACAGCACTTGGTCTTGACGATAAATTATGTTGACAGCAACTTCATCATTGTTGTGCAGAAAATTAGAGATGAAGTTGCACGCAACAAAATATGGATCGCAATAGACGAGACAACCGATGCTGCGGGGAGATATGTTGCCAATGTGGTCACCGGTACACTGGAGGCAATTCAACCGTCAAAGGAGTATTTGTTGACATTGAAAGTATTGGGGAAGTCAAACAGCTCAACTATTGCTCAGTTGTTTACAGCTTCACTTGCTGTACTTTGGCCAGAAGGTATAAAACACGAGAATGTTCATCTGTTTGTGACTTAAAGTTTTGTTCCCCAAAATGTTCCATTTGACATGCTTAGCTTAAGGACTTCATAGAATTGCCAAGCACATACGTAGCTTGTTTTCAAATGTCGATTGCCTAGTTCCCAATCTCAAGAAAATCTTCCACCGTCACGTGTGCAGTTATTCAAAGAAATGGCACCAGAGATTCCATTACCACCTCAGCCAGTTTTGACCAGGTGAGGTACATGGCTCTCTGTTGTACTCTACTATGTTGCAAATTTTGTAAAGATAAAATAAATCGTCAACTGTTTTGAAGAAGAAGAATCTGCTGCAGTCAGGGTCGTCAGTGAAATCATGTAGAAGAAGTCCCTTCACCAGTCTTGTGTTTGTTGCTTCCAATTTTGCTCACTTCCCACAAGCTATCACTTCTCTTGAGAAACATGGCGAAACATTAGTGTATAACTTGCAGGTTTTCAACAAAGTGATGATATTCGTAAAGTTCCTGGCGATGTAGGTAAAGACATACAAGGAAAATGTGAGAGAGTGATTTTGACGAACAATGATCTTGAAGAAATAGAAAACATAGCTAAAGTTCTCAAAGGGAGTTGTAATACACAAGATATTGACATGAATATAGAGTCTGTAGCTTGTTTCGGGTATGCACCAGTGACCTCAGCTGAGGTAGAAAGAAGATTTTCACATCTGAAGTATATTCTGTCTGACAGAATAGTTTAACACCACACCAGGTAATTTGAAAAAAATGCTAGTAATTATGTTCAACCAGTCAACTTTTGTCATTTAATGTAGTATATCTTTATATTATCATTTTTAAACATATTTTTAATGGTGTAAGTAAATGCTTTTTTATGCCTTTCTTGTCAATAATTGCCTTTTTGGTAATTTAATTATACCTTTTTGCCTGCCTATTTCAGAATTTTTAGTACCTAAACATACTGGCTGTACTCATAACAGAGGAAAGAAGGTGTTGCTGCAACTGATGGTATGTACTATCAAGCTTTTTTGTCTCTGTCTGACGGGAAAGGGAAGAAGAGGAAATGACCAGGATGAAAATGGTCCTTAGTTCAGTTGGCTGCATATCCGAGGCAGCATAAAGTGTAGATGGTTTACATGGTAGGGAATTTGGTCTGAATGATAGACTGGGCTAAATCCACAACTCTGCAATTTCTTGTGCAGAGGTGTTCCCAAATCAAGCTGTGATACCATTTGATAGTATGATTTTTACACTGCATCTGTAGAAATTGGTAAGACCTGTTGGTGACATGCTAAACTTCATCAGTCTCCTGAAGAAGTTATAGCTTTGGTGTACATTTTTGGTCATAGCTTCAATGTGGTTGGTCCAGGACAATTGTTGGTTATATTCATGCCGAGGAACTTGAAACTCTCAACTATCTCCACCTGCACCATTGACGCTGATTGACCTCAATGGGGCATATACTGTAAATAACTAATTCTAAGCTCCCCCCAGTCTAGTTTCAGTCAATAAAATACTGAATCAAGCACTTGAGCAACTAAACTTTATTTTGGATAACACAGTAACAGTTCCCCTAAACAATACCTAACCACCGCAGGTTCAATCCTTATATAACCATATAACCATATAACAATTACAGCACGGAAACAGGCCCTCTCGGCCCTTCCAGTCCGTGCCGACCATTTGTTTTCCCCTAGTCCCATCTACCTGCACTCAGACCATACCCCTCCATTCCCTTCACGTCCATATACCTATCCACTTTACTCTTAAATGTTAAAATCGATCCTGCCTCCACCACTTCTGCTGGAAGCTCATTCCACACAGCCACCACCCTCTGAGTAAAGAAGTTCCCCCTCACGTTACCCCAAAACTTCTGTCCCTTAATTCTCATGTCATGCCCTCTTGTTTGAATCTTCCCTACCCTCAATGGGAAAAACGTATCCACGTCAACTCTGTCTATCCCTTTCATCATTTTAAAGACCTCAATCAAGTCCCCCCTTAACCTTCTGCGCTCCAAAGAATAAAGACCTAACTTGTTCAACCTTTCTCTGTAACATAGTTGCTGGAACCCTGGCAACATTCTAGTAAACATATCTGCTTGGCCAAGCCCTTCTAGCCTCGTGCAAGCAGAGACACTCCAAAATGTCATGCAGTCCCAAGCGTTCTTCCAGAAAATCGACATCGGACCTCGTGGGGGCTACTTTTTATAGGTCCCCGAACCTTGAGGGGCCGAACCACATGGGGGTGGTCTCTATACAGTCCAATACCAAATATCGATTAACACGGTACATGATAGACAGTTCCCTAACCCAATAACACAGTAACTAATGCAATGCATCCGACGAAGCTTCTAGATGGAAGTTAACAGAAATGAATTATGCAACATGTGCCTAGGGATCCAGACAACCCAGACATAGCTCAACATCTTAACCAATCAACAACTGTCCAAATAAGGCTTTGCAACATTATTTACACTATGTATATCTGGTTTGCATTGACCCAATCAGTTCCATGCAATTTACACCTTATTGTAAGAAACTGCAGATGTCCCATTTTTTCCCTGCAGCTCTTATTTAGGCCACAGACAAAAAGGCACCATTCAGCAGCTTGTCCCAGTTCTGCAAAAGGCACATTTAACTCGAGCAAAATTGTCTAGCAGCACACAAGCCTTTACTCAATTTTAATGTTCTGGCTGCTCCAATTTGGCCAGGATTAACAATACCACCATGTTTCCTGAGGTCAATAACTTGCTTCTACATCCTGTTCTTCTTCTTGGGTATGGCGTGCACAGCCTAAAGTTGTCGAACAACTTGTTCGATTTGATCTTATTTGATTGTGCACGCCGGGTTGATTGCATTTGCGAAACAAGGCGGACCACATGAAGGGCGCAATCTCACACACCCTACATCCTGTTGACATTGAGGAAGTGGTTGCTGTCTTAACAGCATGTTACTATACTCCCTATCTCCTTCCTGTACTCCCATCTCATCATTGTTCGCAATCTGGCCCACTATAGTGGTATCATTTAGAAACTTGTAGGTGGAGTCAGAGCAGAATTTGGCAGCACAGTTGTCGGTATGTATGAGGTCAAGTAAGGGGGTTGGAATAGACCCTTGCAGGGCACCAGCGTTGAGAGTTATTGTGGACGATGTTTTGTCACCTATTACTGATTGTGGTCTGTGTACCTGAGGTAGCCAAAAAATGTTCCAAATTGAATTATTGGTCTACTATTCTAATTCCTGTGCCCTAACTGTTCATCCAAAACCTGAATTTTTTGACTGTCCTAACAATCTCCTAACATCAGAGTTTTAAAATCCACATCATATTTTTTAAACCTGTTGTGTCTTGTCCCTACCTATCTCTGTAACCCTATCCAGCCTAATTGTCATTCTTTTGAATTGTGTTTTACCCCAGTTCTTTTGTGAATCTCTGAAGTTTATCTTGCTGCCCAGACCCTTCTTAGGAGTTCCTTTCCCTAAGCTCCTTTGAAAATTGATCCTTTAAAAAAAACATTCTCCTGCACCTGCCTTTGAATTAAGGAATATAAGGAATTTCAGGAGCTGGTTTACAAAAAAACACACACAGTGATGGATACAGGCTGGGCAGCATCTCTGGAGAACATGAATAGTTAATGTTTTGGGTCAGTTCCCTTCTTAACACAGATTGTAATAGGGGGAGGAGAAAGCTAAAAGAGAGGTGAGGGTGGAACAAAGCTAGGCAAGTGATATATGGGGTAAGGAACTGCAGATGTTGGTTTACACCGAAGGTAAGACACAAAATGCTGGAGTTACTCCAGTGAAGGGTGGGGGGGATGATTGATGAGAAGGAGACGAAAGGCTGCGAGATAATGGGCCTGTCCCATTTACGTGACTTTTCAGCAACTGTCTTCGACCTTCAAGCTCGAGGGCACTCGCCTGAAAAACCGCGATCTGGATCGACCATGAGCACACACACACACACACACATGCACAAACACATCGTAAAGGCGGGGGCCAGGGAAAGCGGGGGAGCGCTGTCTGAAATTCACACCCACGATGAACAGGAAGGTAAAAGACGGTTGGCACAGTGTACGTACGTCCATTGAAGAAGAGGGGTAGAAGGGGAGAGAAGGGGGGAGAAGAGAAGAGAAGGTGAGGGGGGGAGGGAGGAGAAGGAGTGGAGACACTTTTAAGAAGCCAGACAACTTTTAATAACGTTTAGCAGGCATTTTACATTACCGGTTGTTTTTTCTTGGTTCTGAAAACTCGTGATTATGTTTTTTCCCCCCAATGAGCCAATTAAAATGCCCGGCCAGCAAAGGAGATTGCCTACGGCTACCTCGACTATCTATAACTACATGGTGACCCCACAACCACTGCACTACTAGTTCAAAAGAACCATGCCGACCAATGTTTATTCGCGGAAATTTTTTCTGCACGCTGAAAATTTTTCCTCAACCAAACTGAGGCCGCGAGTATGCGTGAACTTCTCTCGAGTTACAGTGACATCCTAGGACCACGTGTCGACCATGCTGCGAGTTTGTGGCGAGTGCAAACTCTTCTAAACTCGCAAATTAGGTCGCCATCGTGGGACAGGCCCTTAAAGAGAGAAGAGGCGTGAAATATGAAGCCAGAGAAAGGGATATAGGTGGGACGGGGAAAGTAGGAATGGGAGCAGTTTAGTGGGAGAAATTAGTGTGCATCCAAGTAGAGCACAGGGAAGAGAGGGGGAGAGGCTGGGGGGGGAAGAGATAGTATTTTTGCAGTTCCTTGTGTTTCCTGGTTGTTCCTGTAGTTCCTTGTATCTGCTGGTTGTTTTCTTTTCCACAAATGAAAAACAGTATTTAAGATTACATTTTGAAGATTAGAAATAAGCGAGAGAATGGAAATTTCGTCGACAGATTCCCTGGAGGTATAAATTATACACATGAAATTCATATTTTATTTTCTGTAGGAAGGAGCTGCAGATGATGGTTTACACTGAAGATGGACACAAAATGATGCAGTAACTCCGCGGGACAGGCGATTCGCTCCAGAGATGCTGCCTGACTTGGAGAGATCCTCCAGCAGTTTGTGTTTTGCTCAGATCTTTATATAAATGCAGATTTATACACTGTTAGATTATACACAGAAAGTGAGCTACATGACCGCTTAAACTCGCAGGAAATCTGAATTTTGCGCAGAAGGAAAATGCCAGTCCGATCTGGCTGCAGCTGTCGCCAAAGATCGTGGAACTGAGCTCCTGTCACCTCCCCACTCTGCAGCTCCCGGCCCGGGGGTATTATAGAGCTCTGCTCGATGCAAAGCGGATCTTTGATGCAAAGATACTAGAGGAGCGTATCTTTGGCTCTCTGATCTTTGGTGCAAAGATCCTGTGGATCCTCCGCTATGGGATCTTTGCTTTGGTGTAAACTACGCCCATATCCGGCCATGCGGTGACGCCGGCGGGAAGGGGCCGGCGCTGGGGAAGGTGGGGAGTCTCCCTCGGCGTTGTTGTGGACACGGGGAAGTGCCCTGAGCTGCCGCCGCAGTGACCGCCAACATGTACCTGACGCCCAGGTGAGTGCAGTGGCGGTGGGAAGTCCCCGCACTGGGAACGCTGCCGCAGCCGGCAATCCCAAATCCCAAATCCCAGCTGCTCTCCAGGGTGGGGGCTCTGGGCTTGGGCTGAGGTTTGGTGGGATGTGCTGGTAGTTATGTGGGAATAGGGAAGAGAAGGGAGAAGGTGGTGGTAAAGGAAGGGGAGGGGGAGCAGATGAGAAAAAGAATGGTTGTTTAGGGATGAGGGAAGGGATGGGATTTAGGGACGAGGTAAGGAACGAGAGAGGATGAAGTAAGGGAGGGGAGTGGGGGAGTAGTTGAAAGGAAGGAAGTGGGGATGAGAGAAGGGTTAGGCTGAGGGAAGGGAGAGGGAAGGTGAGGGTAGAGAAGGACATGAGAGGTGAGGGGAAGGAGGAAAAACATAAGGAGAAAGATGGGGATCGGGGCCTTCAGGTGAGATGATGGACAGAACATATTTCATCATGCCAGGTGGCTGGTGTTTGGCTGTTGACTACCCAGCCAGCCCATTGTGCGCAAAACATTAACACTGTAGGAAGACTATAAGACACGGGAACAGAATTGGGCCATTAAGCCCATCAAGTTACCTTGCCATTCAAGCATGGCTGATATATTCTCTCTCTCAACCCACATTCTATTGTCTTCTTTCTCCATGTAACCTAATCAAGACCTATCAATCTCCGTCTCAAAAATACCCAACGTCTCGGCCTCCACCGCTGTCTGTTGCAATGAATTCTACAGTTTCACCACCCAATGGCTAAAGAAATTCCTCCTCATCTCCATTTTGAATGTTTGACCTTTTATTCTGAAGCTGTGACCACTGGTCCTAGACTCTCCTATTACTGGAAACATTATTTCCACATCCACTCTATCTAGGCCTTTCATTTTCTGGTATGTTTCAATGAGATCTCCCCTCATACTTCGAAACTCCCAGTGAGTTCAGCCCAGAGCCTTCAAATAGTGACTGCATTCACTTCTGCCCCCCGACGCTCTTGAATTTCTGGCACATTGCTGGTGTCTTCCACTACGAAGATTAATGCAAAAAAACCCATTCAGTTAATCTGCCATTTATTGGTTCTCCATTACTACTTCTTCAGAATCATTTTCCAGCTGTCCACTGCCCAATGACCACTTGCCTCTTTTGACTCCTTATATATCTGCAATCTTTTACATCCTCTTATATTGCTGGGTAGCTTACTTTTATATTTCATCTTTTTTCTCCTTATTGCTTTTTTAGTTGCCTTCTGTTGGTTTTTAAAAGCTTTCCAATCCTACTTTACACTTATCTTTGCCATGTTATTGGCCTTCTCTTTTGCCTTTCTTTCAGCCATGATTCAGTGATGCTCACAAAATCATACCTGCCAACATCTAATTGTGCTACAAGGTGTCTTGTGTACTCAGCGTATTGTTCAGCATCTGTAGAGGGAATGGACAGGTGACATTCGGGTCAGAACCCACATTCAGAAGAGTTGGTACATGGGTTTAGTGATCTCCTTAATTCTGCAATCGCTGGAAGTTTCAGTTTAAAAACACAACATGTTTAAGCTACTTTGGTGAGTTGGCGACTGGTGAGAATCAGATTTAACTGTTCAGATTTCTAGTTCTTCATCAGAAATGGAAAATTACAGTGTTTTGATTTGCAGAGAATTGGGTGTGGTGGGGAAAATGAAGGCAATGTCTGCAATAGGGTGGAGACCAAGGCTGTTAAGCTGATATACATGCTGTCGGTGATGTTTGAGAGGGTGATGAAGGATTGTTAATCATAATTGATCTGTCCCGGAAGTGGTGTAAATACAGTGAGATGAAAAGGAGGGAAGAAAGAAAAAGTACTGAAAGTGTATAAATACACCTTTTCATTCCATACAACATCCTGTTGAATCTTTGTTTCACTCTCTTTATTGCTACCACATCGCTCCTGCAGTGTGGTGACTAGAACTGTAACACAATACTGAGATGCGGTCTAACCAACATTTTGTACACCTACAAGGTCCACGTGTCAACTCTTGTACTGAGAGCATTGGTCTATGAAGGCAGGCAAACCCAATGTCATCTTTTCTATCCTGTCCATCTGTGATACCACTTTTAGAGAACTATGGATATATGCCACATGGTCATTGCCTCCTAAGGTCACGGTCACTGTCACTGCCATTTACTATATATATATATATATATATATATATATATATATATATATACTCATTTGTCGGAATTAAATTCCATCTGAGAATTCTCAGCTCAATTTTTCAATGTAGCTTTAAACAACCGTCTTTGCTATCTATTACTCCACTAATTATTGTGTCATTAATAAACTTATTAATCATACCTCCAACACTTTCATCCAAAGATATAGGTCTCAGCACTGATCCTTATAGTACACCAATTGATACAGACTTCCAGTCAGAAAAACACTAACCCACTGCTAGACTGTGCCTCCTATAATCCAGCCAATTTTAGATGCAATTCATCCACTGGCCATCCAGCTGTAAAAAGAAAAAGCCATTCTGTTAGAAAGTGTGCCGAGAAAACTTATGTTTTGGAATTGATGGGCTGAGCTATAAGGTGATGGGCAGGCTAGGACTTTATTCTTTGACGTGCAAGAAGCTGAGGGATGATTTTGTAGTGATGTATAAAATAATGAGAGGGGATAAACAGGTTGAATACACAGAGACTATTTCCTAGGGTAAGGGAATCAAGAAATAGAGAGTATATGAATGAGAGAGGGAAAACATTTACTAGGAAACTAAGAGGTAATATTTTCAGAGGGTGGTGGGTATACGGAACGAGCTGCCAGAGGAAGTAGTTGATGCATGTATTATAACAATATTTAAAAGACATTTGGACAGTTACAGAATTTAGAGGGATATGGACCAAATGCTGGCAAATTGGATGAACTTGAATGAGGCATCTAGGTAATAAAAGAGTTGGGCTAAAGGGCCTATTTCCGAGCTGCATGACTGTGCAATGAAATCGCCAGTTACGGACATGTGGCTTCAAAGGTTCAATTCAATCTTTAATTGGTTCAAGCTCGTGGGAAGATGTTTAGAAGTGCCAACTGCTAATTTAGTTTCTAAGGCAAGGCGGTATAAACACATTTTTAAAAATTGCCTGCAGAGAAATATGAACTGTTTGTCAGAAATAAAGAAGGGAAGCACAGAATTATTGTTGCTAGTTGTAATTAGCAAGGCTCTCTCACAGGCCGGTCACTATTATGATGATGTTAAAAGGTTCTCTGGTTTCCTTCCACATCCTAAAGACATTCCTGCAGTAATTGATCCCTAGTGTATAGGCAAGCGGTAGAATCTGCCAGGATATGATGGGAATGTAGGAAGTTTGAGTAAATGGATGGATAGCATAGAATCAAGCGGTTGAAGGGCCTATTTTTTAGTTTTGGAGATACAGCGTGGAAACAGTACCTGCGGCCCTCCGAGTCTGCGCCGACCAACAATCACTAGTACACTGGTTCTATGTTATCTCAGTTTTGCATCCTACATACAGGGCGACATTTACAGAAGCCAATTAATCTACAAACCTGCACGTCTTTTGGAATGTGGGGGGACACCAGATCACCCGGAGAAAATCCACGCAGTAACAGAGAGAAAGAACAAACCCCATAGAGACTGCACCCGTAGTCAGGATCGAACCTGGGTCTCTGGTGCTTTAAGACAGCAATTCTACCGCTGTGCCACTGTACTGCCGATTTGTATGCGCAAGGATGCACAGGCATTTTCTTTGCACATCACTACAATAAATAACTGTTTCTACAGGACCTCTACTCTTTCATTAGTAGTACCAGTAGATAAAATAAGATTAAAGATTAAATCTAAGATAAGATAGTACCAGTAGATAAAATAAGATTAAAGATTAAAATAAGATAAGATTAAACGAGAACTTACCAGTTCGAAGTTTGATCGTTATTTTATGAGGAGTAACGATGAGGGATTACGTGAAGAAGCCCCGCCTGGCGCCTGATCGGCATACTTCAAAGCAGCCGCATGAAAAACACAGAACATAATAGCCGGATTAAGATAGTAAGGCTCAACATAGATTTAGAACTACCAGATGATCATTTATTTTATGAGGGTTGGGAGTGGAGGGCACGTAATCCCTCATCGTTACTCCTCACAAAATAACGATCAAACTTCGAACTGGTAAGTTCTCGTTTAATCTTACTATTTTACTTCGGAGTCACGTGAGTGACTACGTGAAGATTTTGTAGCTTCTGTGTTTTTTATGTCGTAGAGTCATTCCATACGACAGTCCGGCTAGGTCAACACATAAATGAGTAAATAACCTTTTACCAGAATTCAATTTTAGTTTATTTCAAAAACCTTTTAATGATAAAAGAACAAATAATAACCTCTTTTATACCTGGGATAAATCACTATAAAGTGATAACATAAATCGATAATATAAATCGATAGTGAAACAAAGCAGGTGATTACAGTGAACCCAACACCGCGTGTCCAAAGCCTGTCATTGTGAGAACAGGTTTATCGTAGAACTTTGAAAAAGTTTTTTCTTTACACCACCCTGCAGCTTCTAAAATGCGTTCGGGCGGTACGTCCTGTGACTTCGCCGCGGGCGTAGCTGCAGCCCTGGTGAAGTGAGATTTAAACACATCAGTGTCTACTCCTGCTAAAACTAACACCTGTTTAAGCATCTAGAAATGGTTTGTACTGATGCTTTTGTGTGTGGTTTCTTATGCGTAATAAATAACGCTTTTTCATCACCTCGAAGACTCTTGGTGATTTTTATATATTGAGTCACGTGTCTAACTACACACAACGTTGGATCAATAGGGTAAGCTTGAAACTTTACCTTAGCTCCAGTTCTTCCTGGTCAGCTTTGTTTGATCTGATCATAAACGTAAAACACAATGTTATCTGAAGCCACATGCATACAATCTAAACGTAGCATTTCAATGTTTGCACTCTTTGTGCTGATACCAACGTCATTAACATTACTACTTTAAATGTTAATTTTTCCAAAGACATAATTGTGATTGGAGTCCATTGCCTAAGCAAAGTAACTACAATGCTGACATCCCAAATTTCTGTATATCTTGGCTTGGGCGGATTTTTGTTAAAAATCCCTTTCATAAACCTGGATATAAATGGATGAGATCCAATTGATTCATGGTCAGAAATTTGTCCTAAATAGGATGATAAAGCACTACGAGCACTATTAATGGCACTATAACTCAAGTGCTGCTCAAAATACAACTCAGCAAGGAACTCCAATATGTTTGAAATGTTCACAGTATGATAAGATATATTTGATTGTCTACAAAAAACTTCCCATTTCTTTATATGTGTCATATATTGTTTCTTAGTGCTATCTCGCCATGATGAGACTATAACATCCATGGTCCTATCCGACAGTCCAAGCCCTTGCAGTGGTCTGGTTAAAACCTGCCGATTAACAAATTCATATGAACATGAAATGGATGAATTTCTTTTGTTACTGGTTGTATTAACAAATCACTGCAGCTAGGAATTGACATACATGGTTCCTTAATCATATTTAACATCAATGGGAACCATGGTTGTGTGGGCCAATTTGGAATCACCAACAGTCCTGTGGCAGAATCTTGTTCTATTTTCTTAAGACATTGCCTAACCAGGCCAAATGAAGGGAAAGCATAAAAGAACATATTTCCCCAATGTAACGAAAATGTATCTACTGCTACCGCACCTGGATCGGGTTCCCAAGACACATATTTAGGCAATTGATGATTTAATCTTGATGCAAACAGATCAATGTCTGGTAACCCATAGCGAATAACAATTTTACTGAAAACTTGTGGGTTCAACATCCATTCTGTGTTGTCTTTAAATACCCTTGAACTGTTGTCTGCCACCACATTGTCTTTACCTGGGATATACAGTGGCTTGCAAAAGTATTCATACCCCTTGAACTTTTCCACATTTTTGTCACGTTACAACCACAAACGTAAATGTATTTTATTGAGATTTTATGTGATAGGCCAACACAAAGTGGCACATAATTGTGAAGTGAAAGGAAAATGATACATGGTTTTCAAATGTTATTACAAATAAAAAACTGAAAACTCTCTGTGTGGTCTTTCTCATCTCTGCAAAAGTGGATTCAGCCCCCTAGCTGTCCAACCCCTCTGATACCCGAGTCTATCCAATAAGACAACATCCCAGGAATCAGTCTGGTGAAACTCCCTCTATGGCAATTGCTCAGATTTCAGACTCCAGTCAAGACCCTGTAACTGAAGTAGAAACCAGTAAATAGAGTCCACTTGTGTGTAATCTAATCTCAGTATAAATATAGCTGTTCTGTGAAAGCCTCAGAGGTTTGTTAGAGAACATTAGTGAATAAATAGCATCATGAAGCCCAAGGAACACACCAGACAGGTCAGGGATAAACGTGTGGAGAAGTTTAAAGCAGGGTTAGGTTATAAAAAAATATCCCAAGCTTTGAACATCTCACGGAGCACTGTTCAATCCATCATCTGAAAATGGAAAGAGTATGGCACAACTGCAAACCTACCAAGACATGGCCGTCCACCTAAACTGACAGGCCGGGCAAGGAGAGCATTGATCAAAGAAGCAACCACGAGGCCCATGGTAACTCTGGAGGAGCTGCAGAGATCCACAGCTCAGGTGGGAGAATCTGTCCACAGGACAGCTATTAGTCGTGCACTCCACAAATCGGGTCTTTATGGAAGAGTGGCAAGAAGAAAGCCATTGTTGATAAAGCCATAAGAAGTCCCGTTTGCAATTTGCCACAAGCCATTTGGGGGTCACAGCAAACATGTGGAGGAATGTGTTCTGGTCTGATAAGACCAAAATTGAAGTTTTTAGCCTAAATGCAAAACGCTATGTGTGGCGGAAAACTAACACTGCACATCACCCTGAACACACCATCCCCACTGTGAAACATGGTGGTGACAGCATCATGCTGTGGGGATGCTTTTCTTCAGCAGGGACAGGGAAGCTGGTCAGAGTTGACGGGAAGATGGATGGAGGCACATACAGGGCAATCTTGGAAGAAAACCCGTTAGAGTCTGCAAAAGACTTGAGACTGGGGCAGAGGTTCACCTTCCAGCAGGACAATGACCCTAAACATACAGCCAGAGCTACAATGGAATGGTCAAGCATATTCATGTGTTAGAATGGCCCAGTCAAAGTCCAGACCTAAATCCAATTGAGAATCTCTGGCAAGACTTGAAAATTGCTGTTCACAGATGCTCTCCACCCAATCTGACTGAGCTTGAGCTATTTTGCAAAGAAGAATGGGCAAAAATTTCAGTCTCTAGATGTGCAAAGTTGGTAGAGACATACCCCAAAAGACTTGCAGCTGTAATTGCAGCGGAAGCTGGTTCTGCAAAGTATTGACTCAGGGGGGCTGAATACTTTTGCACGCCACACATTTCAGTTTTTTATTTGGAACTTGCTGAAACCCAAATTTGGTGCTCAATACACCAATGCCATATCTGATTGACCAGACAATCACATGATACCGATCGTACTCCACCCATATGATTAATATATGTAACAGCTGTCTTATTGTCTAATTGTACCTGGACATGCAGATCCTTTTTTTGTAGAACAATAGGCTTTTAATCCATAAAATGCCCCCAATAACTCCAAATAATTAATACCATATGTTTGGAGAAACAATTCCTCTTGGACAGTCCATCTGCCCCCACAGCTGGTAAATTTATTTGTTGCCCCCCATCCGAGAGCACTTGGATCCGTTTGTAAAAATACTTCAGGCTGCTGTATTAAAATGTTTTTAGCAGCATGTGGAACATTTTCAATCCACCATTGTAATTCCAATAAAGCTTCTTTTGTTAATTGCATAGGCCTATCAAAATGGCCTGCTCGCTTTTTTAAAGCTTGCATTTTGTCCCTTTGAAGGTTTTGGTAATGTAATGGACCAAATTCCACTGCAGGAAATGCTGCTACTAATTTACCAATAACCTTTGCTACCTCTCGGATGGAGGGATAAGGCTTGTGAATGAGACCCCAACATACAGTTGAAATATCAACAATCTTGTCCGTTGGTAAAGTTACTAACTTAGTAACTGAATTAATCACAAAACCTAAATAATTAATTGTTTGTGCTGGCTGCAGCTTGGACTTAATTGGATGAATCAGGAACCCTAGTTTTTCAAATAAAGTTTTCGTTGCTGAAACCGATTTTCCAACTGATTCCTGACTATTACTGACATGAATTAAAATGTCATCCAGATAAGCCATAACAATGTGCTTTTATGCTCTTAATTGTGCTAAAGCTGGTTTTAACAGCTTTGTGAAGAGCCTAGGAGCTGAACTTAACCCATTAGGTAATGCTTTAAATTGCCACAGCTGTCCCAGCCAATTAAATTTTAAGTACCTCCGAAAAAACCGATGTATTGGTACTGAATAGTACGCATTCTTTAAATCAATTGTAGCCATATAACAACCTGCTGATATCAAATGTCTTGCAGTGTTGAATGTTTCCATCTTGAAATGTTTATACTGGACAAATGTATTAAAGTTTGTAAGGTCCAGAATAATTCTACAACCACCATCTTTTTTTATCTCTTGGAAAGATGTTTGACACAAATTGATCTGGATGCTTAACAGTTTTTTCAATAACACCTTTTTTAAACAATTTATCAATTTCCACATTAATTTCTGCTTCCTCAACAGCAGAGAACATGAAACCATGAATAGGTTTATATTGTACCGGAGAATCAACACCTTCTTTAAATGTTATTGTAGTTCCTGAAACCGTTTGTAAAATAAACTGGCCAGATGTGATGCAAAGCCATTCATCATAATACATTTGTAATCTCCCACCAACTGGAGATTTGTCCAGAGTTTCTTTAAGAACAGAATAAAGTTTTTGTACCTCTCCATATGGACGTGGTGGTCTCCTCCCCGTATATGGGTGAACATTACGCTGTGTTGCATGGTAATATTTCCTTACCGTATTCCTGCCTCTTTTTGTTCCAAAATCAGATCCCCTTCTTGGTGTATTGTACCTTTTTTGTCCAAAGACGAAAGGTCTCATGTAGCTAATAGATTTAGCTTCTTCATCCATTTCTCTGATTTGTTTAGGCAGGTTTTCTCCAAATAAATAACCAGCAGTTTGAATAGTACTTGACCTGCAAATCTAGGATGAAATATGGGCCGAATCGCAATTTTCCTCATACAATTGATTTCATAAAAGGAATTGCACAAAAAAAACAATGTATCTCTTTGGATTTTGATCTTTTCTGACCCTTCCATTTGCTTTCCAAAAGCAGTAATGGCAGCTGAAATCAGTTTGAGGATTATTTGAAACCGTATTTCTTGTCCTCTCGTGACTGATGACATAGGTGTCCATATAGTCGGATTCACCGTAGGTACCTTCAATGAGGTGCAATTTTCCGGTGTTTTATATAATTCTGCTGTTTCAGCCATAACATAATCTTGAAGTTGGTGAGATACCATATAATTAATGCTGGCAGCTAGGTTTTCTTCCATAGCCTCACCACTTCCTTTAGGTATAGCAAAATCTTTTGCCATATCAGGCACACATGGCCTTTTCTTTTTTCTTTGTGGTGTGCACTCATAATCCACATCACCACTTTCAGGGTCTGTCTCTTGCAGCCCTGGTACTCCTGAGATTTCATCAAAGGAGACTTCCTCCACCTTTAATCCTGGGTCTGGAGTTTCATATTCCCAATTTGGCACATAGCCATATTCTGGATATTCATAC
This sequence comes from Okamejei kenojei, assembly GCA_035221665.1. Classification (NCBI taxonomy): domain Eukaryota; kingdom Metazoa; phylum Chordata; class Chondrichthyes; order Rajiformes; family Rajidae; genus Okamejei; species Okamejei kenojei. The sequence goes on from CM069142.1 coordinate 37,922,577, forward strand.
CTCGGGTCTGTTTGGAAAAATTCTGCGGGTTATTTGACCCTTGTCTCGATAATATTTTGGAGCACTTTCTCCATATGTAATGTCATTATTTAGCCATGTATTATTCACCAAAAATGTGAGCCGGATGGACTTGGTCATTCATGCTTGCTGTGACCATATTTCTTCCAACTGAAAGACTGTACTTCAGAAGTACTTGGCTGGTTGTAAACTAATCTGGAATTTACTAAGATTGTAAAAACTATTACAGAAATGCAGAAAATCCCTCGTTATAACGGACACCGGTTCGGAAGTAGTGGTGTATGTTATTGCCGATTGTTTGCTATAACCGAGTACGCTATTATCATTGTATAAATAGTAGAAACAAACGAGTGCAGTTGCTAGTAAAGGGACGCAAAAAGTGTTGGTAGGTGTGGCCTGGAAGCAGCCGAGGAAATTGTGTGGGCTGGCGGCGGAGGCAGTAAGTCCGGCCAGAGGAAGGCGGTGTGAACCGGTGGCAGCTGGCACTGCAAGTAGCTGGGGAAGTGGCCCGAGCCGAGGGGGGCTTGGACAGCCGGCACTGCAAGTGGACGGGGAGGTGGTGCGAGATGGGGACGGCATGGACAGCCAGCACAGCAAGCGGACGGGGAGGTGGTGCGTGCCAGGGGCGGCACTGCAAGTAACTGGTGAGGCAGTGGCAGACGGGGACAGCTTGGGCAGCCAGCACTGTGAGTGGCCGGGGAGGCGGTGTGAGCCAGGGGTGGCGCGGGCGGCCATCAGTAGGTCAGTCCGTTGTAACTGAAATCTGTTATAAAGAGGTCCGTTAAAATGAGGATTTACTTTCATGGTCTTTTTTTTTAAATTGTTGGTCTTTGAGCATTAGGAGGGGAATTGTACTTTTTGTAGATATGTCTACTACCGTACTTTTCAAGGAGCTTTACAGAAATACAACGTGTAAAACCTAACACTGACAACAACCTAACAAAAAACTGTGACAAAAAGTGATGCTCTTAAGAAATATCTTGAAGGAGGAGTGAGAGGTTGAAAGTCCAATAATATTTTTTTGTTTTTAAAGGTATGTGCTTCGGAATATTTCTTCCATTCTCTTCAAGCCACGTAATCCATTAGCTGCATGTTTACATTTGGAGGGATGTTGCCCGGAACTCACCTCAGGTACAGAACTTGTTGACTTGAATTTACTATAAATATTGCCTTATAACTTAAAAAGTGAAAGATATCAATATTTTTGGTCACTGCTATGCAAATGACCAACCTGATTTCATTTTGATTGTCCTAGAGCTGTATCTTGCATCATGAGCAATCACGGTGGAATAAAAGCATCTATCCTTGTATATCTTATCTATCTATTATATTATCTGTGTGTTTGTGTGTTTGTGTCTGTCAGATTTGGCCTTTGATTTCATGGTTCGCCTAGACCACACACTCAAACTCCGATACATTTTCCATTTTGCTAGACGTTACACTTTTACATTCACGGATTCACTCCTCATTACATTTAGACATTTTTATGTACACATTTTTTAAAATTAAATCCTTCACCACCCCCCCCCCCCCCCCCCCCACACACTCGCTCATTTTGTGGCCTCCTGCTGGCCAGCCACCATAACGGCAGCTGCTGCACCATGCTCTCCTCCAAAAACGGGGCCATTTTTTTTCCCGCTGGCGATTTCCGCTGCTGCCGCCCGGCTTATTTCACTGCTGATTTCGCTGCCGATTTCACTTCCTCCACTCTCCCCCGGCTCGGCTCTATCACGCTGGCTCAAGCCAAAGATCGCCTTCCACCGCTGCTTTTCGCCGTGCTCTGAAATGCAGCGGGGGAACAGCCGATCTTTGCCTTGAGCCAGAGGGATGGCAGGGACAACTTCCAATCCCAGCAGACCCACTCCATTAATGCATTCATTCCACAGTGAGTTCAGTTCGGTAACAACCCCCCCCCTCCCCCCCCCTTGCATTGGGGGGACCTGGCCTCCCGTGTGACTGGGACCCAACGGGTCGCACTTAGTCTAGTTATTAAATAAATCTCTCATGTCCTTGCCTGTGCAGGCTGTTTGGAGTGTGTTCCAAATAGTTTAATTATTTTCACCTTTCATCATATTTTTTTTTAACTCATTGCATTAAAAAAAAAATTATAGTTCTGCATTGAATCAATTTCTGCCAATCTTGAAGTTCATGTCTTACTATGTCAACTCTTGCCCTTAAAACCGTTGAGAAATGTATGTGTCCTATGATTAGTGACTTTACTCATCAGCAAATTCTCTTTGACTGCAAAAGATTTCATTTGAGATGCACTCAATGTCACAAAAACAACAGCATGATCCGGTATTAAATCCATGCAGTGTGAGGGAGTGTGTGACTATATGAGATTGCTCTCTCATGGAACATAAAAGCATGAGAAGAGAACATTCTGCTTATCGAGTCCACATCGCAAGATTAGAAATTGTTCAGCCAGAGCTGAACACACCTCGGTATCTGCATACAATGGCGTCTTGCGCTTCTTTTGCTTCTTGTGCGTAGTGGTGGAAAGATTGGTGGAAACAGGGCCGCTACGTGAACACTCTTTCCTTGACCCCAGAAGAGAACAATCATGCCTGTTCTTCCAGTCAGTAAAATCATGGCAAAGCTATTTTCTGTTTTAACCCCACATTCCTCCACTTCCCAGTGTGGTTTGGCGTTCCCCAGTTATGAACGTCCAATTTACAGCCCCTTACACAATAAACTGGACTGTTCCAGGAACGTTGAGGCACTGTATAAGAAGGGACAGACCTATCTGTACTCTCTGAGGTGACTCCACTCTTTCAATGTCTGCAGCACGATGCTGCAGATGTTCGATGAATCAGTGGTGGCCAGTGTCATCGTCTATGTTGTCATGTGCTGGGGCAGCAGGGCGAAGGCCCCGGACGCCAACAGAATCAACAAGCTCATCAGGAAGGATGATTCCATCCTAGGAGTGGAGTTGGATTCATTGGAGGTGGTCTTGGAGGGGAGCATCTTGGACATCACAGCTCACCCCCTCCATGACACACTGGTCAACATGAGGAGCCCCTTCAGCAACAGACTGGTTCCACCAAGATGCAGCACAGAGCACCAAAGGAGACCCTTTTTTCCTGTGGCTAACAAACTGTACAACACTTCCCCAATTCTGTCGTGGGGTAGACTGGCTCCCCTCCCCACTACTCACCTCTCCCCCACCGGTGATCTTTGCTCTTGAGCTGGTCCCCTCATTGTCTGGTCTACATTGAAAGACAGTGAATGCCATGCAGTGTCACCCAGCGCAGCAAGTGAGGCCATGTCCTGCTCCCGGCGGTAGTCGGAATTTAAGGATTTGCGGGAAGCGGCTGACATGAGCGAGGCCGGCGAGCGGGAGTAGAGAGGTGTTCAGATGCAGAGCACTGCCAGATGTGAGCGGGCCGGCAAAAGGCGCTGAGGTGGCGGCCGCTCGCAACCGCCCGAGCTACTTCCCTCCCCGGCCACAATGCGGTGGCTCCGCGCCCGGAGCGCCGCGGCAGCGGTGAGTGAGTTGCTGGCGTGACATGCAGCAAAATTATAATACCATATCTCAACTCTTTTTACACATTGCAATGAATGCAATTTTGTATTAGTTCTTTCCATTTCCAAACAAAAATTCAGCATATGATCAACCTGTGTCAATAAATCCTGGACCATGGTAACATATATGCTTAACCATGCACACTACAGATTGATGCAAGCATGTTCTCTGTGAAGGACCGAAAATTATCATGACATGGTCATAGCATGGGTTGTTATTGCTATTGGCACAGAAACACTCTCGCTTCCCACATAATTTGTCCATAACATATAGGTTGCAAGGAAATTTCTAAAGGCATTTTATGATAATAGCTGTTAAAACCGACTGATATACCCATCACACAGGTTAAACATTACACTAACTGACAAGAGATGGTCAAAGGACATAACTGCAGCAAATGTTCTTTTGGTAATATGTTTAAAGGTGTCAAAAGAAATAATAACATTCGGAAATAAAACAAATTTGATTGCATTCCGTTATCAAACATAATCAATGTTCGCTCTGAAGACCATGAAGCACAATAGGGTCAGGGAGGGGGGGGGGGAGGGTGTGAATCAATGCGGGGTGGATAGGTGGCGGGGGGCGGGGGGCGGGGGGGGGGGGTGGGGGGTTGAGAAGGCAATTGCGGAATGGATGGATTGAGGCAGGTGAATTAGTACGTGTTGGTTGGAGTATGTAAAATTGTGAAGGGAGAGCACGGGTGATGTCAGTGGTGTTGAATAGGGGGTTCAGTACGGGATGGATGGGGGGGGGATCAGTACAGGATGAATGGGGGGGGTCAGGACAGTGCGGATCGGAGGGTCTGTGCAGGATGAATGGAGAATCACTACAGGATGAATGAGGGGATCAATATAGGATGAATGGGGGATCAGTACGGGATCAGTACAGGATGCATGAGGGGATCAGTACAGGGGGGATCAGTACAGGACATGAGATGCAGGATGAGGGGATCAGTACAGGATGCATGAGGGGATCAGTACAGGATGCATGAGGGGATCAGTACAGGATGCATGAGGGGATCAGTACAGGATGAATGAGGGGAATCAGTAAAATATGAATGGGGAATCACTACAGGATGGATGGGGGGATTGGTGCAGGGTAAATGGGGGGTGGGTCAGTAGGGGATGAATGGGGGGGATCAGTGCAGTATGAAAGGGGGTGAGAAGTGCAGGATGGATGGGAAGGGGGGTCAGTAGAGGATGAATTGGGGGACCAGTGTAGGGATGGATGGGGAGGGGGGGGTGGCAGGAGAATCAATGCGAGGTGGGTAGGATGATGAATAGATTGGGGGGGGGGGGTAGATGGGGAGGGGAGCACAGGAGATGTCAGTGAGGACTGAATAGAGGAGGGAATGGGGATCAGTGCGGGATGGAGAGGAGGGGTCTCAGGATAAGAGGGATGGAGGGGGGTATACAGAGAGAGAGAGAGAGAGAGAGAGAGAGAGGAGAGAGAGAGAGAGAGAGGGGGCTGGGGAAGGGGCAGAGGAGGTGGGGAGGAAGGAAGGTCAGCGCTCCTCGGACAACATCGCCCGCTGCCTTGGCCGTCCCTGTCCAACGCCAAAGTGCGGCTGCCAAAGGGGGAGGTGGTTGGGATCCCCTCGCCACCACCACCCCTCCTCCGCCAGCCGACAGCAAGGTGCGGGGCCGAGCGGTGCAGCTCAAAGATCCTATAGCTGTAGGATCTTTGGTGCAGCTGCTTCAGACAGCAGAAGGAGACCTCCCTCTCCCTCTCTCTCTCCCTCTCTCTTGTTCTCTCTCTCTCTCTCTCTCTCTCTCTCTCTCATGTTATCTCTCTCTTGTTATCATGGCGATAGCGGCCGCTGCTTGCAAATCCGCCAAACGGCGCTTTCAAAACAACCCCTCTAGTACCTTTGCCTCGCAATCAAAGATACTAGAAGAATACAGCCGCCGACACGAAACGTCACGTTCCTATTCGCCAGAGATGCTGCCTGACCCACTGAGTTACTCCAGTTTTTTTGTGTCTATCGGTATAAACCAGTATTTGCGTGCCAAGCCGGGCAAAATGGCTCGGCGTTTAGGTTGCTCGGCGGCACTTTGAGTGGTCATTGGCACCCGGGCAACCGCTAATTTCGAGCCCTGGGTATATACTTGGCAAGACTGGGTTTCAGTCTTATAACACCATATAACCATATAACCAATTGTTATATGGTTATATGGTGTTATAAGACTGAAACTGTACTAATACTTTGTTAAAGAATGAACATTGAATTTTCTCAATTCTGTTAACCCTTGCTGTCTCCTCCCCTTCCCACCTCTCCCTCAGCCCTCGGGCCCTGGCATTCCCTCTCTCTCTATCTCTCCCCCACCCTAGTCGCACTAGCTTCTCATTTTCACACCACAAACAGCTTACAATGGCTTGTTCCCTTCATCATCGATACTTTTTTGCATATCTTTCATTCATTGTTCTTTATCTCTCCACATCACCGTCTATATCTCTCGTTTCCCTGATCCCTGACCAGTCTGAAGAAGGGTCTCGACCCGAAACGTCGCCTATCTCCTTCGCTCCTTAGATGCTGCTGCACCCGCTGAGTTTCTCCAGCCTTTTGTGTACCCTGTACTAATACTTTGTTGTTCTCAACGAAGCTGTTTGTATTTAACATACATTAGTCTTCTGTTCCAGTGTCTTGCAAATTAAACTGTTTCTTTCTCCTTCCTACTTGCCTCCATTGCTGTGATTCATTTGAATGATCCCACTGTGCTAAAATATATTGTCATTATTTTTACATATAAAATTGTTCTTTCTATCTCTTTCTATCAAAAAGTATTATTAATATTACAGCAATTGTTTTGCTACATTCGCAGCTCAGGGACTTAGTGCAATCCCTGTTCCATGACTTAAACCTTATTTGTATTTTTCCTTCACAGGAGAACCCAAGATGTTAATGACTGATGGTGAGTGTCGGGGCTTGTAGATTGATGAAATACAATGACTTTAAGTTACCGATGGCACTATATAGGCACAGGATGTTTCTGAACATTAATGTAGATTGAAGATAGGCACAAAATGCTGGAGTAACTCGGCGGGACAGGCAACATCTCTGGAGAGAAGGAATGAGTGACTTTTCTGGTCGAGACCTTTCTCTCCAGAGATGCTGCCAGTCCCACTGAGTTATTCCAGCATTTTGTGTCTACCATTTATATATAAGATGTGTTTCGTATGCACTTGGACTAATGGGCTGATGAGGGATAGTCAGCTTGGTTTAGTACGTGGAAGATCATTACAAATCTGAGTTTTTTTTAAGTAATCAAAAAGGTTGACAAGGGCAAAACTGTAGTCATATGGACATGGATTATATGGACTTCAACAAGGCCTTTGATAAGGTTCTGCATGATAGGCTGTTCTGGGAGGTTAGTTTTGGGGAGAGCTAACCGACTGGATAGAGAATTGGCTTCATGGAATGTTGTTTTCCAGACTGGGTGCTGGTGACGAGTGGTGTTCCTCAGGGATTGGTGCTGGGTCCTTTATTGTTTGTGATTTATATTGATGATTTAAATGAAAATGTACAAGGCACAATTAGTAAGTTTGCAGACCACATTTGGAGTATTGTGTTCACTTTTGGTCACCTTGCTATAGGAAGGATGTTGTTAAGCTGGAAAGAGTGTAGAGAAGATTTACAAGGATGTTGCCTGGACTTGCGAGCCTGAGCTATAGGCAGAGGTTGCGCAAGCTACGAGATTTTTTTTTGGGAGAGCAGGAGACTCAGGAGTGATCTTATAGAGGTGTATAAAATCATGAGGAGGAATAGATAGGGTCTTTTACCCAGAACGAGGGAATCAAGAACCACAGGATGTGGATTTAAGGTGAGAGGGGAAAGATTCAATAGAACCTGTAGGGCTCCTTTTTCACAGACTATGGTGGGTATAGGGAATGAGTTCCAGAGAAGGTAGTTGAAGCATTTAACATTTAGCAGACATTTGGACAGGTACATGGATAGGAAAGGTTTGGAGGGACATGGGCAGGTGGGACTAGGTCGACTTGGACAAGTTGGTCCAAATGACCTGTTTCCTTTCTCTATGTAGAAAAATATGCTCTCCCGCCCTTCTCTAGCCCCACTCCAATCAATACTATCGCTACCAGCCTTGGAGGGCATCTACCACACATGGTGCCTCAGGAAGGCCGTCAGCATCCATAAAGACTGTTCTAACTACTCCCTTCCGGCAGACGTTACAAGGCCTTCTATGCCCGCACCACCAGACTCAGGAACAGCTTCATTCCCAGAGCTATAGCGGCTCTGAACCGGCCCTGCTGAGTACCCCCCCACCCCCATGGACTGTCTGCCCCGGCCTTGCACTTTAGTCGGTGTTGATTTTACTGGTCTAATGTTCGTTTTTACAAACTTTGTTCTCAAGGTATTTAAATCTAAATTTTATTTGTCGATTAAGTTATGACATCGGATGGAAGTTGCAAACCAAATCTCATTGCACTTATGTGTAATGACAATAAAATATATTATTATTATTATTATTATTATTAACGCATGTCTAAAATAACCAGAGCACGTCAAAAATACGCTGTGTTGATGCTGTAGCAGGATGCCAAAGAATTATTCTGCCAGGGTTGTGATTTACAAACCTCAATTGCTTGGGTGGAATGTTTTTGGGATTGAAAATGTACTGCTTGGGAGTAGGGCCAGGTTCAAGGGAGTTGTATCTGGCAGCTTGGAAAGGTCAGTGTTGTGGCTGTGTTGGGCAGGAAGGAGATGTGCAATGACTGGAGGTGGAAAATTGTATTTTCTGGACTGGATTGTAATGAGGAACAGAGAGAGGTTTGGATTGGATCGATAATTGGTCAAGGATCAATGATGGCAGCCATATCAAAAGTACAGGTGGCGGTGAGGGGTGGTTGGCTGTCGTGGAGTGCGTTGAGGTGTCTGGGCCTGGCTCACATTGGAGGAATAGGCTTGCAGTTTAGGGTTGGGTCACTTTTTGGGATCAAAAATTTGGTCTGAGCGGGGTGTTGGCAGCAGCACCATGGGGCGTTTGAGGGGGCTTGTTCATTGTAGAGGTGGAGTAGGAGGGTCTGGAACGATTGAAGCTGAGAATCTTGCCAAATAGCAACTCCCAACAGTACAACAATAGTTGTCCAAACATTTCGGCTGAAAAACTGGGTTGGAATGCTGAGGCTTTATAAGCAACTGGTCAGACTACATTTGGCATATTGTGTGCAGTTGTTTATATTCCTCAGAAGCCCTGTCTACTTAAACCTGACACACACTTACTATTTCCTCCTGACCAAGTTTACAACCTCCTTAGTTATCCATGATTCCTTTGCCTTGCCATCCTTATCCCTCCTCTTTACTGGAACGTGCTGATCCTGCACATTGATCAGCTGCCTTTTAAACGACTCCCCCAATGTAATCTTTCGTCTTACCCAATAACAACTGCGCCAATCTACCCTCTCTAGCTCCTGCTTAATTAAATTCTAATCCGCTCTGCCCCATTTAAGTACCTTCCCACAACATCCAGACTTATCCTATTCAAAACATTCTTAAAACTTATGGAAGATGGACACAAAATGCAGGAATAACTCAGCGGGTCAGGCAGCATCAACTGGAGAAAAGGAATAGGTAACGTTTCAGGTCGAGACCCTTCTTCAGAGTAAGATCAGGGAAGAGGGAAACTAGAGGTACGAAAAGGTACAGAACAAATCAGAGCCGGCACTGGTGACCCAGGAGCCCACAATGGTCCATTGTTGGCTGTGGAGGAGGTGATAACGAAGACATACGAACAGTGAAACTAATAGGACGACTATGGTTGGGTAGCGAAGGGAAATGGAATGCAAGGGTTACTTGAAATTAGATAAATCGATATTCATACCTCTGGGTTGTAAGCTGCCCAAGCGAAATATGAGGTGCTTTTCCTCCAATTGTTGTGGTCACTATCTCCACAATGCTCTTCCACCATAACACCAATTACCTGGCCAGGCTCGTTTTCCAGTTGCATAATGGTGAAAAATATAATGTAAATTCCCATCATAAATAGCCTAACCTTGAGTTATTTGGAATTCTCTGCTCGCATTTCTATTTTTAAGATAGTATTTTTTTGATAATCAGGACGAATCAAGGGTTGCTTATATGCCTTTTTTAGTTATCTGTTCAGCAATAGCAAAATGTATTTTGGGAGAGTAATTTTACAATAGAAATGAAAACCTTGTTTGACATTAATTATCTTCTCTTTATTCAGTGCGTATGAAACTACAGGATATTGTCGGTGCATCGAAAATCTGGAGGTATATTGATAGTGTGAGCTATTTGGGGTTAGGGTGTGAGGAGGGAAAATGTGGATAGTAGGAGGGGGTTTAAGTGGATATTGGATCTGATCTTAAAAAAAAACCAAATGATTGGAGAAACTCAGCAGGTCAGGCAGTAACTGTGAAGGAAACACACTGCCGACGCTTCATGTCTGTATCCTTCTTCAGACTGACAGTGTAGAAGAAAAGCTGAAAGAGAGGTTAGGTAGACACAAAATGCTGGAGTAACTCATCGGGACAGGCAGCATCTCTGGAGAGAAGGAATGGGTGACGTTTCGGGTCGAGGCCTTTCTTCAGACTGATGTCGGGGGAGTGGGCAGGACAGTACAGAGATAGAATGTAATCGGAGACAGTAAGACTGGTGAGAGAACGAGGAGGGGATGGAGAGAGAGAGAAAGCAAGGGCTATTTGAAGTTAGAGAAGTCAATGTTCATACTGCTGGGGTGTAAACTACCCCAAACGAAATATGAGGTGCTGTTCCTCCAATTTGTGCGAAGCCTCACTCTGACAATGGAGGAGGCCCAGGACAGAAAGGTCAGATTGGGAATGGGAGGGAGAGTTGAAGTGCTGAAAAAAGTGTGAGTTAAACCAGCATCTGCAGTTCCTTCCTTCGTATTCTGCATTGTTAACAGTCGTAGTTCTCTCTTCCAGGGAACATCTGAAATCTGCCGAGGAAAGATCTTCATTAAGTTCTCCACCGGTGGAAAGCCAAGGCAGCTTGCCACTTCGCTCCATGAAGGACAGTTATCAGGAGGTTTTCCTGCCATTGGGAAGCCAACCCCTCGTGAGAGAAAAATACTTGAATGTACATAACTTAGTAAGGTACAGTAGTCCACTAATGATGTATTTAGTTTAAATTTCCCTTTCAAATTTGAGATCAAACTTGGGAAATTACATAGAATTTCATTTTGCATCCATTTTCCCTCAACAGGTTTGGCAGGATCCTTGAAGACCTTGACTCGTTTGGAGGTAAAACTTGGGCTCTTTGACAGATTTGCAAGATTGAATTTTGTTTGGTTTATCCAAGAGGTGAACAAAAAAAATAATAATTCATGAAATGTCTGGGAGTGTGGTAAAGCTGCTGGGGTAGGGCAAGCTGATTTATGTTGAAGTAGAGTTGACTTGCTGTCCAAAACTATATGGATGCAAAATGACATGGTCTTCACACTGTGGAAAGCCAAAACAGTGTAAAACTCAGGAAAATACTTTGACAAGTCACCTAAGCACCCACCTCCCCACAGCCGTCCAATGTTATGCCAGCTAAAAATGCATTGAATGCTTCTGAACATCACCCTCATTCGGAAACTGTCAAAAACAAATAAAGATTAATCAAAATAAAAAACACAATTTAAAATAAGTCATTAAAATCAGACACTTGGACATTTTTGAACATTTAAAAACAAAACCAACATTTAAGAGAAATGTTACTGATATAATATTTACCCTTGCCTTTGGTTCCTAACATGAGCAGTCAATGTGTCGAATTGCAGCTGACTCTTGGACTATTGCTGGAATCTGTGAGGTTCTGTATGGAAGTGAAGGCATTTTCAAGCAAGTACATTGATAATGTGATTTATGAAGAAGATAAGGAGTCATGTCTGTTAATGACTGTTCCATCTCTAAATCCCATTCTCCAATTATTAGCTTGCTTTCCTGGTCCATTAAAGTCATTTTCAAAACCGCTAAACTTAGAAGTGGATAGAGCAAAATGAGGAATGCTGATTGGAAATAACTACTACAATCTGGTCATTACAGACATTTTGTGGCACATATTGGGATGATAACCATACATGATGTGTTAAACTGTGAAACAAATAATTGTGTGATGGCAAAGTCTGGGATTGTCATAGAAGGAAAGAAAGACAAAAAACAACTTTTTTTGTGATCCTTGGATAGTATTGAGCAGAAAAAAGTATACATTTTGAGTTTAGCCATTACCTCCTAGTCCTTTGAGCAAAGTCAATTGGATATTTGAGAGAGGGAGAAGAGCTATGATGAAACAAGTTGCTGGTTGGAGAGTTATCAGACTGTATCTTCTTGTGAAATATTAGTAAAGTTTCAGAACAGTAGCAATTAGTGAGATATAATCAGTTTTAGGATGGACTGTAGGCATTATGATCAGTTGAGACCAATTGATAGATGCAGATATATAACAGGAACTTCTCAAATCAAAGTTCTTGAACTGTATTTGTAAACTGAAGTCAATGGGCATCGAAGGGCTAACACCCCAATAGAGCTAGGAAAAGGATTGTAGTGGTTTGGATGTCACTCTATTTGAATCTTTGATTGCAAAGGTCTTGCTTTGTATGTTATCAGACCTCATTCGATAGAGGGTTTGACGATGCACAAAATATTTTTGCCAGATTATAGATTAGAACATGGAGAATTTGGAAAATAAATTGGCAGGAGATAAATTGGCAGCAATGGGCTGGGAAAGCAGCTCAGGGAATAGTAGAGATCAAGAGGGAGAAGGGTCTCGACCCGAAACGTCACCCATTCCTTCTCTCCAGAGATGCTGCCTGTCCTGCTGAATTACTCCAGCATCTTGTGTCTACCTTCCATCCAGAGGGAAAGCCATGTTATGAGCTACACCCTCAGTAGAACTTTACATATGACTTTCAATCCCTAATTAATTTATTGATTTAGAGAATTTATTGAATATCAACATGGTGTGATTAACATTCTCTTTCTTGTCTTGCAGTTTTAATTAGTTATACTCATGCCAAAACCGATTCTCCACGAAGTCCTTTTTCAATTGTGACGGCACTTGTTGATGAGATAGGTACATTTATATTTGCATTCTTGTGTCCAAAGTTATCTGTGATATCCAAAAATCCATTCCTCTAACTTTCTCTACAATATGTACAGTGCATGGCATTCAATTTTCAATTTTAAAGGAAATATTCTTAATATCTCAAAATAGTATGTGAAAATAGTATGTGCCGTGCTGGCTCGAAGAGCCGAATGGCCTACACCTGCACCTATTGTCTATTGTCTATAAAAGGAATGGTTGTGCTGTTACAGCACCTTGCTGTGTTGATTTACAGATTTTGCAAGGGTTTGATGAACTGTGCCAAAGTGGAATCTAACTTAAGATTTGTGAAGGGCATCTGACTTTGTATTGTAAGTTTCAGCAGGAGGTGAAGCTTCGAAGGCGTCTTTTCAACAAGCCCCAGTGCACCTTACAGCTGATGACGTACCTTGACAAATGTTCACTTGAGTGAGGTGCAAATTTTGCAAATAAGCGTTCACAGACAGCAATTTGGTAGTGACCATTACCTTTGTGTTTTTGGTTGAAGTGTAAGCATTTGCCAGGATCCCAAGAATAACTATACTAGATCTTCCGTAGTCTTGTAAAAATATATTTTCTCTCTCCAGATCTGATCAAAAATGTTATCCTGCCGGATTGTGACTTGAAATTCACTGGTCATGTCAGCTGGGTGGGAAGAAGTTCCATGGAAGTCAAGATGCACATATTGCAGGTTAGATCACTGTTTGGATGTGGGTCAAGAAGTTTTCCATCCTTAGTTGGAAAAAAAAATGTTGAGTTAATTTATATTTAATAATTGGATGTAACATGAAAAAAATGTTTTTTTCTTCTTCAGCTCTTTGCTCCTCTAGGGAGCATGGGCCATTGGCAAATGTCCTCCACCTCACTCGGTTGTTGGCAGTTCTTTTGCGATCTCCCCAGTTGAGCCCACTCTCAGACATTTCTATCTGGACACCTCTTCTCCAGCTGTTCCTGGGGCGACCTCTTTTCCTTTTTCCTTGGGGGTTCCAATTCAGGGCTTTCAGGTGATGTTTGGTAATTGTTATTGGTTTATTGGTAATGAAAGGTATTGTGTTATTTTGGTTTTAATTTGAATTTCCCACTATGAAAATAACTCTACCAATAATAGTTATGGTAACATTCCCTACATTCAAAATATTTTCAAAGAAGGATTGGGATTTTGACAATCTTGAAGTTAGACAACACCACCTCAATTGAGTTCTAGGTCTGAATTTTGAAAGGTAAATTGACCAAATATTAGGAAAATGTTATTCCTTTAAACTTGGATATAAATCTTTCCATGAATGGATCACACTGTGGAACTTCTGGTTTGAAGTAAAAGGCATGTCGAATGTGGCCCGGTCAATATCCTGTCCATTTTAAGTTGTACTATGTTATGATTTATTTTCCTTTGTGCTCACCCATATAATATTTCACCTCATGGCCCTAAAGAGGACATATTATCTTCAAACATTCTATCAACTGATAAGTGATGAGGGGTTTCAACAAAATTGGAATATCACACTGTAATCAAAAGGTTCTTATTCTTTGGCATACCTGAGGGAGTGGTGGAGGCAGGTATTCTCACATTTCAATGCTTCTGGATAAACACTTGAATCACCACAGAAATGAAGACTAAGGACCAGGTGCTAGTAAATGACATTCGTATGGATGGGTACTTGATGGTTGGTAGGATGGGCCAAAGGGCCTGTTTCTAAGGACTGTAGGAGCTGATGACTAATTCCAATGTATTAGTAAGGATATTTATCTGTGTGTTAGAAAAGACAAGAAATATTGGTATGATTTAAAATTTGTTCATTTGAAATTGTACACGATTTAATTTATGATTTATTTTTTTACTTTCAAGTATCGAAATGGCACCTTCCTTCCTGTAATAGATGCCACTTTTGTAATGGTGGCACGTGATACTTCAAATAAAAGGTAAACAGTGGATGTACATTTACATCAAGTTTATTTCATTTGATAAGTGGAAGTGATTTAGTGCAATTATGTGCAGGAACAATTCATATCCATTATACTTTGAATTCTGAATCAATGTGGATTTTCACATATTGAGAATGTTTACACATAAATATGCCTAATAGTTTATTGCTTTTCCAAGGAGTACTTCATCAAAAACGGGGGAAAACTTGTGAATTATGAGGAAAAGGAAAATAGGCATATTTACGAGAGGTACCTCAGGCTGCCACTATTTCAATATTTTTATATTCTAATATTTGAGAGAAAGTGGAAATTGCATAATGGTTTATTAAAGAGGATGTCAAGAAAAATAATTCTAGACTTTTAACTTTAAATGACTTGAAAATTATTATTTTTAAAAAGCCTTTATCTGTCTCATGGAAAATTCGCTTGCGTGCCCTTTGAGCAATATTCATAGCCCACGTGTTACAAGCAAGTTTCAGGTAATCCAAATAAGTTCTATGACTACCCCAATATTGCAGCCTAATAAGTGCCTTTTAACTTTATTTCCCTTGATTATAGTTTCTAAAATCTTACGTCACCAGTGCTGGATTGACCAGGCTGCAGTTACATGGAATATCCTTGCATCTTTTCTTTAACAAGCATGTCTTTGGAATGTGGGAGGAAACCAGAGCATGCGGAGAAAACCCATGCGGTCATAGGGAGAATGTGCAAACTCCGTACAGACAGCGCCCACAGTCAGGATGGAACCCGGGTCTCTGGCGCTGCGAGGCAGCAGTTCTACCGTTACGCCACTGTGCCACCCTTGTGTTGATCTCGGGAAGGCAGCTATTATCAAAGACCCACGGCACCCTGGCCACGTTCTCATCAGGCAACTATCATTGGGAAGAAGGTATAGGAGCGTGAGAACCGTTAACTCCAGGTTCAAGAACAGCTTCCCTTCAAAGATCAGATTCTTAACAGCGTTCCCCCCCCTCCCCAACCTGTACAAGCACAGCCCTACCTCAGCACTAAACAACTGTGGATTTGTACTACAGGTTGAACACTGATTTTCTGACGCCCTTGGTTCCAGAGCTTTCCTGGATGATCTGCTTTTCGCGACCAACAGAGGTCACGTGATAATGAAATGACATTACGCCCCTGGCCCTCTAATGACACCCTTCCTGCATCTCTAAAGCACCTGAGAGTGCCAGAAACGTAAATTAAAACAAATATAAAATGTAAACTGAATGTGAATGGAATGACCTGCCGACCCATCTCCAGCTCCCACCGTCTGCCAGGCTGTCTAGAGCCTTGGTTACAGACCCCACCCCCAACTCGCAAGGTGCTCTAGCAAGCCCCTTTTCACCCACTGCACAGTCCGGCTCATGATGTACCCCGGGCAGCAGAGTTTCTTCAAGCCGCTACCATTGACAGAACATGCTCGGTCACCGTGGTCTCCTTCCCCTCTCACCTGCTGCTGTTTCTCTCTGTCAGCGGTGGCTTTGGCCACTCGCTGCTCGACCATCGCCACCTGCTTTTGTCGCTCTGTCCAGTCGCCCTCTTTTCTACCCCCAACCCCCTCCTCTCCTCCCCTCACTGCCGCCACCTCCTTCTCCCCTGGAGTTGCCGACACACTCCACCCTGGAAGCAACAGCAGGTGTGAGGGGAGGGAGCCCCACTGGGATCGAGAGTGTTCTATCTAGAGACCCGAAGAAAGCGCTGTGCCCAGGGGCCACAACAACAGCCTCAACAGCAGTCGTTTTTTAAAATTTCAAAATATACTTTATTCAAGTGATAAATATATACAATACATGAACCTTGCGGAAAATCCATCCGACATTTTCGGAGGCTGTACAAATTGATCAATACAGTTTAGACATTTTCTTTTCCCCAAATTTCCACAAATCAGTCCCCCACTCGTGCCACTCATGTGGCCCACTGGCGTGGGATACCTTCCCTTATATTGAGGGGCGTCTCCACCATACCGTACCCCCCGTGTCCAGCAGCGGAAGGACCTTAGACTGTGGCCCTCCCCCACCGAGCCTTGGCGTTGGCTGCACCGAGCTTCAGTGCGTCCCTCAGCACGTACTCCTGCAGTCTGCAGCGGGCCAGTCGGCAACATTCCCTGACGGACATCTCGCTCTGCTGGGTGGTGAACAATGCTCGGGCAGACCAAAGGGCGTCTTTTACCGAGTTGTGACCTTCCAGCAGCACTCGATGTCAGCCTCTGATGTGTGTCCCTGGGAACAGTCCGTAAATCACCGAGTCCTCTGTGACGGAGCTGTTCGGGGTAAAGCGTACCAGGGACCCTTGCATTTTTCTCCAGACTCTTTTAGCAAAACCACACTCTGTAAAGAGGTGGGCAACCATCTCCTCGCCATAGCAGCCGTCCCGAGGGCAGCGTGCGCTGGCAGTGAGGTTCCGACGGTGCAGGAAGGATCTGACAGGGAGGGCTCCCCTCACCGCCAGCCAAGCCAGGTCTTGGTGCTTGTTGGTGAGTTTCTGGCGATGAGGCATTTGCCAGACTAGCTGGGCAGTCTGCTCAGGGAACCACACCACCGGGTCCATAGAGTCCTTTCCCTGCAGTGCCTGCAGGACATTCTGTGCTGACCACTGCCCGATGGACATGTGGTCAAAGGTGTTGGTCCGGAAGAACCCTTCCACAGACGACAGATGGGGCGGCAATGTCCAGCTGACTGGCACATTGCGTGGCACCTGCGCCAGGCCCATCCTTCGCAACACTGGGGACAGGTAGAACCTCAGCAGGTAGTGACACTTGGTGCCCACGTGCCTTGGCTCTACACTCCGCCTGATGCAGCCACACTCGAAGGTGGCCATCAGATTGAGGGCGACGTTGGGCACGCTTTTACTCCCGTTGTCTGCTGACTTGTACATTGTGGCCCGTCGCACCCGGTCCATCCTCGACCCCCAGATGAACTGGAAGATGGCCCGGGTGATCCCTGTGGCGTAGGAGGGAGGGACAGGCCACACTTATGCCAAGTACAGCAGCCCCGACAGCACCTCACACCTGATGACCAAATTCTTTCCCGTTATGGAGAGGGAGCGTTGCCTCCACAGCTCCAGCTTCCTCCCCACCCTGGCTATCCGCTCCAGCCAATTTTTGTTACATGCCAATAGCAGCCGTGTTAATGGACTGCACGGTGGATGACGAGGGGCTTGCTGATGCACCTTGCAAATTGGAGGTGGGCTTGTAAGCCAGGGCTCTAATCAGCTGGGGAGCCTGGAATAGGTCGGCAGGTCTGTCCATAATATCCGAAATCCGTTATAAGGGGTTCATTGAAACGAACGCCGGATTATTGCATTGTCTTTGCAAAACATTTAGGAGAGAAGATTGAGAGCATAGTTGAAAAGGGATTTTGGGAGGCAGTCTTTTAAAGGTGCCCTGTAAATTAGAGAAGGCTGGACAGGAAGTTCAGAGTTCCATAAGGTAAGAGGAAAATTGAACAGAATGGTAGGAGGAGGAGTTGTAGGGTGATGTGTGGGGAGCAGGTAGAGTTGAAACACATAAAACTTAAACATTGAGCCAGCAGAGCTAGAATTAGACAAGGCCAAGGAGGGATTTCAATGTTTAGATGTTAACAAACAACTCTTTCACGATGGAGGGATATGACGGGAAAGAGCGTTTGCCACCCGCAATGCAATCTGTGGCTGCTCAGGAAATTTCAACCGAGCTCTCTGAACTGTAGGGGTGGGTGGCCATCAGTTGCAGGAAGATTGTTGTTCAACCTGCACTAAGGTTGCATTATGTACTTTGGCATGTACTATTATGGTCTGGTTTAGCTAGAATAATAACCTGTGATCTATCCCAGGTTAATGAGAGAGGAGATTGCAGGGACCATGACAAAAATCTTTGTCTCTTTAGCCACAGGTGAGGTGCAGGAGGACTGGGTATTGGCCAACATTATTCCTTGGTTTCAGAAGGGAAGTAGGAAGAATCAAGGGAACTTTAGACCTGTGAGCCTCTTGTCAGTGATAGTTACCGGAGGAGATTCTTCAGGATAGGATTACTCTCATTTGGAACGGAACAGACAAATTAAGGACTGTCAGCGTGGCATTGAAAGCAAAATACTGGAGTAAGTTATCGGGTCTGGAGAACGTGGATAGTTGATGTTTCAGGTCGGGATCCTTCCAAGTCCAAGGTTCACGAGATTGATCTCTGGGATGGCGGGACTGTCATATGAGGAAAGATTGAAAAGACTAGGCTTGTATTCACTGGAGTTTAGAAGGATGAGGGGGGATCTTATAGAAACATATAAAATTATAAATGGACTGGACAAGCTAGATGCAGGTAAAATGTTCCCAATGTTGGGTGAGTCCAGAACCAGGGGGCGCAGTCTTAGAATAAAGGGGAGGCCATTTAAGACTGAGCTGAGGAAAAACTTTTTTACCCGTAGCGGCGACTGCAGGGGGCTCGGGGAGGCCCTGACCACGGGGGAACATTGGGGAACATCAGGGGAAGAGACTGACTGGTGCCTTCCCTCACAGTAGGAAATTTTGATCCTGCTGTGGGGGGATGTTTTATGTTGAATCCTATCTACTCCATGTTGTGTTCTTTATTTTTAATATATGGCTGTACGGTGATTTAATTTTGTTGTGCCAATTGGCACATGTGACAAATAAATGCATCTTAT
Source organism: Okamejei kenojei (assembly GCA_035221665.1). NCBI lineage: Eukaryota > Metazoa > Chordata > Chondrichthyes > Rajiformes > Rajidae > Okamejei > Okamejei kenojei. The sequence continues at coordinate 37,941,736 of CM069142.1, forward strand.
GTTATCTTATGGAATTCCCTGCCACAGAGGGCAGTGGAGGCCAAATCACTGGATGGATTTAAGAGCGAGTTGGATAGAGCTCTAGGGGCTTGTGGAGTCAAGGGATATGGGGAGAAGGCGGGCACGGGTTATTAATAGCGGACGATCAGCCATGATCACAATGAATGGCGGTGCTGGCTCGAAGGGCCGAATGGCCTCCTCCTGCACCTATTTTCTATGTCTATGATTGTGTTTTTTGAGGAAGTGATGAAGGTGAGCTTGGGGCATTGGATGTTGTCCTGGTGTTGGATGGTGATGTTAATTCTGTTGGATGTTTTTGGATGGAGGGCTTTATTCTGACTGGAGGTCTGTGACCAGTGGAGTTCCTCAGGGAACTGGAACATAAATGTGGATGGGTTGATTATTATGTTTTCAGACAACACCAAGATTGTTGGATTGTGGAAGGTTGCCAAAGCACGCAGCAGGCTACAGATCAGCTACAGAAATGAGTAGAGAAATGATTGATGGAGTTTAATCTGAACAAGTGTGGGGTTATGCACTTTGGGAGGTTGATTTTAGGGGATTGTATATGTTTGACGGCAGGACCTTTAACAGCACTGTGGTCCAGATCCATATCTCGAGTAGATAAAGTGATCATGTAGAGTCAATTATTAAATGAGAGTTCCAGAGACTCACCACTCTCTGTGTGAAATACTTTTTTCACACAGAGAGTGGTGAGTCTCTGGAACTCTCTGCCACAGAGGGTAGTTGAGGCCAGTTCATTGGCTATATTTAAGAGTGAGTTGGATGTGGCCCTTGTGGCTAAGGGGATCAGAGGGTATGGAGAGAAGGCAGGTACGGGATACTGAGTTGGATGATCAGCCATGATCATATTGAATGGCGGTGCAGGCTCGAAAGGGCTGAAATGGCCTACTCCTGCACCTAATTTCTATGTTTTTCTATGTTTCTTTCTTTCTATAACAACAAACACAAAGAAAACCACAAAGAAACAAAAAAAAAAAACAAAAAAAAACAAAACAGAAAAAACCCCAACAACAGACAAAAAACGGCCAAAACAAAAAAAGAAAAAAAAAAAACAAAACCCACAAACTAAAAAAATAAAAAAAACATAAGGTAAAAAACCCCCCAAAAAAAAACAACAACGAAAACAAAAACAAAAAAAAAAAACATAACACCAAAAAACAACAAAAAACCAAAAAACCAACCAACAACAAAAAAAACCCAAAAGATAAAACAAAAAAACCAAATGGAAAACAAAATATCCAATAATAAAAAATAAAAAAAACCACCACAAATCAAATAGAACCAACATAAAACCCCAACCAAACACCATAAAACAACCAAACCAACAAACCAGCACACAAAACCCGAAAGAAAAAAAACAATAAAAACCCAATAAACAACACAAACCAAAACAACAACAAAAAAAAAAAACGCCCCACAACAACAAAACAAAAAGGATAAAAACCAACACACAAACAATGTCCCCACTCATAAAACCCCACCCCCCCCAACCCCCCCCCACCCCCCACCCCATAACCCCCCCCCCCACCCCCCCCTCCACCCCCCACCCCCCCCCCCACCCCACCACACCCCACACACCCCCCCCCCAACCCACCCACCCCTTCGTCACCCCCCCCCCCACCCACACCCAACCACGCCCAAGCCCACCCCCCCCCCCACCCCCTCCCCACCACACCCCCCCCAACACCCCCCCCAACACCCCCCGCCTCCCCCCCACCCCCCCCCCCCCCCCCCCCCCCCCCCACCCCCCCCACCCCCCCCCCCCCCCCCCCACCCCCCCCCCCCCACCCCCCCCCCACCCCCCCCCCCCCCCCCCCCCCCCCCCCCCCCCCCCCCCCCCCCCCCCCCCCCACCCCCCCCCCTGCCCCCCCCCCGCCCCCCCCCCCCCCCCCCCCCCACCCCCCCCCCCCCCCCCGCCCCCTCCCCCCCCCCCCCCCCCCCCCCCCCCCCCACCCCCCCCCACCCCCCCCCCCCTCATGGCGCAAATTATGAAGGCTAGGACCCAGAAGGAAATCCTGCTTGACTAATCTTCTGGATTTTTTTTAGGATGTGACAAGCAAAATGGATGAAGATAAGCCAGTGGATGCAGTGTACCTGGACTTTCAGAAAGCCTTTGATAAGGTCCCACACAGGAGATTAATGAGCAAAATTAAAGCACGTGGTATTGCGGATAGGGTATTGACATGGATAGAGAATTGGTTGGCAGACAGGAAACAAAGAGTAGGAATAAACGTGTCCCTGTCAGAATGGCAGGCAGTGGCGAGTGGAGTGCCCAAGGATCGGTGCTGGGGCCGCAAATATATATAATATATTAATGATTTAAATGATGAATTAAAAGTAACACTAGCAAATTTGCAGATGACACAAAACTGGGTGGCAGTGTGAACTGCGAAGAGGATGCTAGGAGGTTGCAGGGTGAAGTGGACAGGTTAAGTGAGACAGATGCATGGCAGATGCAGTATAATGTAGGTAGATGTGAGGTTATCCACTTTGGCGGCAAGAACAAGGAGGCAGATTATTATCTCAATGGTGCCAGATTAGGAAAAGGGGAAGTGCAACGAGACCTGGGTGTCCTTGTACACCAGTCACTGATAGTAAACATGCAGGTACAGCAGGCAGTGAAGAAAGCTAATGACATGTTGCCCTTCATAACGAGAGGATTTGAGTATAGGAGTAAAAGGTCCTTCTGCACGTGTACAGGGCCCTGGTGAGACCACATCTGGTGTATTATGTGCAGTTTTGGTCTCCTAATTTGAGGAAGGCCATCCTTGCTTTTGAGGCAGTGCAGCGTTGGTTCACGAGGTTAATCCCTGGGATGACGGGACTATCATATGAGGAAAGACTGGGCTTGTATTCACTGGAATTTAAAAGAATGAGAGGGGATGTTATAGAATTATAAAAGGACTGGACAAGCTAGATGCAAGAAAAATTCTCCCAATGTTGGGGGAGTCCAGAACCAGGGGCCACAGTCTAAAGGGGAGGCCATTTAAAACTGAGGTGAGAAAAAAACGTTTTCACCCAGATGAACGTTGTGAATTCGTGGAATTCTCTGCCACAGACGTCAGTAGAGGCCAATTCACTGGATGCATTTAAAAGAGAGTTAGATAGAGCTCTAGGGGCTAGCGGAATCAAGGGATATGGGGAGAAGGCAGGCACGAGCTTGATGCACAAGTTACTGATTGTGGATGATTAGCCATGATCACAATGAATGCCGGTGCTGGCCCAAAGGGCCAAATGGCATCCTGCACCCATTTTCTTTGTTTCATCTCTGGAGTTCATCTTTTTTGCTTTAATGATGTTTGAAACTGAGTGCTTCATGAAAGCGAGCTTGATTTTGGTGAGCAGATAATGTTTGAGAAGATGCTGCTTGATTGCTCTGTCAATGACACCCACTGCCACTTAGAGTAAACTGATGGGGTGACCATTAACTGCATCTAGATCTGTCCTTCATTGTACAGACACGATTTACACTGAGTACTTTTTGGGGGGGATGGTGGGGAGGGGGGGGGAGTGGAGGGGAGTTGGGATGCGATTTATTGGGTAGATAGATACCCATGTTGCAACCAGTGAAGCAGCTTAAAGTTATTGACCCTCAGATGCTGCTCTGAGGAACCTTTGTAGCAAACCCTCAGGCCTAAGATGATCAAGTCAAGAGTGTTTTATTGTCATATGCCCCAGATAGAGCAATGAAATTCTTACTTGCTGCTGCACAACAGAATATGTAAACATAGTACACTGTAAACAATATAATAAACGAGAGAGAAAAAAAGTTCAGTGTGTATATATACACACATACTCACAAGTACATACACACACACACACATATATACACACACATATGCACACATACAGTACGTACACACAAAAAACAAACAGTAGTGCAATAATAATAATCTATTGTAGTTCAGAGCTTATTTGAGGTTGTAGTGTTTAACAGCCTGATGGCTGTAGGGAAGAAGCTGTTCCTGAACCTGGACGTTACAGTTTTCAGGCTCCCGTACCTTCTTCCTGATGGGAGGGGTGAAATGAGTGTGAGGCCAGGATGGTGTGGGTCTCTGATGATGCTGGCTGCCTTTTTGAGGCAGCGACTCCGATAAATCCCTTCAATGGTGGGGAGGTCAGAGCCGGTGATGGACTGGGCAGTGTTCACAACTTAAGTGTTCACTGATTAACCAATAATAACCACAGTTATTTTCTAATGTGAGGTATGATTCTTGCTGGTGAATGGTTTTCCTCTCGAGTCCTACTGACTCCTGGATGCTGCACTCAGTAAACATGACGTTCTGATCCCGTGGGTTTTTGCTGTTTCCAGAGCTCCCAGTAGAATAGTGCCTATGGCTGTTGGTGGCTACAAAGACCCCAGCCATGCCTTTAAAAAGGCAGGGGATGTTTACAGGGACTAAATGTCATCTTGAATCACTGTGGATCTGCCCAGCTTTTCATGAATGGGATCAATCAATTTTTCCCATAATTAGATGCCAGTACTGTAACTGCTTTGGAAAAGACAGATCTAATTCTGGAGCTTAGCATGTCATTCAGTGACTGTTGGTGTTTGCTAATACACCTGAATGTTTTGCTATATTGACGGATTATGTCAGAAGGCAGGCAACAGGATGAGTAGTCCATAAATGCCAGCATAGACAAGTTGGACCAATTACCCACATCTGGGAGATGTACTTACGGATGAATATGGGCACTAAAAACAGTAGCTGCAAGGAATAATCGATTATAATTTCTTTTTTCTCTCCTCGTACAGTCCCGCTTTTATTAATCCATTGAAGACTGAGAGTCCAGAGGAAGAGATCCTCTTTCGACAAGGAGACTGTAAGTTGTGATGAACCTCACTCACTATCTCAGTCATAAAGCCAGCCTGCACTTATTTTATGTGGCCTCTTTCAACTCTCTGGATTTTCTGAAATATTTGATGATGTTCTTTGACAAACACCTTAGTGGTTTTATATTTAATAAGGTTGACCTGCAGCAACGTGCGGTGGATACCAGTGTCGATAACAATGACGATTTTTTGTTTGTCGAAAGTTAAGTACTAGACCCTGAGAAACATCCTTTTATTTGACATGACAAGCTGAAATAAGAGTAGTTTCTGCTTATTTCAACATAAATTACATAAATTTGGATGCTTCTGGCTATACTAATATTTATCGTTAATTTCGTATTACTGATGTACTGAGGTGGCAGCTTCCAGTTGACCATATTGGTGGCTATGGAGTACAGATAGCAATTTCCTTCCCTGAAGAGTTTTAATGAACCAGTTGGGCTTTTAGAATAATCCTTTAGCTGCATGGTAATTGTCACTGAGACTAACTTTTTTAATAGCAAATTATCTTTTGAGAAATTGGTGGAATTTCTAACTGCCAAGGTGAAGTGCGAATCTCTGTATAGATGGCACAGAATTACAGCTACTAATCTCGCAATGTTACTACGGCACTGTACCCTCAGTGAGGCAAATTAAGTGGTCCATGCTACACAATCTAGACAGCATTCCTGCATGGACTGATAACTGGCAAGGAGCATACCCACCACCAAACTGCTAGACAAGAAATGACAGAACAGTTAAATGAGTACTTTAGTTCTGTCTTCACTAAGGAAGACACAAACAATCTCCCAGAAATACTAGGGGACCGAGGATCTAGTGGGAGGGAGGAATTGAAGGGAATCCACATTAGTCATGAAATGGTGTTACGTAAACTGTTGGGACTGGAGGCAGATAAATCCCCAGGGCCTGATGGTTTGCATCCCAGAGTACTCAAGGAGGTGGCCCTAGAAAGCGCAGTTGCATTGGTGAAAGTTTTCCAATGTTCTTTCAACACTGGATTTGTACCCGTGGGCTGGAGGGAACCCAATGAACCCCACTTTTTAAGTAAGAAGGAAGAGAGAAAACGGGGAATTATAGACCATACATCGGTAGTGGGGAAGATGCTTGAGTCGATTGTTAAAGATGTTATAGAGGCGCATTTGGAAAGCAGTGACAGGATCGGTCTAAGTCAGCATGGATTTATGAAGGGGAAATCTTGCTTGAATAATCTTCTGGAATTTTTGAGGGTATAACAAGTAGAATGGATGAGGGAGAGCCAGTGGATGTGGTGTATCTGGACTTTCAAAAAGCCTTTGACAAGGTCCCACACAAGAGATTAGTGTGCAAAATTAGAGTACATGGTATTGGGGATAGGGTATCGACATGGATAGAGAACTGGTTGGCAGACAGGAAGCAAAGAGTAGGAGTTAACGGGTCCTTTTCAGAATGGCAGGCAGTGACCAGTGGGGTGCCACAAGGCTCAATCCTGGGACCCCAGTTGTTTACAATATAGATTAACGATTTAGACAAGTGAATTAAATGCAACATCTCAAAGTTTGCGGATGACAGAGTGGCAATATGAGCTGCGATGAGGATGCTATGAGGCAGCAGGGTGGCTTAGATAGGTTGGGTGAGTGGGTAGATGCATGGCAGATGTGGATAAATGTGAGGTTATCTAATTTGGTGGCAAGAACAGGAAGGCAGATTATTATATGAATGGTGTCAGATTAGGAAAGGGGAGTGCACTGAGACCTGGGTGTGCTTGTACATCAGTCATTGAAAGTGAGCAGGCAGTGAAGAAAGCTAATGGCATTTTGACCTTCATTGCGAGAAGATTTGATTTTGGGAGCAAGGAGGTCCTACTGCAGTTGCACAAGGCCCTGGTGAGATCGCACCTGGAGTATTGTGTGCAATTTTGGTCTCCTAATTTGCGGAAGGACATTATGCTATTGAGGGAGTGCAGCGTAGGTTCACCAGGTTAATTTCCGGGATGGTAGGACTGACATATGATGAAAGAATGGGTCGACTGGGCTTGTATTCACTGGAATTTAGAAGGATGAGAGTAGAAATATAAAATTCTTAAGGGATTGGACAAGCTAGATGCAGGAAAAATGTTCCAGATATTGGAAGCCCAGAACCAGCAGTCACAGTTTAAGAATAAGGGGTAGGCCATTTAGGACTGAAATGAGGAAAAACGTCTTCACCCAGAGAGTTGTGAATCCGTGGAATTCTCTGCCACAAAAGGCAGTGGAGGCCAATTCACTGGTTGTTTTCAAGAGAGAGTTAGATTTAGCTCTGAGGGCTAAAGGAATCGAGGGATATGGGGAAAATGCAAGAACGGGTTAAGGGCCTGTCCCACTAGCATGCGTTTGCATGCGTCTAGCCCGACCAAACGTGGTGCTTTGAGGCGTACGGCCTCACGGGGCCGGTCCCAATTCGAACCGCGGAGGCGAATGGAGTTGTGCGGGGCTGGTCCCGACATCATACTCACCAATCAGCTGGGCAGGAGGCGGGCCGACTGAATTTGGACGTCGGGCGGTGACCGCAACACGCAACGGCACGCCGGGCGGTGACGTCATCGCGCAACACCACGCGCAAGGCGTACGCCGTCAAGATCGCTGCGTACGACGTTGAGACGCTGCGTACGTCCTCAATGCGGCTGTGGGTCGACAGGCCGTTGGCGGCGGAATTTTTGGACAGTCAGTTTTTTGGAGCCCCGCGCAATGTCGGGACCAGCCCCGCACAACTCCATACGCCTCCGGCGATCGAAGTGGGACCGGCCCCACGAGGCCGTACCGCTCAAGCGACCACGTTAGGTTGCGCTAGCCGCATGCAATCGCATGCTGGTGGGTCAGGCCCTTTACTGATTTTAGATGATCAGCCATGATCATATTGAATGGCTATGCTGGCTTGATGGGCCGAATGGCCTACTCCTGCACCTATTTTTCTATGTCTAAACACCTATACTTGCCATTCAATCGTATTACCACTGCAGAGTCTGATCACTAACATGAGGGGTAGTCAGTCAAGAGTCTTTTCCCAGGGTAGGGACAGCCAAAATGAAAAGGAACAGGTTCAGTGGGAAAGATTTAATGGGGATCTGAGTGATAGGTTGTTCACACAAAGGATGTGTAGGAAAGAACTGCAGATGCTGGTTTTAACCAAAGATAGACACAAAATGTCGGAGTAACACGACAGGTCAGACAGCATCTCTGGGGAAAAAGAACTGATATTCCAATCCGTTTAATATCCCCCTATCTTGTCAACCTCTGTTCTGATCATTTAGAAACTTTCTCCCACTATCATGGAAGACATTTACTTTGCTTGTTAAAGGGAAAATCTAGTTTTGATGATCAAGCCTTTTGAAATTAGCAGCAAATTAATGAAATGTGATCTTATTAAAAATCCTAGTAAACAAAGCAAAGAGAACCACGATGAAGCAGACTTCATTACTGAAAACAGCACCAAATGAAGAGGAGCGGAAAATTATACATGAGATTTTCCTGGAAACTCTTGATGACAAGTGAGTGAATCTAATGTCAAGTATATCGCAATGCTCCCCCCCCCCCCCCCCCCCCCCCCCCAAATACTCTACATCCTCCTCTGGTTCATTTGACAGCTTCAATAGTCTCGTATACTCCTCCATATCATTGGAATTCCAATTTAAATCATGTCTTTTTCCTCACTTTATCACTTGAAGACTGGAACCAAAGCCTCCGGCTGCCTTCTTGGAGCTTCCTGTGAAGCTGGTTGGTGTTTCATCTCTCAGTGCCTTTTTAGAATTTGATTTTGTGTGTGCATGATTTGAGACTCATTAACGATTCTTCGGGTGGCTTGACATCAATCTTCCATGTATTCTGCTTCCTTGTCTGTAGAGTGTCATTGTGCTTTTTATATTAATGTAGCAATGTTACAAAATTTTGAGATTTTAAAAATCAAGTCTGCAATTTATCCCATCAGATAAAGCATACAATGAAGTTTAATTTGACACCAAATTCACTTTCATATCTTCAGTATTAAAAATGTTATGGCTATTTTCATACTCAGAAATTAGCATCTTGTTCCCTATTGCTTTTCCATTGACTTAACACAAAAGTTGTGATCAAGGACAGTCAAAAGCCCATAACTTTCTTAAAAATTAAGAGAACTGAAAGAAATTTTCAGTTATTATAGATTGAAGCATTCTGAAACTAATATGAAACAATCTTACTTGGATGACCTGAAATTAAAGCATATAATTAGTTAGTTACCCAATTATAGCTAATTACATAATTCAATTACTAGATCTAAACATCTATCCATTTCTTAAGAGAATATTAACATTTTTTTCAAAGCCTAAGTGTCCAAATAGCATTCACACATAAATTAATGGGCATTTTAAACAGCTTGCGAGTGGGTTTTTCTGGAACGTGATGGATTGGAATGTTGCGGTTGCGGTGAATTTAAACCCAATATCGGCAGGAAAAACACATATGGGGAATAAATCACCGTTTCGCAACATGAAATATTGATTAAAGTCATCTTAACAAGCAAGTTTATATGAAAAAATAAGCAGCTTTTCTTTACCTGTCCCCTACGTGAAATCCGTCCCCGTTGTCAGCGTTCACGGCATTAGGAGCTCATTTTTATTTAACTGTAGCGCTGAAATAGTCGGGTGATTTAAAAAAAAAAATTAATTAACTTACCGGCAGTCGGAACGAATCTCCAGAAATAGCTCGCACTCCGAGAAAATATAATTCCGGTGGCAAGGGAATTTGCCCCTTATTCTACCCCTTATTCTTAAACCGGATTTTAACCCCGCCCCCCCCCCCCCCCCTTAAAGGCGCCAATGTCGCGCACACGGCCAGTGACAGAACTGCAGCGCCACTGAAGGTAAGTTTTGTAACATACCTAATTAATGGCTGAGATGAAGGGTCCCAAAATGTAACGTTGACTGTCCCATTTCCATCCACAGATGCTGTCTGCCTACTGAGTTCCTTTAGAGCTCTCCTCTTGTGTTGTGTATTAGGCTTGGTCTGCTGTTTGGGCAGGCTTCGAATAGGAGCACGATAGACTGATGGGGTTAAGTAATTGATAGAAAAGATACCCAGGATGTTATTTAGGTGATTGTCTTCATAAACCTTCTTTGTTTTAGGACTATAAGCTTCAGCAGTCGGATTTTACCAATTAATTCAGTGTGGATGGAGGATACAAAACTCAAGAGTCTGGAAATCTGCCACCCACAGGTATGTGATGCAATGCATGGTGCATTCTTTATAGAAGATTGAAACACATTTCATGGTACAACCTGTTACATTGTGCTGAAATGGGCATGGCAGAGGAATAAATATTATTTCACAATTGAAGTATCATTGTTCTTGCATATCTTTTGTATTGGCCTCAAAAAGATCATTACCACATTTAAGCTTAATGGGTAGTAGAAACCTTCAATGTTACACCCAGTTAACCATTGCACTTTGCGTATATAGGCAGTAAGCAAGAGGGCATTACCATTAAACTTTCAGGCATAGGGAAACGTACACCACCACCCAAAGGATTCTCTGATAAGCATCATGTAGCAAGGCCAATCTTCCTTATCATTGTCAGTCTGTTTTCTACTGATTTTTAGGTCCAATCAAACTCTCGATTGAACTTTTCTTACATAGAACATAGAGCAGTACAGCACAAGAATAGGCTCTTTGGCCCATAATGTCTATGCTGAACATGATGCCATCTCTTACCTACCTGCACATAATCCATATCCCTCCATTCCTGCATTTGCATGTGCCTATCCAAAAGTCTCTTATAAGCCACTATCATATCTGCGTCAACCGCCAGCATGTTCCAGGCATTCACCACCCACTGTGTGTTAAAAAGAATGACCTCGCACATCACCTTTACACTTTGCCCTTCTCACCTATAAGCTATGCCCTCTAGTATTTGATTTTTCCATCCTGAAAAAAATGTTCTGACTGTCTACCTATTCTATGTCTCGCATAATTTTATATACTTCCATCAAGTCTACACGCAACCTTCGGCATTCTAGAAAGCATAATCCATGTCTGTCCAACCTCTCCCTGGAGTTAATAGCCCCTAATCCAGGCATTGTTCTGATAAATTTCCATTGCATCCTTTCCAAAGCTACGACATCCTTCGTGTAATGGGACATCGTGTTTGGCACAAAGGGCCCCTTCCTGTGCTGTACTTTTGTATATTAAATAAAGGAACTAGATTAGCTACTCATTTAAGAAGGAACTGCAGATGCTGGAAAATTAGCTACTCTCCTGTCGTTCGGGTTCTCGCCTGTGACTAGAGAAGATGCAGAGATCTTCATCAAGGCTCCTGCAATCTCCTACAGTCAAAGTGTATGCTGGTTGACAATTTCCTAGTCATAAAGTGTATGCTGACCCATCCACACTAGCCCCATCTGCCTGTGTTTGGCCCAAATCTATCTACATCCTATCAACGTTCCTGTCCAAATGTTTTTTCTTATATATTGTGACAGTATCGGTCTCAACTACCACCTCTGACAGGTCGTTTCATATACCCACCACATTTGTGTTTTTTTAAGTTGCCCCTCAGGTTCCTATCAAATCTTTCCCCCACTTACCTTAAACCCATGTTCTCTACTCTGGCCAAAAGACAGTGCATTTACCCAATCTATTCCTCTCGTGATAATATGCACCTCTATCAGATCACCCTCCCCCTCCTGCGTTCTTAGCCTGCTCAACCTCCGCCTATAGCACAGATCCTCAAGTCCTGGCAGCATCCTCATAAATCGTCTCTACACCCTTTCCAGCGTAACAACATCTTTCTTGTACCTGTTTTGAAGGTGGATAGCCACAGGGGTCACCTGCATTCCCTGTCTGCTTCCCTTCCTGGTGGTCACCCACCTAATCTCTTTGATCGTGGGCATGATCACCTCCTTGTACCTTATCCAAGAAGCTCTCATTCTCCCAGATTGTCCTGAGGTATTCCAGCTGCAGCTTCAATTTCCCAGCATTGTCTTTAAGGAGCTGCACCAGGACACAATTCCCACCGGTATAGTCATCAAGGGTGTCAACAGTTTCCCTGACTTTTTCAAATTCTGCAGGAGGAGCTCTGCACCAACTTGCCTGCCATCATCACAGCACTGAACCAAGAAGGACAAAATAAATCACACTATTTCCTTGTGTTCCTATCCACCACCGCATCAGCTTCCTTGCCAAAGGCTCCAGAGCCAAAGACACACAATTGCTCTGCTACACCTTGCCTTATTTTTATTAGCTGCTGAATTAGCCAATTTGGATGCTCCAACCAATCCGTTGGTTACCTTTAAATTGTCCCGCATCTCAAATTTGCTGGACAATTTTTAAAAGTTCAGCAGAGTATTCCTCTGCTGAACTTTTAAAAATTCTCCTGCACTCTTCCAATACTGAAACAAAATGGCAGCTCTGCTTACCTTTTAAAATCTTCTCATGTCCCAGCTCTCTAGTTAGCTGGCTTCAGCTAACTTGCCTCAGCTCTATTCTTGCTTCTCAATAACATGTGATAAATTCCATCAGGTCTTGGGGATTTATTCACCTTAATGCTCTTCAAGAACTCCAACAGCATCTTAATCTCAAATTGCACTTGCATATTAGTATACTCCACACAGATTTCACTGTCCTTCATGTCCTCCTTGGTGAAAACTGTAGATTGATGTTGCATGTTAACCAATCACACACCAGCCAGCATCCCTAACCACCCCACTGTAATACTTATACTAACACTAGTTTCCCAGCACAGACAGTTGGAGCAGCCAGGATGTACTGACAACTAATCATCCTTCATGCTGTTTAGTTTCAGTGCTGATTAAAGATGTATTTGAATCACGTACTGAGTCTGGAGGTCATTTACAAAAACGAATGCAAAGTACATGCTTATTAGATCACCTACATCCCCAGCCTTCCCTCCTTTATCCTTGGGCGGTCCTACCTTCTCCCTGATTACTCTCTTGTTTCCAATGTAGATATAAAAAGCCTTGGAATTTTCTTTAATCTGACTCGCTAAATCCATTTCATGGCCCGTTTTGACCCTTCTAATTTCCCGCTTGAGTTCTTGCCTCCTTTCTTTATATTCCACTTGCCCTGGCTGATGCTATCCTTTTCAACTTTGCATGGGCATCTTCAACTTTACAACCTCTTTGGTCATCCAAGGTTCCCTTACTTTGTCATCTATATCGCTCCTTATTGGACCTTTAAATGATTCATATGTATCAAATGTGGACTTGCCCAATAGCAATTGTTACCAGTGTACCCTCCTCACCTGCCTAATAGCGTTGTACCTTGCCTTACTCCAATTTAGTACCAACCTGCAAGGTCCAGCCTTCTCCCTATTTAAAACAGTCTTAAGACTTATGGAGTTGTAATCACGAACCTGAAAATGCTAATTACCCAACATAAGGTACAGAATGTCCCCTTCTCGGGTTGGCCTATCCACAATTTTTTTCAAGAAACCCTTTGAATACGTCCGACAAATTCTGTCCCTTCTAAGCCTTTGGCACAGCAAGTCCCAGTCAAGATTGGGAAAGTTAGTCATCTACTAAAAGAACCCTGTTACCTTGGCATCTTTCAGTAATCTGTTATCTGTTCCTCTCCTGCTTGCTTTTGGGGGACCTATAATAAAATTCTATTAGAGTGCTTTCACCTTTCTTATTTCTATGCTCCACCCATATCACCTCAGTAGTTGAACCCCTCAGAATATCCTCTCAGCCCTGCTATGACATTCTCCCTGATTAGTAGTGCAAATCTTCCACCTCTTTTGCCTCTCTCTCAACCACGCCTCAAATATTGAAATATTAAACATTCGGCTGCCAGTATAATGCCTGTATGAGGAAAGTCACCAGCATCTGAGACAGTTTTGCATCTATGTAGAACTTACATTTACACAGGATTATTGTAAAAATTCTTGGATTTCGAGTAATCTATCAAGCTTGACTGAATTCAACAGTAACTTCATTTTAGTGGCATCAAAAACAAGAGGACATTGGTTTAAGGTGAGAGGAAAGAGTTTTAACTGGGATTTGAGGTTTTTTTTTTGTAGAGTGATTGATACCCAAAACTTACTGCCAGAAGAGGTGGTCAGATCAGTTATAATAAATGTTTAAGAGATATCTGGACTTACTTTAGTAGGCAAGGTATGAGATTAGTGTAGATGAGCAAAAAGCTCAGCAAGGACATGATAAGCCAAAGGGCCATATCTATGCTGCACAACTCTGAATTCTATCCCCACACTTACTTTGCTGGTGTTGTTAATGGATCAAGTGGACATGGGTGGAGGGGAAGGATTTCAGAAAGGAGGAGGACGGGGACTCAGTCGTCCTCCTGGATCGCTGGTCTTATCTGCTTGTGTCTATGTTCAGCAGTTCACCTCTCCCTGAGCCCAGGTGTACCCAGCTCCATATAGGGGAAACTCCACCCTATTCATGACAATGTGCCAACCTCACCCGTTCAATCTCAAAAACGGCACCACATAACTTAATTAGAGCAATGTTTGCTCCCAGCTCACGTCATTGTTGACTGGCCTTGGTTATGATTGGAGATAGACATAAAATGCTGGTGTAACTCAGCGGGTCAGGCAGGATCTCTGGAGAAAAGGGCCGGGACCCTTCAGGTTGAAGTGGGGTTTCAATAATTTAACATTTTCACCTAAATCCTAACATCCCCGGCGTGTTACATTATTTCATCCCCCCTCCCCTGTCTCCTTTTCGACTTCTCATCATCTGTCCATGCAGTAGTGTCTCGTATGGTATTTCAATGGCCTCCCTTATTCACTCTCTCTGCTTTCCCTTGATTACTAACTGGAGTCTAACAAGTGGAGCCTTAGTGGAGCTGGGACTGAAGTGGTGGAGAGCTACAATTTTGATGCCACGAGTGAGAACAAACTGCTGGAAAAACTCGGTGGGTCAGGAAGCATCTGTTGAGGGAAATGGACAGAAGATGTTTTAGGTCAGGACACTCCTTCACTTTGTCACAGTATTTGAACATTGGAGCACCGGCGAAGTGAAATGTGTAAGGAGTGCACTGGCAGGTTGATGGTGTCAGTTTGGCAAAATTACTTATTTTTTTAGAAGGGTTCCAATGACAATGGAAATGTGAGCTTTTGTATAAACACACCACGGTGACATTTCCCTTTTCTTAAGTAAACGTGCAGCTAGAGCTGTTTGTAGAATGATACTGAATAATGACAATGTGCCAAAACCTGTTTTGTCTGAAGCACTTGCAGATACTCTTTACCCATATTTAGTGATGCTTACCACAAGCACATGACAATTGAACTGCCTGATCCATTTGGGATCAAAAAAGTACTTGCAGAGTCTTGTAGTTTCATGTGGCATTCTGTGAAGGACTGAGGTGAAATTTGTCATTTTTTGTAGATACGTCCAGTGGTGCTGGACCCAAGAAAAAATAGTAAAACTCAAAGCAATGCTATAAAATAACTCAAGCCAAGAAAGGCACAAGACACTATTGCAACATTGGAAACATTTCTTTCCAGGAATAATCCCAGTGTTAACTGTGGACTATTTTCAGAAAATAATGCCCATTATTGTGTTATTGTGAAGTTCAATTCATAGTTGTTACAGAATAGAAACAGTCACTTCAGCCCAACGGCCATCCCAATTAAGATGCCGACCTGAGATAGTCCCATTTGCCTGTTTTTGATGTATCCTCTATTCATTTCCTATCCATGTACCTGTCCAAGGGTATTTTAAACGTAAGTATACTTCTCCATACACCCTCCTGACCGCTCGTTCCATTTATCAGTCATCCTCTGTATGGAAAACCTGACCCTTGAATCCCCTTTAATTTTTTCCCCCCTCACCTTAAACCTATGCCCTCAAGTTTAAGACTCCCCTACCCTAGGAAAATGACTGGCTATTTACCGCATTTATGCCCTTCATGATTTTATAAACCTCCATAAGGTCACCCCTGATACCCCTTCACTCCAAGGAAAACAGACCCAGCGCATCCAGCATCTCCTTGTATGTTAAGCCCTTCATTCCTTCATTTATGTGTTCACTGGGAAAAAAGGTTTTCAGATGGGTCTCCAGTCTCTTTCCTCTTCGTTAAAGATTACTTTATTGTAATGCTGAATTTTTGGTCCTCTGTTACAAATTTGTAAAAATAAGCGTACAATGCTTCAGTGGGGCTTGACCGGATGCATTCGAAAGAGTTAGATAGAGCTCTTAGGGCTAGCGGAATCAAGGGGTATGGGGAGAAGGCAGGAACGGGGTACTGATTGTGGATGATTAGCCATGATCGCATTGAATGGCAGTGTTGGCTCGAAGGGCCAAATGGCCTACTTTTCACCTATTGTCTATGTATCTACGTATCTAATGTGCTTGTGGTGTAATAATTGGCACACTTCAACACACAGCTGGAATATTGCACCCTCTGCACTCACATGGTGATTATGTTTATTGTTTGTGTTGTGTGTGGAAGCTGTACCGATGCCCTGTGTTACACAGTATTTGCAGAAACAGACCATTTGGCCTATGGTATATGACATGATATCCATCATAATCCTTTTGTATAACCATGCCTAATTTACTTGAATTGCTCTCTGTATTAATCTGCTTTGGAACCGAGCCAGTCTTATTTTCTTTTCCATTTGCCTTCTAGAGATTTCATGCACCACTATTCAACTCTCCTTTACACCCTCCTGAATCCAAACTGTAAACATTTGATTCTTCTGGACCTTCACTTTTTTTGCCAACAAACAACGTTTGATTCCTTCTGTGCCCTCTTGTCACCTCTGGGCTGAGAGGCAGCGGAGTGCTTCTGTGAGCACCATCCCCACACTGTATTGGTGTAGGGTGCATTCAATCTTGACTCCAATCTGCCTAACTTTGCCAATCTCCTTCACTTTCCGCTCACTGATATCCAGCTATTTCAGCCTCTCTGCTATCAGGAAAGTGGTTCAGTAGAGGCACAAGAGACCACAGATGCTGGAATCGGAATAGAAAAAACAAACTGCTGGAGCAACTCTGCCGGTCAGACAGCATCTGGAGGCAAACGTTTCAGGTCAAGACTGATAGTGTAGGGGGGTTTGCCAGTGTAAAGAATGAATGGGAAGGTTGAGGCAGAGGCTGGGAGGCAATAAATGGAACCAGGTGAAGATGGGGCTGATGGAGCAAGGTTGGGGAGCAGATCATTGAGTTTGGAGAGAGCAACTGGGGGGAGGCGAGATGTGGAGACAACATAGATCTGTAGGAAGCTGATAGGTGGAACCAGAAAAGGGAAGGATGATGGGCAGATGGACATCAGTTGAGTTGTGAATAAGACTTTTTGTCTGTGAACTTGCTCTGAGTCTTTGGTCTCTTTCCCCTTAATAATGCGTCATGTTATTTTGGCATCAGTTGCCTCTTCCACAAGCAGTGTGGTACTTATCATTCAAATATTGGGCTATCCCATTACTTCTCCAACAGTTTATTCTTTAAGTAGCTTATTCCACCATCCTCGTTGCTATTTTCCAATGGCAGCTGTTACCTGAAAATATTTCTTACCTGACCTGTTTTCCTCTTTCAGCCTCTTCAAGTAACTTTCATAAATCATAACATACTTGTGAGTTCACATTGCTGGATCTCTTCCTACTCCATCTCCATGTAAATTCCCCTGGCTGTATTTACAACCTCCTCATAGTTAGCATGCATGTACAGCAGGCAGTGAAGAAAGCTAATGGCATGTTGGCCTTCATTGGGAGAGGATTTGAGTTTAGGAGTAAGGAGTTCCTACTGCAATTGTACAGTGCCCAGGTGAGACCGTACCCGGAGTATTGTGTGCAATTTTGGTCTCCTAATTTGAGGAAGGACGTTATTGCTATTGAGGGAGTGCACCTTAGGTTCACCACGTTAATTCCTGGGATAGCGGGACTGATATATGATGAAAGAATGGGTCGACTGGGCTTGTATTCACTGGAATTTAGAAGGATGAGAGAGGATCTTATAGAAACATAAAATTCTGAAAGGATTGAACAGGATAGATGCAGGAAAAATGTTCCCAATGTCTCCAGAACTAGGGCTCACAATCCAAGAATAAGGGGTAGGGCATTTAGGACTGAGACGAGGAACAACATCTTCACCCAGAGAGTTGTGAATCTGTGGAATTCTCTGCCACAGTAGGCAGTGGATCCAATTCACTGGATGTTTTCAAGAGTGTTAGATTTAGCTTTGAGGGCAAAAGGAATCAAGGGATATGGGGGAAAAAGCAGCAACGGGGTACTGATTTTAGATGATCAGCCATGATCATATTGAATGGCGGTGCTGGCTCGAAGGGCTGAATGGCCTACTCCTGCACCTATTTTTATATGTTTCATTGACTCACTTCTCTGCTCCCTCGGACTCAATAACTGGTGTCACCTCTGATCGCTTTCCTGTTCATCTCTCACCTTTTATTTTAATGGTACCTTTTTACAAGTTGCCAGAATTATTAAAACATTCTTTGTACAACTTTTTTTTAGAAAGAAATGAGAAAGAAAGAAGTATCGAAGAGTAAAGAATAGTCTAGTGAGTGTAGTGCAAAGAAAGAAATAAGTGAGAAAGTGAAGCAGAAAGGAGATTGCCACGTCACAAGTCAATATATATATATATATATATATATATTTATATTCTTAATCATTTTTCACTCAAACCCAGAGTTTTTAATTTTACGATGTTATTACACCCCATGAACCCACAAAATCAATAAATGGAGACCAACTCGTTAAGAATTGGTCTTTTTTTTCTATTAGGAGGAGTCTCATTTCTTCCAAATGGGCCGTTTCCAACATATTACCAATCCACATTTTGAGTGTTGGTATAGTAGCCTTTTTCCAGAATGTGAGTATAAGTTTTTTCGCTATTATTAAACCATAATTGAAAAATGAGATTTGGGATATATTTAATTTGTTTCCATCTCCTAATACTCCAAAGATAATCATTTCCATGCTAGGTTCAATTTTTATCTTAAATAAACTAGTGAATATATCAAATATATCACACCAAAATCTTTGAAGTTTTGTGCAAGAAACGAAAGAATATTTTAGTAACAAGTTCGGTCAATAAAATTCCTAGCTCTTGTCCCTCCTTTTCTCCTACAATCCTCAAGTTCTGTCTCCTTGATCTAGCTTCGAAATCTTGAATTTTATCTGTCAATTTATTCAATTGCTCCCGATTGACCCCTTGTTCTTCTTTCAGGGTCGATATTTCCCGAGACATCTCACGTATTTCAACCTTCATATCTTCTATCGACTTATCAACTCCTTCACTCAGTTCATCAAATTTCTTATTATAATCATATTCCATTCTCACAAATTCCTGAGTTGTCCTCTGCTCCAAATCCGACAGCTGTTGCTTGAAAAAGTCAAACTGTTCCTTTGATTCATCACGCGCAGCATCTATTTTCTTGGAGAGATTAACCTCCATCTTAGATAACTTGTTCTCAAATGTCTTATTCATGTTAGTGAGCATTTTGGAGAATTCCTTAGTGAGATCTGTGGTAAGATCTTTAGTAAGATTAACTCTTAACGTTTGTTCCCATTGCTTCATCTCTTTCTCCTTTTCTGTCCCTTTTGACTCTCCTTTTGTAGCCATTTCAGATACTGCTTGTTGAGAATCAAATTCTTCGTCTGAGCTTTCAGTTGCCGTTTGGAGGGCTGCTAAATCTTCTTCCAGCCGGAGTCTGATAGTCGATTTCTTTAGTCCCTGTTGATGTTTTCTCTTTTTCATCTACAGGTCCTATTAAAACTCACAAATTTCTCGACACTGTATGCTGCTATCACTCCCACGACACCAAGCAGCCGCCGGTGGAAGTTTTTAAATCAGTCCCAACTTTAGAAACAGCTTTTTACACGATTTTAGCAGGAGCTGAATTCAATGCTGCACCTTCACCACTTCATGGTGCCACCGGAAGTCCCTGTTCTCCCCATTCATAACATTAATTTGGCTTTCTCAAAAGTTCAAAATCTCTAGCCTTTGGCCCTTAATTCAGAACACTTCTGCATCCACTGATCTGTTCTATCGCACGCTCATCCATCCACGACTCCTCTGTGTCCCACTTCAGCAATTTGTCTCTGACTCTCAAATCTCCAATATGTTAAAGGATCTCACAGCCATCTTTTTCACTCTTTACGATTCTTCACTCATGTTTCTGATTCTCTCCGTCTCTGGAGTTCCTTGAATTATTTTCTCTGCCCTTGCCCTCAACTTGCATCTTTTTTTTTCGGGAGTCCTGGGTCCTAACTCCTAATTGCTTTGACTCTGTTCCCACCAAAGGGTTCTCTGCCCCTCTCCGACTGGTTCTCTCCCTTCTGCCTCATGTTTTCATTACCATGCGCATCTTATCAGTTTGAGAGAGAGAGAGAGAGGTCTTTTGATTGATAGTTTCTTTATTGTTGAAGAAAAACTAAGATATTCATCCAACCTTCTTCTTTGACTTGTACACTTTAATCTTCGTCAAACTCCAGCATGTCGCTTAGAAACGTTAGAAATCTTCGCAGAGCTCCACATCTTCTTTCGCGTGGCGTGCACAGCCTAAAGTTGTAGGACAACTTGTTCTATTTGATCTTCTGTTTGTGCACGTCGAGTTGATTGCATTAGTCGAAACAGGGCGGACCAGATGAAGTTGCAATCTTCCACCCCAGAGCTCCACATGATCAAATGATATTCCTTCTCGCCATGCTTCCTCCGAACTTAACTAAAAAGCCAACAGCTTCTGCGCAAGAATCCCAGCCGCAAACACGCCTCTGACTACGTAATAAATCCCACCCACATAATTGCAGGCAGACAAAATTTAAAGGCAAATGCCATAATTTATGACACACAAAATTAAGCCAAATGGCCACTACATCTCTGTCTCTCTTTCTCTCTCTCTGGCAGCATCTCTGGAGAGAAGGAATGGGTGATGTTTCGTGTCGACGCCCTGATTGAAATTCTTACTTGCAGCAACACGACAGATATGTAAACATAGTACTCAGTAAACACCATAATAAACAACAACATGTTCCAAAATAACAGTGTAAAAACAACAACAACGCCCCAAGTCCCAAGAGCATTTAAGGCAATTTGGAGTTTAGTCAGAGTGTGTTGAGTTCAATAGCCTTATGGTTGTTGGGAGGAAGCTGTTCCTGAACCTAGATTTTACAGTATTCGGATTCCTATACCTTCTTCCCAATGGAATTACATGAGAGCATGGTCAGGATGGTGTGAGTCCTTGATGATGCTGGTAATTATGTAATACAATGTGAAGCCATTGCTGTGCCATATGGAGTGTCATGTGAAAGAAAGATTTACTCAATTCATAGTTGCCTCCTCAACAATGATGTTAAGCGATGATGCTTCCTCTTTTGGGTTTGCACGATCACAACTATTGTTTTTCATTATGAACTGTATTGTAAAGTATATGTTCAAATATAAGTAAAGGTGTAACAATGGTATGTATTCATTTACCTCCCTTGCTTTTGATTCTCTAGGAATAAATGAAACTGTCTGGGAGAAATTTCTAAGTGCTTTAACTGGAGGTCATTTTCAACGTCTAAGTCATTTCTTGAGCATCGCCATAAAGCTCCTATTTGGTATTTATTTATTAGTGTCACGTGTACTAAGGTGCAGTGAAAACCTTTATGTATAGTGTGAAGCTTGTATAGTATGATTTGCATATTATCCAGGCAAATCTTACTGTATCGGGTAGTGCAAAAAAAAGTGCAGAATATTGTATTACATTTACAGAGGAAGTGCAGATAAAAACGTGCAAAGGCCTCGACGATGTAGAATGAAAAATTGGGAATCGGGATCCTATTATTTATAATAAGTTAGTTCTGATTCTACTGTTGATGTTCCTGCTCCTATGCTGTCTTAGTTAAGAAGCACTACTTTGTCTTATTGTTTAACTGAATAACATTTATTTAGTAACTTAATTACTAGAAATTCTTGATATTCTCTTAAAAGTTGAGATGTTCTCATTTCTATTGAAGTATTATTGAATGGGTTACACCTTGTGGGTAAAGAAGTTTTTTTTTAAAACCAGGAGCGTAACATTTTCAACAAAATCTTTGGCGGATTTCTGATGAGGAAAGCTTTTGAATTAGCATGGGCAACTGCTTGTGTCTATGGGTAAGAACCTTATTTCCCTTATATATTAAATGCAAACAATTGTACTAAAGTCTTCTGCAGCTGGACTTCATGCTTGTACACTGGTTTTCCCTATCCCAGTGTATTACTAATGCTGCTGCTTTATTTGACTGATTTTATCTTATTTCTCCAGATAATTAAATGAACAATTGTAATGCATCACAGATTTGCGCACTTCGTCATAGGTATCCAATATCGATAGTTTTTCAAGGTCTAACTTCAGAGTCCATGTTGTGGGCAGCACTCTCTCTCTACGTACTGACATTTCAAAAGGTCCTTTAAATGGAATTCTTTACACTGGAGGGTTATGGAGGCTAAATCATTGGAAGTATTTCAAGGAAAGTAGATACATTTTTTAAACGTGGGAGAATTGAGAGCTTTGGGGAAGTGGCACAGAAGGGATGAAGCTTGAAGCAGATGAGCCATGACCGTAATGAATGATGGGGCATCTTGAGGGCTTGAGTAGCAGCCTCCTACTTTCTCGTGAAGCGGTAAATGGTGGGGGTGTGAGGCTGTGAGGATAACCTCTTGGTGTGCAACGCTGCATGTATCTTGGCTCTGCTTATGTGCTTCTCTCAACAGCTTATTCAGAGAAGCTTTGGGGAGACTAAGAAGTGTTTCCTCTTGTGCACTCTGTATAGCATTGAAGAAAACAAGGCAAGAAAAAGGGAGAATTTACCTTGTGTGACTTAAGAAATGTTATATATCCTTGATGATGTATTTGGTTTTACATTTTAATTTCTCAAATTCTTAATTTTAGGGGTTCAAGGCCTTCTGCAGCTGCTGTAGATGATATTCTTTTTCAAAGGCCAGTTGAGATTGGTGCCCTGCTGTACCTTTCAGCACAGGTAATGTATGCCCTTACAGCTAGAAATGCTCTTTTTGATTTGTCATTCTTTGCTGTCTTCTAGGTAGTTTGGCACTGAACTCTATTTTATCTCACTAAATGCCCTCTCCCTCCCCATCTGTTTCTCATCTATCAGTTCTACACCCCATAAACCTTAATTGGTCAAGTCAACTAAACATTCAGTTTAATAACTATGTGATACTCTTTTTTAGTAAAGCAGTATTTCATCTTGATACAAGGAACTGCAGGTGCTGGTTTGCAAAAAAAAAAGTGCTGGACTAACTCAGTGGGTCAGGGAGCATCTCTGGAGAAAATGGATAGGCTACATTTCACGTCGGGACTCTTCTTCAGATTGATTGTAGTAGGTGGAAGATAGCTGAGAGTTAGGGGCAGGACAGAGCTTGGCAAGTGATAAGTGGATACAGATAAGAGGGGTTTTGATTGGCATATGCTCAAACGAAGGCCAGAGATGAAAAAAGGTAGAAAGATAAAGGGGAGAAAAGCATGAATTGTGAAGCCAAGGAACGAACTTACACTGAGCTTTATCCCATTTTGAATGCGGTGGGTGGTGCGGTGAAAGGTAAGGAACAGAAGTACTTTATCCTTGTTCCTTCCGGTGGACGCAAGAGCTGAATTATGGGATACAATGAAGATGTGACGGAGGTATTCATGTACAACAGCAGGGAAGAAACCACACTTACTAATGAGGTGGTCGCAGATGTCGTAAAGTGGAAAACCTAATCTTGGGAGCAGTTGCAGCAGAGAGAGAGAAATTGAGATTAGGGAATGGCGTCTTTGCAAGTGGCAAGGTGGGAGGAGATGTAGTCCTGACAACTGGGAGTTGGTGGGTTTGTGGTAGATGTCAGTCGATAGCCTGTTCTCCTGTGATGAAGACAGAGAGATTGGGATAGGGGCGGAGAGGTCAATTTAGTCTAAGTGAATTTAAGAGTAGATGGACACCCCACATGCTCTTTAACACTTCAATAACTTTCAATTCCTAGGCCCCCCCATTGCCCCATCTTAACCTTGGACATCCAGTCCATTTACATCTCCATTCCCCATTAGGAAAGTCTCAAGGTCCTCCAGTTCTTCCTTGAACAGAGTACCAATCTCTTCCCCTTAATTTGTCCTCGTCCTCAACAACTTCCCTTTTGACTCCTCTCACTTTCAAGGCTAAGGTGTAGCCATGGGCACTTACACGGGCCCCAGCAATGCCTACCTTTTTGTTGGTTATGTCAATCTGTCCTTGTTCCAAACATATTCTGGCACTATCCCTCAACTCTTTCTTCACTATATCGATGGCTACATCGGAGCTGCCCCTGTAATTGTGCAGAACTTGTTGATTGAGGATGCTGGTTTACTAAGGTATGACACAAAATGCTGGAAAGACACAATAGCAGATCAGGCAGCATCCCTGGAGAACATGGATATGTGACATTTTGGGTTGGGACTTCTTCAGACTGATTACTGGAGTAGGGAGAAAGGAAGCTAGAGGAATGGAGGAGCAGGACAAAGCATGGGAGGTCATAGGTGAACACAGATGAAGGGGTGGGTGGGGGGGTGATTTGATAGGCAGATGTTTGTACAAAGGCCAAAGATGAACACACACAAGGTGTGAGACAAAAGGATTAGAGAATTTCCAACTGTCGGCATGATATCAACCGTCTTGACTTCTCCATTCTCCAAAATCCCCCCCCTCGGAACGCACAGCCAGCTGCTCACTCAGCAACATTGTCATGAAGTCCACCAACAAGTTAGGCGCCATTGTAGTCTGGCAGGCTAACCTCTACTGTGCTGAGGCCAGCCGCCAGCTCGCAGACACCACCTCATATCTACCACTTGACCTACAGACAAACACCAGGTCATCATCTCCCAGACTGATGCTGATCACAGCACCTCTGGTGATTTGCCCTCCACAGCCTCCAACCTTATCGTTCCCCATACCCATTATTTCTGCTGCCCCACTGAACTCGTCTCCATATAGCTTGAATTCATCCTATCCCAGTTTCTTGTCCAGCCCCTTCTGACCTCCATCCAAGACGCCTTATATGCCCCTCAACTCCTCAATAACTTTTAACTTCTAGGTCCCCAATGCCTCGTCTTTACCATGGACATCCTGTCCCTCTGCACCTCCATTCCTCACCAGAAAGGTCTTAAAGCCCTCCAGTTCTTCCTCGATTTCCCACTACTAACGCTCTCCTCTGCATGGCAGACCTTGTCCTTGTCCCCAGCAACGTCTCTTTCAACTCCTCTCACTTTCTCCAAGTTAAAGGTATTGCCATGGCGTCTCGCAAAGGGCCTAGCTATGTCTGCTTTTTTGTCAGTTATGAGTAGTCCGTGTTCTAGACATACACTGACACTGCCCCACAATCTTTTTCTCTGCTACATCAACTACATTGGGGTTGCTTTCTGCACCTGTGCAGAACTCACTTATTTCATTAACTTCAGTTAATTTCTTTCTAACCCTGCCCTCAAATTCACCTGGATTATCTCCAACGCCTGTCTCCTCTTTCTTTATCTCTCTGTCTCCATCACAGTTGGAATGTTACAAAATTTTGAGATTTTAAAAATCAAGCCTGTAATTTATCCCAGCAGATAAAGCATAAAAAGAACTTTAATTTGATACCTAATTCACTTTAATATATTCAGTATTAAAAAAAGTTATGGTCATTTTCATACTCGGAAATTTACATCTTGTTCCCAATTGGTTTTCCATTAACTTAACCCAAAAGCTGTGATCGAGGACAGTCAATTGACATAAAAGCCCATAACTTTCTTAAAAGAGAACTAAATGAAATTTTCAGTTATTATAGATTGTAGCATTCTGAAATGAATATGATACAACTTACTTGGATGACCTGAAATTAAAGCATATCATTAGTTAGTTATCTAATTGTAGATAATTACAAAATTGACCGTTGTGACGGAAATAGTAATAAACACCCAGATTGCCTTGAAAATTCAAAAATGTGATATTCTCAAGATCAAGACATTAATATTATTGTAACTTTAAAACAAATAGAAAATACCCAACAAAAAAATCATATTCATCATTGTCATCAAATCATCTAAATTCAATTACTAGATCTAAACATCTATCCCATTCTTAAGAAAAGGCTAAAAATATATTTTTTTAATAGCCAAAGTATCCAAATAACAAACTGATCCCATTCACACAAGAATTCGCAATATAACATGATTTTTAAATCTCGCTTTGTCATAAATTTCTATGCCAAATGGAAGGAATTTAATGTTTAATTCCCATAAATTAATCCAGAAACATCCACTCTCAAGATAATCAAAATCATTATTTTTTGCACAATACATATGACTAAAACTGTACTGTGAATATTTAGTATGAAAATATTGATCATGGATAGACAATAACACAAAATATAGATGATTTAGACGTTCTTATGACATGATTGTGCAAACAAAATAATGAATTTGATTATTTTGAGAGGGGATGTTTCAGGAATGTGATCGATTGGAATGTTGCCGCTGCCATGATTTAAGCCCCATCGGCAGGCAAGACGCGGCCGATTTGTATCGGGGCCTAAATAACATTTTTCGCATCAGCAGATTAAAATGAAGCCACACCAAAAAGCAAGATAATATGTTAAATAAACGACATACCTTTTGTTTTGTACTGCACTTGCGATCTGTGATGTTGAAGGCATTTTTAGTCGCGTTTAAGTTCAATCCAGCGATGTAATCGACCGGCAAAAAAAAAAATACGGCGGCGGGATCGCAGAACGGATTTTCTTCAACAGCTAGCAGTCCGAGCAAATTCCTCTCCGACAACCAATACAAACCTGCATTTTAATCCCCGCCCCCCCCCTCCCCGAAGTCGCAAGCACGGGCAGCAGGTAGATCTGCAGCGCCACTGATGATAGGTTTTGTAACAACGCTAATCACGGGGGAATGACGTCTACTACAAACCTACCGACTCAGTTCTCTGGATTACACTCCCTCCCACCCTGCCTCTTGTAAATACACCATCCCCAATTCTCAATATCTCAATTTCCGCCACACCTGCACCCAAGATGAGGCATTACATTCAAGGTGATCCAAGATTACCATTCTTTAGTAAACGTGGTATCCCCTCTTCTGTCATAGATGGATCCCTCACCTACGTCTCCAGTGTCCCGTAGTTCTGGTTTTGTTCCTCCTCCCCTCAGATGGAGCAAGAATAGAGTTCCCTTGGTTCTCGCTTTTCATCCTAGCAGCCTCCGTATCCAACATATCATCCTCCACATTTCCGGCAACTCCAACATGATCTCACCACCCATTACATCTTCCCATCTCCGCTGCTGTCCAACGTCTGGTGAGACAGCTGTTCAAGTGCACTTCCTCCAACCTCAATGGGGGCTCCTGTACATCGGTGAGACTAAGCATAGACTTGGTGGCCCCTTCGCTGAACATTTGCACTCAGAAACTCTCGATTGCTAACCATTTTAACTCCCCTTCCCATTCTGGCCTTTCTGTCCTGGACCTCTACTTTGCTGGAGTGAGGCCACACGCAATCTAGGGAACAATTCCTCGTATTCCTCTTGGGTAGCTTATAACCCAATGGTATGAACATTGACTTCTCCAACTATAGGTAACCTCTTTTTCCACCCAGCCACCATATGACCTGTCTCTCCCCTCCCTTCCTCTTCCATTCTTAAACCATTCACACCTTATTAATCCTTTAGCTTCACAACTCATAACTCTCAAAACCTTTTGTCTCACGCCTATGTATTCATCTCTGGCCTTTGTCTAACCGTCTATCAAAACTCCTCCTTGCCTGTGTTCACCTATGACCTGCCATGTTTGTCCTGTCCCTCCATCCCCTGCAATGTCTAAAGGGTCCCATCCTGAAACGTCACCTACCCAATTCTCCAGAGATGCTGCCTGACACACTGAGACTGAGTTACTCCAGCATTTTGTGTCTGAACAGCACCTCATATTCTGCTTTATTAGGTTACAACCTTTAAGCATGAACATTGAATTATCCAATTTTAGGATTTTAGGTACCTACAGAGCCCCCTTCCCCCAACCTTTTTTCTCACCTCTCTTCCTTGTGCCCCACCTTCCCATGTGCATCTATTTCTCCCTTCTTCCACCTATATTCCACCTTCTGGCTTCACATTGCATGGTTTTTCTCTCCTTATTTCGCTACCTTTTATCATTTCATCTCTGTCATTTGTCCAACAATCTACAGCAAATTGTGGACGCAGCCCAGACCATCACGCAAACCTTTAATTGACTCCATTTATACCTCGCACTGCCTCGGCAACGCCAGCAGCATAATCTAGGACGAGTCGCACCCTGGCTCCTCCCTATTCTCCCCTCTCCCATCGGGCAAAAGTATAGAAGAGTGAACACTCACACTCCAGATTCAGGGAGTTTCTTCCCAGCTGTTATTAGGCAACTGAACCATCCCACCACAACTGGAGAGCAGTCCTGTGCACTGTATGTAAAATATTTATAAATGCAGTCATGAAAACTTCCATTTTATTAGCCCATAATTTTAGAGGACTTGGTGATGAGTAGGGTATTAAAAGATGAGCATTAAACATCAAGACAGAGGTTAATAGGACACCAGAGCACCCATGTCAAGAGGTGTAGGCAATGTTTTCCTAAAGGGCCCATTGTTTGAAAATGTTTAAAGAATGTAAGGAAAGTGCACAATCCATCCTGGACTATTGTACCAAAATGTTCAATCTATTATATCTGCCTTTTCCAAATAATTCTTCAGATTATTCTTTCTTCAGATTGGAGAAGGCACTCAATCCAAAATGTCACCTATCCATATTCTCCAGCGATGCTGCCTGACCCACTGAGTTACTCCAGCACTTTGAGTTCTACGCAAGATTTCAGCGTCTACCATTCCTTGTGTCTAATAGGGAAAGCCTTGTTTGATGATGCATTTTGTAGTTCCTTGCTAACTTGGCAAATAGTATTCCTGTTTGTATTACCACATCAAATAATCTTGCAAAAGGATTGTCATTTTAAAATCAAGTCAATCCCTTCAAAGGAAACCAGCAAGGTTTAACCATCTGTAGACTTGTGCTGCTGCAAGTAAGGATTTCATTGTTCTGCTTTCAGTATGTTACAATTAAACACTCTTGACTAATCTTAGCAGCACTATTCTCTTCACTCTACAGGTTTGTTATACCACAGGCAAGTACATTCAGGTCAGAGTCCACTGCACGGTTGTAGACCCAGTCACCAAAGAGCGCAATACCACCAATATCTTCCATTTCACCCTTGTCTCTGAGAAAGAAGTGATGCAAGTTTTCCCAAAGAGCTATGGAGGTAATTAATTTGTCAGGAGTGCTTCTAATTTCAGACATGTTTGGCCTTGAAGCAGTTCACATCTGTTCACAGTAGTTAAAATGCAATTACTTTATTGACAAAATGATAACAATTACCAGAAGCTATTATTAAGATTTCCCAGTCATTAAGTATATTGGTTACATTTTTGTGTTTTCAAATCACTGTCCAAATCAACGAATATTAATGTACATTATAAATTGTGAGATAGCCAGTGTAAATGAATAATACATGTGGCATGCATATCATTAGTGCTTTCCTACAGAATATGTAATTTAAAAACGTATTTGCTAAACTGCAGTAGGGCAACATAATTCATGCATATGACTGCAGAATAGACGGTACAGTAAATCCTCATTATAACGGATCATACAAGGGAGGGGGGGAATTATGTGCGTGATTGCTGATTGTCTGTTATTACCGAGAAACGTATTATAGTATGTAGTTGAAACAGAACTGCAGATGATTAATGCACAAAGGGACAGTTTTATAACCAAAATCCGTTATAAAGGGGTTTGTTAAAACTCGGGTTTACTGTATTCTCAAGGACTGATCTTTAATCGCATTCTGTTGCTGTAATTTTTTTTAAATAATGTGCATTAAAAAAAATGTATTGCTGGCGTTGAACATTTGTAATTAATTATATACCGTGGAATAAAGCTGTGGCTTTTCCTTACAGAATCTATGCTGTACTTGGATGGAAAACGACACTTTGAAGCACGATTCAACAAAAACTCAAATTGATCAATCCACCACCATTCAGTTAGACAACTCAAAAGTCTTAAGAATAAGTGGTTTGTGCATTTGCTGATAAATATACTTTATACTTTTCTAAAATATTTATTCTTTGCAGTATCTGAATTGCTCGCTAGCTTTAACGGTTTTTTTTGCACAGATACGTGTATCTAATGGGTTGCGGCAAAACGTTCACTATAGCACTCATAGCAATTTCACGCAATGCATACCAACCTTGTATTAATATTCTTTCTCATGCAGACATCAACCTAGCAAGTAGTATATGAATACTTTGGGTAATTATTGTTCAGCAATAGAAATCTTCAGCCCGTTTGATTTTTGTCTGGATTAATAACGATTAAATTGCAGGAACCACTGTTCTTGCCAATTAGTTAATTATCCATTTTGAATTCTATATACTGAGAGGTATAATTGGATTGAGTAATTCAGCCTGACCAACCAAGTACTATTAAGTTTAGTCTGCTCTTAATCATTATTCATTGGTTGAGTCCCTTCTCGCTTCGATGGGAAACCATTCAAATTAATGTGTAAAATGCATTGGCACACTTAACTGATGCTTTGCATCAATTACTTGGGTATAGAAAATAGGTGCAGGAATAGGCCATTCAACCCTTTGAGCCAGTACCGCCATTCAATATGATCATGGCTGATCATCTACAATCAGTACCGTTCCTGCTTTTTCCCCATATCCCTTAATTCCTTTAGCCCAAAGAGCTAATTCTTATGCCCCGTCCCACTTAGGAAACCTCTGGAGACTTTGCGTCCCACCCAAGGTTTCCGTGCGGTTCCCGGAGATTTTTGTCAGGTTCCCGGGGGTTTTTTCAATTTTTTGAAATAATGACCGGAACATAAAAGAAGCAGAAACCACTTTCGACCATTAGGGAGAGTGACAAAAACCTCCGGGTACCGCACGGAAACTTTGGGTGGGGCACAAAGTCTCCAGAGGTTTCCGTTTAGGTTTTCTAAGTGGGACAGGGGCATAACTTTCTCTTGAAAACATACAGTGAATTGGCCTCCATTGCCTTCTGTGGCAGAGAATTCCACAGATCCCCAACTCTCTGGGTGAAAACATTTTCCCTCATCTCAGTCCCAAATGGTCTACTCATTCTTAAACCATGACCCGTTTCTGGACTCACCCAACATTGGGAACATTTTTCCTGCATCTAGCCTGTCCAATCCTTTAAGAATGTTATGTTTCTATAAGATCCCATCTCACCCTTCCAAATTCCAGTGAGTGCAAGCCCAGTTGACCCATTCTTTCATGTCAGTCCCGCCATCCCAGGAATTAACCTGGTGAACCTACCGTGCACTCCCTCAATAGCAATAATGTCCTTCCTCAAATTAGGAGACCAAAATTACACAAAATACTCCAGGTGCGGTCTCACCTGGGCCCTGTGCAACTGCAGTAGGACCTCCTTACTCCTAAACTTAAATTCTCTGGCAATGAAGGCCAACATGCTATTAGCTTTCATCACTGCCTGCTGCACCTGCATGCTTACTTTCAGTGACTGATGTACAAGCACACCCAGGTCTCGTTGCACCTACCCTTTTCCTAATCTGATACCATTCAGATAATAATCTACTTTCCTGTTGTTGCCACCAAAGTGGGTAACCTCACATTTATCCACATTATATTGCATCTGCCCACTTATCCAAGCTATCCAAGTCACCCTGCAGCCCCATAGCATCCTCCTCACAGTTCCCACTGCCACCCAGCTCTGTGTCATCCGCAAACTTGGAGGTGTTACATTTAATTCCCTCATCTAAACTGTTAATATATATTGTAAATAACTGGGGTCCCAGCACTGAGCCTTGAGGAACCCCACTAGTCACTGCCTGCCTTTCTGAAAAAGACCCGTTAATTCCTACTCTTTGCTTCCTGTCTGCCAACCAGTTCTCTATCCATGTCAATACCCTACCCCCAATACCATGTGCTCACATTTTGCACACTAATCGCTTATGTGGATCTAAACCAGAGAAGGGAGAATTATTTTTTCTACAGCAGGAAGGGCATGGGTTCACTTGAATGTGAGATTAGACCTATGTCTAAGCAACCACTCCTCCCTTACTGTGTCCAGTACACTCTGCAAATTATATGTTTACTGAACCTTAATTGTCTACTACCATGCCTCCAAAGATCAAATTGTGAACATTTATATTGGGAAAGTGTATCAATGTCTTTAAATTGGGAAAATAAAGGTTTTTATATCACTTTTTCTGTTTTAATCATTGTGAACAATTGCTAAATCTAAAGGAGGAGAAATTACATACTCCAATTGATCTTGATACTCAGTGATCTTTTTCTATTGGCACATGTTCCAGCACAGAAGGAAACGAGGAGGAATATTATATTTTATAATTTCCTGGTTATTTTAAACCATAGTAATCACTCCAGAGAAACACATTTCAAGTCAGTTTATTGTTTCAGTCAAGTTGATTAAAAACATAGCGATTTAAAGATCTCTCTCAAAATACTTCAATTTTCCAGCTGGATCTGGAATTATCTGAAAGAAAAGAACATAATACCAGGTTAACCTTTTAAAGAGAATAATACAGGGTTTCCACTGGAAACATAAATAATCCTTTTTCCCCACAGATGCTACTTCATCTGTAACTGTTATTTTTGCTGAATACTATAATTGGCATAATAGTATCTTCAGGTTAGTTACATGGTGGCAAGGTAATTCAAAGCTGTAACAGTATATTGATAAGGGCAGTGATCTTGATCAATTCCTGTATGGCCTTTGACAGAGTCCTACACGGGAGACTGCTTCAAAAGGTTATACCTCATGAATTTGAGACTGAGGACAAACTGGGAAATTGGATTCCAAATTGCCTTGTGAATAAGAGGGATGATGAAGGTGGGGGGGGGGGGGGGGGGGGGGGGGGGGTAGTATGTGCCACCAGAATTGGTGTTGGGACCTTAGTATTTGTTATACAGAAAACCTGCGTATTATAGCCATTTGGATTATGGCAATTTGCCCTTGTAGAATTCACAAATTACCACAAAAATCGAGATATGAAATAAAATTTGCCTTTGCACTTGTGCAAAGTAAATAAACCAACAAAATTGATTTTTAATTTGTATTGACACATATGCAGATGCCGCGGCACTATTACAAAAGTCGTGATGCGGTCTGTTTTCTTGTCTATGATATGGGAATTGTCCGTATATATTAACAAATTGAATGTATGATTTCTGAGTTTACAGATACACAAAAACTGGCAGTGTTAATAGTTTATAGAATATGCCAAGAAAAAAGAAAGGTAGATAGAATTTTGTTCTAATATACAATACAATTTGGAAGGATTAATAGGAGTGGGACATACAGAATGAATGCCAGGGTATTATGGAGTATTGAGGACCTGGGGGACGTGTAGAAATCTAAAGATCTAGTGACAGCATTCATGATATCTGTATTGTGTTCTGACTAACGAAGGCAAGTGAAGGGAGGCTATAATACAACTTCATAGTACTTTATTAGCCTACAGCTGGAGTACTATGCTGTTCTGGTCATTCTATAGGAAGAATGTGACTACATCAGGATGCAAAGATTTGCTAGTAGAGTAAACCCTCATTATAACGGACCACAGAGCGGGAAATAGTGTCTGCTATTGCCAATTGTCCGCTATAACCGAGTAAGGCTTTGTCCCCCACTGACATCAATACCCGGGCACTGGGTCAAAATCCATGAGCCCAATCACTGACTGCCCAGAGGGACCTCATCACACGAACGCAGTGGCCTAAGAAGGCCGCCTGGCATCACACTGTCCAGCACAACTGGGGTATAGCAATAAGATCTGCCCCTACAGCTGATCACAAACTTTCTGAAAGTGAGAGAAAAATGGCGGCTATGGGGCATTGATGTGGTGATGTGAGGAAATCGTATAGTGCTCTAACTGAAATTCCCACAACTAGCTGACCACCCCAGTGTTCAGGGTAAAAGAGCATAGAACTTAAACATTAACTCAGTTTCTGAATTGTCCTACCACAACTGGGGAGCCGTCCTGAACTGTTGTCTACCTCATTGATGACCCTCGGACTATCTTTGATCGGACTTTACTGGCTTTACCTTGCACTGAACATTATTCCCTTATCATGTATCTATACATTGCAAATTGCTCGATTGTAATCATGTATTGTCTTTCTGCTGACTAGATAGCACACAAAACTCTTCACTGTACCTCGGTACATGTGACAATAAACAAACCTGAACTCTGTTTCCCTTCCAAAAACACTAACCTGCTGAGTGTACAAAGTTCTTAATAGCTAAAAATATATATATTTTTGTTACTGTAAGCTAAAAGTAAAAGCTGTTTGTTACATTATTTAATAGAGTTAAGTGTCGATCGAAGAGATTGCATGTCAGTTTCAATAGCTTCTGCAGTGTAACTAGCTGCCTGTGTTCTTAAAAAGACTGTTTGCTATAACTGAAATCCATTGTAAAGGTCCATAATAATGAGGGTTTACTGTTAGCTTAGGAACAGGTATTTTATCTGAGGAGAACATGGATAGGCGGAGTTTGTTATCCTAGGCATGGAAGAGGCTGAGCAGAATTTGATTAAGATATAAAATTGAGGGGCATATAGAACAGATAGCAAGAAATGTTTCTTCTCTACAGACGTGTATAAAACGTAGGAGGGCATAGCGTTAAAGTACGTAATTTGAGGATCAGTGTAGGAATTTATTCACCCAAATGGTTGGAATCTGGAACACGTTGCCCAAGTTGATGATGAAGTCATGTAGTCAATGTTTAAGTACATTGCTAAGTACTAGATTTGTCATGGTATATGTTCCAAGCCCATGACTGGAAAATGGGATTGGTATGTGTGTGTGCTCATTGGTTGGCATGGACATCATGGGATAAAGCTTATTTCAGTGCCATCATGGCAAAAGTTTCCAACAGCTGAATGGAAAGGAAATTTAATTCCCCAGATATAATGAAATTAAGATATCTGAAATACTAAATTCTGAAGTGTTATTTTTTATGGTTTTTGTTTGCTGAATTTCAATATTAAACAAGTCCTGGTTGTAGATTTCAGTGTGCTGATTTATCTTGGAGGTACCCCATTCATTATTTTGACATCTCCTCATTCTTTCAGTTGAGGTTCCAGACAAGTAATTACAATTCCCATATAGTCCCATTGATAGGAGAAAAATTGGTAACAATTGAAAGGTAAAAGGAAAGTTTTAAATTTCGGGATTATCTGATCAGCACGGCAGAAATATGGAATCTAATCCATAGGATTTGAGGTAACTCATTCGAGGAGATGTTACAAAGCAAGGCTTTATGCAATAAATGAGAGGAAATCGTGTGGTGTAGAGGGACCTTAAGTATACAGTACGTCCTCAGATTCTGAAAGATAGAAGGGGTCAAAAGCAATGAGATGTTTGCCTTTTAGTTGGGACATGCAGTGCAAAAGGAGGTTGTAATACTATAATATTACTAGTTAATATAGCTTGCAGTTCTCAGTATACTGGAGGAACGATGTGACCGCACTGGGGAAGGGCAGAGGCCATTGCTGAGACCAGAAAATTGTAGCTGCAAGAAAAAATTAGTTCAGCTGGCGTTGTTTTCTTCAGAACATAAAGGGAGGCTGAAGGAATATTTGATGGTGGTGAATAGAATTATGAGGTGCCTATCTGGAATAAATTATGACTTAAACATCAGTGATTTAGCAATTAATTAAATAAATTTGTATTAGAAATCAATATTTTTTTTTATTGTGGAGGGTGGTGGAACTGGAATTACCAAGAGCTCCAGTTCAGATTTTTCCTAAAGTTGATAGCATTTAATGCCTATTCTCACAAAACTCTTTCCTTAAATCTGAGAGCATGAATTAATGAGAGTCCGTGCTATATAGCACAAACAGGCCTTGCAGCTCAACTAGTACATGCTGACCAAGCTGCGTAACAGCTGCCCAATTTCCATTGGTCTGGCCCATATCCATATACCTGTCCAAATGTATTTTAAATGTTGTAATTGTACCTGCCTTTAGTCCTTCTGGCAGGTTGTTCTGCACAACCCCCTGTGAAAATGCTACCCTTCAAGTCCCAAATCTTTTCCCTCTTCTTAAAACAAAATCTTCTGGTTTTAAACTCCTCTACTCTGGGAACAAGACTGTGGCTATCACATTGTCATTGCCTATCATGCTTCCTTTTTCCTCTAACGTTAGTTACCTTTCAGCTTCCTAAGCTCTAGGGAAAAAATACCCACCTCTCGTAACTCAAACCTTCCAGATCTAGTCATACTCTCAAATCATTTTTGCGCTCTTCCCAATTTAATGACATCCTTCTTGGAGCAAGGCAACCAGAACTGTACATAATACTCCAATATACCCGTAGTAATGTCTTCTATAGCCATAATATTACATCCAAACTCCTGCACTCGTACCCTGTCCGATTAAGCCCAGCATGCCAAATGCCACAGTTTCACGGAACAGGTCTCTGTTCGACAACACTCCCCAGAGTTGACCATTCAGTCCAAATCCTACCCTGGTTTGTTTAAATGCAACACCTCATGTTTATCCTAAATAAACTCCCTCCATCATTCCTCAGTCAATTGACCCAGTTGATCAAGATTATGTTGTAATAATAAATAACTTCCTTCACTATCCACTAATCCACAAATTTAGAGTCATTCACAAACTTACTAACTATGCCATTTACATCCCAAGCACTAATGTACATCAAAAGTCAAAAGAGTTTATTGTCATGTGTCCCTGACAGGACAACGAAATTCTTTCTTTGCATAGCACAACAGAACATAGTAGGCATCGACTACAATTATATACGTAAATACACACATGCATGAATAAATTGATAAAGTGCAAATAACAGATGGAGGGGTATTAATGTTCAGAGTTTTGTCCGAGCCAGGTTTAATAGCCTGATTGCTGTGGGGAAGTAGCTATTCCTGAACCGGGTCGTTGCAGTCCTCAGGCTCCTGTACCTTCTACCGAAGGTAGCAGGGAGATGAGTGTGTGGCCAGGATGGTGTTGGTCCTTGATGAAGCTGCCAGCCTTTTTGAGGCAGCGACTGTGGTAGATCCCCTCGATGGTAGGAAGGTCAGAGCCGATGATAGACTGGGCAGTGTTTACTACTTTTTGTAGTCTTTTCCACTCCAGGGCATCAAGTTGCCGAACAAGCCACGATGCAAAACTGTCAGCAAAGATCTCTACTGGCTTAGGAAGTCTGATGAGCCAGATGTTAGAGAGATCTTCCTTGACATACGTTACGACTCTCCGTAATCTTCTTAGGAAGTAGAGGCGCTGATGAGCTTTCTTAATAATTGCATCTGTGTTCTCGGACAGGAAAGATCTTCACAGATGTGCCACGCCAGGAATTTGAAGCTCTTGACCCTTTCAACTATCGACCCGCTGATATAAACAGGACTGTGGGTCCCCATCCTACTCCTTCCAAAGTCCACAATCAGTTCCTTGGTTTTGCTGGTGTTGAGGGCCAGGTTGTTGTGCTGGCACCATATGGACAGTCGCTCGATCTCTCTTCTATACTCTGACTCATCCCCATCAGTGATACGTCCCACAACAGTGGTGTCGTCAGCGAACTTGATGATGGAGTTCGCACTATGACCGGCTACGCAGTCACGAGTGTAGAGTGAGTACAGCAGGGGCCTTGAGGTGCTCCCGTGCTGATTGTTATCGAGTCTGACACATTTCCACCAATACGAACAGACTGTGGTCTGTGAATGAGGAAGTCGAGGATGCAATTGCAGAGGGATGCGCAGAGACCCAGTTCTGCGAGTTTGGTAACCAGCTTGGAGGGGATGATTGTGTTAAATGCCGAGCTGTAATCGATGAATAACAACCTGACATATGAGTTTATGTCCAAGTGGTCCAGAGCAGAGTGGAGGACCAGCAAGATCGCGTCCACCGTTGATCTGTTGTGGCGGTAAGCGAACTGCAGTGGGTCCAGGTTTGTGTCGAGGTAGGAGTTGATTTTCGCCATGACCAACCTCTCAAAGCACTTCATCACCACAGGCGTTAGTGCCACTGGTCGATAGTCATTGAGGCATGTCACCTTGCTCTTCTTGGGCACCGGTATAATTGATACATAATAGCTTAATGGCCTTTGCACTTTTAATCTACACTTTCTCTGGAACTGCAACACTATATTCTGCAACCTGGTACGGTGTGATTTGACTGCGTAGCATACAAAGTGTTTCACTGTACTTCAGTGCATGTAAAAATAAACTAAACGAACAACAGTGGACCCAGCGTCAATCCTTGTGGAACACCCTTTGTTACAGGATGCTCGTCTGCAAAAAAAAAATCATCCACCTTCCAGCCAATATTGTATCCATTGGATAGCTTGCTCTTGATCCCACGTGATTCTAACTTTCCAGATAGACACAAAAAGCTGGAGTAACTCAGTGGGAGAGGCAGCATCTCTGGGGAGAAGGGATGGGTGACGTTTTGGGTCGAGGAGGATCTAGACCCAAAATGTTGAGTTACTCCAGTTTTTTTCCATCTATCTTTGGTTTAAACCAGCATCTGCAGTTCCTTCCTGCACATCTAACTTTCCAGATCAGCCTACCATTTAGATCATGTCTACAGTACTACCCCCAATCATCTTGGTCACTGTTTCAATAAACTCAAATCAAACATGACTATTTCTCACACATGGTTGATTACCCCTAATCAAGTCCTTGCCTTTCCAAATGCATGTAGTTCTCATTTTTCAGTGGAGCAGAAGAGTCTCGACACAAAACATCACCTATTCGTTTTCTCCAGAGATGCTGCCTGACCTGCTGAGATACTCCATCTTTTTATGTCAATCTCCTATTTCTCAGGAGCTCCATTTGTCTTTAGTTTTCAGGCTTTTCCTTGCAGTCTTTAGAAAGAGGCACAATATTAGCCACCCTCCAGTTTTCTGGCACCTCCCCCAGGGCTTTTGATGATACAAATATCAATGCCAGGAGCCCTATAAATGTCTTCCCTAGTTTCCATTTCAGGTTCCGAGTGTAGATCAATCATCCTGAGTGTTGATGCTTGCATGGGCATGGGCTGTGCATCAACTTGCTCCAGTTCCATGATTCTCACAACGTATTCTTGCGGACTACAACGATCTTTTCACTGAGGTACTTAGGAAGCTATCGGTTACATACTCCATGAGTCTGGACCCAGATGTACGACCCGTGCTTCGTCCAGCTCATCATATTCCCATTGCTATGTGGGATAGGGTCAAGGCAGAGCTGGACAGAATGGAAAAACGGGTGTTATCACGCTTGTCTCGGAACCCACTGATTGGGTATCCTCAATGGTAGCTGCCACGAAGAAGAATAAGCAGGAGATTTGCATATGCATCAATCCGAGGGAACTAAACTGCGCACTCAAAAGACCCCATCACCCCATGTGCACCATGAAGGAAGTAGCTGCCCACATTGGCAAGGCGAATGTTCGCTGTATTAGACGCCAAGAGCTTCTGGCAAATTTCTCCAGATGACGCATCATCCATGCTCACTACTTTCAGCACGTCTTTCGGCCACTACACATTCTTACGCATGCCATTTGGTATTAATTCAGCCAGCGAGGTGTTTCAATGCTCTATGGAGCAAATCTTCGCCGGATACTCCTGCGCAATCATTATTGTGGCAGGCAGAGACACGAAGGAGCATGACAACAACTTAAAGAAGGTGCTCGAACATGCCAGTGGGGTACATCTGAAACATAATCCTCACAAGTGTAAGTTCCATGTTAATCAGGTGAACTATGTGGGGGGGCATGCTTTCACAAGTGAGGGCCTCAAAGCCAATCCTTCAAAGACGGCATGATGACGGTGCCAACGGATGTCACCAGCCTGCAGAGGTTTCTGGGCATAGTAAATTACCTTGCAAGTTTATTCCAAATTTCAGCAAGCTCTCGGCTCCCCTGCAGCAGCTTACACACAAGGACACTGCCTGACACGAGCAACAGCAACGTGCTTTTGACACACTCAAACAACAAATGTCATGCCCTCCTACCCTGGCCTATTTCGATGTCAATCAACCTGTCACACGGACCTGCGACGCTTCCCAGTACGGCATTGGCACAGCGTGCCTACAGGGTGATCAGCCTAATGCTTATGCCTCAAGGACAATGACAGACACTGAGACAATGTATGCTCAGATCGAGAAGGAATTGCTGGCGGTGGTTTTCATGTGCGTCAAATTCAACAATTACATTTTTGGCAAAGCTCTAGCCATAGTCTCCATTTTAAAATATGCTGCCCTGGCGAGACTGCAGAGGATGATGATGTGGCTCCAGAAATACGCCATTACTCGCAAATACGCATCTGCAAATGTGGTAAGCACATGTATCTGGCTGATACTTTATCTCGTTCTCCCAGGAAGACCAGGATGCCAGGCAAGCAGCTGAAATTTATACTTTTGAGGTGATGTTGGTCGACTACATTCATCCTTCCTGTTTGGATACTTTGGTGGCTCGCACGGCAGAGGACACCGCTCTGCAGACACTCACGTCGATCATCAATCATGGGTTGCCTGACAAGCAGCACAAGCTTCCACTTGCCGTTCAGCCCTACTCTCCCGTCAGAGATGAGCTTGCAATGGGGAATGGAATCATCAAGAAAGGCCACAAGGCAGTGATCCCGGCATTGCTCCAGCAGGAGTACTTTGACGCCGTACACAGAGGACACCTCGGTTCTGAGGCAACTGTGCATCGGGCAAAGAGCATGTTTTTCTGCCCTGCCATTTTGGAGTGCATACGCCAGAGGGCAACAGTAATGACACCGCACCAGTAGAAGAAACTGCTTTTGTTGCACCTTGTTCCAGACCTGCCGTGGTCCACAGTAGCTACCGACATTTTTGATTGGCACTTGGCCCTGGTGGACTTACTGTGGGTGGTACGAGATTGATTTGTTCCACACAACCTCTGCAGCTGCAGATACCCAAAAGCTTGGGAGACATTTCTCGGTCCATCACACCCTCACACCCTCATGTCTGGCAATGCTGGGCAATTCACGAGCCAGCGTTTTAAAGACTTTGCAAAACGATGGGATTTCAAGCACATCACAAGTAGTCTGGAATATCCCCAGCCGAACGGTCTGGCTGAGAGGGTGGTCATGGAGAGGTGCAGCAGGGCCGGGTCCGACATATTCTTAGATCTTCTCAATCTCTGCAATATTCCACATGATTCTACACTTGGCTCGCCGACCCGACTGATGTCCAGACAGACCCGAACCACTCTTCCCGTCTCAAGGCAACTGCTTCGGCCTCACGTCCATAAAAGGCTCAGGAGGCGTATTTCGACCAATCTGGTCGTCCACTCCAGCCGTTGACTGAGGGACAAGCGGTCCAGCTGCAGATGCTGAAAGGGTATGATCGCATGGGCACAGTAAAGAAGGTAGACCCGGAGCCAAGATCCTATTTGATTTGGTCAGAAGGGCGTCTTTACAGACAGAATTGGAGACATATTCTACCGGTGAACAAACCGGTGCCATTGCAGCAAGTTTTATATGATTTTACTGATGACACGGATGATATGTTGTGGACAGAAGATGGCAATGCTTACTTAAACGATGGACATATAACAGCAGACCGTGAATTGGTTTCTGCACCAGTAAAGGAGCCGCCAGTGGGGCTGGTGCCGATGGTAAACCCACCTGTTGAGAAATCCCCTGCGAAGCCTGTGCTGGTTGAATAATCCTGTGGTGGCATCACCTGTAAAGGGTACCGCTGAGGGGCTGTACCGAACGCGTACGGAACGGGTCTTTAAGCCCAATCCCAGATACAAAGACTGTGTCTAGATGCAGATCTTGGACTCTAACTAACTGTAACTGACATTACTCCTTTGTATTCACATTGCATGCTCCGCTGTAAATTACAGTTCATTTTTACATCTATATACGTGATGTTTTGTATGCTTTTAATTTAGTTTATACGCCTAAGTCAAAGGAGGAGGATGTGGATCAATCACTATTGCTGATTTGATCCATGTCTGGCTTTGCTGTTGTTCACCCGATCCATACTCCAGTTCAGGTTTCCACTATACCATCTGGCGTGTGACTAGCAGTTCCCAGTTTCATCTTGGACTCAGAGCCTACAACAGCTTATGTAATACTGTCTCTATGTGATGTTATTAAAATACTTATTATGAAGTTAAACAACTCAATGTTATCAGTACTTCATACACCGAGGATGTATCTACCTTTTTGTTTCAAAATTGCCAGTTCATTTTCTGTAATGTGGACACCTCAAGGCATCACTATTAAGTACTGAGTTACCTAGCATTCATGACTTTCTCCACAGGGAATACAGACAATAAAAAAATATTTAATACCTCACCCATTCCTGACTCCACAATAGATGACGTTGTTGATCTCCACTTAATTACTTGTGTCCTTAATATACGTAGAATCTTTGGATTCTCCATTCCCTTACCTACCAAGCATGTCCCTTTTTTGTCCTCCTGATTTCACTTGAGTTGAACTCCTACAGCCTTTATGGGATTCACGATCACAGCTGCCTGTACCCGACATATGCATCCTTGGCTGGGAGGCATATGATAGGCCTCAAGTCTATTCTTAGATTGGAAGGGATACCTCAAATCTATTCTTATTGATTTACAATGTCGATAACAAGAAATATAAAATGCAAGGGTTAGGTTTAGATTCATATTTAAGTCAGTAAAATAGCTGGAAAACAGATTTCCCATGGTTTAACTGATCAGTTTTGTGGCGGTTGTCTTTCAGTTAATGAAAAAGTTAAACAGTTTTGGTACTTTGAGCATGTGGCTGAGCTTTGAAAAAGATCCAACAGTGACAAATTTATTTTAGTATATTATTTTTGAAATAAATAAGCAAATGCGCATGTTTAACATAATAATGTACGTGAATACTGTGATTTTGTTCATGTTTAGATCTTGTTTCAGTTGCTATGAGCATAATTCCTAAGATTCAACCACTCAATTTGTCCAATGCAATCTGTCCAAATCATTCTAAATTAAACTTCTAATGATCTAGCTTGCATTGCAGAGGCCAAATCTACTCCCTTTAAATATATTGGATGAGACTTAATGAATGAAACTGTTAAATATGCAAGTGCACTCAAGGTGAGAATAGAAAGAGGCTAAAAAATATTAACTATATTATCAGCACAATGGTATTTTCTGTGATTAGGCACAATATGTATTTCAGTGTCAGCAGCAATTACCACCTGCAATCATAATTTTTGCAATTATTTACAAGTCTCGTGGCCACCATTTTTTCATGATGTCCTCTTGTTTGATCTATTTAAAAAATACCAGCAGTATGATTACAGATGTGAATGTACTTGACAATTTGAAGATTCCAGTTGGGCTTAAAATTAGTCATATTTTAGATTCGATAAAACAGTAAAAGGATGTTAATATTTAACTAATTTAATGATTGCAGCAACTGTTAATGAAATGTTATTTTTCCAAAACCAAGGTCAGGAATCATTTGGAGTTAAGCGATATCCTTACCGTATCACTTCCAGGTTTCCAACCAGCTGGGCAAACTACAAAATAAACAAAAAACATCGTAATAGCACATCAATTCAGGTGGCAGCACAGCAAGTTATTTGCCCATTTACTTTGTATTAAATAATTTTACCATTTAATTGAAATTACAATTAAATTAGTTTTTTTTGCATTTAGGTAAAAATCAATACTGCATACCTTCACCGTGCGTATCAGTATACTGAAATGCTTGGACCAATCGAAGTGTTTCATCTACTGACCGGCCCACCGGAAGATCATTCATTGTTATTTGTCTCAGTCCTCCTTTGTCATCAATAATAAAAAGGCCTCTGAAAGATAAACAAATGTATTGGAGTCAATTTTATTCTCCATGCTAAATCTTTATATGTAATTTACATTAAATTAGTTTGAAAAAAGCAATGGTGAACTCTAACAGTATATGTTGGCAACACCATGTCAGCATCTGAGCTGAAGGTAGGGCAAGGCAAACGATTTACCAAACTTTCTGCACTACAACAATGTCAATTTACTCATTAAAATCTTTTAACATTTTAAAAGGGAACTGCAGGTATCTACTCAAAAAAATGTTGTGCAGGATAAGTAGACTTTTGGAGATGCATTCTCAGAATATAAATACAACCTTTTGAGGTGACAAGAAATTCAGGCAAAATTAGACTGGACAAATTGAATTAAAAAATGTTTTTAGTGGCAATTCAGGAATTTTGATTGTATAATTATACAACACCATACAAATCTCTGTTTCACAACTCTTCCTGCAGAAGACCTCGCTGTCTTGATCACAACAGAAAAGCCTCACAAAGTAAAACATAACCCTGGTTTACTATCCAGACTTGGCAGCTTACAACCCAACAGTATGAAAATTGATCTCTCCACCTTCAAGTAATCCTTGCATCCCCTCTCTCTGTCCCTCCCCCACCCTAGTCGCTGTACTAATTTCACTGTTGTCCTGTTGAGTTTCATTGTCTGTATAACTCATTA
This sequence comes from Okamejei kenojei, assembly GCA_035221665.1. Classification (NCBI taxonomy): domain Eukaryota; kingdom Metazoa; phylum Chordata; class Chondrichthyes; order Rajiformes; family Rajidae; genus Okamejei; species Okamejei kenojei. The sequence continues at coordinate 37,986,061 of CM069142.1, forward strand.
TCACCTAGCCCACAGCCAGCTCCACCTTTCCTTGCTCATTTTTAATTTTTTTCCATATCTTTAATTCATTTGTTCTATATCTCTCTATAAACCGTCTATATCTCTCATTCTCCTGACTCTGAAGAATGGTCTCGACCCAAAACATCATCTATTCCTTTTCTCCAGAGATGCTGCCTGACCCGCCGAGTTACTCCAGCTTTTTGTGTCAATCTAAATGCTATTCACAGTGCCTACCAAAGTGCATGTCTTTCCCAGAAACAGAGTGCCAAACAGCCTTACACAAGTAGTATACTGCAAAGCGGTGAGAAGGCCTCAGACAACACACCATTAGACACTGACAGGTGATAGTCAGACATTTTAAAACAGTTAAGATTTAAATAATTAACACCTCTTATTGCAGCCCTTGCTTTTTTATCTGCCATTTCTCTGCTGTAAAACTATATTCTGCACTGTTTATTTTCTCTTCTGCATAATCTCTTGTGCTCAGATGGTATGAACTGACTGAATAGCACGCAAAACAAAATTTTTCACTGTATCTTGGTATATATGACAGTAGTAAACCAATACCAACACAAATGTTTTGCCAATGCAGTTGGAAACCATACACAATAAACTCGATACTTCCACAAGTTGAAAATAAAACTGGTATTAAACTTACATTTAAACCTATAACAGACCAAGAACAGCATTTAACTTTACCAGGAAGAATATGCCAGGCGCTGTTGGAAACACGCAAAGCAGGTTCGCGTCTGCGGTGATATAATGACCTTACATTGAAGCCAATTGGACGAAGGTACTAACTTTGCTGTCTGACCTAATACAGTTCCTTCCCAGTTTCTTATACTATGTTCTCCCAAAAAACATACCTTGTCCCAAATCCTGCTACATAGGCATTAGAAAGATAGGCAATGTTGAAAATGCAAGGGACAAAATAATTTCCTTTACAGATACTTATGAGTTTGTAAGTAGATTGATTATTTCTTTTTAAATTATACTGTAGTGTAAAATTATAATTGGCCATCTATCCTTGTGAAGCAGACATCCCAAAAAATCTAATCAGCAGCAAATTAATGAGGGAGGAAAATAACATACAACCTTTGCGATTCATGGCATGTTTCTGACAAGTAATAAATAGACTCCTAAAATGTACAAGGGGTCTAAATTTTGAAGTTATGCAAACAATAAATTGAATAGAACTTTAAATTAAAGTTTGCAATACCCACTTGTGATTAACATAAATTTCGCAGATCAAAAAAAACATCTTTCTCAAAATGGATGTTTTACTTTAGTTGTCAGGGGTTATAAGGTTAGGAGGGATCAGCCATGATTGAATAGCGGAGTCGACGTGATGGGCTGAATCGCCTAATTCTGCTCCTATTACTTAGGATCTTAAACTTTGAAAGCTTGAGTTAGAAATGTAACCAAAATTTGTAGAAATCAAAAAATAACCACGAAGAGCACACTCCAAAGACGTGAGGGAGTACACCGGAAACTTTATTTTGACAAGTTTAAACTGCCAATCCAGATGGCCGGATGTCTACAAAGTAAATTATCAATCCTTGCAACTAAATGTTGCTTGTTAGAGGCATCATTTGCAGGCAAAGGATTAATTTTTAACAGACATTGATATTTACCTCTATCTCATTACTCCTCAATCTTTCAACTGTTACCATACTGTCAGCCTGTAGTTAAACACCTAATGTTGGCCGAACAGAGCACTTCACTGAGCTTGACACTAATGCCATCACTTTGGTTCTCCTTCACAACACTACTCACCACCGACTCTACCTCCGTCCCTCCCTGATCACACTTCTGGTCACAGAAAAATCACACATTACTGAGCCCAGTTAAAATATGTGAACTGAAGGTAGAAAACAATCTTTAGCATAATTCAAAGCATAATTAACATGCACCGTGAAATGATTAAATACTTACTGTATTGTATTTAAACCATATTGCAATTTTCAATTACAATTTTCACCATGTGAGATACAGTACCCTCCATGTTTGGGACAAAGACCCTTCATTTATTTATTTGTCACTGCACTCCACAATTTGAGATTTTTAAGAGAAAAAAAAATCACATGTGGCTAAAGTGCACATTGTCAGATTATATTAAAGGGTATTTTGATACATTTTGGTTTCACCGTAGAAATTACAGCTGTGTTTACACATAGTCCCCCCATTTCAGGGCACCATAATGTTTGGGACACACTAGGCGTGCTCGCAGCACCTAGTCTTTCCTCCAGTCTTTTCATCACTTTTGGAAACTTTTATTGATTGCTGTTTATCAACATGAGGACCAAAGTTGTGCCAATGAAAATCAAATAAGCCACTGAAAGCCTGATAAACAAGAATAAAACTGTTAGAGACATCAGCCAAACCTTAGGCTTACCAAAATCAGCTGTTTTGAACAACATTAAGAAGAAAGAGTACTGGTGAGCTTACTAATCACAAAGGGACTTGCAGGCCAAGGAAGACCTCCACGGCTGATGACAGAAGAATCATCTCAATAATAAAGAAAAATCCCCAAACACCTGTCCGACAGATCAGAAACACGCTTCAGGAGTCAGGCGTGGATTTGTCAATGACCACTGTGCAGAAGACCTCATGAACAGAAATACAGAGGCTACATTGCAAGATGCAAACCACTGGTTCGCCGCGAAAATAGGATGGCCAGGTTACAGCTTGCCAAGAAGTACTTAAAAGAGCAACCACAGTTCTGAAAAAAAGGTCTTGTGGACAGATGATATGAATATTAACTTAAATCAGAGTGATGGCAAGAGCAAAGTATGAAGGAGAGAAGGAACTGCCCAAAATCCAAAGCATACCTCCTCATGTGTGAAACACGGTGGTGGGGGTGTTATGGCCTGGGCATGAATGTCTACTGGCTCACTTATCTTCACTGATGATACAACTGCTGATGGTATGAGCATCATAAATTCTGAAGTGTATACACACATCCTATCTGCTCAAGCTCAACAAATGCCTCAAAACTCATTGGCATTCTTCAGCAAGACAATTATCCCAAACATATTGCTAAAGCAACAAAGATAATAGGTGCAGGAGTAGGCCGTTCGGCCCTTCGAGCTAGCACCGCCATTCAAAGTGATCATGGCTGATCATCCCTAATCAGTACCCCGTTCCTGCCTTCTCCCCATATCCCCTGACTCCACTATTTTTAAGAGCCCTATCTAGCTCTCTCTTGAAAGCATCCAGAGAACCTGCCTCCACCGCCCTCTGAGGCAGAGCATTCCACAGACTCACCACTCTCTGTGGGAAAAAGTGTTTCCTCGTCTCCATTCTAAATGGCTTACTCCTTATTCTTAAACCGTGGACCCTGGTTCTGGACTCCCCCAACATCGGGACCATGTTTCCTGCCTCTAGCATGTCCAAGCCTTTGAAAAAGGAGTTTTTCAAAGCTAAAAAATGGTCAATTCTTGAGTGACCAAGTCAATCACCCGATCTTAACCCAATTGAGCCTGCCTTTTATATGCTGAAGAGAAAACTGAAGGGGACTAGCCCCCAAAACAAGCACAAGCTAAAGATAGCTGCACAGAACACAGACCTGGCAGAGCATCACCAGAGAAGACACCCAGCAACTGGTGATGTCCATGAATCGCAGACTTCAAGCAATCATTGCATGTGAAGGATATGCAACAAAATATTAAACATGACTACTTTCATTTACATGACATTGCTGCGTCCCAAACATTATGGTGCCCTGAAATGGGGGGGTGGGGGGGGGGGACCATGTATACACTACTGTAATTTCTACAGTGAAACCAAAATGTAAAAAAATGGCCTTTATTAAAATGTGACATGTGTACTTTAACCACATGTGATTTTTTATATTACAAATCTCAAATTGAGGCATACAGAAACAAATAAATAAATGATGGGTCTTTGTCCCAAACAATATGGAGGGCACTGTATAAATTGGTAAAAGTTATATTCCCACAGAGATGATTACCTAAGTGTGTGCCCCTGGTCCTCCAAATACACACCATAATCCTTTGCAATTTGGTGTGTAAGATCTGAGAGAAGTGGAATCTTCATTGGTCCTAGTCCACCTTGTTTTCTTGGTGTATTTATCCTTTAAAAAGCAAAAGCATCTCCTTAGGTTATGTGCAAGTGTATTCTTATTGTAATATTGAGACATTTACACTAACTTATATATACATTTCATTAAATAAGCACCAACAATAAAGGAAAGATTCAGGTGTGGACTGAAGAAATTAAATGGTATTCGAGCACCATTTCTATTTGACCTGCATGTACGCCCTCAAATTTCAAAACACGTTTAAAATGTACTTGGGGATCTTTGTAAAATATCTTGACAGCTTAAAAAAAAAGATTTAACCATCTATATAACTTCTAGAAAAGAATATCGTCATGTCGGCAGATAACCTGGTATAATTAGAACATAAATTATTAAAGCAGATACTTTATTTAGTGAGATATTGTATTTTTAGAAGTCTAACTTGGGCAGGACCTACACAGTGAATGGTAGGGCTCTGGGGAGTGTTGTAGAGCAGAGGGATCTAGGAGTGCAGGTGCATGGTTCTTTGTAGGTTGAGTCACAGGTAGATATGATGGTCAAAATGGGTTTGGCACATTGGCGTGCATCAGTCAGAGTATTGAGTATAGTATTTTGGAGGTCATGTTGCAGTTGAATAAGACGTTGGTGAGGCCGCATTTAGAGTATTGTGTTCAGTTCTGGGCACCATGTTATAAGAAAGATGTTGTCAAGCTAGAAAAGGTAGAGAAGATTTACAAAGATGTTGTCAGGGTTAGAAGGTCTGAGCTATAGGGAGAGGTTGAGTAAGATGGGACTCAGGAGGATGACAGGTGATATTATTGAGGTACATAAAATCATGCGAGGAATAGATCGGATAGAATAGACTCTTGCCGAGAGTTGGTTAATCAAGGACTATCAGATATAGGTTTAAGATGAAAAGATTTAATAGGAATCTGAGGGGTAACCTTTTCACATAAAGGGTGGTGGGTGTATGGAACAAGCTGCCAGAGGAGGTAGTTGAGGCAGGGACTATCCCAACATTTAAGAAATAGTTAGACAGGTACTTGGATAGGACAGGTTTGATGGGCAGGTGGGACTAGTGGAGCTGGGACATATTGGCCAGTGTGGGCAAGTTGGGCCGAAGGGCCTGTTTCCACACTGTATCACTCTATGACTATGAGATAATTAATAGCTAGGAAATCTAAACCAGAGGAATACTGCTATAGATCAAAGAAAAGCCCCAGATACAGATATTGATGCTAAAGACAGAAACAAAGTGCTGGATCAACTCAGCGGGTCAGGCAGCATCCCTGGAGAAAAAAAGATAGGTGGTATTTTGGGATTGGGCCCTTCTTCAGACTGAAAGTAGAGGGGAGGGAACTAGAGGTAAGAAAAGGCTAGAATAAAGCAAGACCAGCAACATATGACCAAGGAAGGGTGGAGTGTTGGCAGTGGACGGGGAGATAACGAAAGAATACAAGAATATGAACAGTGGTACTAGTCGGGGATCTGGGAGGTAGTGGGGATGGAATGCAAGGATTACTTGAAATTCGAGAAATAAACGTTCATAAAGCTGGGATGTAAGCTGCCTAAGCAGAATATGAGGCGCTGTTCCAATTTGCGTGCAGCCTCACTCTAACAGTAGAGGCCCAGTATGGGAATGGGAGTTAAAATGTTTGGCAACTGGGAGATCGCTTGGGCCAAGCAGACTGAGCTCAAGTGTTCAGCAAAACGACTATCCAGTCTGCAAGTGGTCTCATCGATATATAGGCCTCAACGAGAACAACAGATACAGTAGTGGTTGGAGCTCTATCCGCCTTGGCCTACGCAATCTTAATACTCAATGCCCCTACCTATGAAGGCAAGCAAGCTAAATGTCTTCTTCACTACTCTCCAACCTGTGTCACCACTTTCAGGGAGATATAGCTTTGTAACCCAAGATCACCCCGTACACCCATGCTTCTAAGGTCTCTGCCATTTATTGCAAATTTCCTGATAATATTAGACAACTCAAAATGCATTATCGCACACATCTAGATTAAATAATATGTAGTTATTTTTGGTAAATTGTTTTTATCAAATCCTCAAATGCTATTGCAGTGTACAGTTTGCTATTTACCAGACAAAAAACAGCAAAATACACACCCCTGAACTTACACAATAAGCAACTTGCACTGACATAAACATTCTGTACTTAGTCCATAGCGCAATCAAATTATGTTTCCAGTTAACGTTTCCATGCTGCTTCTCTAAACTAAACCTCTTGCCCGGTATGTGAATATCTCACGATGTGCTCAGGAGATTTCAGAGCGAGCCATCACTGAAGGTCAGACCGCATATGGGCACATCCAGTTCAACAACTAGTTCACCCAGTACAAGAGTACCTGTAAAATGTGTAGGAAGAATCTGCTACCTGCAAATCTTGGTATCTGAGGAACCAGTTAAGTTCAGTAGTCCTGTTATTCAATTATCGCCCAGTAGAGGGTGTGTGGGCTCACACCAGCCCATTCCCTCGGAATCCAGATACCTTCAGACACTCACTGCGTGACTGATCATCAGCATCCATCCACTCACCGTGTGACTGGATAAGTTTCAGGATCCATCCACTCACCGCAAATGTTCAGACAATTGACTGGGATTCATTCACTCAGACGCTAGGATGGCGACATCATAGAACGGAACGAGAATTGCAACAGACCAAGAAATGTTTAACAGTGAGATTTATTCAAAGTAATCCCATCCCAATTATTTTGTACACGGCAAACCACCAGGTAATTGAAGGGAACAATTCCAATGTGTATAAAATCTGATTTACGTAAGGGTTCACTGAACGCAATCCTAGCGCAACTCAGGAAATGCCCGTATTCAGTTGTTAAGCTGAATGCTGTTAAGCCTTTTTTTTAAACAATTCGAGATCATTCCAACTAAACACACCATACCAACTTACCATGCCAAGTGCGTAAACTGGGAATCAACAGAGCAGGCCACGACTTCAGTATTAATCGATCTGAATTCATTTATTCTGTCACTGAAAGCTATTATCTCAGTGGGACAAACAAAAGTACTGTAAATTACAGAAACAAAGCAGTAGTAAATAATAATGAATAATTTATTAATTCAAAGCTTATACAATTAACTTTTCTAAAAGTCAGGAATCACAGTTAGGAACCAATTAGCACATAACTACAATGGCATAGCCAGTTATTTATTGATCTCTTAAAAATAGATAAATAAAACAAAAATTTTAAAAGTGCGATGCGAAAAACTCAATTTTTGGTCAAATTATAAGCACAATTAATTTATATTAGTTAGGGGATATCATATATGAACAAAGGAAGAATATTTTTAAACTTTTTGATATATATTATTATATCTACAACCATTGGTGTTGCAGCATGTGAAGAAACAAGATTACATTTTCAATTATATTACTGGTAAGTCAGTAAAACAGAACTAAAAAATGCAACAGCACCTTTTGTGCTAAAAACAGGTCTAGCAGCCTTGCATTATGGAATAACTAATTATTTGGCTATAACTGTTTCTATAGATAAAGGTACAACTCAGATTCATTTAGTCTTCCCACATTCAAACAATGTAATGGATAAAATTGAAAAACTGAGTTTTCTATAGAATGTTGATTTAAAATCATGAAGAGATGGAGAGGAGTGAAATATACACTATTGCTGTGATTCAGGGAAAAAAGTGCAGAAAGAATCAAGACTAAAAGGAAGATATTGAACAGGAAGCAGAAGGAAAACATTTGTTTTTAAATATAAATGTTCACGAGGTCAAGAGTCAAGAGTATTTTAGATAGAACAATGAAATTATTACTTGCTACTGCACAACAGAATATGTAAACACAGAACACTGTAAACAATATGATAAACAAGAGAAAAAAAGTTCAGTGTGTATACATAAACATACCCACAAGTATATACACACACACAATTCAAAAAACAAAGAATAGTAGTGCATTAATAATAATAATAATAGTATATTAAAGTTCAGAGCTTATTTGAGGTTGTAGTGTTTAATAGCCTGATGGCTGTATGGAAGAGGCCCTGAACCTGGGTGCCAGAGTTTTCAGGTTCCTGTACCTTCTTGCCAATGGCAGGGGTGAAATGAGTGTGTGGCCAGGATGGTGTGGATCTCTGATGACGTTGGCTGCCTTTTTGAGGCAGCGACTCCGATAAATCCCTTCGATGGTGGGGAGGTCAGAGGCGCTGATAGGGGCAGTGTTCACAACTTTTTGCAGTCTTTTCCGCTGCCGAGCATTCAAGTTGTTGAACCAGACCATGATGCAACCAGTCAATGTGCTCTCTACTGTACAACTGTAGAAGTTCAAGAGAATCCTCTCTGACATACCGAATCTCTGCAATCTTCTCAGGAAATAGAGGCGTTGATGTGCTTTATTTATAATTGCACCAGTGTGCTGGGTCCAGGAAAGATCTTTGGAAATATGCTCGCCCAGGAATTTGAAGTGTTTGACTCTCTCCACCATTGTCCCGTTGATATAAACAGGATTATGGGTCCTCATCTTTCCTCTTCCAAAGTCCACAATCAGTTCATTGGTTTTACTGATATTGAGAGCCAGGTTGTTGTGCTGGCACCATTTGGTCAATCAGTCGATCTCACTTCTATACTCTGACTCATCACCACCCATAATTCATCCAACAACGGTGGTGTCGTCAGCGAACCTGAAGATGAAGTTTGCACTGTCCGGCTACACAGTCATGAGTATAGATTGAGTAGAGTAGGAGGCTGAGCGCACAGCCTTGAGGTGCTCCCGTACAGATTGTTAATGAGGAAGAAGTATTTCTGCCAATTCGAACAGACTGTGGTCTGTGCTCATGAGTGTGGTGTGGAAGAAGCAAACAATACCTAAGGTGTGGCGAAGGGCCGGCGGCATACTAATACCTAAAGAAAAGGATGCATCAGACATCAGCCAATTCCGGCCAATATGTCTCCTCAACGTCGAGGGAAAATTCTTTTTCAGCATTGTATCACAAAGGCTATCCACCTATCTGGTAACAAACAAGTACATTGATACATCTGTACAGAAAGCAGGAATTCCAGGTTTTTTCGGGCTGCTTGGAGCATACAAGCATGATCTGGCACCAGATCCAAGCAGCTAAGAAGGACAAGAGAGACCTACATGTGATCTTCCTCGATCTGGCCAATGCATTTGGTTCAGTTCCACATGAACTCCTTTGGGAATCTTTTGCCTTTTTCCATGTACCAGAGCTCATCACCACACTGGTCAAGATCTATTTCCAAGACCTGCAGCTGTGCTTCACAACAGCTGAATTCAGTACAACATGGCAGCGCTTGGAAGTAGGCATCATGGCAGCTGCACAGTCTCACCCTTGGCCTTTACAATGGCCATGGAAGTCATCATCAGGGCCTCAAAATGGGTGGTGGGCGGTGAACGAACCAGAGCTGGGCTCCGTCTGCCACCCATCAGGGCATACATGGACGATATGACAACAATAACCACTACTGCAGCATGCACCAAGCGGCTACTTGGAAAGCTGCAGGAGAACATCAAGTGGGCCCGAATGAAAATCAAACCAAGTAAGTCTCGAAGCATCTCCATAGTTAAGGGGGTGCTTAGAGACACAAGGTTCTGCATCGGTGACGACCTAATACCAACAGTGTCTGAGCAGCCAGTAAAAAGCCTGGGCAGATGGTACAACGCAAGTCTCAAGGACAAAGAGCAGGTGCAACAGCTAAGGCAAGAAATTGTCAACGGCCTGGAGATCATCAATCAGACCCTACTGCCTGGGAAACTGAAGCTCTGGGTGCCTACAGTTTGGACTCCTTCCTCGGACAATGTGGCCCACTGACCGTTTATGAAGCTCCAATAACAACTGTGGAGAAGATGGAGCGAACCATAACTTCATACGCGAAGAAATGGTTCGGTGTCCCACGATGTCTACTAACATCGGCCTCTATGGCAAAAGGGGTCCTGGAACTACCTCTCACTAGTCTAACAGAGGAATACAAGTGTTCCAAAGTAAGACTCCAGATGACACTGAGGGACTCTAGAGACAAGACCATCAGTGCTGTTGCGCCGCCCCTAGTAACCGGCCGGAAGTGGACACCATCTGAGGCAGTACAGCAAGCTTCATCAGCCCTGAGGCACAAAGACGTCGTGGGGCAAGTGCAGCAGGAAGAGGAGGCTTTGGCCTTACGACAAGTAAACCAACTTGGCGAAAGGCCCACAACATCAGAGCGGGAGGACATTGGTGGTTGAGGAGGTGCGGCGACAGGAGGAGGCCGCAAGAAGTGCAAAGGCGGTCTCGCTTGCCAAACAGGGGCAATGGATGCAGTGGGAAGGTGTGGAGCGGAGGAAGATCAGTTGGAAAGACCTATGGGAAATGGAATCAAGCAAGATCAGCTTCATCATCAGAGCGACATACGACGTCCTTCCATCACCAAAGAACCTCAATCAGTGGTACGGCGAGGGGATCCAACCTGTGCCCTCTGCCCAACTCCAGCGACCCTCAAACACATCATGGTAGGCTGCAAGACAGCCTCACGCAAGGGAGATACACGTGGAGGCATAATCAGGTATTAAAAAGCCTGGCAACAGCCCTTGAGAACAGGCTGTGTGCGACCAACTCCTTGCCTCCGAGAGCAAGCAACCCCTCCCACTTAAGGGCGACAACCTTTGTCCGAGAAGGACAGAGAACACCGAAACATCCTTCCACTAGATCAGAAGAAGGAAAACCTATGCAGGGCCCGTGACTGGAGGATGCTGGCGGACATCGGCCGACAACTAATCTTTCCACCTGAAATTGCTTCAACCAACCTCAGGCCAGATTTGGTGTTCTGGTCCCTTTTCACAGAAGACTGCTTACATCATAGAGCTCACAGTTCCATGGGAGAACTCTGTTGTGGAGGCCTATGAGCGTAAGAAGCTGCGCTACACAGAGCTTGCAGCAGAGGCAAGGCAGCGTGGCTGGAACATCAACGTTTATCCAGTTGAGGTGGGATGCAGAGGATTTGTTGCGTCATCTACCATCAGACTGCTGAAGGAGCTTGGAATCCACGGTCAGGCTCTGCAGAAGACCATAAGATCACTCTCAGACGCGGCTGAAAGAAGCAGCTGTTGGATTTGGCTCAAGCGGGAAAGACCCATGCTGGGCCCCAAATGCGTCATGGTGAATCTTTGAGGCAGTTTGACACGGGACACACGCTGAGGGCTGATCATCCTGCAGCGGGCCGCCCTTGTGGAGGGGTGTATAGTGATAAAAGGCCGAAACACCCAGTGATGCAAGGGTACAACTACTGATGATATGTCCTGTGCCCAGCTGTCCTGAAGGTTACCCAGGCCAAGATATACGTATACGTACCCCCCCCCACCCCCCCCCCCCCCCCCCCCCCCCTGATGTTGAGCGTCCACCACTCTCAGCAATCAATGAATGTCGTGAAATGCTCCCCACCTACTGGCACAAGGGACTTCTTAACATCTAGTCCTGTGTATTTGATTCTGTGGATAAGGAAGTCGAGGATCCAATGGCAGAGGGATGCGCAGAGACCCAGTTCCGTGAGCTTGGTAACCAGCTTTTTTTTTTTGGGTAAAATATTTTTATTAGAAGTAAATACATATTAAGAAGGAATAACATAAAATCAAAAAAGAGACATATTGTCACATACATTCTTAATATTTTTAAAGTTTACAAACATTCTTATTTATACTTCTATACTTTTTATTATTTTATAACAGAAAGAAGATAGTAAAGAGAAATAAAGGTAGAAAATCAATAATATGAGTGGAGTTTTAAACAGGCTATACTTCATTGGAGATATATCAGTGGTCTATTGTATATAGTTCTTCATCTATTCCTTCATTCAGGTTTCAGTCAGGCCCGCGAACCGGACCGCCTTGACCCTTTAAATATTCAATAAATGGAGACCATATTCTTCTGAACTGATCTAGCTTGTCCAAAAGGGCAAGTCTTAGTCTTTCCAGATGAAGTGTCTCCGACATTTCTGTGATCCACATTTTAATTGTGGGGGATGTAGGACCTTTCCAAAATCTTAATATTAATTTTTTACCAATTATTAAACTATAATCGATAAAAATTCTTTGCTGTATTGTTAGTAATTGATCCGTTTCTAATATTCCTAATATGATTAATTTTGAGTCTGGGGTCAGATTTGAATTAACTACATTCGAGATTATCTTAAAAAATTCTATCCAAAAGTTAATAATTTTTATACATTTTGTGAATGAGTGTGTTAGGTTAGCTTCTAAATGCTGACATTTATCACATATAGCAGAAACATTTGAAAATATTCTGTTTAGATTATATTTTTCAAAATCCAAACTTTGTAAAACTTTAAATTGTATCAAAGAGTGTCTGGCATTTAATGAACAGTGGTGTATATGTTGTAAACTTTCATTCCATACTTCTGGACTAATTGTTTGACCTAATTTGTTTTCCCATACTTGCTTATATTTTTCCGACATTGGTACATCATTTTCCAATAAAATATTATAAATATATGATATTAATTTTTCTGTATTCGGATATTTATTTAGACATTCATCTAAAATTTCTGTCTTTCTATTTCTAAAATCCTGAGTGTTTGATTTAACATAGTCTCTAATTTGTAGATATCTAAAGTACTCTTTTGAGTGTAATCCGTAATTTTGTTGTAATTCCTGAAATGAAAGAAAGAGACTTTCCCTGTAGAGATCACACATCTTATTTATTCCATAGTTCTTCCATTTTAAAAAAAACCTTTATCCATCATTGAAGGTTTAAAAGTAATGTTGTTTACAATGGGGAGAGCCAGTGGTATACTTTCTAATTTTAATGTTTTCTTTAATTGTTTCCAGATACATATCCCACTTTCTATTATTGGATTTCCGCTATAAATTTTCTTATGTATTTTAGTATTGGCAAATAAAATCGAGCTAATTTCGAAAGGTGAACAATCTTCCTTTTCCATTTTTAACCAGTTTGGCTGTTTATCTAATTCTTCCATCCAAATATTCATATTTTTAATATTAACTGCCCAGTAATAAACCATAAAATTAGGCAATGCAAAATCTCCATTTATTTTTGATTTACATAGATGTTTTTTTATTTTTTCTATGGCTCTTATAATCCCAAATAAAATTGATAACTATAGAGTCCACTTTCTTAAAAAGATTTTTAGAAAGATATATCGGGATCAGTTGAAACAGGTATAATAATTGCGGAAGAAAAATATTTTTTATCGCATTAATTCTACCTAGCATTTAAATAGGTAATGTTTTCAAATATAGGATATTCTTAAGTAGTTTATTCAGTAGGGGTGGGAAACTAGATTTAAATAAAGAATCATATATTTTTGTTACATGAATTCCAAGATATTTGTTTTTTTCATTTGCTATCTTAAAAGGAAATTGTTGTAGTATATGTGAGTTATTTCCCATTATTGGCATAAGTTCACTTTTATACCAATTAGTTCTATATCCTGAAAACAATCCAAATTGAGTTATTAAATCTAATAAGTTAGGAATACTAGTTTCAGGCTTTATAATATAAAGTAATACATCATTCATACCCGTATATTTCAGGATGTGATCTCACGCGTTGTGTTAATGGTTCAATTGCCAGTGCGAACAGTAGTGGGGATAGAGGCCAACCTTGTCTACAGCCTCGGAATAAATTAAATTTAGTTGATAACATTTGATTTGTTAATATTCTAGCTATTGACTTGGTATATAGTAGTTTAACCCATGTTATAAACTTCTCTCCCAACTGAAAAGTTTCCATAACCGAAAATAAATAAGACCATTCAACCTGATCAAAAGCTTTCTCTGCGTCTAATGAAATAATTGCTAGATCTTTATTAATATTTCTTTTTGAGTATATAATGTTGAATAATCGTCTCAGGTTATATGAGGAGTATCGCTTTGGTATAAATCCTGTTTGATCTGAATGAATTACTTTATTAATCACTGTATTTAGTCTTTGTGCTAGTATTTTGGTTAATATTTTTTGATCAGTATTTAAAAGAGCTATGGCTCTATACGACCCTGGATCATCCAGATCTTTATCTAATTTAGGTATGAGCGTTACAATAGATTCATTTAATGTTTCTGGTAATTTCTGTTGTGCATAAATGTATTCATAAGGTGTCTTCAAACGTGGTGCTATCAGATCATAGAATGTTTTATAAAATTCCGATCCAATACCATCCGGTCCTGGAGTTTTCCCATTTTTAATGACCTAATAGATTCTTCGATTTCTTTAGTAGTTATTTCAGCATTTAGTGATTCTCTATTTTCTGAATCCAGTCCTTTTAGATTACAATTTTTTGAAAATGTTTATATTCCTGTCCGATTTTCTGTTGTTTTGGCTGAATATAAATTTTTATAATATTGCAAAAATCTCTCATTTATATCTTTAGTTTGTACTAGTAATTCACCTTTGTCTGATTTAATCCTATGGATTAATTTTTCTCCCTCCAATTTTCGTAATTGATGAGCAAATAATTTTTATGGTTTATCTCCAAATTCAAATTGTATTTGTTTAGTATATTGGTAGTGTTTTACAACTTGGTCTTACTGTATTTTATTTTATTTATATTTCAATGCAAAGATTTTATTACGTTTTATCATGGTTGGATTAGCAGCGTTTTCTGAGTAATTGTTTGATCTCCTTTTCCAATGCCTGTTGTTCCCTCCAATTCTCTTTATTATAAAATGCTTGAGAGGATATCATAATTCCCCAAACATACGCTTTAAAAGTTTCCCATAGTAGGGACGAAGGTATTTCTGGCATCATTTATTTCAAAGAAAATCTTAATCGTTTTGTTATGTATTCTTGCGTTATTGTCTTTTAAAATTTGTGGGTTAAATCTCCATTGTCCCTGTTTTTCCGTTTTACCAGTTATTTTCATCATAAAAGTTAAAGGTGCGTGATCTGAGATTATAATTCAAAATATCATAATATTATAAGTGAATGGGATAAGTTTAAAATCTACCAAAAAATAATCTATTCTTGAATAAGTTTTATGCACAGGTGAGCAAAATGAATATTCTCGTCCAGCTGGGTTTTGCATTCTCCAAACATCTTTAATATTACTAGTATCTGTGTATGCATTTATTAGATCACTGGAATGCGATTTAATTTTCCGTTGTCTTGATGATCTGTCCAAATAAGGATCAAGTGTACAATTTAAATCTCCTCCAATTATTACGTTGTGTTGTGATAATTCTGAGATACTATTAAATATTTTTTTTTTAAACTGTGGGCTCTCAAACTTTGGGCCATATACATTGACAAAAATCATTTTTTGTGTGTATAATTCTCCTATTACAATAATATATCTACCATCACTATCAGTTATAGTTGTAGTATGTTTAAATGAAGTGCCTTTACGAATTAATATTGCTACACCTCTAGATTTGTGTGTGAAAGAATGATACACTTTGTCAATCCATTTAGCCTTTCATCTATGCTCTGCCTCTTTTTTTAGATGTGTCTCTAGGATAAATGCCACATCTACTTTAAGTGCTTTTAAATGTGCTAATACTTTACCTCTCTTAATTGGTTCGTTAATACCTTTAACATTCCAGCTACAAAACGTTATTCCTCCATTCCCCATATTCGTTTGTAAGTCTTGCATCTTTTATCTAAGGAGGTATATAATAGGGCAAATGGTTCAGCTCGACATACCCGACTTTACACCCAAACTCTGAATAGATGAATTTCAAGACCCTTGGGTATCTCTCACGTATATATCTCCTTTGTATTAATTTATAACTCCATTCAAATATAAAATAATAATAACAAAAGATAATATTTAAAAAAAGGATAGATTAAGAGATTAATAGGGTGCACAAAGAGAGAAAAAACTACATCTAATATTGGTGTAGTTAGTGTTAGCCATACTACCATTGTTAGCAATCTATCGACTTCCGTAGTCGATGTTACAAACTTATCCATCTCCATGGTTCATTAAAATTGTTATTCTATAAAAATATTTAACCGGGAGTATTAAACTCTGATGTGTACAAGATCCATCGGTCAAGTATATGATAATATCTATACTTAATACATATTAAAATATATAATAAAAATAAAATTTAAAAAAAAAAATTTAAAAAGGAAGAAAAATATAGAAAAAATTAAAAGTGCCAGGGGGGGATAAATGAAGTCAAACTTTATATTCTGTGTGATTATATTTACTGTTTACTTAATTCTAAATAAATCAGCTATAATTAGTTGTTAATCATTAATTGGTAGTTATCAGCTTTAATTAATAATAATACCGCTGTATTAATTTTAGTATTTGTTAGTTATTAATATCAGTAGTGTTACTATTCTAATTGTTAGTATCCATAGGAGAGTCTCCAATCCGTATCTCCAATCCTCATCTCCAATCCTCATCCTTCTCCATCTTCTTTAGGTGAAACAAGTCCATAGTCCACTCCAATCCTGAAAATACACTTTATTTGTTGGTATAGTTCATCATTGAAGATTTCATTCAGTCTACCTCTCGCTGTATAATCCCCTGGGCAAAGTTCATTGCATCCGCTGGGTTTTTGAAATAATGTTCTTCCTGGATGTAGGTAATTCTCAGGGTGGCTGGGTACCTCAGACTGTACTTCAGATTCTTCACTTCCCTCAAAATTATTTTGGTCTCCTTGAACGCATTTCGTTTATTGGAGACCTCTGCTGGATAGTCTCGATAAATGCTGATCGAATCTTCTTCATATGTAAGATTTCTACTTTTTACAATTTTGTTCATCATCTCCTCCAGGGCATGATCAAACTGGACTTTTACTATCATTTGTCTTGGAGGAGCGTCTTGCTTTGTATAACGTCTCATTACTCTGTGTGCTCGGGCTAGTAAAGGCTTTTGTTCCAGAGATAAAACCTTTTGTAATAAGTTTGCAGTAAACTCTCAGGTATCTTGATTCTTTTCTCTCCCTGCTCGAATACCCACGATCCTTAGATTCTGTCTTCTCTGGCGTCCTTCCAACTCGGTACATTTATCAGTTATTTTGCCCAGTAAATCAGATAAACGTTGATTTTCTTTGAGGAGTGTTTTCGTAGTCTGAGCACTTGTTTCGGCTAGTTCTTCAAGGTTTTTTATGGCTCTCGACTACTCCTTGATTTCTTCCACAATAGCTTCCATCTCTGTTTCCACCTTATTTTCGATTTTATCATTCATCTCTTCCACTATATTTGCAGCTTGATCCGTTAATATTTCTACAATTTCCTTTTCGCAGTTTGTCAGATAATTCCGTGGCCGAGATATTGATTCCAGACTTTAATTCCTTCATCTCCTCCTTGATTTTTTCTATTTCTTCCTTAAAATTAATTTTTGCCAATTCAGTCTTTAATTCCAACTTTATTTCTTTCTTTAACTCTGCCATTTCTTGTACAAAAAAAACTTTAAGTTCTTCAATTTCCGATTTTTTCTTCGGTTTTTTCGACACATCTTCTTGGGATAGTGTCCTGCCTGAGCCCGAGGCTTCAGTCGGGCCTTGTTCTTGTTCTGCCATTTTTTGCCTTGTATACCGAAGTTTTGTTTTATCCACGGTTGGGCTGCGCTGTGTTGCCATTACGCGTCGCACGCCGGATGACGTCACTCACGGCAGCCGGTGCAGAAACAGCAGGCAGCAGGTAGGTCTTTTCTCCCCGGTTTTTCCTCGTTTTTTTCACGGAGCTGGCTGGCGTTACTCTCTAGCCCTCCATGGCGCCACCGGAAGTCAGCTTTTTTTTTGTACGTACACGATACAAAAAACCCAACTGTGGTGACATACCCACCACCATATTACAAAATCACCAAATTATTCAGACACCAAATTCCAAACAACTATGTTACAAATATACTAATAATGATGCCGGTCATTCCCCTTCACCCACTGCACCTCCTTGCCCCACCCCCCTTTTTGAGGATGAGGTTCAGTGAGAGTAAAAAGAGTTGCGATACGGTATTATAATTTTGCTGCATGTCATTGTGGTATATATCATGTCTTGATTGGTGAATATGTTTAGTTTGTGACTTTATTTGAAGCAGAAATAATATGTGAATGCTTCATTGACCATAATTCCGACTGTTAACTACGCACTTCGTCCAAACACATTATCACACTGCATCATGCAAGATTTGGGGGGGGGGGGGGGGGGGGGATTAGTGGCACCGGAGGCCTCTGCACGGGATTTGGGGCAATTCCTCTGAATATGCCCCACTTCCTTACAGGCATGGCACCTTGGGCGCTCTGATGTCGAGAAGACGGTGAAATCCTGCCGAACACAGAAGCTCCCGTCAGCTACTTCCTCCCGGTCCAACAACTTGTCAGCTGGCGCCGGAGGGAAAGAACGTGCCGCAGCTCCTTCCTGCGGAACCCGTGGGATATCGGGGTGATGTCCATGAGTACCTTCCCCAGGGTGTGAAGGTGGGGAAAGAGGGCCTCATTTGTGATGCAGGGCGGGACGTTGAACAGAACCACCCGTTGCGCGGTGGTCGCCAAGGGCTCGACATGCAAGAATGTCCCCCCCCCCCCCCACTCGAGGAGGAACACAGCCTTCCCAAACGTCCTGCCCACGTACAGGATGCCTGCGGGCTTGGCTGCTATGGCGAGGGCAATCGCGCAGTCCTCCAGGTTCATCTGTGGGGGGGGGGGAAAAGTAGCGTCGCATCCTCTGTTGACCTGTTGTGATGGTAGGCAAACTGTAATGGGTCGAGGTTCTTGTTGAGGTAGGACCTATGCACCATAACCATCCTCTCAAAGCGCTTCATCACCACGGACGTTAGTGCCACTGGTCGATGGTCGTTGAGACATGTCACATTAGTCTTCTTGAAACAGGTAGGAACCTCAGACGTCAATAATGAGGTGGAAAATGTCCACAAAAACCTCCAGCCAGTTGGTCTGCACAGGCTTTGAGAACTCGACTGGTTATACCATCAGGTCCAGACGCTTTCCAAGGGTTCACTCCCCTGAAGGATCATCTGATGTCGACCTCTGTGATGTGATCCCATCAGTGCGTATGGGGGCTCAGGAAGGGACATCAGTGTTCTCCCTATCAAAGCATGCATAGAACGCATTGAATCAGGGAGTGATGCTGTCACTTGAGTTGCCTCCTGATTTTGCCTTGTAGGAGGTGATGGCATTCAAGCGCTGCCACAGTTGTCGAACAACCGCCCCATCCTCCAGCTTTGAGCAGAAGTCTCTTTTGGCTTTTTTGATGGCCTTGTCAAGGTCATATCTGGACTTCTTATTGACCTCTGTGTCACCAAACCTGAATGCATGGGATCTGGTCTTCAGAAGAATGCGGATCACCTGGTTCATCCAAGATTTCTGGTTAGGAAACACTCGGATGGTCCTCCACACATTTCCTTATGAAGTCTGTAACGACTGCGGCAAATTCATTCAGGTCTGCTGCAGAGTTCTTGAACATTGCCAAGTCTACTGACTCCAAGCAGTCCCAGACCAGCTCTGTGCAGTCCTCACTTCTGTGGGTGCACTCTTCAGTTGCTGCCTGTTTGCAGGAAGAAGCAGCACCGCTGAATGGTCGGATTTCCTGAAGTGAGGGCAAGGGATAGAGCGATATGCATCCTTGATGGTCGTATAGCAGTGGTCAAGGGTATTTAATCCTCCGGTGCAGCAGGTGCCAAGTTGGTGGTAGTTTGGGAGTGTATTTTCAGGTTCGCTTTGTCGAAGTCCCCAGCTGTGGTGGTAAAGGCTTTGGGGTACGCTGACTGGTGCTTGTTGACCACAGCATGCAGCTCTTCCAATGCTAGACGGATGTCTGCCTGGGGTGGGATGTAGACCACAGTCAGGATGATGGAGGTGAATTCCCTTGGGAGGTAGAAGGGGCGGGACATCAAAGCCAGATGTTCCAGGTGCGAAGAGCAGGAGTTAGACAGAACTGCCACGTCTGATCACCGCGAAGTGTTGACCACGAGGCAGACGCCCCACTTTGTGGGAGGTTGTGGGACAGTGAATGAGCCAGAATAAAAGTTATCATTAAATAAGAAAGAGAAAATAAGAGATGTGGACAGTGAACGTACAGACAGTGAAGGATAAACAAAATGTTCTGTGTTGCAATTTCAACATACATTTTATAATGTTCAACGTTTCAATGTTTAGCTTATGCTAAACCATGTTACTTCAGACAATTGCTAACTAGGGAGGACAATGTAATAAAACCCCCTGGGTTAAAAGAATGGGCACTGTACTCAAAAATGCACTTAATGACCTAATCTAAAAGTAGTGTAGTCAAACAATGCAAGACTTAACCAAAGCTGCCACAAACATGCATCTTCAATATAAACTTTGATACTTACAAATCAAGTGGGTAGAAAAAAAAGACAAGGTATTTCCCTTGAAAATCTGCAAGTTTCAGCTCTTTGAATTCTCCATCTATTACTGCTGTACCTTCCCAGTCTGGTGCAGGTTTTGAAACTAAAGATTTTGAAAAGACACAATTATGCACACTTTAGGTTCATTCCTTCTTCTTCGGCCCCAGTGTATAGTATAAACATGTTGTACTTCAGAATAAAATTAATGCCCAGCTTTTTTGTTTGATTAATATTTACAAGAATATCTTAATATCCTTCATATCTTCCTGCTCTGCTAAATAGTTTCATAAATGCCTACGACCCTCATTTAACGTGGCCTTGTTTAAATCTTAACCATGGGGGAATTGGATCAAATGTGCATTGAAAATAGGAAAAGGAATTTCACTCAATAAAATGGACAAATGCTACGAGTCAGCAGTAGTTATTTTTAAGAATGCAATAAAATTGGATTGTGCCTCCTGCAGGATGTGGGAAGTCAGTAAGAAATCCCGTGTCTCTGAGGATTACAGCTATGGAAGGTGTGTCCGGCTACAGCTCCTTGCCGACCACGTTAGGGAACTGGAGCAGCATCTGGACCTCTGGATCCTCTGTAAAACTGAGGTCATAGGAAGGAGTTACAGGGAAATGAGCACACCTCGGGTAGGGCAAAAAGTAAACAGGTGACAGCCAGAAAAGGGTGTAAGCAAAGACTACTGGAGTTCCCCGTGGCCATTCCACTCGACAATAGGAATGCTTCTTTGCATACTGTTTTGGTGTGGGGTACGGACAGGAGCAGTCAGGTCGGTGGCATCATACCTGGCTTTGAGGCAGAGGGAAAGGGTGAAGTCAGGCAGTGATAGGACTTGTTAGGTGGCAGCAAATCTTGGATATTTGCCAGCAAGGGAGGATGGATGGAGCCCATGGGATCAGGGGCAAGGACTGCAAAGAGGATGAAGGGCAATGGCATCAGATTAGCTTTAGGTATAGCTTAGATTTATTATAGTCACGTGTACCAAAGTACATTGTAAAGTAGTCAACTTTTTTCTCTGGCTTCATAATTCACACTTCTATCCTTGTCTCACACCTTTTGTCACTACATCCCAGGCCTTTGTCCAATCATTTGCATATCAAAACCCCCTTCACTTGTATCCACCTATCACTCGCCAGTCTTTATCCTTCCCTGCCTCTCTTCCAGTTTACTCCTCCTTCTCCGCTCCACAATCTGTCTGAAGATGGGTCCCGACCTGAAAGGTCACCTATTCATGTTTTCCAGCGGTGCTG
Source organism: Okamejei kenojei (assembly GCA_035221665.1). Classification (NCBI taxonomy): domain Eukaryota; kingdom Metazoa; phylum Chordata; class Chondrichthyes; order Rajiformes; family Rajidae; genus Okamejei; species Okamejei kenojei. The sequence goes on from CM069142.1 coordinate 38,007,665, forward strand.
ACTGGCTGGCAGTTATGCGAGCACTTTGTTTTTTTTTGCAGTGAAAGGTTTTATGTTGCATGCTCTCCAATCAGATTCTATTCCCACTCTGTTTGACTCCATGACCACAAGATGCTCTAACACTGTACATAAATGTAATCATGTCAAACTCAAGTACAAAGGGGAAGATACAGGGTAAGGCGTATACCGTGCCTCCATAATGTTTGGGAAAAAGACCCATGATTCATTTATTTACCTCTGTTCTCCATAATTTGAGATTTGTATTAGAAAAAAATCACATATAGTTAAAGTGCACATTGTCCAATTTTAATAAAGGCCATTTTTATACATTTTGGTTTCACCATGTAGAAATTACAGCAGTGTTTATACATTTCAGAGCACCATAATGTTTGGGACACAGCAATGTCATGTACATGTTTAGTATTTTGTTACATATCCTTTGCATGCAATGACTGTAATTTATGGACATCACCAGTTGCTGGGTGTCTTCTCTGGTGATGCTCTGCCAGGCTTGTATTGCAGCCATCTTTAAGTTATGCTTGTTTTGGGGGCTAGTCCCCTTCAGATTTCTCTTCAGCATATAAAAGGCAGGCTCAATTGGGTTCAGATTGGGTGATTGACTTGGCCACTTAAGAATTGACCGATTTTTTAGCTTTGAAAAACTCCTTTGTTGCTTTAGCAGTATGTTTGGGATCATTGTCTTGCTGTACAATGAACCACCGGCCAATGTATTTTGAGGCATTTGTTTGAACTTGAGCAGATAGGATGTCTCTATATACACTTCAGAATTCATTATGCCACTATCATCAATGAGGATAAGTGAGCCAGTACCTTCAGCAGCCATACATGCCCAGGCCATAACACCCCCACCACCATGTTTCACAACGAAGTGGTATGCTTTGGATCTTGGGCAGATCCTTCTCTCCTCCATACTTTGCTCTTGCCATCACTCTGATACAAGTTAATCTTCGTCTCATTTGTCCAGAAGACCTTTTTCCAGAACCAAGAGCGGAACTTGCTATAAAAACATGGAGGGATCGGGTGACACTAATTTTTGGCGGCTGCACGCGCATGCACCCACACATGCGCATGCGCGCACTCACCCACATAATGTCCCGCCCCCATTACCTGCTGACTGATGTCTCTCTCGGCCAATCGACGCCCTCGATCAGCAGTCCCACCTCCACTGTCTCGCGGAAACTTTAAAATCCGGATCACAAAAACCTGGGTGGGGGATGTCCCGCACCTCTCAAAACATGGAGAGGTTCTTAAAAGAACAACTGTGGTTGCTCTTTTAAGCACTTCTTGGCAAACTGTACCCTGGCCATCTTAGTTTTGCAGCTAACCAGTGGTTGGCATCTTGTAGTGTAGCCTCTGTATTTCTGTTCATGAAGTCTTCTGCAGACATGGTCATTGACAAATCCACACCAGACTCCTGAAGAGTGTCAGACAGGTGTTTGGGGATTTTTCTTTATTATAGAGAGAATTCTTGTGTCACCAGCTATGGAGGTCTTCCTTGGCCTGCCAGTCCCTTTGCGAGTAGTAAGTTCACCAGTGCTCTCTTACTTCTTGATGTTCTAAACTGTTGATTTTGGAAGCCTACATTTTGGCAGATATCTCTAACAGTTTTATTCTTGTTTCTCAGTCTCATAATGGCTTCTTTGACTTTCATTGGCACAATTTTGGTCCTCATGTTGATAGACAGCAATAAAAGTTTCCAAAGATGATAGAAAGACTGGAGAAGACTAGGTGCCGAGAGCTCTCTTATACCTGCATTAAGAAGGCAATTAAAAACAATTGAGCAATTACAAACGCCTGTGATGGCATGTGTCCCAAGCATTATGGTGCACTGAAATGGGGAGAGGGTCTAAATACAACTGTAATTCCTACATGGTGAATCAAAAATGTATAAAAATACCTTTTAATAAAATCTGTCAATGTGCACTTTTTCTATCACGTGATTTTTTTTCTATTACAAATCTCAAATTGTGGAGTACAAAGGCAAATAAATAAATGATTGGTCTTTGTCCCAAACATTATGGAGGGCGATGTGGTTCTCAGCATCATAGCATACCAGTTCCATGGATAAAAGTCCAATTGGGTAGGGGTGAATTGGACAATATCTTATCATGCAAGGACTGTTCAGATGCCTATAACTGAGGGGGAAAATGTGTTCCAATCTACCCTATATTGAGCTGGATTAAGATATCTGCTCATTCATTGCCAACGTCGAGTGGTGGGGCTAGACATGGAATTTGGTTGATAAACCAAACACCTGCCTGCACACGGAAAACAGAAGATATTGTCCGTCAATTGTGAAGGTTACAGACAAGACGAAATACAATCAGATAGGATATCTTTTATTTAAAGTAATTAATGTTAGTTTAGTAACATGACATAGGTATGTTACAAAACTTACCTTTAGCGGCGCTGCAGTTCTGCCACTGCCCGTGTACGCGACTTTGGCTCCTTTGAGAGGGGGGCGGGTTTAAAATGCCATTTACTCCAGACTATTCAAATCGATTAATCTCAGGGGGTTTAGGTGCTGAAGAGAAATCGCACCGACATTTGTTTTATGGAGTTACTTTTAAACTACGCTGGATCATTTATTAGCATGAGTAAATAAAAAAATCATCTTCTAAAGCCGTGAACGCCGACAACGGGACGGATCTCACATAGGGGACAAAACAAGGTATAGTTTATTTTTAAATAAAAACGTGCTTCTTATGGATGCCTTTAATCAAAATTTCATGTTGCGAAAAGGTGACTTAGAAAATATACGAACCAACAGTATTTTTCTGCCGACTGAGGGTTAAGTTCGCCGCAAACCGCAGCGTTCCAAACGATCACGTTCCACAAAAACCCACTCGCAAGATAATTTAAATGGCCATTAATTTACAGGAATTAAACACTAAATTCCTTCAATTTGGCCTATAAATTCATGACTGAGATTTAAAAATCATGTTATATTGTGAATTCTTGTGTGAATGTTATTTGGACACTTAGGCTTGTTTTTAAATGTTAACCTTTTCTTAAGAAATGGATAGATGTTTAGATCTAGTAATTGAATTTAGTAATTAGCTACAATTAGGTAACTAGCTAATTATATGCTTTAATTTCAGGTCATCCAAGTAAGATTGTTTCATATTTGTTTCAGAATGCTTCAATCTATAATAACTGAAAATGTCTTTCAGCTCTTTTTTAAGAAAGTTATGGGCTTTTGACTATCCTCGATCATAGCTTTTGAGTTAAGTCAATGGAAAAGCAAAAGGGAACAAGATGCTAATTTCAGAGTATGAAAATGGCCATAACTTTTTTAATACTGAAGATATGAAAGTGAATTTGGTGTCAAATTAAACTTCTTGTCATGCTTTATCTGATGGGATAGATTGCAGGCTTGATTTTTAAAATCTCAAAATGTTGTCACATTGCTACATAACAAGGTCGAAGTTAAACTGTATAGTTGCAGGAACGGTGGGCTCGGACTTCGAGAGTCCCAAGAACGCGTGGGGAGGAAGAAAGTGAAAGACGGGAAGTTTATTTTGCAAGATTCCCGAATCGATTTGAGCGGCACGAACTTCGCCGTAAAATAACGAGCGCATTCAGACCACACTTAAAACAAAAACGTGTTTAATTGCAGGATGTGTGCATGAAGAGAATAATAGGAATAGCAGGAATAGGAAGGTGGGGAGAAGAAATATTGTGAACGCAAATGGCAAACAAAGGAGGGGGAGGGGAATAAATTTCACTGTAAAAAAACAACAGGAAAGTGGGTGTGCCCGGGCCAAGTATGCAACGTGTCTCTCGCAGCACCGTTGCTCAGGGTTGTTAACGTTCCCGCCCTCGCGAACAAAGCTACCCGGCGCGCAAAACCAATCCTGACCCGAACCTAACTCCGACCCCGACCCCGACCCCGTCTCCAGCTCCGACCCCAACCTGACATTGCCTAACCCCGTCCATTGTCCCGGTCCCCCGGCGCGCGGCTCCCGTCATCCGACCGTTAACATCCAAACGAGCGCGCGCCCGCCCCACGCACTCACTCACTCTTGGCTTTGCTGAGGTGCAGCGAGTGGTCAGAAACCGGCACTCGGAAAGCCTCCCCCGGATAAACGTGCCCTCCGGCATAGTGATGGCAGCCCTGTTGCTTGTCCGAAGTAACGGCGTGCGCCCGGAGCAGGGCGGCCAGCAACGCGAAGACGACGTGACAGCGGAAAGCACCGGCGGGCTCCATGGCGTTGGCTGCCGCGCATGCGCGCGACCTTTCACAGCGCGGCCGCTTTACGCGCACTGGCTCCAGGGTTACAAACCGCCACCGCCTCCCCCCTCGAGTAGAGCCCCTCTCCCCCCCCCCCCCCCCCTCCAACAGTTCCCCACTCCCCCCCTCCCGGGCAGAGCCCTCCCTCCTGGGGCAGTCCCAGACCCCCCCCCCCCACCCCCGGCAGGTACCCCCTGGAGCAGTCCCCCCCTCTCCCCTGCGGCAGAGTGTCCCCCCCTATCCACATTGGGGCAGAGTCCCCTCATCCCCCATCCCCCTGTGGCAATGTCCCTTCATCCCCCTTCGGGCAGTATCCTCTCATCCAACCCTCTGGGAACAGAGTTTCCTCACCCAACCTCTGCCACCCTCCAGCTCTCACCGCCACACATCACTCTCCCTCCTTCGCACGGGGCGCCCTCTCGTCGACTTCCCACCCGAGTTCTCCGACTAGTTTCACTGCCCTTCTGTCAAGTCAAGTTTATTCGTCACATACGCATACGAGATGTGCAGTCAAAGGAAAAGTGGCAATGCTTGCGGATTGTGCAAAAAACTACAAAACAGAATGGAGCAGAATCAGTATTACACATTTGTGGGAGAAAAAAAGAGAAGAAACAGCAATTTAAAAAGACACCACACAACAGTAAATTGGTACAGTAAGTTAGTCCCTGGTGAGTTTACAGTCCTAGTGACCTCTGGGAAGAAACTCCTCATCCTCTCTGTTTTCACAGCATGGCAACAGAGGCGTTTGCCTGACCGTAGCAGCTGGAACAGTGAGATTGTTACACCTAAGGTACTGGAAGGGAGAAAGTGGGTGACGGTGAGAAAGGGAGGGAAACTTGGAATGCAAAGGTCCCTGGGTGTTGTACCTCTTGTGAACAGGTTCACCTACTTAGAAGCTGTTGGGACAGAAGACGTTAAAACACTGAGCGGCGGACTGGCTTGCGAAGCAAAAAGGGCTGTTGAGCCAAAACCAAAGAGGCCAATGTCAGGCGACGCCATTGTAGTTGGAGACTCCATTGTGAAGGTACGGACGGGTTTCTGCGGCAACAGACGGGATTCGAGGATGGTGTGCTGCCTTCCTGGTGCCAGGATCCAGGATGTCACGGACAGAGTGCAGAAAATCCTCAAGGGCGAAGGTGAACAGCCGGAAGTGGTAGTGCATGTCGACACAAACGATGTCGGAAAGAAGGAGATGAATATAATGCAGCGTGACTTTAGAGAGCTCGGAAAAATGTTGAAAAGCAGGACCTCCAGGGTTGTTATCTCCGGTTTGCTTCCTCGTGCTGGCGAGAGCAGGAACAGGGAGATACGGGACCTGAATGTGTGGCTGAGTAACTGGTGCAGGGGACAGTGATTTAGATTCTTAGATCACTGGGATCTGTTTTGGAGTAAGGGGGAACTGTACAAAAGGGACGGATTGCATCTTAACTGGTGGGGGACCAGCATTCTGGCAGGCAGGTTTGCCACTGCTACACGGGTGGTTTTAAAATGAATAAGGGGGGGTGGGGTGTCAAATGAGATAGTCGACGATGGAGTTAAAGGGAAAGCAAGTAAAGGGATGATTAATGATCCCAGAATTAACGGGAAAGGAAGATCACAAAGAGATAGGAGAGTATGGCCAAATGTAATAGGGATCGATGTGAAAGGTGAGAAAGGTAAGGAATTAAAAGTATATGAATGCGCGAAGTATGAAGTAAAGTAGATGAGCTTGAGGCTCAGTTGGAGGTTGGTAGATATGACATTGTGGGGATTACTGAGACGTAGCTGCTGGAGGATCGGGCCTGGGAACTTAATATTCAGGGTTATACATCCTAAAGAAAGGACAGGCAGGTGGGCAGAGGAGGGGGGTAGCTCTGCTGGTGAGGGATGGAATTCAGTCCCTTGCGAGGGAAGACATACGGACTGACGAGGTAGAGTCACTGTGGATTGAGTTGAGGAATTGTAAAGGCAAGAAGACATTAATTGGTGTTATTTACAGACCCCCAAATAGTAGCCCGGATATAGGGTGTAAGTTGCAGCAGGTGTTAAAACTGGCATGTAAGAAAGGTAATGCCACTGTGGTGATGGGGGATTTCAATATGCAGGTAGACTGGGAAAATCAGGTTGGTTCAGGACCCCAAGAAAGAGAGTTTGTAGAATGCCTCCAAGATGGATTCTTAGAGCAACTTGTAATGGAGCCGAGCAGAGAAAAGGCAATTCTGGATTTAGTGTTGTCCAATGAACCAGATATGATAAGAGAACTCGAGGTAAAGGAACCGCTTGGAGGTAGTGATCATAATATGATTAGGTTTAATCTGCAATTTGAGAAGGAGAACGTTAAATCGGAAGTGGCAATGATGCAGGTGAACAAAGGGGACTATGAAGGCATGAGAGGGGAGCTGGCCAAAGTAGATTGGAAAGGGATCCTAGCAGGAATGACGGTGGATCAGCAATGGCAGGAATTTCTGGGCATAATCCGGAAGACACAGGATCATTTCATTCCAAAAAGAAAGAAAGATTCTAAGAGGAGTAGGAGGCAACCGTGGCTGACAAGAGAAGTTAGCGGTAGAATAAATTTAAAAGAAAAGATGTATAACACAGCAAAGAGTAGCCAGAAGCCAGAGGATTGGGAAACGTTCATAGGACAACAGAAGGAAACAAAACGGGCAATACGGGATGAAAAGATGAAGTACGAGGGGAAGCTGGCCAGGAATATAAAGAAGGACAGTAAAAGCTTCTTTAGATATGTTAAGGGAAAAACACGGGTGAAATAATTATGGGCAACAAGGAAATGGCAGAAGAGTTGAATAGGTACTTCGGATCCGTCTTCACTAAGAAGGACACAAACAATCTCCCAGATGTACTGGAGGACAGAAGATCTAAAGGGGTAGAGGATCTGAAAGAAATTTTCATTAGGCGAGAAATAGTATTGGTTAGGCTAATGGGACTGAAGGATGATAAATCCCCTGGGCCTGATGGTCTGCATCCCAGGGTCCTCAGGGAGGTGGCTCTAGAAATAGTGGATGCATTGGTGATCATTTCCAATGTTCAATAGATTCAGGATCAGTTCCTGTGGATTGGAGGATAGCTAATGTTATCCCACTTTTCAAGAAAGGAGCCCAGTTAGCCTGACTTCGGTGGTGGGAAAGATGCTGGAGTCAATTATTAAAGAGGTAATGATGGAGCACTTGGATAGCAGTAAAAGGATTAGTCCAAGTCAACATGGATTTATGAAAGGGAAATCTTGCTTGACTAATCTTCTGGAATTTTTTGAGGATGTGACAAGTAAAATGGATGAAGGGGTGCCAGTGGATGTAGTGTATCTAGACTTCCAGAAAGCCTTTGATAAGGTCCCTCACGGGAGACTGGTGACTAAAATTAGAGCACATGGTATTGGGCGTAGGGTGTTGACATGGATAGAAAATTGGTTGGCAGACCGGAAGCAAAGAGTAGGAGTGAACGGGTCCTTTTCAGAATGGCAGGCAGTGGGGAATTGAGTGCCGCAAGGCTCGGTGTTGGGGCTGCAACCATATATATTAATGATTTGGAAGAGGGAATTAGGAGCAACACTAGCAAGTTTGCAGATGACACAAAGCTGGGTGGCAGTGTGAACTATGAAGAGGATGTTAGGAGGTTGCAGGGGGACCTGGACAGGTTGAGTGAGTGGGCAGATGCGTGGCAGATGCAGTATAATATAGATACTGTAAATGCGAGGTTATCCACGTTGGCGGCAAAAACAAGGGGGCAGATAATTATCTCAATGGGGTTAGGTTAGGTAAGGGGGAGGTACAGCGAGACCTGGGTGTCCTTGTACACCAGTCACTGAAAGTTGAGTGCAGGTACAGCAGGCAGTGAAGAAACCTAATGGAATGTTGGCCTTCATAACAAGAGGATTTCAGTACAGGAGTAAAGAGGTTCTTTTGCAGTTGTATAGGGCTCTGGTGAGACCACATCTGGAGTATTGTGTACAGTTTTGGTCTCCTAATTTGAGGAAGGACATCCTTGTGATTGAGGCGGTTCACGAGACTGATCCCAGGGATGGTGGGACTGTCATATGAGGAAAGATTGAAAGACTAGGCTTGTATTCACTGGAGTTTAGAAGGATGAGGGGGGGTCTTATAGAAACATATACAATTATAAAAGGACTGGACAAGCTAGATGCAGGAAAAATATTCCCAATGTTGGGTGAGTCCAGAACCAGGGCCACAGTCTTAGAATAAAGGGGAGGTCATTTAAGACCGAACTGAGAAATAACTTTTTAACCCAGAGAGTTGTGAATTTATGGAATTCCCTGCTACAGAAGGCAGTGGAGGCCAAATCACTGGATGGATTTAAGAGAGAGTTGGATAGAGCTCTAGGGGCTAGTGGAGTCAAGAGATGTGGGGAGAAGGTAGGCATGGATTATTGATAGCGGACGATCAGCCATGATCACAATGAATGGCGGTGCCGGCTCGAAGGGCCGAATGGCCTCCTCCTGCACCTACTTTCTATGTAACAGTCTGTTGCTGGGGTGGAGGCGGTCCTTGATTTTGTTGGATCTGGATTTGCAGCTTCTGATCTACAGTTCCTGCAGGGGGAACGAGTGTAGTTCCCATAGTGCGTTCGGCCGAACGCACTACTCTGCCTTCTTGTCCTGGGCAGAGCAGTTCCCAAACCAAATTGTGATGTTTCCAGACAAGATGCTTCCCACAGCCGCTGAGTAGAAGCACTGGAGGATCCTCAAAGACACTCGGAATTTCTTCAATTGCCTGAAGTGATAAAGGCGCTGCCTTGCCTTACTTACCAGTGCGGCAGCGTGTGATGTCCATGTCAGATCCTCTGAGATGTGGACTCCCAGGTATTTGAAACAGCTCACCCTATCCACAGTATCCCCATTTATCCTCAATGGTGTGTACGTCCTCGGATGTTGTGCCCTCCTAAAGTCCACGATCAGCTCCTTAGTTTTTTTGACATTCAAGAGGAGACTGTTGTCCTGACACCAGAGTGCCAGATCAGCCACCTCCTCCCGGTAGACCTTCTCATCGTTATCAGAGATCAGGCCCACCACCACAGTGTCATCAGCAAACGTGATTATAGAGTTGGAGCTGAACCTAGCCACACAGTCATGTGTGTACAGGGAGTACAATAGGGGGCTGAGGACGCAACCCTGGGGGGATCCTGTGCTCAGGGTGAGGGACTTCGATGTATTTCCTCCCATCTTGATTACCTGGGACCTGGCGGTGAGAACGTCTAGGACCCAGGCACACAGGGGGGTGTTGAGCCCCAATTCCAGCAGCTTCCCAGCAAGTCTGGTAGGGGACTACCGTGTTGAAGGCTGAACTGAAGTCTATGAACAGCATCCTCACATAGCCCCCCTTCTGGCTGTCAAGGTGAGAGAGAGCGGTGTGCAGAACCTGGGAGACCGCATCGTCTGTGGATCTGTTCGGACGATATGCGAATTGTAGCGGGTTCATGTTGCAAGGGAGGAAGGCGCAGATGTGTTTCTTGACCAGCCTCTCAAAGCATTTCATGACTACAGAGGTGAGTTGTGAACTTCAGGAGATCGAGAGGCTGCACGCACAACCCCATCCATATCAACGAGACAGAGGTGGAACGTGTCTCCAGCTTCAGGTTCCTGGGGGTCAACATCTCCGATGACCTCTCCTGGACCCACAACACATCCTCGCTGATCAAGAAGGCTCACCAGCGTCTCTTCTTCCTGAGGAGACTTAAGAAGGTCCACCTGTCTCCCCAGATTCTGGTGAACTTCTACCGCTGCACCATCGAGAGCATCCTGACCAACTGCATCACAGTATGGTATGGTAACTGCTCTGTCGCCGACCGGAAAGCTCTGCAGAGGGTGGTGAAGATCGCCCAACACATCACAGGCTCCACACTCCCTCCGTTGAGTCTGTCCATAGTAAACAATGTCTGCGCAGGGCGCACAGCATCGCCAGGGACAGCTCACACCCCAACCATAGGCTGTTTACCCTCCTCCCATCCGGGAGACGCTATAGCTTCTTCCCTGCGGCTGTCACACTTCTCAACGCTGCACCTCAATGACTGCCTGTCTCCAGTAGAGAATCTACTATTGGACGGGGATGTGTGGGTGGGTGTATGTGGGGGGGGGGGGGAGGGGGGTGTGGGGGCAGGAGGGGTTGTGGGGGCGGGAGGGGTTGTGGGGGCAGGGGGGTTGTGTGTGGGGGTGGGTGTGTGTGGGGGGATGGTTATGGGGGTTGGGGAGGGAGGGTTTTGGGGGCGGGGTGTCTGTGTGGGACGGGTTGTGTGTGGGGGTGGGTGTGTGTGGGCGGGGGGGTTTGTGTGGGCAGAGGGTGGTGTGGGCAGGGGAGCCTGTGGGGGGGAAAGGTGTGTGGGCGGGTTTTTTTTTGTGGGGGGGAGCGGTGTGTGGGCTGGGGAAGTGAGCTAGGAGAAAAGCCGGGGAAGAGCCATGGGGGAGAGGGGGGCATCATGGGGGAGGGGGAGGGGGAGGAGCCAGCAAGGGGGACCAGAGGGGTAGGCGGGTGCTGGTTGATGGTCGTTCTTCGACGCCAGGATCAGAGTCTCCGCTTTCCGTTTGGCGACATCGGCGACATCTCCAACTCCGGGCTGGGCTGGGTCACCGACGCTGGGCTGCTTGGGACTGGGCTGCTTGGGACTGGGCTGCTTCGGGTCCCTCCGAATGTCCGGTTGGAAACCTCCGCTGGTCATCCTCAGCTCCAGTAAAGACGCGATGTCGCAGGAACGGGCAGACCGTCCCGGGGAGTGACAGGGGAAGAGACTATTCCGCGCGGAGCTGACTGGCAGGAGAAGATCTGCGCACGAGCGGTTTTCAAGATTTTTAAAACTCGCTAACTTTTACGATATTCAACTGATCGAAACGAGACTTGGTGCACTCGCAGCACAGGAGAACGGTGAGTGAACTGGCAAAATATTGTAGCGATATCGCAAACCGTTTTTGTGCAAATAGAAAGACCGCCAAACCGGAAGATAACAAAATCAGAGTTTTAGTTATGTATAGATGGAATATAGAATCGAATAAGGAAGGAAGGATGGAAGGATTCCTGCTTGCATAAACAAAACTACATATGTCTAATTTTTAGACATTTACCCTTTTTCCATATTTCCCAACGAACTTCATTACCTTATTGATTCCCTGTAAAATATTGAAAACTTCATTTAAATAAACGTAACCTAAATTCCAGCAAACATAACCTTAGTTTATATAATCTTGTAATTTAACCATCATATAATCTTGTAATTTAACACAATTTTTGTAAATCAACTTCTCGAAACCACTTCTTCAAATGCTTTTCAGCTTGCCCGATTCTCCTGCCACCTTCCTAGACAATAGTTGACTTGCAAGATAGGAAGGTGGCCATTTAAAACTTTTTGCAGAGTGGATATATCTCTGGAATACTATACCCTGGGGTGTCGTGGAGACAAGATCTTTGGAAGTATTTAAAGAGGAGATAGGTGCCTTTTTAAATGATTCAGGAGGTCAGAGCTAGGGGGAACTGACACAGCGAAGTTAGAGTTTTAAAGAAGGAACTGCAGATGCTGGAGAATCGAGGGTACACAAAAAGCTGGAGAAACTCAGCGGGTGCAGCAGCATCTAAGATGCTGAAGAAGGGTCTCGACCCGAAACGTCGCCTATCTCCTTCGCTCCTTAGATGCTGCTGCACCCGCTGAGTTTCTCCAGCTTTTTGTGTACCCAGCGAAGTTAGAGGCCTGGGTTAGATCTGCCATGAGCATCTTGAATAGCAGTTCAACGTTAAGGTACCAGGTGGTTTTCTCTGCTTCTGCTTTCTTTTGCTCTTGTGAGAACATGCTTGGGATGTGGGATGAAACATGAGCATTCAGGGGAAAGCCGTCAGGTTTCAGGGAGATCGTGAAAATTCCACATGGACAGCACCGGACGTCAGGATCGACCTGAACTGCTGGAGCTGTGAAACAATGACACTAACTCCTGTGCATGCCACTGTTCCGCTTCTACACCCTTCTCTTAAAAATCCTGAAGGTGGAAATCGGGAGATATGCCATTATTTTCTCAAAACAGTTGTTTTGCTTGTGTTAATTTTGACAGGCATTCATCTCCGAATCACATTTAATTCCGTTGGGACATCTGCCATGCTGTCCTTGTCCTTTACTGTAAGTACAGATAAAAAATGTTCATTCAAAGTATCAACGGTTTTCTTATCTCCATTAACAGTTTTCTTATTATCAATTTTCAAGGGTCCCACATTACTTCTGACCAACATCTTTTTTGTAAGATAATTGCAAAACATTCTGATACTGTTTTTAACATCTCCTGCAAGCTGCATAAGAAATAGCTGTCCTTTAACCCTGCTTTGTCATTCAGTAAGAATAGTCAAGAGTCAAGAGTGTTTTATTGTCATATGTCCCAGATGGGACAATTAAATTCTTACTTGCTGCAGCACAACAGAATATGTGAATATATTCACATAGTACATCACGGGGGGGGGGGGGGGGGGGGGGGGAGAAAAAAAGAAAAAGTTCAATTAAAAAGTTCAATTTGCCAGCTGCACGACAGAACAGACCAGAACAGAACAGACAGGCTGATCAGACCTTCAACTTCAAATCCACTTTACAGCCAAATCACCATAACTTCAGATTCTGCACTGTGCTAAATTTCATCTGGATTAGCCTTAAGTATTTTGTGTAACTCAGCATTAATGACTCATTTAGAGGTAGAACACAAAGAACATTGAACAGAGTATTTCCGAATAAATTCTTAAATAAATTAATGGACTTTCACACTGTAATTCATATGAATGGCAGATATCGGTGTTCCATTTGCATATAGAATGTACTGTAAATAACCCCAATTTCAATACCCAAAAGGAATGCACCCCAAATCGTGACTGCAGCTGGTGAAAATGGAATGAGTAGATCAGAGGATTGCTTCTGGGCTTGGTCAAGATGGACATCTACAGGTCAGGAAATGTGCAGTTAGGCTTGACTACTCGTTTCTCTTCTGCTGTTACGTTCATACTTGCCCAATGAATGTTTCTGTACAGTTTATGGATTATCATCTTTGAAGGCATCTTTAAAGGCATCAATCATTAACTGGAATATTTATCATAAAGGAGGCTGTCTTGCACCAGCTTCCCTTTGGGCAGTTTAACCCTACTCACTCATGACAATGAATTGTTATTAATGAGTAGCGTTAAATAAATTCCCAGGGCCTTTTGCAAGTACATTAAAAACAAGAGTGTTTAAGAAAGAACTGCAGATGCTGGAAGAATCGAATAGATCACCCGCTGAGTTCCTCAAGCATTTTTGTCTACTTTAAAAACAAGAGGATAACTAGGGAGAAGGTCGGACCACACAAGGAAAAATTGAGATAATTTGGAATCGGAGGACTTGGGCAAGATACTAAACGGACTTTGAACATATATTCATCAAGGAGAATGACATGGAGGACTGTGATATCAATGTGGAATACTAATATATTCTAGGGTAATTTAATATTAAGAAGGTGATGGCGTTGGATCTCCTGAAGAGCATTAAAGTGGATAAATCCCCAGGGCCTAATGGGATCTATCCCGGGTTATTGAGAGAGGCAAGAGTGAGGAAATTGCAGGGCCGTCAATAAAGATCTGACTATCTCTGTATAAAAAACTTGCCTGCACGTCTCCTTTAAACTTTCCCACACTCACCTTAAAGCTACGCTCTCTAGATTCTAACGTTTCCACCCTGAGAAAAGGATTCTATTTGTCTATCATATCTATATCTCTCATAATTTTATATAATTCCATCAGGTCTCCCCTCAACCATCAATGTTCCAAAGAAAATAATCCAAATTTGCCCAACCTCTCCTTATAGCTAATACCGTCTAATCCAGGCAGTAATTTCTGCATAGAAAATGTGACGGTCTTTCCCTCTCTTCCACCCTCCACCCTCCCTCTCTACCTCGTCACCCTTCTCCCTCTCACTATCCACCACCTCTCTCTACCATGTTATACTTTGATAGATTGACACATAATTTATTGTATATTTATGTGCTGTAAATGTAGCAAGTATGACTTTCGTTGTTCTGGTTCATATCCAATGACAAATAAACACCCCATCTCTTGCACTCGCTCTTGTGATCAAAATGGCAGCTGTGGTAAGTGAAGGGACAATCTGTGGCCGTGAACCGTTGGCGAACCGCCTTTGTAAAACATCTTATAGCTCCATGATTGGTTTGGGATAGGGGACATAGCGGCCTTAGTGCACCGAAGCAGAGGGGTGGCTGATGCAGGAAACCGACGGCGCGGATGAAGTGGTTGCGCGCTCGGTATTGGCGAAAGCTGCCGCAGGAGGTCCGACAGCAGCACGGTAGTAAATCGAGTGCAGCCTGCGGTAGTTGCATGGAGTGACAGTGGGGGAAGCCGATGGTATCGTGCTGTGCCAGGCTGACCCCCTATTCATGCATCCAGTGCTGCCAGGACATCCGGCCTTAAAGTGAGAATGTAAGACAACGAATATCTCCTAAAGCCAAGATTAGACCTGTCAGAGACTTGGAAGTTGCAAGATGACGCCAGTATGTGGCGACACTTTGCGTGTTGATCCAGTAGAGAATCTACTATTGAAGTCATGTATAGTATAACTTTACTGGAGAGTATGCAGAACAAGTGTTTCACTGACTGGTTGGTAGGCTTGGATGAGCACGGGGTGAGTAATGTTGCTGTAGTTGGCTTGCCACGCAGGAGGGAACCTGTTGGCAGTCTGGCACTTGCTGCTCGCCAGCCATTGACGGACTGCAACAGGTGGCACCAGCCTCAAGGCAAGGGGTCCCCCGTGGCTGACGTCATGGGGAGAGAGAGAGCACGCGGCGGGGCAACTCCCGCCTGACGTAGGTGGGAGGCAGCCGCTGAGCTATAAAAGGGCGAGGCGGCGCCGGCGCGGCAGAGACGCAGCAGCAACAGTAACAACCGGGTTGCCTGAGGCTGAGCAGAGAACGCACACCGTCACCCAGATGAAGTCGCACAACAGCAGGAATGCAGCGACAAGTAAGCGCTTGGCACCACGTAGCAGCACCCTACACTCGGGGAGAAGGGCAGAGGGAGGACTGGGATGCAGATTCTGGAGTAATACTCCAAATTACAGTGAGAGGCTGATGGCGAGTATGCCGAATAGATATTCCAGTAGAGGCGTGTTGTTGCTTGGAGAAAGGATAAGTGTTCCCCTAAAGAGAGAGTTTAGTCTGTGGGGTGGTTAAAATTTGGAAAGGGGTATCGTCAATGCCCAGATCTGTCGCTCAACGAAGCAAAATGATGGATAATTAACTAATACTTGTTCAGTATCTAAATACTAATCTAACTTCTGCAATTTAACCTTGAAGTGGGATTTGAACGTCATTTTTTAAAACATGCAAATTATGCTTAACTAAACAAATTATGTAGAAGGGAAGGGTTTCATCTCCCTGGGCCGGCCAGTTGTACCCGAGGTACTTTTATGCGCTGGACCACACCTCCACCAGATTTAGCCGTTATCTCCGAAATGCTAGTGAACTTGCCCAAGGTGTTGCCGAGCGCCTGGGCAGGACCGCGGGCTGGGAAAGTGGCGCAGCGACTAACCCGAAAGCTTTCACCTGAATGTATTGCAGCTCGGGTCGGGGATGAAGATCTGAGCGCCGTGCTGTGTGAATTTGACGCGGTGATTGAAGATTTCGCCTCCCCGCTCAACAAGAGGCACTTCAGGTACGATGAGCACCTGAGGTGCATGAAGAGGAGGAGCAGCACGAGTGTCAGCGACGGCGGTGTCAGTGACTCCGACAGTGAGTATTCGGCGCAATAACCAAGCCTCCCGGGCTCTGCGCCGTGACCAGCGAGTGCTTTGAGTTTTAAGCCGGAAAACTCCGGCAGAACCCTGATCATCATACGCCTAACGCAAACTGCTGGGAGAAATCTTTCGGATACCGCAAGGTTATTGAGCCCACATAACTGGGTCGATTTAGAAACATCGTAGTTTCTGCGCCCATCACCTGTAATATCTAATTGTTCCTTCCATTACCTGGGATTTGAGGACCCCAAAGATAGACACAAAATGCTGGAGTGACTCAGCGGGACAGGCAACATCTCTAGGGAGAAGACCTGAGCGACGTTTCGGACTGAAGAACGGTCTCAACTCGAAACGTCACCCATTCCTTCTCTCCAAAGATGCTGCCTGCCCCGCTGAGTTACTCCAGCATTTCGTGTCTATCTTCGGTGTAAACCAGCATCTACAGTTCCTTCCTACACATTTGTGGACACCACTGACATCCAAGGTAGAACCGAAGCTTTCCCCGTTTCCTCTGCTTTACCCTTTATGTATCAATCCCTGTACAACCAGATTACCATATCCCCCCGGGGTTGTAGAGCCCAAGTTACCAATGATGCAGCCAGCCTTGGTGCGTGAATCGTTTCGGTCTCCAAGCTGCCCTCAACGTTAAAGGTGTCCGGTGCTCAGTGCGGGTTTGCCGACCCGTAGGATCTAGTTCCGTGCTGTATCTGTCCCTAACTGATCCATTGCCTCCTTGCCGTCCTGTACCGCTTAGACAATGTTTAGCTTTCTACGTACAGGGAAACTTGCGTGTAAAACAAGTGCCCCAACTAAATTTGAGAAGCTACTGTTGCACAAATTAAAGCGTGGCATTGTGCATACGCGCCACGTCTCTTGCTCCTTCACTTCCACGACATTAATTAGTGTTCTTTTAAACCGCTAGGTACAGATTCATTTCGCAGAAACAGTTTCGCCTTCAGTGACGAGAAGCTCGAGAGTCCCACGACGTCGTCGTCCAAAGGTATTTTACTTTCTCCTATCACTTGATTGGTTTCCATCACTGCAGAAGGGTTGATTGTTTTTGGAGTATGATAATTGTAGCGCCTGGACTCGGGGTTATCATCAGATCATTGAGGCAGTTGAGATTAGTTTAATTTGGTATCATGTTTGGGACGGGCATTGTGGGCCGAAGCTCCTTGTCCTGTGCTTTTCGTTTTTTTTTGTGGGGGAGAGTTGCTGCTGAGTTTGTGTTGCTCATTCGGTCATAACTGGTTGAAAGAATGTCCTCCTCCATTTTTATAACGAAAGATTAATCTTCTCGTCCTTTTTCGACAAATTTGCTGACTGGCACAAAATTACCTGTGTTGGTGTGGATAGTGACCAAGGGAGTAGTGATAGTGGTTATCGTCCACTTTTTAACGGTGCAAAAAACTGCAGATGCTGGAATCTAAAGCAAAAGGATGTGGTGGAAGATAAATATTCTGGGTGGAGGTCTATCGACCAGTGGAGTTCCGTGGGAATCTGTGCTGGGGCCTATGCTGTTTGTAATATATATAAATGACCTAGACTTCAATATAGATGGGTTGGTCAGTGCGTTTGCTGACACCAAAATTGGAGCAGCTGCAGACAGTGAGGAAAGCTGTCCGAAGATTCAATGGTATATAGACCAGCTGCGGAAATGGCTGAAGAAATGTTAGGTGAAGTTTAACGTGAGCAAGTGTGAGGTAATTCACTTTGGGAGGTTGAATGTAAGGAGAATACAGTTTATGGCAAGACCCTTTATTGATGTACAGAGGGATCTTGGAGTCCAAGTTCACAGCTCATTGAAGGTGGCAGGACTAGTAGATAGGGTGATTCATAAAGTAGACAAGAAGGGTCTTGACCCAAAACGTCTCTCCAGTCAGGAGAGACTGCTGCCTATCCCGCTGAGTTATTCCAACATTTTATGTGTACGGTTTAAACCAGTATCTACAGTTCCTTCCTACACATGTGGTTCAGAAGGTATATGGCACATTTGCCTTCATTGCTAGGGGTATCGAATATAAGAGTCAGGAAGGCATGATGCAGCTTTATAAGACTTTGGCTAGGCTGCACTTTGAGTATTGCATGCAGTGTTGGTCACCACATTACAGGAGAGATGTGGTGACTTTGGAGAATGTGCAGAGGAGATTTACTTCCTGGATTAGAGGGCTTCAGCTACATGGGGAGGTTGGATAGACTTGAATTGTTTTCTCTCAAATGTCACAGGTTGACATTTGATAGAAGTGTATTAAAAAAAAATATGGCATAGATAGTCTAAACCTTTTTCCCTGGATGGAAATGTCCAACGCTTGTGGGCACAGCTATAAGGTGAGAGGGGGAAAGTTTAATGGAAATGTGCAGAGCAAATTTTCTTTTAAGTGGTGGGGGCATGGAATGCACTGCCATTGGTGGTAGTGGAGGCAGATACTATGTGCTGTATGGAAAGGTGGAAATCACGGAAATTTGCAGATCTTCCCACTTGGACCAAGGTGGTGTTACTGCTGCATTAAGTGGAATGCTAACCTTTAGGCTTTTTATTGCAACATCACTTGGTAATGCTCAAGTTGTTTGCAATTGGTGTTTTTTTTTGTTTGGAATAATTGCAGTGTTTGGGCAACAAATGTAAATGAGCTTGCATGTAAAGTCGCCTTTAAATTCCAAGGGAAAGTGCCAGCAGTCACCTACATAAATGGAACTCTCTCTATCCCCAGCAATATTTGCCAGAGGGGTGCTTCTTGGCACCCAATTTGAATAGCTACCCTCCTGGAAGATTACACTGTACTTGGGGCATAGCTGAAAACATGAAGCCAATGGCATGACATTCAAGAGGCTTATGTACATGTATTTGCAGCGCTTGGTGTTACTTCAAACTAGTTTATATGCACCAGTTTGTTTCTTATATCTGTACGTTGTTCATCTTCCTTTGAAATTGACCATTTTGGGACAAACTATTTAGGTTTGACTAGTGGGAGTAAGTATTGGAGGAGAAGGTAGTGTAAACAAGCTGTAAAATGTATCAACTAAACTGATCTACAATTTGACATCTATACTTGATACATTTGTTTACAATATGATATCTACACTGTGCACATTTTCCCTGTTTTGTAAATGGGAGATGAGCAATGCCAAACTTTGGAAGTAAAAGCTCTACATGGCTCTCTTTGCAGCAAAACTTGGGGATACAAAGGAACTAGAAGACTATATTGCAGATTTGAACAGAACATTAGAAAGTGAGTATCTATCAGCGTTTCAATATCTTTGTACATATGTCAATAACACACACACACACACACACACACACACACACACACACACACCCACCCACCCACCCACCCACCCACCCACCCACCCACACCAATGGTTGCACAGCATATGAAACAAGCATTAAAATTTCTCTGCACATGCTGCAATCTGACTTATTGCAGACCTTCAAACATTTTCCAACGTATGCTGACAGTATAAAATGGTATGTAGGTTTGCTTAATTTTGTTAACCCAAATTACACTTGACAATGTCCTTTCTACACTTTCCAATCAGACAGTCAATCTAACCAAATGGAAGAGAACTTTAAATATCAAGTGTTTGCCCCATTTAAATTGCAGATATCAGCTATTAAAAATGATATAGAAATGGCATGTTTGGGCAGATTGTGCATGTTATCACTAAATATCTTAAAACATGAGGCTAATTATGTTGTGCTCTCTGGACTATTTCACAGGTATGTGACGGGGAAGAAAAAGTTTGGTGCTTAGCCCTGTGTCAACACATGAAAAAGAGCAACTACAAGGATCTGTTCAGACTGCCAACATTTCTCAACAGTGTTGCTTAGAATAGTTGCCAGCTCTTAGAAACAGTAAATGCATTTCTAAATGATTTCTATTGTACATGTATTAAATTTTTGTGCTATTTTTTAAAATGTTGAGAAATCTAATTAGAACAGTAGATTACTATAAAGCTGGTACTGCTGTGCATTTGTATAATGAAGATGGAATGGGGGCTGATTCGAGGCCATGAAGCAGTGCAGTAGGGAGGGGGAGGAGGAAGTAATTGGGAAGGGGGTTAAATGGGGCTAGGTGAAACAGGAGTACTTTGATTTCAGTGATTCTCTCAGCCTGATTTCGACGTGTTTAGCCCACAATGGTGCTGGCTGCCTTGTGGCAAATAGTTCTTCGGAGAGGAGAACTCCAGAAGTTGCTACTTACAAATGGTCTGCACAGACCTCTTCCCACCAATTGAATCTTGAGCAGCTTTTGTTACTAAAATCATTTCACATTGAAATATTTTGTAAATTAAAACACTGGAGTCAAATTTTTGCCAGTTCAAACTAGTCTGTTCTGAGCAAACTGCCGCAAAACTGTTTTACAAGACTTCATCTGTGTTACCCTTCACTGAATTTTCCTGTACTGAATATTAAAGAAACATATATTTTTGAAACTTGTTTTTGGTTTTTCCATTGGAATTAACATAATGTTATACCACCGTATCTGGGCTTGATTTGTTAATGTGCTGTGCAAAGTATCATGTTCCTGAAGGTGTTCTATGATATGTGAATACTGCCTTCCCTTATTTTCAGTATTTAAGATTTACAGCTAACAACCTACTGCTAGTTATCAGCATTCCTTAATAACATTACTGTGCATGCCTTGTGTAGCAAAGGAAGGAATGATGCAAGAATAAGAATAGCTTCATTCAACCTATTTATAAATCCCAAACATTAACATTAATAAATCCCAGACTGTCAACAGTTTCCTTAATTGAATTGGTATAAAAACGTTTGCAAATTTTAATGCCAAATTTAGAACCATATGTTTAAGTTTTTTGGATTTGTGTGCCATCTTGAATTCTCTGAGACACAATATTGTAAGAAGAAAAGAACTGTAGTCCCTTGTGCAAATTTTCATACAGCTGTACCTTAATGACCAAGTATTTTACATTTCATTTCCTGCCTGTGAACACTGCTGCCTTTGAAGGTGGTGATAAATTATGCCTTAAACTGTTGCAGCCCTTCTAGTGGATGTACTTCCACAGTGTTTTTGGGCAGGGAGTTCTGGAATTTTATATCTAACAGAATGAAGGAATAGTAACATTTGCCCCCTTTCCCCTCTCCTTTATCAACTTTTACCCATCACTTACTCCTGATTCCACCCCCCCAATTATTTCTGTCCATCTCCTTCCTCACCTAGTTCCACCTATTGCCTACCATCTCCTACCTTGCCATGACCTTTCACCTCTTTATACCAGCTAACTCCCCTCTACATAGTCCTGATGCAGTGCCTTGACCCAAAATGTCCACAATTCCCTTTGACACTATTGAATGTATAGATAGTTTTTGTTTTGCATGTATTTTTATTCTGAATAAAGGGGGGAGGAAGAGAGTCCCTTTGCCTTCACCTTCATAGATACTGCTCAACCTGTTAAGTTCCTCCAGCACTTTGCTTCTCGCAACTGATTTTAAAATCCTATCTTTACGTCACACAGTACAGCAAGGCCTTCTGTTGCTCCCGGTTGGTAACCATTTTAACTCCCTTTGCCATTCCCATACTGACTTTTATTTCCTTTGCATTGTCAGAATAAGGCCATGTACAAACTGGAAGGACCGCATCTCATATTCTGCTTGGGTAATATATAACCCAACGGTATAAACATTGAATTCTCCAATTCAAGTAATGCCTCCTAACCTCCAGCCCACTCCCCTCTTTTCCTTGCCTGCACTCCACCCAGTTCACACATTTCTCCTACAATCTCCCACCACCCTACTCGCCCTGCCCCTTTCTTCTCATACTCATCCCCAGTCTCTGGGTCCTTTTTATCTCCACACTTATCTCTCTGGGTTAACGTTTAACACGTTTCTCTTACTTCACCCATCTACCAATTATCCTTCCTCGCCTGCATCCACCTATCACTTGTTAGACTCCACTGTCACTTTATTTTCTTTCCCCCCCCCCTTCTACATCAATCTGAAGAAGGATCCTCTCCTGAAATTCCCTCCGCAGATGCTGCCTGATCTGTTGGGTTCCTCCTTGTTTTATGCTTTTTAAACAGTTGGCTTTTCACCATGATCCAACAACATCCTATGCACTCTTGTAAATCCTTTGAATTCTTGGTTATTTTTATTAACTATTGAAACTAAAGATGGGGGAATTTGACCTTTTAACAAGATTACAAGATGTAGTATGTCAGTTGCAGAAAGAAGAATTATTTGTTTTTTTTAAAACAATAGCAAGGAGGCTTGATCTTTGAGTTAACCTCAAAGTTGAATTTGAATATTAAAAAAAGTTGCTGAAGCAAAAGTAAAATATCCATCATTTCCTAATCATCACTCTGGGCTTTGTTCAATAAGCTTTGTCATAAGTTATTATAAAATGCATTTATATAATTGCTATTAATGCAGCCAAATACTCAACAGGCTCAACGTATGATGAGCATTTGACGGTTCTGGGCCAGCAGTTGTTGCAGTTTTGAAGGATGCGGGGGATCTCGTTGAAATTTACAGAATAATGAAAGGGCTGGATAGAGTGAATGTGGGGAGGATGTTTCCACTGGTGGGAGAGTCTAGGACTAGAGGGCACAGCCTCAATTAAAGGATGTACCTTTAGAAAGGAGATGAGGAGGAATTTCTTTAGGCAGAGGTTGGTGAATCTGTGGAATTTATTGTCTAGATGGTTGACGTGGTCAAATCTTTGGGTATTTTTAAAGCAGAGATTGATAGGTTCTTGATTTGTAAAGGCGTCAAAGGTTGCGGGGTCAAGGCAGGAGAATGGGGTTGCGATGGAAAGATAGACCAGCCATGATTAAATGGCAGAGTAGACTCAATGGGCTGAATGTCCAAATTCTGGTCCTATGACTTATGAAGGCGAATGGACAATCATTTCCCCTTTAAAGATCTGGGCTCATAAATCTGGAAACTATCTGAAGTTGTGATACAACTGTCATGATGGAACTAAGCTGACATCGAGTACCCAGTTATGTTAGATCATCAAGCAGCTGGTAATGTTAGATCATCTGAGCTGAGACTTAGTGGAGACCAGTGGCACTGTAAAAATACACCAGTCACAAAACACAAACCTGCGATAGAGGAGGCTGCATCCAAACTGGTGACTTATGCAATACTTGAATGCTTAAATTAGCTTCTTGGCGACAACCTGCTGGAGCTACTGCGTAAGATGAGACAAATAAATGATCAATTTGGCAGTTGGGATACATCAGCAGTCAGATCACATCTTATCTCCTTATGTAATGAAGGATTAATAGTTTAAAAATAATGAAGTTGTTTTCTACTCTGCTCCTGTTTATCACACCAAGACTTGGGGCCAGGTTGAATATTCCAGACCAGTACTGAGTTGTTAAATCCTTGACCAGATGTTGTGCTGTTTATAAATAGTGCATAGATTATGTACATCCTTGGATTTGACCAAATGGAATTTCCGAATATTGTGTTATTTTTGGAAGGGATGCATGCAATGGAACTACAACTGAGGGGGAATGTAAAACACACACCATTGCTTTGCGAAATTGGATCTTATTAAACAGAAAAACTTTCATGGTTTATTGCCCATTTCATCTTGCTTTAAGATTCCCCATTGCTGCGTTTCTACAAAGATGTTCATCTTAATAATGTGCTATTTTTGTAATCCAAGGTCTTGTCCTATTTTCCTAGTCTGACTACGGATAAAGAAGGCCATTTGGCCCATCCATTTAAGACAATCTGTTCAGCTCTTGATGGTTTTCACACTCATCCAGGGGGCAATGAGACACTTCTATTAATTATATGTCAATTACCCATTATGCTTGGAATAATTTCTTCCTTTCTCATTCAGACACTTGTCTCTTGCCTTACTTTAGTACTGTGGCTTATAGAACATAGGACATAACAGTGCAGCACAGGGACAGGCCTTTTAGACAACAAAGTCTGTGCTGGGGTTATATTTAACCTTTCTGTCAACATTATTGTTTTCATCACTTTTAATTTGGAGTAAAATACATTTTGTCTTCCTGTGATAATGGGAACCATTAGCTACACTTGCTAAAGGCTTATTTTAAAATGACGCAATTAAGGTTTACGTACTCTCTTGTCATTAGGTTAAATACCTTTCAGCAGCTTGAGAATAATAGCCTGATCAACATTGCCTTCATAACCTCACTTCAATCCACTCTTTCCCTACAATTATTTTGTCAGCCTGTCCTATTCTCATTTATTCCTGACAGTTAGACCTGACCGAAGATAGACACAAACAGCTGGAGTAACTCAGTGTATCTTCAGTTTAAACCAGCATCCACATTTCCTTCATACACAATCAGACCTGACCCCCTGGCATAGGATCTCCAAATTGCTCTGCCATGTCACATTGCAAACTCAACAATTGGGGTAATTTGGAAGCAATTATCTTTATTTCACACACCGTTGCCAGGAGATGTTGTCACTGAAAGGATGATACTCCTAATCCTGTCTGATCTATTTTTGGCTAATTTCTTCCCTCTGTGGGCTTTATACATTTGTAATCACAGCAATTTCTGCAGTCCCACTTCCTAGCCACAGCACCAGATTTGCCTGTTCAGATGCGTTGATCCCAAATTTTGGAATTTCCTACCTAATCTCTCATCTCATTTAAAACCACCTCTTAAAGCCCATCCTGCCTGCTTTTTATCTTCTGTCTGAATATAACCACCTGGGATTTGCAGTCAGATTTTCATTGATAATGTTCAAGTGAAGTGCCTTTGATAGGTCTGCTGTGTTATGCTGTGGTTGATATTAAACGGGGCTAAGAAAAAAATTCATTCCACTTTGAGTAACATCTGCTATGGCTAGGCTTCCCAACATCACCTCCTCCATAATTCCACCCCAGCCTGTGAGGCCACTTGTGTTTGCTGGTTACGGGTCAGGCTCTTGTTTGTGGAGGTCAGAGCCAGGTTATAGCTGTTAGGATAATTGTCCCACCATTATTATCTCTTAAATAACTGCCTTTCAATATAATGTCATTGACTGCTCCGGACTCTGGAGCTGTCAGTCGCTCTCTCAAAGCTCACACAACTGATTCTGATCTAGGCTTTCTCTTATCGACTTGTGCCACTTTCATTGCTTCTGCATCTTTCCTTCCTTTGTCCCTGAACAATACTTTACTGTCCTTGCATGTGAGAACCAGGTTACCCGTTTGCTCTCGAATAAAGAAAGTCATTATATCCTTGTCACTCAACAATGGGGTGCTGCCTCTTTCATTAATCTGTTTATTGGTTCTCTTGCTAATTCTTTCTGTTTGGTTTTCGCCCCATTCCTCTTCCCGCCCTCCAGCCTTCCTGCTCCTCATTCTTTCTTCTATCTATTCATTGCCTCCTGCACTTTCCTTTATTCCTTTTCTTTGCTCACTGTTCCTTCCCCTCCTTCTCTATTTCCATCTCCTTCCTGTGCATCCATTCTCCATCCTGTCTTTGTGTCTTCATTCTTTCTTCCCCCACTCCAATATGACTTGACCATTTTATCCCATGAAATTATGTAGTTTAAATATTTAGCTGATACTTTATTTTATTAGCTCTGTTCAGTCTTATAAACTGCAATTAAAAAGTAGGGATGTTTTAAAAAAATGTAACTAATTAAAAAAATGAGAAAACATCCTTGAAGTTTCTTTCTTACCAATCAAACTGGCAAGATGTGACCACCATGCAGAATTCATATTTAGCTTTCAAAATGTTGTTCTTGAGTTTCAAATCATGCGTAAGGACTACTAATAATAATTGAGGGTAAGGACCAAATAAATAGGAAGGGTCAAGACCCGAAACGTCGCCTATCTCCTTCGCTCCTTAGATGCTGCTGCACCCGCTGAGTTTCTCCAGCTTTTTGTGTACCCTACTAATAATAACTACTGTTGTTATTATTTTGTGAGGATGTGGCCTTTGCTGGCAGGACTGTATTTATTGCTCATCCAAACCTCATCTTCAAACTTCTGGACCTAGGAATCAGAACCATCTCTGTGGATCCTTGACTTTCTGACCCACAGACCACAATCAGTGGCGATACCTCTTCCACAATAATTCTCAACACTGATGCCTCACATGAATGTGTTCTCAGTCCCCTAATATGCTCCCTATACACTCACAACCGCCCAGTCAAATTCGGCTCTAATGCCATCTACATTTGGGCCGAATGATAAACAATGATGAAATGGGTACAGGCAGGAGCTAGAGAAGCCAATAACTTCTCCCACAATGTCAACAAGATGAAGAGCTAGTTATTGACTTCAGGAAGCAAGGTGGAGTACATGCCTCAGTCAATATCAATGGTGCTATAGTGTAAATGATTGAGATCTGCAAGTTCCTCTGTGTTAATAATCTGTTATGGACCAACCGCATTGATGCAACAGCTAAGAAAGCAAACCAAGTCTTTTACTTCTGCAGAAGACTGAGGAAATTCAGCATGTCTCCAGTGACTCTTACAAACTCCTGCAGATGTACCATAGAAAACATCCTGATGGGTTGCATCACTTGGCTTGGGAACAGCTCTGCCCAAGATCGCAAGAAATTACTGAGCTGTAGATGTCACCCAGTCCATCACATAGACCAGACTTCCCACATTTACTCCATCTACACTTCACAATGCCTCGGAAAAGCAGCCAACATAATCAATGATTTGTCACACACGCTAAGCATTCCTCCTTGCTCCCATTCGACAGAAGGTAGAGAAGCTTGAAAGTGTGCACGACCAGACTCAGGATCACCTCTTCACTTCTGTTATCAGGCTTCTGAACGGTCCTGAATGTGGACGATGAAGGCATGAGGGAGTTGCTGGCCAAAGTAGACTGGAAAGGGATCCTAGCAGGAATGACGATGGAGCAGCAAAGGCTGGAATTTCTAGGCATAATCCGGAAGACGCAGGATCATTTCATTCCAAAAAGGAAGAAAGATTCTAAGGAGTAGGAGGCAACGGTGGCTGACAAGAAAAGTTAGGGATAGAATAAAACTAAAAGAAAAGATGTATAACACAGCAAAGGGTAGACGGAAGCCGGAGGATTGAGAAACTTTCATAGGACAACAGAAGGAAACAAAAAGAGCAATACGGGCTGAAAAGATGAAGTACGAGGGGAAGCTGGCCAGGAATATAAAGAAGGATAGTAAAAGCTTCTTTAGATATGTTAAGGGAAAAAGAATAGCAAAGTCAAATGTGGGTCCCTTGAAGGCAGACAAGGGTGAAATTATTATGGGGAACAAGGAAATGGCAGAAGAGTTGAACAGGTACTTCGGATCTGTCTTCACTAAGGAAGACACAAACAATCTCCCAGAAGTACTGGAGGACAGAGGATCTAAGGGGGTAGAGAAACAGAAATAAATTTTCATTAGGCGAGAAATAGTATTGGGTAGTCTAATGGGACTGAAGGATGATAAATCCCCTGGGCCTGATAGCCTGCATCCCAGGGTCCTCAGGGAGGTGGCTCCAGAAATAGTGGACGCATTGGTGATCATTTTCCAGTGTTCAATAGATTCAGGATCAGTTCCTGTGGATTGGAGGATAGCTAATGTTATCCCACTTTTCAAGAAAGGAGCGAGAGAGAAAACAGGGAATAACAGACCAGTTAGCCTGACTTCGGTGGTGGGAAAGATGCTTGAGTCAATTATTAAAGAGGTAATAATGGGGCATTTGGATAGCAGTAAAAGGATTAGTCCAAGTCAGCATGGATTTATGAAAGGAAAATCATGCTTGACTAATCTTCTGGAATTTGTTGAGGATGTGACAAGTAAAATGGATGAAGGGGTGCCAGTGGATGTAGTGTATCTAGACTTTCAGAAAGCCTTTGATAAGGGCCCGCAGGGGAGAGAGACTGGTGACTAAAATTAGAGCACATGGTATTGGGAGTAGGGTGTTGACGTGGATAGAAAATTGGTTGGCAGACAGGAAGCAAAGAGTAGGAGTGAACAGTTCCTTTTCAGAATGGCAGTGGTGTTGGGGCCGCAACTGTTTACCATATACATTAGTGATTTGGAAGAGGGAATTAGGAGCAACATCAGCAAGTTTGCGGATGACACAAAGCTGGGTGGCAGTGTGAACTGTGAAGAGGATTTTAGGAAGTTGCAGGGTGACCTGGACAGGTTGTGTGAGTGGGCAGATGCATGGCAGATGCAGTATAATATAGATAAATGTGAGGTTATCCACTTTGGCGGCAAAAACAAGGGGGCAGATTATTATCTCAATGGGATTAGGTTAGGTAAGGGGGAGGTACAGAGAGACCTGGGTGTCCCTGTACACAAGTCGTTGAAAGTTGGTGTGCAGGTACAGCAGGCAGTGAAGAACGCTAATGGAATGTTGGCCTTCATAACAAGAGGATTTCAGTATAGGAGTAAAGAGGTTCTTCTGCAGTTTTATAGGGCTCTGGTAAAACCACATCTATTGTGTACAGTTTTGGTCACCTAATTTGAGGAAGGACATCTTTGTGATTGAGGCAGTGCAACGTAGGTTCACGAGATTGATCCCTGGGATGGCGGGACTGTCATATGAGGAAAGATTGAAAAGACTAGACTTGTATTCACTGGAGTTTAGAAGGATGAGGGGATATCTTATAGAAACATATAAAATTATAAAAGGCCTGGACAAGCTGGATGCAGGAAAAATGTTCCAAATGTTGGGTGAGTCTAGAACCAGGGGCCACAGTCTTAGAATGAAGGGGAGGCCATTTAAGACTGAGGTAAGAAAAAACGTTTTCACCCAGAGAGTTGTGAATTTGTGGAATTCCCTGCCACAGAGGGCAGTGGAGGCCAAATCACTGGATGGATTTAAGAGAGAGTTAGATAGAGCTCGGGGGGCTAGTGGAGTCAAGGGATATGGGGAGAAGGCAGGCACGGGTTATTGATTGGGGACGATGAGGCATGATCACATTGAATGGCGTTGCTGGCTCAAAGGGCCGAATGGCCTCCTCCTGCACCTATTGTCTATGTTTCTCTGTTTCCATAAGCTAGGCTACTGTCTGATTCACCTCTAACCCACTGTGGATATTGGACGTTGTCAATGGAACCAATGTGCTACAATGCTGAGAACTATATTCTGTACTCTTCCCATTTGTTCTATCTATTGTGCTAGAATTTGATTTGATTGTATTTATGTTTGGTAAATCTGATCTGTTTGGATAGCATTCAAAACAAAGCTTTACACTGTACATTGGTGCACATGGCAATAATGAACTGAAACCTAAACCTAATGAACAGATCCATTCTAAGCCTTTGTATTCTTAGAGAGCTCACCAATGGAAACAGTAGCTAAATTGAAAAGATGTCCAGGCAATGGTGCAAACTGGAACCTAGATGTAGCAAGCGGATGACCTGTTTCACAAGCATCTGTTGCGCACACAACAGCTTTAGAGCAATAATTTGGCAAAGGTTTGTGAAATTGATTTGCAATGCATTACAAGTGCGGTGAGTAATACACAATAGTCAATACCCTTGATGAAAGGCCTGAGATGAGTGGTGTTGCGGCTCTAAGTATTCTGTTTACATTGCATTATCATTCCCATCATTGCCAATGTAATAACCAACACCGTGAAATTGCACAAGAATGCAACTTCTCTCAGTGTTGTTTGGGAAATTCTCAACGTTGAAATCCTACAATATTGCCTCCCCGTTGTAGGGACTGAAATACATGGAAGGTCAATGGATCTTTTGTCAAATGCAAATAAAATCTATGAAACACGTGTCTGAACCAAAAAATTAAAATATAAATATTTAAGCCATCAAGGTAAACAATCATCGTGATCTCTCTAAGCAATTAAAAGATCCTGACCCAAAACATCTTCTGTCCATTCCTTCCACAGATGCTGAGTTCCTCCAGCACTTTGTTTTTCCTCAAAAATCCAGCATCTGCAATTTCCTATATCCTCGTTATAGACCGGAAATTCCATGTTTTGGGTGCAGGAGATCAAAGCTGACTACTGGGTTGTAATTGGCAGGTGGAGTTATTGAATGACAGACAATCCTATTTGTTTATGCCGACAGCATAGAGGGCTTCTGCTGAGGTGGAGAGATTTAGAATTATTGGAGGACAGATAAAAGTAGTCACGAAATAAGGTTAATTTATGAGGAAGTCTGGTAGTTTCCTTGTTTTGGTTCATTATATGAAGAAGTTGCATGGTTTGAACTGAACAATTTTATGATCCATGTCTGAACAATCGAAAGATGGGTCACAACCCAAAATGTCACCTATCCATGTTCTCCAGAAATGCTGCCTAACAGAGACATGGGAACATAGAAACATAGGTGCTGGAGTAGACCTTGTGGCCCTTCGAACCAGCACTGCCTTTCAATATGATCATGGCTGATCATCTAAAATCAGTACCCCGTTCCTGCATTTTAGCCATATCACTTGATTCCTTTAGGCCTAAGAGCTAAATCTCTCTTGAAAATATCCAGTGAATTGGCCTCCGTTGCCTTCTGTGGCAGAGAATTCCACAGGTTCACAACTCTCTGGGTGAAGACATTTTTCTTCATCTCAGTCCTAAATGGCCAACCCCTTATTCTTAAACTGTGAACCCTGGTTCTGGACTCTCCCAACATCTGGAACATTTTTACTACATCTAGCCTGTCCAATCCTTTAAGAATATTATGTTTCTATAAGATCCCCTCTCATCTTTCTAAATTCTAGTGAATACAAGCTCAGTCGACCCATTCTTTCATCATATGTCCGTCCCGCCATCCCGGGAATTAACCTGGTGAACCGACACTGCACTCCCTCAATAGCAATAATGTCCTCCCTCAAATTAGGAGACCAAAATTGCACACAATACTCCGGGTGCGTTCTCACCTGGGCCCTGTACGACTGCAGTAGGACCTCCTTGCTCCTAAACTCAAATCCTCTCGCAATGAAGGCCATTTTCTTCACTGCCTGCTGTACCTCCATGTTTACTTTCAGTGACTGATGTACAAGCACACCCAGGTCTCGTTGCACCTCCCCTTTTCCTAATTTGATACCATTCAAATAAGGCCCTGGTCTTGCCACCAAAGTGGATAACCTCGCATTTATCCACATTATATTGCATTTGCCATGCATCTGCCCACTCACCCAAACTATCCGTCATCCTGCAGCCTCATAGCATCCCCATCGCAGCTCACACAGCCACCCAGCTTTGTGTCATCCGCAAACTTGGAGATGTCACATTTAATTCCCTCGTCTAAATAGTTAATGAAGATTAAAAATAACTGGGGTCCCAGCACCGCACTAGTCACTGCTAACCTGCTGAGTTACTCCATTGTAGTTAGTGTGTTTTTTTGTAAAGTAGCATCTGCAATTCCTTGTGTCCAGGTCTTATTTTTTTTTCCCACTATAACACCATTATGGATTTTGGTCAAATGTGTGCCTGGTCTGTATCAGTGGAGGTCGAAAAACTAGATGCATAAAGCTGGTGGAGCCACTACCTCAGCTCCATCGACATGGGCTCAATCCTGGCCTCTGGTGCTGTATTTATGGAGATCGCACATTCTCCCTGTCACTTTGTGGGTTTCCTTCCACTGCCCAAAGACCCAAAGGTTGGAAGGATAATTGTAAATTGTTCCTAATGTGCAAATGAGTGGGAAGTAGGTTGGTTGGGCATTTTGGTCAGCATGTATGAATTGGACTGAACGGCCCATCTCTGTGCCGTATACCTCCATGATTATAAACAGTATGGTTGAGTCACCATTAATCCCAGCATTAAATTGGGTTCAGTGTGAAGATAAAGACAATTAGTTGTGTTGTATTATTATGGCAAATCAATGATCTATTAAATTCTGGAGAACTCCACACTTCAGGATCCTTTGAAGTGCATATAAGCCATAAGAAGCAGACTAAATCTATGGGGTCTCTGCAAAGATTGTTAAGGGCTTGGACACACAAGAGGCAGGAAACATGTTCCCGATATTGGGGGAGTCCAGAACCAGGGGCCACAGTTTAAGAATAAGGTGTAAGCCATTTAGAACGGAGACGAGGAAACACTTTTTCTCACAGAGTGTGGTGAGTCTGTGGAATTCTCTGCCTCAGAGGGCGGTGGAGGCAGGTTCTCTGGATGCTTTCAAGAGAGAGCTAGATAGGGCTCTTAAAAATAGCGGAGTCAGGGGATATGGGGAGAAGGCAGGAACGGGGTACTGATTGGAGATGATCAGCCATAATCACATTGAATGGCGGTGCTGGCTCGAAGGGCCAAATGGCCTACTCCTATACCTATTGTCTATTGTCTAAAAGTTCACAGATTTGACAGTGTAGATGGTTTATATGCAACCAATAATATAGTTGCCTCACTCCCATTAACCCCGCCCAGTTAACATCAATCATAACGCCTTCCCTCAGTAGGAAAATGTAGCCGGTGCTTGAAGGTGTATGTAATACCCAGTGCTATCATTAAAAGATGTTGCACACTTAAGAGCTTGTAAAGTTTTCATTTACATGGTGTCAAAGCGGAAGATACTTGCGTCTCCTGTTTATCGGTTTTTAGTTTTTTTTTTGATTTGTGTTTTTTGTGCTTTTGATCTCTTTGGCCATGGCGTCCTCTTGCAGAAAGCCCGAGCAGCTTGTCTTTGATGCTGACATCTCTGAGCGCTGGGCCACGTTTGAATTTGATTTCACACACTTGTCAACGTCGCACACCGCGCTGATCCTGACTCCCTTAAAGCTTCCCTCCTACTCAACCTTGTCGGACCTGATGCCATGAAGAGAGCCAGAACTTTCACCTACGCTCCAGCGGTCCTGGGCGTCGATGATGAGGTGATTACTCCTGCAGAGTCTGCCGACGACCCCGCTTGCCTGCTACGTAAGTTCAGGGAGATTTGTGACCTGCCCTCGAACCGCATTCTAGAGAGGGCACGGTTCTTTACAAGGAGACAGTTGCCTGATGAACCTGTTGAATGTTTTATTGCTGATTTGCGTCATCTCGCCCAGCGGTGCCGTTTTGGCGACATGACAGACCACTCACTAGAGACATTTTAGTAACTGGCATGCGTGACCAGAAGCTGCGATGTGAGCTTTTGAGGGATCCGGATCTAACGTTGGACAAAGCTATGCATGCCTGCAGATTGTCTGAGGTCGTTGTTTTGCAAGAGGACCACCGGGACTTGGGCAATAAATCTGTCAACCTGGCAGGGTTTAGGAGCCCACAGCCTCGGGTGGGAAACAATGTTTTTCTGCCGCGTGCCCACCCTGGACCTGGCGATGTGCCCCGAAAAAGGTGCCCGAACTGTAACTACATGCACCATAGACTGTCGACGTGTCCCGCCTTTGGTAAAACCTGTAACTTTTGTAAAAAGCTGAACCATTTCTCAGCCTCCTGTCGCTTACTCCGTTCCCGTGGGAGCCAGGCACAAGCTTCCAGTCCCAGTCTAAACATGCTGGTGCAATCCGATCTCTGTTTCGACTCACAGCCCAATTTAGTTGAATGCAATGGTGCAGAGCCAATTAATTCTGCCGAGGACTCTCATGTGTTTACCCTCCTACAGACACCCGCCCACCACAATGATCCCTCCGTACCTGTGACTGTCAATGGCGTAACCTTCTCTGCCAAATTAGATACTGGCGCGAAAGTCAATGTTTTGTCCATGAATCTTTTCAACAAGATAAGGAATAATAGCCTCTGGTTGTTGACGATGCTACCCTGCAAGCCTATGGTGGAGAGATTCTAAGGCCTGCGGGGAGGGCCACTTTAACTTGCGTGCTGCAAAAGGCCACAAGAAACCTGGTTTTCTATGTTTTGAACTCTGACTGTGTAACCCTGTTGGGCAACCGTGCGTGCCAGGATCTTGGCCTGGTCTCCTTTGACCGCACGGTCCACAAAGTGCAACTGTCATTTGACCCGGTTGCAGAATACCAGGACCTTTCGACGATGACCTGGGGAAGTTACCAGTGTCATACCATATTTCCATTGACCCAAATATACAACCCGTGGTCCGCGCACCTCACAGGGTGTCTCACGCCATGAAGGACAAGGTCGAGGCGATGCTCAACGAGATGGTCGAAAAGGGGGTGCTAGTAGCAGTTAGCGAGCCCACCGATTGGGTCTCCACCATGGTTGCCACGATTAAGAAAGACAAGAACGAGATACGCGTGTGTATCAACCCGAAGGACTTAAACCTTGCCATCAGGCGACCACACTACCCCATGCGGTCTGTTGAGGATGTGGCGGCAAAGGTCGGGCAAGCCACCATCTTTTCGGTCCTAGACGCTAAGAACTCGTTTTGGCAGATCCCGTTGGACAAACGTCTTCTGACCTGACGACCTTCGCCACACCGTTCGGCAGATTCAAGTTCCTGCGAATGCCATTCGGCATCAATTCTGCTAGCGAGGTGTTCCAGCGGACGATGGAGCAATTATTCGCGGACCTGCCATGTGCCATCATCGTGGATGATATCCTGGTTTATGGGAAGGACATTGCCGAGCACGACCTGAACCTCCGCCGCGTCCTGGATCGCGCGCGACGGTCGCACCTGAAGCTGAATCCCAAGAAGTGCCGGTTTCGTGTCTCAGAGGTCACGTATGTTGGACATGTTTTCACCCCTAACGGACTAAAGCCCGACCCCTTGAAGGCAGCTGCCATCTCCGAAATGGCAGCCCCCACTGACGTGCCAGGTCTGCAACGATTCTTGGGCATGGTGAACTACCTTGGCAAGTTTATACCAAACCTCAGTGAGCTGAGTGCTCCCCTGCGGCAGCTGACAAAAAAGGATATCGCCTGGGCCTGGCTCCCATATCACCAGCAGGCCTTTGACCGCCTCAAGTCGAAACTGATTAGCACTCCGACGTTGCGGTTTTCTTCGACGTGGGTCGGCCCCATCACCGTCACCTGTGACGCTTCCAAGTTCGGCCTGGGTGCGGCCTGCCTTCAGTCTGTCGATGGATCGCTGCATCCTGTCTCCTATGCCTCCCGCACCATGACGGACACCGAGCAGCGGTACGCTCAGATCGAGAAAGAGCTGCTCGCGGTGGTGTTCGCCTGCTCCAAGTTCAGAGACTTCCTGTTCGGCAGCAGATTTACGGTCGAAACCAACCACCAGCCACTGGTGACAATCCTGAACAAGCCGATTCACGCTGCCCCCTGCCAGACTGCAGCGTATGATGCTGCAGCTCCAGCGTTTCGACTTTGACATAATCTACAAGAAGGGCACCGAGATGCACATTGCGGACACCCTGTCGCGAGCCCCGCGTACCTCTTGCGCTCGCCACCCCTACGAAACAGAGGACTTGCTCGTACTGGGCGTTAACTTTATTCCCACCAAGCAGCTACAGTTTTTTTTGGCCGAGCACACCGCTGCCGATCCGGTTTTGCAGCAGCTTGCCTCGGTGATTAAAGCAGGGTGGCCAACAAAGCGCTCCGCCGCGCCATCTGAACATATTGTTGTTAGACATGGCCCAGCGTGCCTGCTCTTTGATTGTTCAGTCCACTGTGCCTTATTCCTACCCTTTCCTTGTGTTCCTGAGGAATGCTCCCTTGTGGTATTTATCCAGTTCCGTTTTGAATGTTACCATTAAACATGGTCTGACATTCCCACCATACCATTCCATTTCCTTTCAGCGCTGTTGATAACCCTGGTCTCATCTTTCATCTTTTGGTTGGTTCGACTTTATGCATACTAAACCCAGCCAACCCTTGGGATGGTTTACTCCCTGAACTGCATTTTGTAATCAGCACTCCTTTGCTGTTGCTGCTTTCTGCCCATTGACCAGTATAGTGGGGGAGAAAGGGGATGGGTTTGGTGCATCTGAAGTTCATATGGTGGGGTCAGCTGTCGAGGAACAATGGGAAACTTGAGCATCAGGAGATTCAGATGTCAATGCATTGTTTCCTGCACAGCATGGCATCACAAGCACCCCACTGCTGCTCTCCCAGATTTGAAGACAGAACAATGGGTGGGAGAAGCCAATTTTCATTTGTCACTGACTCATGCAACCATTGAAAAAATCCAATGTCTTTGACTTCTATCGTGTGATTTACATTAGTGACACATGATCAGCTGTGTGGGAAAATTTGGTGCTCTGGCAGCCCTGACTGATAACCGGCAGCTGCAAAGCCCGAGGCTCTGAAAATAATTGATTCAATTTGAAACGTGCCTTACTTACTTTGCCATTAAAAGTTCACAATCCCTTGTCCCAGTAAAGCCCATAACCATTAGACAAGAGCAGTATTGTATCAGAACTAAGTGGTCAACACCAGCCCTTTCTAGGTTAATCTTCACTCCATGATTTGAACACCACAAACTAGAAATGACTAACTGAAACACAGCAGAATCCCTTTTCCCATGGTTTTAACTGGTGATTTAAGTTGAGGGAGGGGTATAATCTGCATCTTCCTATTTTGAAGGGTCCCGATCCAAAATATCACCTATCCTTTTTCTCCAGAGATGCTGTGTGATCCGCTGAGTTACTCCACCACTTGGTGATCTATCTTACTTACTAACATTGCCTGGTTAAGTTTCTCACATTATTTCCAGGCACCACAACAACCCGCTTGCAATTTCCTACTGTGCTGGATCAGAACTTGTTTACAAGCATATCACTGATCATCAGATGCCGGGGATCAATTCAGGCTTCAGACCTTGTTGACAAGTCCAGAGTCGCTGGCCATGCACCAGCTTCATTTCTTGGAACAAACACCTCAGTGGAAACAGAATATACTGCAGTGTCCAGTGGGAATTTAACACACAGCCCAAATTACTGAGTCATTCACTGAAGAAAGTAGCCATTCAGTCCACTGGATTTGTGTCAACGCCCTCATATTCCACTTGGGATCCTACATCCCAATGGTATGATCATTGGCTTTGCCATCCCCTCCCTCACTTGTTACATAGATTTGTTCAGACACAAAGTACTGGAGTAAATCTGCAGTTCAGGCAGCATCTCCGAAGGACATGAAGGGTCCCGACAAAACGTGACTTATCCATGTCCTCCAGAGATGCTGCCTGACTGGCTGTTACTTCAGCACTTTGTCTTTTTATGTAAATCAGCATCTGCAGTCCCTTGTTTCTACCTAGATTTGTTACCCTGCACCACCTGGTTTCACCTGCACATCAAACACCAGGCTTTCTGCTCCCCTCTACCATTCCCATCCCCTTCCCTACATGGTTCTATCTGCCCATCATCCCTTCTCTTATCTGGTGTGACTTATCACCTGTCAGTTTGTCTCTACTCTTCCTCCTCCTCCCCCACCCAACCCCCCCTCCCTTTACCTGTCCAATGTTTTTTTCTTTATCTGTTCCCACCTACTACCCATCAGAGTATAACTCAACACTCCTTCCTCCCCCTCCCTTGCTCAGGTTGCGAATAATTTATTAAAACATGTGAATTTCTCATGGTGCTTTTCCCCTTTTGAGATAGCAGTTCAATTAGAAAGAAACATTTGTATCTAATTGATGCCTTCTGCTGACTTTACAACACCATGTAGAGTTCCAGCTTTGCGGTAGTAGTTTGCAAAAAATGTCATCACCACTTATAAATGACATGCCCATTGATTAGGTGTCAACTGGAATTCCAGCGATCTTATTGCCTTGTCATCTGAATCTGTGTTAGTCACTTATTTGTAGTGTCTCAATGACCACAAGCTTATGTCAATCATCCCTGCGAACAAGTGTCTGCGATGAGACGACAGAGGATTATCTCAGACACTCATCCCTTATGTATTAATAGAATGGTAAGCATAAATGTGCTGTTGACCGATGGTTCTGAGGTGGCACTCCCACCTCTGGGACAGACGGTCATGGGTTAAAATCCTCCTTCTCAGGAGATCTGAGTCCAAACTGTAGGCCTGGTCTGCCAGCAGCCACACCGAGAGATTGATGCAATGTTGCGGGGCTGCCTTTGAGACCTATGAATAAAACATCCCAGGGCACTATTCGATAAAGGAGTTCTCTTTCAAGACCCTGCCAACATTTCTCACTTAATCAACATCACAAGACGAATAATCTGATTATTATCCTATTATTTTTTTCCAGTCCCTTTGAAGCGTCAGAGTGTAAATTGGCTGCCCTTTTTCACTTAGAGGACTTTGAGCTATTAGTCGCAATGTGCTTTGGCGTGTCCAAAGGTTGTGACTGATATTGAACATAGTTTTAGTAGTTACTTTATCATCATGTGTACCTAGTTATAATGAAATGCTTTGTCTATCATACAATCCAGTAGAACCATACTATACATACGCACAATCATACTAAGTAAAAGAGTGCATGATTGAGTGGATTTCTTCTGAGGCAGTACACAGAGTTGCAATGTTTCTGGGCCAGCTTGTAGCTTTAAAGTATCAACCTCTTAAACAGTACAGGAACAGTCCACTCAGCCTACGGTGTCTGTGCCGAACATGATGCAAATAAACTACTCTCCGTATGTAATCCATATCCTTCCATTTCCTGATTATCCATGTGACTATCTAAAAGCCT
Organism: Okamejei kenojei; assembly: GCA_035221665.1. Taxonomy (NCBI): domain Eukaryota; kingdom Metazoa; phylum Chordata; class Chondrichthyes; order Rajiformes; family Rajidae; genus Okamejei; species Okamejei kenojei. The sequence continues at coordinate 38,046,018 of CM069142.1, forward strand.
CTTCAATACCACTATGTATCTGCTTCCACCACCACCCCTGTTCGTGGCACCTACCACTCTCTATGTGAAAAACATGCCACATAATTTCCTTTAAACTTTCCCCCTTTGACTTTAAAGCTATGGTCTCTAGTCTTTACCTTGTTGGGAATAAGGTTCTGACTGTCTATGCTATTGTCCATGCCTTTTATAATTTCATATACTTCTATCAGGTCTCCTCTCAACCTCCACTGCTCCAGAGAAAATAATCCAAGTTTGTCCAATCTCTCTTTATAAATAATACTCTCCAATCCACGCAGCATCCCGTATACCTTTTCTGCACCCTTACCGAAGCCTCCACATCCCTCCTTTAGTTGGGTAAAACAGAATTGTACGCAATACTCCAAATCTGGCCTAACTAACGTTTATAAAGCTGCAACATGATTTCCTGTCTCCTATACTCAATGCTCTGACCGATGAAGGCAAGCATACCATATACCTTTCTTCACCACGCCGGTGTCAGAGAGTAGTGTGGCATGAAAATAGTCTCATCGGCCCACTGAGTCTGCATCAACTATTATCCACCCAATTATACAAATCCTATTTATGCATCACACATTCCTATCAACTCCACCTCAATTCTACCACTCACCAACACACTTAGGGCAGTCTGCATCGGCCAATTAATCTTCAACCTGCAGGGCTTTGGGATGTGGGAGGAATTTGGAGCACCTAGAGGAAACCGTATGGTCACGAGGGCAAATGTGGAAACATCACACAGAGAGCACCCGAGGTCAGGAGTGAATCTGGATTTCTCTCTGCTGTGCTATTGTGCCACCATAAAGCCTCCAGAAAATGACGAGGGCTAAGCCTGGCATCGTCTTGCATCTCTGTGTATTACATCTCTGTGTATTGACTCTAAATAAAAAAATCATAGCTTAGCACTTGTCTGTCAAGAGGGTCTCATTCCAGGCCTGCGACTGGGCAACCGAACCATTCAATCTCCCGTTTACAGTCTGGGAAAGTTTAGAGATTAGCTGGGTAAAGCTGTATGAAAGATTTATAAAACCGAGCAGTTTAAAGGCTCCCATAACATCTGAATTCAATTTAGTGGGGTGCAGGAAAACCTCTTTTCGAGCCAGATGTGGAAACGATGCAGATGAATCACCATTAACACTGGGTGTTGAGCAGATCGGAAAATATTTATCCTCTGTAAAATCTTGTGTGAATATGTAAAAAAGGAACATTTTAATCACCATGTTCACCGTCTCAGGATGTTCCAAAGCTAATCCAGTTGTTTGTAAGTGTGGTTTCTGTTATAATGTAAATGCAAGACCTTCGCTGCAGATGGTGGGTGGAAATAGCGCAGGAGATTCAGCACATCATGGATGGCCCTGGCACATGTGAGCTCTTATGTCCAAACACCCACGGGCACATCCCACTGAGGAACCGCAATGGAGGTGAACCTATCAGGGAGAGGCAGTAAACACCTTTGGGAAGCAATGCTGATCCTGATCCCATCCTCAACATGTCTCCATCCCACAGTGGCCCATTCATTCCCCATTTACTCCCACACTGACTGAGAGGAAGTCAAACAGGCAATATGCCATGTGGGAAAATCCATACCTTGGGGACAGGCGGTACCCTTACTGAAGTTCGAAGACTTGGCAGTGGGGAACTTAGTTATGAATCCACCATTTTCTTGCCACATCTAGGAAGGGAGGGATATTCTAGGGGAACACAGAGATGACATTAGCATTAACATTTTTCAAGAAAGGAAGTGAACTTACCTGACAACTACAGAGGACTCTCCCTGTTGTCCAACTCAATGAAGGTCATGGCGACGGTTCTCCAGGATCAGGAAGAAATGCTCCCTGATAGATTCTGTCCACTGACATGTGATCGTCACTATGGGGCAGCTCCAATAGAAATATTGCACCAACACACGGCCTTTCTGGCTTCACTGCGGCCTTTGGACCTAGACATAAAAAATCCTTCTCAAATTTGGCTTCCTGTAGAAATTTGTCTCCCGAGAAGAAGCAGATAATGTGGAAATTAGTTCTTGGAGTCAAACAGTTTGGAAATTGGCACACTGGGTCTATACTAATCCATCTACCTTTAACCTCCCCACCATTCTCCTGGCACCCATCTGCATGGGGAACAATTTACAGAATCCAGTCAAACTTTGGGATGTTAGAGGAAACTGAAGCATCGGAGGTCTGAATCAAATCTAGTTAGATGGAGTAATCACTAATGGCCACGCTGCTGTACCACCCATAAGGTGAGACAACATTTGTGAACTGCAAGACTGCACTCAGCAAAGTGGTAATGACTGGGCAATTAGCACTGGCTGGTCCTTAGGAGCGGTGCTGATGCAGCACTGAAGGCATCATTTGCTTACCTTGAATCACATTCTCTCTAGATAGGGTGCATTCAGGATCTTGGACCTGAAGCATGACTGAAAAATGAGCTCCTGCAACACTGGTGTAAACAGGCCTAGAGATCCCTCAGTTAGGGGAAGAAGACGACATAGGTAGGATTGCACCAGAAAATGCTGGAAACACAAACCAGGTCAGGCAGCATCTATGGAGAGAGAAACAGGTCTGGAATGCTTTGTTATGCACAAGTATTTTAAAATCTGAATTAATTAGTGCTGCTGATGGAGAGGTAACTATCTTCTCCATTGCTATGGAACTTGAGAGCAGGCACGACTTTCATATGACCTTCATCTGAGACGCAATGTCTTTCAACAGCTTTGATATGACGTTCATCTGACATGCCATGCCTCACAACAGTGCTGCATTCCCTCAATACCTTGGAGAGGCAGAATGTTATGACAGATTTTTTCCTCCAGAAACAGGGATCAGCAAAATGATGACCATGTATTCCTAGACTTTCTAACTGTCAACAGGAGAGTGCCCGCGTGGACTTGTTATAGGATGCAAATCTGGTGAGAATCAATACAAGGAGCATTTCATGTCTCTGGTGGAGTAAACTGTTACTAGTAGTGATGAGGAGGAATTAACGTTGTGAATCTTAGAAAATCCCTATCTGAGAGATCTGTTAAAAATATCCAATATGGAGATGGGCAGATTTTTTTGTGAAACAAAGGTAAGTAGTGAGAAAGGGAAAGTTGTGAGGCCACGTTTGGATTAGCCATGTACTTGTACTGAACAGTGGATTAGGCCCTAGGATGACTTCTGCTCCAATTTCTTATGCTCCACTAATTTCCTGTGAATTCTTGAATAATGATGTAACAATAATGGTAGGCAAAATGGAGGGAAATGGGCGGATGATGTTTCGGGTTGGGACTCTTCTTCAGGGTGAGGTAAGGACTATTTTCCCTGGAACGCTGGAAGCTGACGGGTGTCCTTATAGGTGTTTATGAAATTATGAGAGGCAGAGATAAGGTCAGTCTTTTTTCCCACCAAGGTGGTGGACTCTAAAACTAGAAAGCATAGATTTATGGTGTGAGAGGAAAGATTTAAAGGGGACCCGCGAAACAGGTTTTTCCCACAGAACAAACTGCCAGTGGAAATGGTAGATGTGGGTACAATTACAACTTTAAAAATACTTTCGGCAGATACATGGATAGGACAGATTTAGATGGATTTTGGCCAAATGCAGGGATATAGGAGGAGCTCAGCTATGCACCTTGGTCGGCATGAATGGGTTTGGCCAAAGGGCCCGTTTCTTAGGGTGTGAATTCCATGCTAGAATGGAAGGTGTCATCAACTCCATTTCAAGGCCTAAATCCTTTCTTACATCTTGCGACTGTAATAGATTTACATTAGAGTAGCAAAGAGTTGGAATTAGATAAATGGAACATACTGCAGATAAGCCATTTTTATGCCAAACATGTTCATTAAAAGGTTATATTGTTTCTGATGTGATAGTACACTAATTATCTTTAATTATTATTTTAGTTTATATAGCAAAATAATAATTATCAGCAGGAACCTACAAAAGAATGTAAACATATGCATTTTTTTACAAGCATCAAGGGTATTCATTTTCAAAATCCTGTTGAGCTTGTGGCCCTATAATTAGTTTTATACCAATTTTACCAGCTGCTTTTTCCATGTATGCAATTGGCTGTTAATTCATACAAAAGATGGGGATACGTGTGATCAGAGGGCAGGGGAGGGTCCGTTAACAGCAGATGGGAGTGAGTGGCCCCAGGAAACAGGAGCAAGTTGCTTCCCTACACAAGAGTTTCACTCACCTGAGGGTCATCAGCCTATTTCTCCAAAACTCCAGTAAGTTCACACAAGTATCAGAACAAGTCCTTGCTCTTCTAGTGTATTGTCTACTGCATGACTGGTTGCTGTCTGCAATCACCAAATATCATCAAAACCCTCGACAAATAAACTTTCTGCATTAAGCAAACAAGCAGGATATTCCCATTGAAATCACAGGGTAAGATCTGCAGGAAAATATCATACTGAGTGATCAATGTTTCAATTTATGTGTGACTGCAGTAGAAAATATATCTAAAAATGTGTGCCCTATAAAGAAAGTATTAAATAATGTCTTACCTCCAAGTATCAAACTCAGTATGCTCTCCTCAGAAGTATTAAATAATGTAAGCTGGACAAAAATGCTGGAGAAACTCGGCTGGTGAGGCAGCATTTATGGAGCGAAGGAATAGGTGACGTTTTGGGACAAGACCCTTCTTCAGACTGATTCCGTTCCTATCAGAATATTCCATGCAAGGTGACAGCAAGTGTTTTGGGTTTTTAAGTGAACAAAAATTCAATTAAAAAAAAAAAAAACTGATTATCAACAGCTGATCCCAAAGTACTACCAATTGTAATTCCTGATGGTCTGACATTTAGCTCATTTACCTGCGGACCGTGAGGTCAGTGCCAAAGACAAGGTCTGGAGTGCTCCAGATGTGGATCTGGAGCACTCCGGATCCACAAGTATTGTGGATCCAGAGTGCTTTTAAACATACTGGGGTCTCTGAAGTATATAGTTTATCAATGTGCAAGGGATAAAACAAAATGTATTTGGGTATTAATAGGAGTTACATCCAAAAGTCCTGAATGTCTGCCAATGTGGGCACCACCAGTATCCCAAGAATGCTAGATTATCGGAATGTTACTGCAATTGCTGCAACATTAAACTTTGAGTTGGGTCAATATTTGGTTGGGTCAATATTTATTACCAAGACAGATTATGTGGTAATTATCCGCTGTTTGAAGGAGTTTACACAGACTGGCTGCTTATCTCCTACATTACTATAGTGATTACATGTTAGAAGGATTTCTCATGGTTACGAAGGGCTGTGGGACAATGAAAGGAACCACTCCTCCTAAGCGCCACTCCTTCATCCTCGAGGACACAAAAACAAAGATCGATTGATCACCTGACCTGATATTTTTTAAATTCACAGACGCTTGAATAAATGTCATCCAGAAAGATCAGCCATTATTATGGTTTGCCACTTGTGAATTTGCTTTCGCCCATTCCAAATAAAAAGTTCTAATGTTTACCACTGATCATATCGATACGGTTCGTAAAGTTATTAAGAAAATGATTTGTTTACATTGCAGTATCTCAACCAATAACTTCAAATTCTGATTAGTTTCCAAAGATCAAAGGGATTTTAAGACCTTTTATTACTGCTGTTTCTCCAGCATTTTTGTCTACCTTCTCTTATTACATCTTGTTTGTATCTCAAAGTGATCAAAGAATTGATTTTTTTTTAGTGGGATTGTATTAACTCACTTGTTGGTTTTGTCAACAAATTCCTCAAACCTCTTCAATTTATTTCCAATCAACTTCAGAGACATGAACACAAAATCAAGACCAGTATTTTGATGCATATGAAAAACCAATTACAGTTAAATGTCATTTTAACCAGGGTCTCTCATGTCTCAAAGCATTTAGGATCTGTCTACAGTAATGCAGAATTGTTGATTGTATATATTACTAGACTAAGTGGGACCCAATGAGTCCCATCCCCTCAACACGTGGTACCGGGGGGGGGGGTGGGGGGGTTGGATGGACACGACGGCCTGCAGCGTCACATACATACTAACCACCCCCCATGATATTATATTAATATTATTCAATTGATCCTTTTACCCCATCCCCCAACCCTATCCACTCATGCATAGCTCCCCAACTCGCAGGCACTTGTGAAGGAGAGGGGGGGGGGGGGGTAGAGAAAGAGAGGGCAGAGTGCAGAGGCAGAGGACAGTGGGAAGACAGAGGGAGAGGCAGAGAGGGCAGGGGGCAGGGGTCAGATGCAGACGGCAGAAACAGAGGCAGTGGGTAGAGGCAGAGGGAGAGGTAACGGGTAGGCAGAGGGCAGTGACAGATGCAGTGGGTGGAGGCAGAGGACGGAAACAGCGGGTAGAGGCAGAGGGCTGAGAGCAGCGACAGAGGCAGCGGCAGCGAGCGGCAGCAACCTCCCCACCATGCACAGACACAAGGACCTCGAGTGAGACAGAGAGGGGGCAAGCGGGAGGCCGCAATCTTCATCCATGATATTTGGTCTTCAGTCGATGGCCCGATTTCATCTCTGGCTGCGTCTTTTGAATAGCAGGGGGGGGGGGGGGGGGGGGGGGGGGGAGAGTGATATCACTCACAGCACGAGGAAGAAGGCACGCGTAGCAGACCCATCAGCGAAAGACAGTCGTTTCTAAATTCAAAGCCTTGTCGGATTTTTGAACATTTTCATTGACTCGAGAAATAAAGCATGACATTTTCAGATAAGGAGGTTTTGGACTCCAGGGGAAAAATCTCTACCAGAATATGAAAAAAGTTACCGTTACTGAAGATGTGATGACACACAAACACACACACACAAATACATCCAAGATCAGAGTTTTATAAGTACAGAGATAAGATAGTTTTACAGATTTTACCAAAATCTGCACTATCTCCAATGTCCCCAACATCATCTTGCTGATCACTGATAGAAAAAAATCATGATCCCTGCAGGACGTAATGTTGACAGGGATCATGAAGAAATCTATATCCAGCATCAACTACTTGCTGTTGACATCTTTTTTAGCAGGCTAATAGCAGTGTGAATTCCAAAGTCTTTAATCTTGTATAACAGCTTCCTGGGATACATTGCCAAATGCAACCAAAGACACACTTCTCAAAAGTGTTTTTAAAGTCCAAATTGATCATACTCATCCAAATGCCATAATCCATCATCTTGACGACAGCTCCAGAAATCACTAATCAAAATGACACAGCAAGACCTCCTTCTTCTGAAGCCATGTTGAATTGGCCTTCCCTTTCGATTCAAACAATCATACAGCGCATTTGGAATGATTCCACCAACTATCCTTTTTATTATTTATGTCAAGTAATTGAGCCAATAGTTACCAGGTTTTGTGTTTAAAAATCAGGTTACATTAACTCCCTTTCAGTCATTCCTTCTGCTCATAAGTGTTGTAAATATGTGAACTAAACTGATACGAGATGCACTCCAAGCTCCTAAGGATGCTCAGACAGTTCATCTCCAATACTCTATTTTCAACTTCAACTAACTATATCTGACAATATTTTCATGTAACTTAATATTGTTAGCTCTTTTATCAGACATTCTAATAGTTGAAATAAATCATTAAAACTGAAAACACAACCAATATTTCCTCCATTTCTAGTAAGTCTTTTGCAACCTGTCCTTGATTATCATTTCATTAATTCAAAAGATTTTTGCCAGTATTTCAAATGAAAATATCTTCCTATTACTTCATAAATGACTGTGCTCCATTCTCTCTTTAAGCTTTTAGTTGATCCCACAGTGATCTTAGCTTTCCCTAATGCAGAAGAATTACCTTGTTTACTTGATCAGGGTCTGAAGAAGGGTCTCGACCCGAAACGTCACCCATCTCCTTCGCTCCTTAGATGCTGCTGCACCCGCTGAGTTTCTCCAGCCTTTTGTGTACCCTTACTTGATCAATGATTGCTTCTCTGTTCACATCTTCCTCAGAGTACTATTTACCCCTTCACTTCCCTTATTATGTGCAATCAGTTATCCTCCGTATGTTTTATCTTGCCGTTAAAATCAATCAATTTGTATTTTAAAATTTGGGAGAAGGGAGTAAGAGAAAATACAAGATGAGTCACACTTATATTACCACTGCTGGAGACGGAGTCATATCAATTACACAGCAGAGGCGACTGTGCATCATTAGCTTGGCTTTACTGCATTCAGAACAAGTGTGAGGTCTTGAATAGCAAACTTATTTAAAGACTATCAGGCATCATTTTTCTGAGCAATGTGACAGAGGAGTCAATGGGTCAATTTTGTCCCAGTCAGATCAGGTGTAAGTTACGCGATGGTGATTTCATTGACTGCCAGGAACATTCGATGGATGCACGGCCAGGAACATGATGTCCAATGCCACCTGTTTGAAGATGCTGACCTCGGTAACCTGGTGATTATGGTGAGATTCAACCCCATTGCTCACTTCAATAAATCTAATATTTTTTGGGTGGGCAGCAATGAGCGACTATGGAATGTGTTAGGTGAATGGAGAGCTGGTTCTTCCTTGCCTTTCAGGGAACGGAAAGTTAATAAACTTCACGCTGGTGCTGGAGGGTTTCTAACTCATAAAAACAAAGCAGCCCAACACGAGTATTAAATATATTCCACTTTGGAAACAATTCTGAAGAAGGGAAGAGAAAATACAAGACGAGTCACAATGCTGGAGACAGAGTCACATCAATTACACAGCAAGGCAACTGTGCGTGGCTTTACTGCAATCAGAACAAGCGTGCAATCATTTTTCCATGCAATGTGTCAGAAGAGTCATTGGGTCAAATTTGTCCCAGTCAGATCATGTGTAAAATTACGTGATGGCGATTTCAATAGCCCTAGTTGCAGAGGAGTTTGTTCTAATGACATCAAAGGTGAAATCTGGTGCCAAGTCCATAGTTGGGGAACTAAATACCACAGGAGGGCATGATTCAGCCTTCATGGGTACACAAAAACTCAGCGGGTGCAGCAGCATCTAAGGAGCGAAGGAGATAGGCAACGTTTCGGGCCAAAACCCTTCTTCAGACTGATGGGAGTTGGTGAGGGAGGGGGCGGGAGAAGAAAGGAAAAAGGAGGAGGAGGAGCCCGAGGGCTGAGGCAGAGGTGGGAAGAGGCGCGGAGACAGCAAGGGTTAACAAAATTGAGAAAAGTCAATGTTCAAGCCAAGAGGATGTAGACTCCCCAAGCGGAATATGAGGTGCTGTTCCTCCAATTTGCGGTGTTGCTCACTCTGGCCATGGAGGAGGCCCAGGACAGAGAGATCGGATACGGAGTGGGAGGGGGAGTTGAAGTGCTGAGCCACCGGGAGGTCGGGTTGGTTATTGTGGACCGAGCGGAGGTGTTCGGCAAAACGATCGCCAAGCCTCTGCTTGGTCTCACCGATATAGATCAGCTGTCATCTAGAGCAGCGGATGCAGTAGATGAGGTTGGAGGGGGTGCAGGTGAACCTCTGTCGGACCAGGAAGGACTGGTTGGGTCCCTGAAAGGAGTGGAGGGGGGAGGTAAAGGGACAAGTGTAGCATCTCTTGCGGTTCAGCCCATCATATTCTGTAGTAGGTTATCGACCCAAAACGTCCCCTATCCATGTTCTAGAGAAATGCCACCTGACCCGCTGAGTTACTCCAGCATTTTGTTGTCTCTTGTATTCTAACCAGCATCTGCACTTCCTTGCTTCTGCAACTATTCCAATACTAGGAAGAATTATCAAATGAGTCCTACTCCTCATGAACCACAGTTTTACGACTATCCTTTGGAAGTTTCTCCTGAATTAGCTTTCACCACGACTTCAGAAAACATGCTGCAGAACGTCTGTCTGCTCTTGGCCCAATTCCACTTGGCTTTATTAACCTCAGATGCGGGGTTATACGTGAGGAAATATCACATTTGTTAACAGGATAGTTGAATCTCAAGTTCACGTGATTCATTGGTTAACTTTAAGCTGTAAACAACACTGGTGCCACACTGGGTTCCATCTGCTGTCACCATTTATAACTCCAATTCCCTACATTTTTTAAATTGATACTTGTCATTTGACTCTGACCCTTGAAGAAATGAGTTGACAGTACTGGCTGTCAAGTACTGATTTGCGCACACACCAATTTGTTTTTACTTCAACTTGGCTGAATGCTAAGGTATTTTACCATTGTGCTATTATACACCGAACATTACATGCGCATGTAGTTCCTCCGATGAAGAGATAATGAACATATCTCTCGAAAGATACATAAATCTCTATATATCTCTCTATATCACATTCTAGATCTCGTTTCCCTTTCCCCTGACTATCAGTCTGAAGAAGGGTCTCGGCCTGAAACATCACCTATTCCTTTTCTCCAGATATGCTGCCTGACCCGCTGAGTTACTCCAGCTTTTTGGGTCTATTTTCAGTTTAAACCCGCATCTGCAGTTCCTTCCGACACAATATTATACGTAAATATAATCAAGGCAAACCCAAGTGCAATAGGTACTGCTGGGAAGAGATTTAGAAGAGTAGGGCAATTGTATTGGATGATAGTAGATCCTCCTCTGGGACCAGCACATGCTCTGGTGCCATCAATCCTTCAATTTAAACAAAAAAACGTGCTCGCTTCATAAGTTCAAATATATCCAGAATTATTTTCTTAAAAAAAAACATTCCCTTTGTTCTTTCCATCATATTCCTTTTATGCTACTTGTTTCCTTTCTAACTGTTCCTAATTCTGAAGAAGGATCATTGACCTGAAATGCTACCTCTGTCTCTTGCTCTCTATGCAGATGCTGTCTGGCTTGCTGATTATTTTAGCATTTTCTGCTTTAGGTACTTGTGAAGTGTTGTCACTGGTTTTAATTGTAAGTAAAAATAATACATTGTGAATCAATTTTGGCAGCGTCAAATAAGGGATAAACATCAGACGGACATCAGACGAGAATGTCCATGCCTTATTTCACAAGGTCTTTTACATCCACCTGAGATGACAGACAGGCGATCTGTTTAAATCTCATCCAAAAGACAGCATCTGTGAAGACCCACCACTCTCTCACCTAAGGTGCAGTGATAGCCTGTAGTTTTATGTTCAGGTTTCTGAAATGAGAGTTGAGAATGCCACTAGCTGAGGCATGGTTGATCCACAGCATCCTGAGTAAGTCAACTACTTGCAAATGGCACTGGACAGACCTGGCTGCCAGCTTTACAGTTTACATTGGACTTGAAATGATCATAAATCCCAGGGAAGGGGAACAAAATATTCTTTCTGAGATAATACACAGATTGAACTTTATTTTGTTATATCACACATCATGAATTATATTACCATTTGACCAATATATAATTTATATTCAGCTTTATGAAAGAGCAATCAATATCTAATTTACATCTTGGTTCTCTTTACAGATTAATTACAATATAGTGAAGATGGACCTTAAGCATTGAACAGAGATAATTCAGAGATCTAACTCACGGTTATAACTGGTGGATGGATTCTGGCAAAAAGATTTTCCCAGGGACGACATCCCAGGATATTCAGCAGAGTCCTGTACATTTATGTGAAAATAAAATCTGAGAAATGAGGAAATGATATACTAGCTGGTTTTCAATCGTAAGTCATAGAATGCCCATGTGCTTCAAAAGAGGCACATTGAAGACCAAGAGTAGTTGGATGAACACCAGTTCCTATTCTTTATTTTTAGACATCATTGCTGTTTCAGAACAGCACGATAAAGGCTGGGAGCCCTGTTCCCTTCAGTCAGATGCTGCAGTAGCTTGCTTTCATTGCAACATCCCTCTGCAACATACTGTTTCATCCACCATCCGTTTACCACATGGGAAGCGAGCATAATTCAAACAAGTACCTTGAATATGTCGACAACATCAAGTTTGCTTCTTGCTGCGGGATCCACATCTCACTCTGATTTCCAAACACTTAACATGGTTTGTAATTAGAATAAGCATTCTAAATACTTTGTCTTTGAACTTTAGAAGATCAGAGGTTTACTAAAAACTACTTATCTGCGAGGCTCTATTTATTGCACATGTACAATTTAGCAATCAGCTTGTAATTTCATAAAGAGATTATTGAAAGGCACTGCAATGTTTTGCTCAAAACACTTGACCAGTAAAGCTGTTTAGTTACAGAGACTCTTCATGTCTTTGTCCCAATACTGAACACAGATGAACAACTAAATGCAGTGGCATCATTGTACAGGTGCTCGAAGCATCCTGCAAACCGAGATGAATTAATCGTGTTTCTTCCCCCATCATCTCCTGGGCACACGTCAGTCCTGCTGAGGCAGTTCTAGGCTGCTGACAGCAGAGTGGATGTGAAGATCTGCTGTAGAATCTGTGGGATTTGTTTGGCATCCATGGCAACGAAGGACCTTCCAGCAGGCAGGGTCTGTTGGAGCCTGGAATCCAAGACAAATTAACATTGCAAATTATATGCCGCAGAAGCTTTGAGAGTCTTCTTTTCAGAAGGGAAGCTTTTTTTGGTTGTTGTATAACTTAACAATACATGCCATTCCGTCGAACATAATCCAGGCATTTGACAACAGCAGTGAGAGGAAGCACTCAGAGACTAAATCCCAGGCTCCTTTCAAGCATGAAAGCTCTGTTTCGACAGTCTTTGCATTCAGAGGCCACTCACCATAATTCAACACACACAGCATCAAATGGCAGCTCTTAGAAAGGGGATTTAAGCACTATTCACATACTATTGTACCTGGGAATCCCCCGATGGCAATAACAAATCATTCTAAACTATAGAATTTCCTGAAGGCAATAACAAATCATTATATACATGCATTTAATTGCATCGATGAACCAAGGAGAATGCCAAATGCATTTTGCCTTTTTTTGGGTATGATTTTACTGTTTATTTAAATTAAGACTGCTCACAATTAATTGCTACGATATGATTGATAATGAATATGAACATGCAAGAAAACCCCCCAGAAGCCTAATGAACTATAAGTGCTACCAAACAGCCATCATACAAGGGTATGGTTTGCACATAGGTTTCATTTGAACCTCAGAATATATGAAGATGGTGTAGAAGAATGAGCTTCCTATACTCCTGGAAACTTGGGAACAGAGGTAGACCAACCAGCATCCCAGCCCTGCTCCATTATCTCAATAGATCACAGCTCACCTGAAGTTTAACTCCATCTGTCAACCTTGGTTCTATTAATTCTAATACTCTTCCTAGATCAAAATCTGTCTATTTGTGTAATGACATTTTGAATTAATCTAGTCTTTCCCCTGTGAAATGCCTCCTGGTTTCATCATTCAATATATAATGTATATTTTATCTCTTTTTTCTGAAAACAAAATTCTGAATTAGAAATATTTTGAACATAAGAAAACAGGAATAGGCCACTCGGTCCCTCAAGCCTGCCCAGCCATTCAGTATGAGCATAGTTGACCTGTCTCAGGTCTCAACTCCTCTTCTGTGCTGATTCTCTACAGCCCTTATTTCCATGATATTTCAAAAGAGCATCTACCTCCAATAATCTTGTTTCCATCACTCTTCAAATGAGAGAATTCTAGCGTTTCATCACCCTCTGCGAGAAGCAATTTCTACACATCTCTATTTTAAAGATGGGAAATAAATTCTAGGCCTGCTATATCGCAAGGAAGTATTTAAAATCTCCTCCACCTGAGGAATTAGTTTTACTCTTTATGCCCTCGCACCATTTGAACACTTCAAATGCTCCTTCGTCATCCATAATCAAGAGAGATAAATAAAACTAATCTAAGGAACAATTTAACCCATTTACTCTGTGTAATTGTGCACCCACTCTAAAGCCCAAAAACCCTAACCGAGCAGTGGTGCCTGGCACAGAGGGCAGTATAATCTTTAATTCCTGATCCCAATGGTGACGCAGACAGGAACAGTTTAATTTAATTTAGAGATACAGCGCGGAAACAGGCCCTTCGGCCCACCGGGTCCGTGCCGACCAGCGATCCTCACACATTAACACTATCCTACACCCACCAGGGACAATTTTTACATTCACCAATTAACCTACAAACCTGTACGTCTTTGGAGTGTGGGAGGAAACCGAAGATCTCGAAGAAACCCAACAGGTTGAGATTTAAACAGAAAAGTTTCAGCAAATCTCAAGAGAACAGAATAGAAGATTGTGCTGTTGGTGGAGGCAGAGAGGAGCCAGTGGCCTGTCTGCAGATCCTGCGTAAACGGTAGATGGTGGAACACTGAAGATTTTAAAGTTAAAGGGGAGATATGCCGAGAACTGGGACACTCCAGCATCTGCAGTTCCTTCCTACACACTCTTCCTCACATCCTCTTCATATTCACAGCATTAGTTCTCTTTGTTATCTTGGTTCAGTTTGTATCAGTCTAGTTCTGTTCCAGAAGATTTTGGGTTTGTCCCACTGAGGTACTGGGGGAGTGTTGTACCATTGAAGGTTTCTCGTTTCATTTAAAATCTCAAACCAAGTTCCTATGTACTAGCTCATATGGATACAAACTATCTCTCAAACCAGGTTAATGGGGCGTGATCATCAGAATGAGTGCTTGATGCTTGATGTGGACTTGGTGGGCTGAAGGGCCTGTTGGATGGCTCTATGAACAGTAATTCAGAGAGAAAGAGAGATATCTCCAGTGTTCTAGGTAAAATTAAATCTTTGATCAACACCACTGTCTGGTCATTATTATATTGTGGTTTATTGAAGTTTGTTGTTCACAACTTTGAGTGATAGGGCACAGAAACAGACCCTTCAGGTGACCATGTCGAACCATGTATGCTATTCTTTATGCCTCTGATTCCTTACTTTAAACCTATGCCCTCTAGTTTTAGACACTGCTGTGGGGAGCATTATCTCCCCTTTCTATCTCCCTTGTCAGGTCCCTCATCACTCTCCTCCGCATCAGGGAAAACAAATCCCTTCCATCCCAAATAATACACCCATGAATCCCCTCTCCAGTGCAATCATGCCCTGTAGAGACAGGCATGATGCAGACGAACATTTAGAAAAAAATGCTGCTGGATGCTTAGAGATATGAGAGGACAAAGGTACAAAGGAAACACATTTTCTTTAGAAAACTCATTTGATTATTCTCCCCAAAACTGTCTAATTTCCAAATTTACAATTTGATTTACGTCTGCCACAGATCTGCCACAAGAGGCAAACATGCACAAAATTGTCCTTGGTTGAACTTTGCAGAGCAAAGCCATGCACCTCCAACCATGCAGCATCCCCTTAGTCCACACTGGAGTATTGGCCTGAGGTGTGGGCTCAGCTCTCTGGAGTGAAACTTGAACACAGGTTTCTAATATAAAATTAAATATTCTGTGGGAATGTGGAATACACATGTAAGGAATATACAACATTCACACGGTAGAGTGCAAATACCTTTCTGCTTGATTGCCCAGGGATCCGATGAAAATCGCAAAGGCATTAACTTGAGGATTGCTGGTCAAGACTCGGGCAAACCTTGTGGAGCTTATACCGTATCGCTCCAAGTTAGCATCACTCAGCACAATGACAAAATGCTCATCTGCCTCTTCTCTGGCAATCTCTTGGATAGCATGTTCTGTCCCTTCGAGAGTGTGGTCTCCGCTCATGCAAAACTGGGCATGGGCATGCATTGTCTAGACAAAGAAAATGTTTATCAGTGACAGGTCTCTCTCTCACTCACATAAACTCACACGCACACACTGGACTCTGGTGGTAACTTCTAATCAGTGCTTCCTGTCAATGACGAGCATTTGAATTATTACGGGATGACTGGGAATCACAGAGAAAATTGGCTGATGGGACTGAGTAAGAGACATGGAAAAGTGTGGCAGCCAGCTGGGGTTGCTATTCAAAGAGCGGTAATTGGCAAATGGAATTGGTAAAGAGTCGCAGACCAGCAGACAATAGTGCTGAAGAGGATCAGATCCGTGCAGATGGCATAAAGATTGATGGAGTTGTTGACAGTGTGCAGGTTAGTCTGAGGATACAGGGTGATATTAATGTATTGGTGAAGTGGGCTGAGAAATGGCAGATGGAGTTCAATGCTGATAAGTGTGAAGTCATGCAGTTGTGAAACACTAGTGAGCTCGGCCATATAACATGAATGGTAAGGTCACAGGCAATATTGAGGAACATTGGTGAATATTGGTGTTTAAATCCAAAGATCATTAAAGACAACTGCACAGGTAGAAACATGGTTAATCAGGCGTAGGGGATACTGGCCTTCATTAGTTGGCCACTGTATACAAGTGAAGGGAGATTATGCTCCAACTTGATAAAATATTGGTCAGGCTTCAGGTGGAATAATGCATGCAGTTCTGGTCACCACATTATCAACACAGCAATGATAGCGCTTGAAAGGGTGCAGACGAGATTCACTAGGTCATTATATAGATTGGATAGGTTGAATTATAGAGTCATGGTCAACTTGTCCATGCCGACCAAGGTGCCTACTTACGCTAGTTCTAGTCTGCATTTGGCCCCAATGCCTCTAATTTTTTCTTACCCATGTACCGGTCCAAATGTTTTTAAAATGTTCTACTTGTATTTGGCTCTACCATTTTCTCTGGCAGTTCCTTCCACATACGTACTACCCTTTCTGTGAAACACTTGTCCTTCTGTCCCCTTTAAATCTTTATAAGAAGAGACGGGATATGCTTCCTCAGTGTGAAGAAGGTTGACAGGTGACATGGTAGAAGTATATAAAATGATGAAAGGCATAGGATAGATAGCTCAAAAAACAAGAGGCCATAGATTTCAGGTGAGAGGGAGGAGGTTTAAAGGGTATCTGAAGGGAAAATGTTTCAAAGCATAACTGGTATCTGGAATGAGCTGCTAGAGGAGGTGGTGGAAGCAGCAACAGTAACAACATTTATGAGACATCTGATTAGGTAATTGAATGAGCAGGAAATAAAGTGATATGGAATTAATGCAGGTAAGTGGGATTGGTACAGATAAACATGATGGTTGGCAAAGACACTGTAGGCCAAACGACCTGTTTTGATGCTATATAACTGTATGATTCTTATCAGAGATTAGTGAAACTACAAGACATAGATTTAGGAATAAGGGGAAAGAGATTTAGAGGGGATCCGAGGATGATCGTGTTCACCCAGAGACTGGAGAGTATCTAGAATGCTCTGCTGCAGAGTTGCTGACAGTGTTTAAGAAGTGTCTAGATGAGCACTTGGATCGCCCAGGCATTGAAGGCTACAAGAAAGCTGCTAGAAGATGGGATTAATATGGATGGGTGTTCACTGGTCAACATGGACCTGTTGATAAAATGGAACTCTTTCCGTGCTGTATGTTTTTATGATATGAGGAAGAGAAAGAGAGACGGAGAGACACAGGCAGACAGCACTGATTGGAAGTCACATAGAGATATGAGACGATTGAATGAGACTGTTTGACGGTAGTGTTTTGGTATGACAGAGATTGGCAGAATATTGATTGAGACTCACTAGGACAGGGGTGGGGAACCTTTTCATGTTGGAATGCCACATTAAGTTAGGCTTAATGAGACTAATAAGACTGCATCCAAGAAACTTCAATTAGATATACTTCAAAATGTACATTATTTTGGTAAAATAGTCCTTATGACTTACTAATGTTTTAATTGCGGCCGTCAGTCGGGGAGGATTATTTCCTTGAATCTTCTTTTACTCTTTGGTATTTTAAATACGTTCATTTTAAGATTAAAATAAAAATAATCAAAGACAAACAAAAACATATTAATAAAAATAAAAGGTAGACAAAACTGCTGGAGAAACTCAGCGGGTGAGGCAGCATCTATGGAGCAAAGGAAATAGGCGACAGGCCTGAAGAAGGGTCTCGACCCGAAACATCGCTTATTTCCTTCGCTCCATATATGCTCCCTCACCCGCTGAGTTTCTCCAGCATTTTTGTCTACCATTGATTTTCCAGCATCTGCAGTTCCTTCTTAAATAAAAATAAAAGGATTTGTTCTACAAAATTTGGATTCATTCAAAAGGCCACAATTAATGGCCTAGAAGGCTGCAGGTTCCCCTCCCCTGCACTAGGACATTTGTAGGCAGTATTGTTTGGTAATCGTAGAGACACTGGCAGATGGTACTGCATGTGAATGAGAGAGAGAAGATGACTCACTGCAAGGCACTTACACTCGGGAGCAACTGTAACATTGGTCCCTTGGAGATAGATGACAGTGCTGCAGAATGCCTTTGGAGCATTGAGCTGAGGTGCACCAGCAAAGATATCTCCAATGTACCAGTCTATACTGCATCCCAGAGCTTAATGTTATCAAAGCTCTACAATGCACCGTTCAAATTACTTTAAGTAATGGCTTTTACAGTGGCTTGTCCAAGATATTGGCATTGACCAATGCCTCAAATCTGCAATTCTATCCTCAATAAATGAATGTGGATACGGTTTTGCAGTTTGCAATCTTAAGATTGGTGAATCAGGTAATGAGATGAGGTGTACACTAGCCATGAAAATAAAAAGAGCACATGCTGGAAATATGAAATAAAACATGTTGGAAATACTCGGCAGGTCAGGTAACATCTATGGAAAAATAAACTGAATTAACATTTCAGGTTGGAGACCCTTTGTCAGAACTCATCACATTAGCCACATCAGACTGGCCTTTGCTGCTGAACCTCATGAGCCTTTCTGCTGCTAGGCTGCAGCTTATAATGTATGTGATAAGTGTGTTTTTTTCACTCATTGAAATCAGAGTCAGCCATCGGCCTCAGAGCCAATTAAACAAACTAATATCTTGATTAATCAGCAGGAAAGAACTGCAGCTGCTGTTTTAAATCAAAGGTAGACACAAAATGCTGGAGTAACTAAGAGGGACAGGCAGCATCTATGGAGAGAAGGAATGGGTGACTTTTCGGGTCGAGACCCTTCGTCAGACTGGCGACCCGAAATGTCACCCATTCCTTCTTTCCAGAGATGCTGCCTGGCCCACTGAGTTACTCCGGCATTTTGTGTCTACCTTTGATTAATTAGCATCTTAATTTCATTTGCCCTACCTTGGCTCCACATCCTCACCTGAAAAATTCCATTAGCATCAAATTTAAAATTATTTACTGTCTTACCGTCTACTCCTATCTGCAGGGCAGACCTGACCTCATGAACCCGTATAACTGAAAGCCAGTTCAGTGAGAACCAAAATAACGAAACAAATTACCTTAATAATCTGCAGTCTCTCCTTGTTGTTTTTGGGAATCTTTTCACTTCTGACTAGTTCAATGTTGAATCCATCTCCCGAGTGACCAACAATGTCATACTGAAGAGATAAAACAGTCCATCAGATGGAGCAATTTTCTCTACTTTAATCTGTACGAAGCCATTATCAAAACCAGTATTTATTGTTCATCATTAATCCCCTTGGACAAGTGGTGGTGAATCACCTCTGTTTTCAATGTTAGGCAGTGAGTGATGTTTTCATGCTTGGACTGCTCTTGTAGAGATCGAGGGTTTAGGATGTATTATTCAAGAAACTTACAATCAATCTGGTAGAAGTCAACTGTGGAGTAAATGAACATTTACAGCGATGGAAGGAGCTTCGGGCTGATCCATTCTGCTTTCTGCTAAGTTGTTTGAACTGTGTTGGAGCTGCATTCATCTAACACATGGAATGTATTCCATTACACCTCGGGTGTGTCTTCAGAAAGTGGAGGGGCTCTCGGAAGACAGGAAGTGTGGATTAAACTGTGGATTAACTGGCTGCTGACCTGCTCAAAAGATGTGATTTATTGTCAATTATGACCCGTCCTCAAAGAAGATTGCTGCTTGCCCAGTGTGATATGTCAGATACAGAGTCTGAAAATTTAGAGATGGTATATCATCAGGGACAGTGACATATGTATCCATTCATACACATACAAACACACACACACATCCTTTGTACACGCTTGGGCGCTGATATGCACAAAGGTTTTATGAAATTGCTGCTGCTCTTCAAATCTCCACAAACATATTGCTGCGGTTTCACCCCTGACACAGTGTTTTTTGCAGAATCTGATATGAATGAAAATTACGAAAATTATGAGCTAGTGTAGTGGATGTGGGTGGGATGGTAGTGAAGCCGTGGTGTTTATTTCCTCTGAATGTCAGACTGTTTTCTTGTTGTTTAACCTCTACATAAGTAGGAAGAGATGAGTCTACTGTAATTTTGTGAGGATACGAACTGGCATATTACCAATTGCAGGAAATAGTCTGTTTCTGCAGTGGAACGTTCTATTTTGGAGTGAAGTTGTTTAAGTGAAATGAGTAGCTTTATGCATTTATTGTAGTCGGATTGGATGCCCTGTAATCAAACGAATTCAAAAAAGCAAATCAATCAGCTCTGTTATGTACTCACTGCACTTTGAAGTGTGTGCAGTGTTATGCTTAATACAACTGTCACAAAGCTCTTAACTTAGCGAAGGCCAGATAAAAATCTCTGAACAAAAAATGCAGTGAATGCTAGTTTCCTGTCACACTGAAGCCTCCTCTTTACAATTACTGAAGAGCTGGAGACACATTAGAATGATGTTAAGAAATGGAAGGGTATGATGTTAAGAAAATGAAGAGTTTAGTAGGCACCATTGGACAGGTGGATGGAGCTAAGATAGAGATCCGCAGTGATCTAATTGAAAGACAGGACAGGCATGAAGGAATGGTTGAATATCCTCTTGTTGTTCCTATATTCATTAATGCAAATGGTATTGACTTATTATTGTCACGCGTGTTGAGGTATAGTGAAAAACCTTGTTTTGTGTGCTATCTACGCAAATCATACCATTTGTACAATCAGACTATACATGAATACAACGTAGTGCAAAAAAATGAAGGAAATACAGTTCAGAATACAGTGTTATAGCTACAGAGAAAGTGCAGATTAAAAACAAATGCAAGGGATGCAACAAGGTAGATTGGGAGTTCAGAATACAGCCTTATCTTATGAGAAATCAATTCAAGAGTCTGATAACATCAGGGAAGAGGCTGATCGTTTGTGCTTTCAAGCTTTTGTATTTTCCACCCGATGAGAAGGAAGAGTGTGAGTATCCCACCCCACTTGATTATCTTGGCTGCCTTCCTGAGGCAAGGTGAAGTATTGATGCAATCAATTGGTGGGAAGCTGGTTAGTGTTATGGACTAGAATGAGTCCATAACTCTGCAATGTCTTGCAGTCTTGGGCAGAGTAGTTGCCTAACAAAGCTGCGGTGCATCAGGATAGGATGCATTCTATGGTGATCTGTGTGAATTGGTAAGAAATATTGGAGACTTACTGAATTTCCTTAGTTTTGCGAGGAAGTAGAGACATTGGTGTACTTCCAAAGGCTATAGCATTAATTGGGTAGATGTAAATGGAAAGAAGAAGGGTGGGGACAGGCAGCATAAAGAGCCTCATGTGCGAGTTGTTATCTGAAGGCACATAAACCAGCAAATGGGACTGTGGGTGGGATAATATAATTTACCGGTTAGGTCTGTGACATGGAACACAGCCCAGATAAAACGCAACTTAAAGATTCAAACTAAAGTTGAAAGAATCTAGAGAAATTAAAACTGCACGAGTACATTTGAAATATTAGTAGAGGGAATGGAAGTGTGCAGTCTGTAGGTCACAGTTGACAACTTCAAATTAAAACGGAAATAACTCACATTTCAAAAGCAGTATACATGACCGGGGTGTTCCACTGTAATCTACTGCCAAGTATGTTCAAAGCATATTGTTATTGTAATGTAGGAAATAGAAAAAAATCTGAACAGCAATTTCCCATAACAATAAAGAGGCATCATAGAATCACAGAGTGATCCATAATGGAAACAGACCTTTCAGCCCACCATGTCAGCACTGACCATGTCACATCCAATTACACCAATCCCATTTTATTATTTCTGAAAAAGTAGAGGGAAAGTAGCCAGCATAAAGAGCTGGGGGCTGGAGCTCACAAGTGATAGGTGAATACAGGTGAGAAGGGGTGGGGGAGAGAGAGAGAGCTTCTTTAAAATAGAGGATCCCAGATGTCGGAGTGGAAAGCTTCCACTCGAGATCAGATGTGGCAGAGACAGAGGGAAAGGGATGGTAGAAAACAGAGAACATGGAGAAGGTGTAGGCCAGTTAGCTGTGGGAGTCATTGGGTTTAATAGTAGATTTCAGTGGATAGTTTGTCTCCTGAGATGGAGTGAGAGAAACGAAGAAAAGGGAGAGAGGTATTGGAAATGGTCCAAGTGAATTTGGCAGGAAATTGAGTGAGAGACTGTTTGACAGTAATGTTTTGGAATGACAGAGTTTGGAAGACTTAGCAATTGATAGAGAATTGCTAAGACAGCTGGAGGAGGAATTGATTGGGAAACAGAGAGAAACTTGCAGATGGTACTCCATGTGAATTGGAGGAGGAAGATTTACAGATTGCAAGGCACTGCATTCATGGAGTAACTAATAACATTGGGCCCTTGGGGAGAGTGGATAAATTGTTGGGGAATTGTGCCAGAGGAGGCCTTGAACAAAGAATGATCCATGTAACCAACGAAGATGCATGCAGGGCTGTGGCCAATGCGCATCTTAAATTTGAAGGATGCGCGAGGATTCAAAGGAGAAGTTGCTAAGTGACTACCAAGGCAGTGGATTATGTTACTACAGGGGAACTTGTTGAATCTATAACAGGAGGGTTAGGTAAGTCCCTTACTTGGGCCACCACTGACCAGAAATTGAACTCAAGTAGCCATAACTGCAACAAGTAATTACCTGCAGCAAGTACCTCACTTCCTAACTCCCCAAAGGCTGTTCACCATCTGTAAGGCTCAAGTCAGCAATGCACTGGAATACTTTCCCCTCGCATGGGTGAGTGCAGCCTCAACAACACTGAAGAAACACGGCACTGTACAGGACATAGCAGCCCATCTGATAGGCACCCTGTCACTCAGTCCACCACTGATGTACAGTAGCAGCAGTTTGTATTCTCTACAGGATGAAATGTGGCAACTCACCAAGACTTTTTAGACAGCAATTTCCAAACCTACCACAGCTAAAAGGACAAGAGATGGAAAAATCATGGGCACACCACCACCTGAAAGTTGCTCTCTAAGCCATAAACCATCCTGACTGGGAAACATATCGCCAATCTTTCACCATCGCTGGGTTAAATCTCTGGAACTCCCTCCATTGTGGGTGTATCTCACAGGCCACAGTAGTACAGCACCACCACCACCTTCTCAAGGGTAATTAGGAATGAGCAATTACATGTTGGCTCAGTCTGTAAATCCCACGTCCCTCGAATGAAAAAATATACTATTTAATTAAGATTCTTGTTTTCATGATTTGCTGTCCAATGTGTTGGAAATCACAGATGTACAGGTGTTTAGGACATCAAGATCAATCAGATAAAATAGTCTGGTCTCATTTGTTTGAACCCCTGCATTAAGGACCCTGGGGCAACATCTGGCATTTAAGAACCTCAGGTTGGAACCCAAAAATACTTCATAGCTAAAATATTACTTGGAGGTTGCTGTTTTCTGAGGGGAGACTTGACAATCTAGGTCAGTATGCACTTTAGTATGCAATATGCTACATCTTAGTCTGGGAAGTACTGCATTATAGTCTAAGATGCAGTCTATTACATAGTCTGGGATGCAGTGTATAATATATTCTGTGCTGTGCTACATTGAATCGTAACGCACTGTATTATTAACTGAACTATGTCTAAGTGTGCTGAAATAGAGTTTTCACTACTTTTTAATTTAGATAGTGGATGTGACACATGTGTTGGGTATGGAGGAAGAACATGGGAATGGAACAGCTGACTGTTACCTTTGTAATAGGCTCTGCCTGTTTGTCTTGTCTTTCCAAACCGCTGAGTCAGCTACTGCCAATCATATTGAGTTTTACCTTTAGCTTCTGCTCGTAGTTTTCAAAGGCTTCCAAGACCATGCAGACGGCCTCCATGGAGCGCTCCAGCCTGCCGTCAAGTCCATTGAAGCGGTACATGCTGCCGGAGACATCTACAAGGAGCCGCAGGCGCTTGGGTTTCTGCTGGGGGCTGCCGAGCTGGAGAAGCAAACAGATTGTGCTCAGTTGGAACAAATCAAGGAAAATAATTTCCTTTATCATACATGGCAAAGGTAGAGTACCTGGGGAGATTATCACAAACCATAGCACAATGGAAGATACTCTTTCTAATTGACTGCCTCAATTCCCTACGGGGAGTGCTGTCAGCGACTAAAAACACAATTAAAGAACTTTAGAATAGTACAGCGCAGAAACAGGCACTTCAGCTCATGCCAACGGAGTTGACCAAATGGCAATTTAAACTAATCCCATCTGCCTGGACATTAGGTAATGTTTTACCTGAAGATGTTCAGCGTGAAATATAGCCTTCCCCTGCAGGACAGGAACATATTTTTTTAAAGGGGCAGGATAATGATTTCAGTAGGCACACCCAGGTAGATATTTCAAGTAAATTAGATTAGATCAGAGGTCCGAGGAGATGATATGGCTCCATGTGGTGCTTCCAGATTTTAAATGTTATTCACAGACCTTTTTAGGGTTACCGAGGAATCACCTGTGAGGGGTGTGTGAGGGGTAGGGGGATGAATGAGGGATTGGGGAATGCTGTGAAGGGGAGAGAATGACAAAGGGGGTGGGGGGGGGGGGAGGTGGGTGAAGGGTGAGGTGAGTGACAGGAGATGGGTGTGTAAGGGAAGAGAGGTGAGTGAAGGGAGAGGGAATAAGTGAGAGGTGAGGGGATCTGAGAGGGAAGGAGGGCTGAGTAGGAGGAGTGACTGATACAGGATTGTGTGAGAGATGGAGCGTGTGAGGAGGAGGGGATGTGAAGGGGAGGAGTGAGACAAGTGGAACGGGTTGTTGTGGAGGAGGGGTGTGTATGATTGGAGAGGATATGTGTGAGAGGGGAAGGGTGTGTGTGAGAGGGGGAGAGTGTGTGAGAGGGTCACAGGGTCAGAGGTGTGCAAGAGAGGGAGCATGTGCGAGAGGGGGAGGGTGTGTGCGAGAGGGGGAGGTTTGTGAGGGGGGAGGGTTTGTGAGGGGGGAGGGGTGTGAGGGAGGGAGTTTGGGTGTGAGTGAGGGGGAGAGGTCCAGTGGGTGAGAGAGGGGGTGGTAGGAGTGACTGTGGCGGTGTGAGGGAAGGGGAGTGAATAATTGAAAGGGTGAGTGAGGCGAAACGATTAATGATGGGAGAGGGTGAGTGAGGGGGAATGTGTGAGTGAGGGAGGTAGTGTGCATGAAGGGGGGCCGTGGGAGTGATTGAGGGGGTGAGTGAGATGAGGAGGGAGCAAATGAAGGGAAAGAGTGAGTGAGGGGAGATAATGTGAATGGGAGAATTGTAAGGGACAATAGTGCAACAGTAATGGAAATGAATGTTTTGCTGACGATAGACACAAAATGGTGGAGTAACTCAGTGGGACAGGCAACATTTCTGGAGAAGGAATGGGTGACATTTTGTGTTGAAACCCTTCAGACTTGCTAATTAGCTTCAGGACTTGTTTTTATAACTAACAGTTGAGTGAAAAGCTGACTCAAAGCACATTGGAATGGGCACATGTTTTGACCACCTCCCTGCCTCACCTATATACACTGGTTCATCCCCTTCTACAATTTCGGTTCTGATGCAGAGTTTGAACCTGAAACGTCAACTGTCCGTTTGCCTCCACATATGTTGCCTCATTGGTTGAATTCACCCAGTGGTTTTTTTTTTGCTCCAAATCCAATCATCTACAGTCTCTCTTGTATCTCCTGCTTCCTGCACACTTTACTTTGGGGATCTTTGCCTTGCCAAGTGCTGAATGCATGAGCAATGCAGGAATTTGGGATCACTAAGAACAACACTGCATGACTACTGCTCCTCGACCAGGATCAAGAAAGGAACAAGGGATCGGTGGAGGATCACATCAATAGGGACTGAAAAGCAGGGGAAGAAAGATTAGTTTCACAGTTAGGAAAGAAAGAAAATAATTATAATTTTTGATATCAATTTAAATCTTTAGTTTAGTTTAGAGATACAGCATCCATGTCGACCGACAATCACACATACATTAGTTCTATCCTATGCACTAGGGACAATTTACCAATTAACTTATCAACCTACATGTCTTTGGAATTTGGGAGAAAACCAGAGCACCTGGAGAAAACGCACAGGTCACGGAGAGAACGTACAAACTCCGTACAGACAGTCAGGATTGAAATCGGGTCCAAGGCAGCAACTGTACCACTGTGCTACTGTGCTGCTCTAAAACCTCAAACGATTTACCCACATTTAGGACTGAATTTCAGCAGTTTGAATCACTCTCCTTCAGAAGTTTAGAGTTGAGGGTTGTGGGGAACAGGCAAAACATGGCGTCAAGGCCAATGTCAGATCAGGCAGGAGTTCACTGAATGGAAGAACAGGATTGAGAAGGCACAGGCTGACTCCTGCTTCTGTTTGTTATGCATGTTTCCTTTGAGATTATGTTTCTTGTGAAGGGAAAATCCCAGAACATTCGTGCTCAAGCCTGTCCCTATAGGTGGGGCACTCACCTTGAAAAAGCTGATAGAAATATGTAAAGTTATGAGAGGCTCAGAGTATTTTTACCCCAAGGTGAAAGTGTCAAATACTAGAAGTTTAAGGTGAGATGAGTTAAAGCTTATCGGAGATTTGCGAGACAAGTTTCTATTTTACAGAGAGAGCAGTATTGGTGCCTGAAACTCTCTGCATTGTGGAAATGGTAGTAACAGATATGATAATGACATTGAAGGGCATTACTCAGCCAGTCAAAAGAGGGATAGGGACCATGCGCAGGTAGATGGGCTGGGTTTAGCATGTTTCAGACGCGATAGAGAGGGAGTTGAAAGAGGGTGGAATTGCTATGAAAATCAGGGAGAATGTCATGGCAGCACTCAGAGAAGGCATATTGGAGGGTCTGTCTACTGAGGCGATATGGGTAGAGCGCAAAATAAGGAAGTTGCAATCATCTACTGAGATTATATTATAGGTTTCCCAATAGCTAGCAGGTGATAGATGATCAGATCAGATTACGGAAAGAGGTAAAAACAACTGGGTTGTTGTAGTGTACAACTTTAACTTTCCCAATATTGACTTGGACTTCTTCATGTAAAACCCTTTGATGGGGCAGAATTTGTTAAGTGTAGAATGAGGGGTTTCTTAAAACAATATGTGGACAGTCCTACTCGATAAGGAGGTCATACTGGACTGTGTTGGAAAATGAATCTCGCCAATTGAATGGAGTTTTAGTGGAAGAGCATTTTGGAAACAGTTGTCACAGGACAGTTTTAAGATAGTTATTATTTGTAAGTTTTAAGATAGTTATTATTAAGGATAAGTTTGGATCTTGGGAGAAAGTACTCAATTTGGGCAATGCAGATTACAACATTATTAGGCTGGAGCTCGGAGAGTAAATTAGTTAAGTCCACATCAACATGTATTGGCAGATATATGGGAGATAGAAGTTTAATTGAGCAAGTGTGAGGTGTTGTACTTTGTAAGAGGAAAGTATGGTTAATGGCAATACCCTTAATGGCATTTCGGATTTCGGAGGGATTTCGGAGTCCAAATCCAAAGCTCGCTGAGAGTGACAACACACATAGATAGTGTGGTAAAGGAAGAGTATGGTATGCATGTCTTTATTGGACGAGATATTGAGTATATGAGTCAGAGAGTCATGTTGTAGCTTTATAAAACTTTGGTTCGGCTGCATTTTCTCTCTTCTATGGTATTAGCAGTTGTAGAATTAGGGTCTTACTCAACATCTTTTCACAGATACTGAGTCACTCTCTAACCCCATCAAAACCAATTTTTCTTCTCATACTTACTTCAGGCTCCAGCTCTCCTCTGCGCTTATAAATTGCCTTCTCTCCTGCCAAGCCATCGATTATCTTGGTATCGTCGAGCTCTCCTACTGACTGATGCCGTAGCCATTGTCTCTCTTTGCCTTTTGCCTTTAATAGGAATAAGGAAATAACAAATATTTTGTGAAATGCTAATGTTTTAATTAACAACACGTATTACTTCTTACAAAATGCGTCTATTTTTATTTCTAAAGCAAAACTCTGGAATCCACCTGTGGGAATTGTTTAAAATATGCTCCTTTATCCCACACTACAGGAAGGTTGCAGTAGTAATAGAGAGTGCAGAGGAAATTCACCAGGATGGTTTCCATATCTTTAATTCATTGTTCTTTATCTCACTACATCACCATCTATATCTCTCGTTTCCCTTTTCCCAGACTAGTCTGAAGAAGGGTCTCGATCTGAAAAGTCACCCATTCCTTCTCTCCAGAGATGCTGCCTGTCCCGCTGAGTTACTCCATCTTTTTGTGTCTATCCTCATCAGGATGTTGCCTGGAATGAAGGGCTGTTGTTATAACGAGGGTCTGGATAGATTGGATTAATTCTCTGGAATGATGGAGGCTGAAGGGTGACCTTACAGAGGTTTATAAAATAACAAGGGGCATTGATAGGAGAGATCGTCAAAGTCTGTTTTGCAGGTCAGGGGCATCAAGTTCTGGACAACAGGTAGAATGTGAGAAGGGAGAACTTGAAGGAGGTTTGAGAGCTAAGTTTTTAATATGGAAGGTGGTGGTAGAGGTAGATACAACTGTCATGTTTAAATATCATTAGGGCAGGTAAATTAATATGACAAGTTTGAGGCATTTTGGTCCGATGTAGACAAATGGGATTAGCCTAGATGGGCATCACAGTCAGCATTGGAGAGGTTTTGCCAAAAGGGCCTGTTTCTGTGCAGAAAGACTTTGTGGCATGCAATGCGAGGGGTTTTGATTTTGAGTTCCCATGTGCAATTGAAACATACTGAATAGATTTATGGCACATAAACAGGCCAATTGTCCAAACACTTCATGCCAGTGTGTTTGCTTGGCACAAATCTACTCCTACCAACTGCTTCCTACAATCCTGCCAACAATTCCTTCTGTTCAGGATAAGTACGTGTTGAACCGTTTAACATTTGCATGCTTCTATTTCACATTGCTTCGTACATTTCAGAACCCATAAAATGCCAGATAGAATTTGTGAGCAGGCCAACAAAGTGCTGATCAAGAGCTGAGGACGTGTTGAATGGGTTTGCAAAACAGGGACTGAAAAGTATGTGAAGACAGGAAAATTTGTGTCTATCAAATTGTAATGAGGTGGCTTTGATGGACTAAATAGCTCCATCCTTGCTGGATGTTCCACTGTAAGGGACAATAGTGCAACAGTAAGATGATAGAAGCAACATTCACGCAGCTGGGTAGTCACTAAGCTAAGTGCAGGAATGGAATGTCAACAGGGGTACATTGCACACCTGCAATGACACGTCATGTAAAATGGAAGTACCCATTGGTCATCACAGGGTGAGTAAAGATATTATCTGTGACCTGACAGCCATCATTCTGTTCCAGTGACGAGCAACGCTATGGAAACTACACCAAAAGAAACATCAGCCACAGACTTGCAAGGCATGGGACCCTCTTGTGGGCTCCGCCCTCGCAAATGGTTGCACTTGTCTGCGGTCAGGGTCGCTCCAGGTGCAGGAGGAAGTGGTGAGGGGGAGGGGTGTGCTATTTAGTTCCAGGAACACAACACAAACAACAATGCTTCAGATTAAAGTAACACTTGCTTCTCACGTCAGAGCACAATAATCTTGAAACATTTCAAGGACGATAAATCTGCTATGAACTAAATTTCACGGTGCTGGTTTTGTCGTGGTTCTTGCTTCTCAGTACAGAGCTGGTGTTTGCTGGTCCCGAGGGCAGCTTCTGTGGCCAAACTACTTTGCATCACCTGGATACAAGACTCCTTTCAAAATGTTTTTTGCTTTTTCTTATAAAGATCATGCAAGTAAAACTTCGAGTCTGTCCCATATTAAAAAAAAAGTATTTTAATACAAGCCACCTTATTCCAACAAGAAGAAAGTCGGAATACAAGCAAATAGTTTTTTTAGAGTAGTAAATGAGCTTGCATGAAAATTGTGGGGGTCAGGAAGTGGTTGCATCTCCACCACCTCTGCCCCTCTGATAGACTTTCTTTATCTGGGGCCCAAAACAGAAAAGGCTCCCCCCTTCCCTGCCCCTTAGACAACTCCTTGGACACCATCTTCAAAACTCACGACCTCTACCAGCTAGATGGACATGGGAAGCCAACTCACGGAAATATAACCAGCTGGAAGTTTCCCTCCAAGCCACACACCATCTTGGCTTGGGAATATATTGTTGTTCCTTTACCGTCCCGGGTTAAAATCCTGAAATTCCCTCACCAACAGCAATGTGGGTATACCCACATCTCAATGTCCACAGCAATGCAAGAAGGCAGCTCACTACCACCTTCTCAAAGCGAATTAGGAAAGGGCAGTTAGATGCTGGCTCAGCTTGTAAAGCCCATTTCCCTGAAATAAATAAGGAAAATATGTTTCACAGCCCTCCCACAATGTTGAGATGCAGCTGGACTGCTAAATCCAAACCCTCTCACAGCCCAATATCCCTTTCCTTGCCAGCAGTTATGGTGATTTTACTTGAAGACAACAGCATGTGATAGGTTTATTGAAGGATCCTTAGAGACTAAAACCCTCCCTCTTTGCCCTTTCACACTGAACAGAAATAAGTGCAAAGACAACATGAACAGGAACATTGCTGTACTAACAATGGGCTACTTGAAATGGTGCTTTGAATGTCTTGTGTAATACTGGGTGTATACCCCTTAAGGAATTGTTATCAATTTCTCCCTGGATAGACACTGCAATGATATGCAGAGTAGAATGTTGGGGAGAAACTCTGCCTGCGATGATAAATCTGTTGGAAATTGCTGATTCTTTCCTAAATAATAATCTTTTGTTTCTTGCTTTCAGTTACTGACTTTCTTCTATTATCTTAGAATGGGGATCAGAAGGGCATCTGCAGAAGCCTTAACCTTAAAGATCCCCAAAGAAACATCAGGTTGTAACATAATAAAAGCAGTGCCGCATACAGCCTGATCATAACGTTGATAGGGCTGCATTTGAAGTATTGTGTAGTTTTAGACACCCTGTTAGTGAAACATTGCCATTAAGCTGGAAAGAACGCAGAAGAGGATGTCAGGACTAGAGGGTCTGAGCTATAGGGAGACCTTGGGCAGTCTAAGATATTATTCCTTGAAGCGCAGGAGACCGAGGGGTGATATTATTGAGGTGTATAAAATCATAAGGTGCACAGATAGGATGAATGCACAGTCTTTTTTCCCAGGGTTGGGGAATCAAGAACCAGAGGGCATAGTTTTAAGGGGAGAGAGGAAAGATTTAACAGAAACCTGAGGGGCAAATTATTCACACAGAGGGTGTACACATATGGAAAGAGCCTTGGTACAATAACAAGATTTAAAAGACTTCTGGGCAGGTAGAATTTCCCCAAATGCAGGGAAATGGGACAAGCTTAGATCAGTTATCTTGATTGGCATAGGCGAGTTAGGCTGAAGATCCTTTTCCTTGCTATAGGACTCTGTGACACAGCTATCAATAAACACCAAAGTATTCACGATATTTTAAAAATGTATATTTTTCTTATATGGGAACCTTCTGAAAAATACCAGAATTAACAGTCAAAACATGTTTGGGAGCTGGAAGGTTAAATTTATTATTCATCCCCAATCTCTGACTGAAAGTTCGCTTATGGGCCTGTTGCACTTGAGCAATTTTTCAGCAGACTGCCGGCGACTGTCAAGTTGCCGGCAGTGGCCTGAAAAACCGGGAACTGGAACGGCGATTGTCAAAGTGGAACACACACACACACACACACACACACACACACACACACACACACACACACACACACACACACACACACATCGCAACGGCGGGAGCGAGGGCAAGCGGGGGGAGCACTGTCTGAAATTAACACGGTGCAAAGCCAAGGTGATACAGAATTACACCGTGATGAACTGGAAGGTTGGTGCTGTAATTAAGACGGCTAACACAGTATACGGTAAGTCCTTTAAAAGAGGGGGGGGGGAGAGGGGGGGGAGAAGGAGTGGAGACAACTTTTAAGAAGCCAGACAACTTTTAATAAGCCAGAGATACACAGCTGTGAAGTTCAGCGGGCATTTAACATTACCGGTCGGTTATCCTTGGTTCTGAAAACTCCTGCTTACGTTTTTTTCCCCGATGAGGCAATGAAAATGACCGGTCATCAAAGGCGATTTACTAAAACTACCTACGACTACCTCGACTACCTACAAGTACATGGCAACCCCACTACAATTGCACCTACGACTACAGGATTATCAATTATCTCCTTGAGGACCAATTTTTGGTCGCAGAAAAATGTTCAACATGTTGGAAAATTTACGGCGACCATACTGAGGTCGCGACTAGTTCCCAGAATGCGGGAACTCCTCACGACCATGAAGGAGACTCACCAGAGACCACCAGCGAACATGCGGCGACCATGTGGCGAGCGCAGAGTCTCCAGCACTCGCCTAAAAAGTCGCCTAAGTGGGACAGGCCCATAAGTCATTCTGTTCTTAGCATTTTCTGAGTTAATTTCAAACTCATTGAGGGGGAAGGCCCTTCTGTACAGCACATTGAGCCTCTTCTTACCTGCAGACTGTCCAGGATTACTTGTATTGATTGCACCTGTCTCCGCACAGCCCCAGAAAACCTCTCGTACGTAGCAGCATCATATTCACTCATATGGATTTCCTTCAACCTGCAGTCAAGACAAGGGAGTTACTTGTAGGCTTCCCAAGTGTGAAGTGCAGGCTTTTTCTGAACAGATGAAGGAAAGATATGTCCTACTTCACAATGCTGTTGAGCCACAATGGTTTATTATTACATTAAATCTCTAATTCAGGAACCATGCTGTATTTATTTTTAATTCCTCCTGTGAAAATACCAGGATTTAAATTGTTTCTGGGTTGAGAATACAACTAATTATGTGTGCTGATACTGGTTTTAGAATTTAGTTCAATTTTTTAGGCTTGTTTGGGAAATTTTGAAGCAATACTGGAACATTGAATCAGGATTCCTGGGAATGTGTTTATTTGGCACCTCAATTCCATTTCCCCACCTTTCTCTGTGTTGCAAATTCCTTGCCAAACAGATATCTATTAGTCTCAATGAAGTTTCCATGCATGACCGGAGATTGCAGAATCTGTCAGAACGGAGGATTACCTAATGAAGAGACTGACAACACTGAATGATAAAGCATTTGACAAGGTCCCTCATGGTAGAAGATTAAACACAATTGATCCACAAAAATTCAAACTGAGTTAGCCACAAAAGACAGGCAGTGATTGAGGAGTGTTATTCTGACTGGAGGTCTCTTGGCAATGGTGTTCCACTGAAATTAGTGCTGGGACCTCTGTTTGTGATTGATGTATAATCCAGACAAATGCGAGCTATTGCACTTTGGGTGATCAAATGCAAGTGGAAAGTATACAGTAAATGGCCAGAACCATAGGAGCACTGAATAACTGGGAGATTGAAGGGAATATAGTATAACTGAGAAAGTGAAGGAATACATTCCATGGAACCAGGAGAGTGAGGGAACATTGATTGTATCTGAGATGTTTAAGGGAACACTGAATTTAATTGAGCATTGAACAGATAGACTGAATGCATTGCAGTCTTGGAAACTTCCATTTGAAAGGGACTCTGAATGTATTTAGGGACAAAAAGGTACAGTCATGTTTCTCTTAGATTCTGCAAGGCACAAGAGAGGAAGCAAAACGTGATTGGAGAATAATGCGTCCACTGGTGAATAATGCTGAAGCTGCAAACTAATGTGCAGACGGAGTATGTCTTATTCACTATTCAGCCATCTCGCTCAGATTACTGCTTGGCCAAAGTTTGTCCCTTGTGAAAGCCTTGCAAAATAAAGCAAGAATTTTAATATGGCTGAATGCATTTAGTCAGATGGATTACTATTAGTTTTGGAATTACTAACAGTGACTGCTTTGATTTGTAGCACAAACTCCACTTTATTATTCATGGAAGCCTGTTTATATTTTACATTCCATGTGCCAATGTTCACTGCTCTTGTCAACGGACTGTCATTTTCGTCACGTTTCAAAATTAATCAGTGCAGTGTTTTTAAAGTCAGACTTGCTTTATTCACGACTCAGTGTTGTCTCCATTAGCGGTTCCGTTCATGGAGCGGAAGAATTAACAGAACAACTGTGAAAGATGTGATGTGTTGATGCTGACAAGAAATTGGATGAATTTTAGGAAACCACAAAGAACTTTTTGTTTGTGCTTTTCAGATTAGCCATTTCCAACAAGACCTGTTTGTTGGGAAATACTTTTAGAAATCTTTCACTCAGAGCCATTTACACCAAAAAGAAAGCTTATTTGGCTTTTTATTTCCTATCCATGTAAACCACCCCCCTCTTTAATATACTGGCAGTTTCAATCAAAGGTCATTGACCCATACGGTTAAATTTGTTTCTCTTTCCACACACCTGACCAGCTGTCTATTTCTAGCATCCTGTGTTTTTATTTCAGACTCCTGGCTCTTGCAGCATTTCGTTTCCTGCTGGGATGGATACTGAATGTGACCATAAAACGATCACAGGGAGGAAACCACAAGGGTAAACATTTTTTAAAAGTCTGCGGCATTAACTTCTAGTTTGCAGAGAATTTGTAGCAAAGCTGAGCACAGGTCTGACTAGGAGTTAAGTACAGGAAGTGAAAGCGTCTCAGAGCTATCTGAGAATCAGTAATTGAAAGGAAGATGTGGAGAAATACGTAAAAGTTCAGTCTGCCATCATATGTTTAAGTGCTGTCATATGTTTAAGTGCCACACATCTACAGTTTCTGCGTTTCCTTTGGCCAGATATATCCCTTGAAATTATTTTCATTGTGAGCATATCCTCTTACAACAATTTTATCCTGATTTGTTTATTCCTGCTGTTATGAAACATCCTCCTCAACATTTTATTAAGAAATGCCAATCTATTGCTCCTGAACCCATATTTATTAACAAGCTTCTTCATTCTGACTCCTTTCCAACCTCCTCCTCACCACTGCTCTTCGTCAACACAACTCCTCCAACTAACTCTCAATGGCCCCCATAAAATTCCTCAGAATAGAAATCCTCAGAGTTGGACAGTTCACTCAAGAGGACACACTTCATTGAAGCTACAGCGGATGTCCTTTCAGTGGCGACTGCTTTTACGAACTGCATACTCAAGGGATCAGAGAACAAAACAAATGCAAAGTTCAATATTTACTGCAATAAAACCCAGGTTACATACCTCTCCCTGAAGGCTTTTTCACCCATCTCTCTGGCGGCTCTTTTGACTTCCTCTGGTACAGCATCCTTTTCAGCCTGTGACACCTGATACACCTTGTGTCCTGCATCCAAGCGATAGGGACCACCTTTACCTCCCAGGCCAGCAGTATCTCTTCCACCTGGGAGGAAAACAGGCACCAATTACAGAAGCAGAAGCATGGAAGCTGGTGGCTTAGCTCAGGCAGGGTAGGGTTGAGGGGCTAAGTTACTTAGCCCCTCAGCACTGGGATCAATGGTGGGATCAGCTGGGGGCAGAAATGTGGGAGAATATGTTGGATGCGGATACTGGTGGGATGAAAGGTAAGGACCAGAGGAATTCTATCATTGGTCCATCTGGAGGAGAGAGAGAGCGAAAACGAGAGCAGAACAGTATGGCATAAGGAGACACAGCTGGAGTGAAACCATGTTTACTAAAGAAAGCAGACATCTCAGATGTTCTAGAGTAAAAAAGGCTCATCTTGAGAGCAGATGGAACGGAGATGGAGAAATTGAGAGTGAAGGATGCATCTTTGCAAGAGGCAGAGAGGGAGTAGGTAGCTGTGAGTGTCAGTATGTTTGTAGTAGACATCCGTACGTAACCTGCTCCCATGGCAGACATAGAAATAATGAATGGATAGAGAACTGGCTGGCAGACAGGGAGCAAAGAGTAGGAGTAAACGGGTCATTTTATTATCTGAATGGTGGCCGATTAGGAAAAGGGGAGATGCAACGAGACCTGGGTGTCATGGTACACCAGTCATTGAAAGTAGGTATGCAGGTGCAGCAGGCTGTGAAGAAAGCAAATGGTATGTTAGCATTCATAGCAAAAGGATTTGAGTACAAGAGCAGAGAGGTTCTACTGCAGTTGTACAGGGTCTTGGTGAGGCCACACCTG
This sequence comes from Okamejei kenojei, assembly GCA_035221665.1. Lineage (NCBI taxonomy): Eukaryota > Metazoa > Chordata > Chondrichthyes > Rajiformes > Rajidae > Okamejei > Okamejei kenojei. Next base: position 38,082,069 of record CM069142.1, read on the forward strand.
GAGTACTGCGTACAGTTTTGGTCTCCTAATCTGAGGAAAGACATTCTTGCCATAGAGTGAGTACAGAGAAGGTTCACCAGACTGATTCCTGGGAGGACTTCCATATGAAGAAAGACTGGATAGACTCGGCTTGTACTCGCTGGAATTTAGGAGATTGAGGGGGGATCTTATAGAGACTTACAAAATTCTTAAGGGGTTAGACAGGCTAGATGCAGGAAGATTGTTCCCGATGTTGGGGAACTCCAGAACAAGGGGTCATAGTTTAAGGATAAGGGGGAAGTCTTTTAGGACCGAGATGAGAAGATCTTTTTTCACACAGAGAGTGGTGAGTCTGTGGAATTCTCTGCCACAGAAGGTAGTTGAGGCTAGTTCATTGGCTATATTTAAGAGGGAGTTAGATGTGGCCCTTGTGGCTAAAGGGATCAGGGGGTATGGAGAGAAGGCAGGTACAGGATACTGAGTTGGATGATCAGCCATGATCATATTGAATGGCGGTGCAGGCTCGAAGGGCCGAATGGCCTACTGCTGCACCTATTTTCTATGATTCTATGATTCTATGAAGGCGGCGAGAAAGGTCTTAGTGAATTTGAGGGCAGGGTGGTAAAATTGATGAATTCAACAAGTTCTGCACGGGTGCAGGAAGCAACCCCAATGCAATCTGCATTCATTTTGCTCAATATTCTAGCAACTGGAATCTCTCGTCTTTCTGTCCGTGTTTCTGTTTTTTTTTTTGTCAGATCGTTGATGAATAGGGCAAGATTTGGCCTCCTCATGTTCAAGTCAAGTCAGTCAACAAGTGCTGCCTGGATCAGCGTGGGGCTAAGCATTGGACTTAAATGTCCCCTCAGTAACCTAAATATCTGACAGCCTATTGGGAATGATTCAGCTACACCTGCTCCACTGATATTAACTGATAATGATCTAAGAAAGTACACTTGATGGAAATTTATCAGTTGGGTCTCCCATTCAATGACTTTACAAATCGGGAACTTAAGCATTTAGGCCCCTACTGACATCATTTACTGAAGGAGGAGGAAATTAATAAAAATTCAAAGGCATCTCAGGACAAGTGAACTTTGTCAGAGATTTCCATCTAACTCCCATAAAAAGGAAGTTGAGCGGATCACAGGGCACATTGGCCAACTCCAATTTACCTCTTGACAACCGCATGAAGAAAGTCCACTTGAGTAACAGATAAGACAGGTCATCTTTGGAACAGCCCTTTAAACTCAATATTGAAGATAAAGTTAAGCTACTACATGAGAGTAGCCTTTAAATGACATTATAGCTCATTTCTGCCAATCAATTCTTATTCGTCATTCTGTCAGGCTTTGAACATTAAGGGGAAATTGAAAAAAAGTAACTTTTCATTACATTTTTTTCTTACTTTTCCATTGTCTCTTTTCATTCCTTCCTGTTTTGTTCACAACCTTACAATCTTTGATTAAATGTTAAGTATTACTTGCCCTATTCAATCAATGCTCATATTCCAGTTTCCTTGCAATGCCATTATCAGCACAAACTTTCATCAAGGTGGTCAGAACTTGTTTGATTTGAAGTGTGCAGGGACAAACACCATCAAAAGGGTTATGACAGCAAATCCCAGCAACAATATCCTTTCAAAAATGTATTCCAGAAACACCAGAAACACCTATTTTTGTTCCGCCCCCTCCCCTGACATCAGTCTTGACCCGAAATGTCGCCCATTCCTTCTCTCCAGAGATGCTGCCTCACCCACTGAGTTACTCCAGCATTTTGTGTCTACCTTCGATTTAAGCATCTGCAGTTCTTTTTTACACACCAGTCATATGGTTCCAGTTAAGTATCAACTCGCAATCTTCACAGCAAAATAACAGAAGTTACACTCCTGCATAACAGTCAAAACATTCGTTCATAGACCAAATTGCTTGTAATGAATACTATAAACACAGCAGCTTGGGGCTAAACTTTGTACGATCTCTCTGTATGACTGCATAAACGTACTCATATTTTATATGATGTTGTGGTTACTGTCAACTGCTCTTTGAGTGTAGCTTTGCTCTGTAGGTTGATGAAGAGACCTAATTGGTCAGAGAAGGATAGTTGACAAATCATCCTCTACAATAATTCTCAACACCGGTGCCCCACAAGGATGCATTCTCAGCTCCCCTACTCTACTCCTCAAACACTCATGACTGTGAAGCCAATTAGCAATCCAATCCAATTCAATCTACGAGTTTGCAGACGAGACGGAGTACAGAAAGGAGATTGAGAACCTTGTAACTTGTTGCCAAGACAACAACCTCTCCCTCAATGTTAGCAAGTCAGTGTACATTGATAGCACCGAAGTAGAAATTATCGAAATCTTCAAATTCCTAGGAATTTAATATCACCAACAATGTCCTGGACCAGCACAATGAAGCTATGGCCAAGAAAGCTCACTAAATGTTGCAGCTTTTATCCTTTATGTGTGCACTATGGATGGCATGATTGTAATCATGTATAGTCTTTTCTTTGACTGTAACACCCAGCGGGTTAACAAAGCTCTTCACTGTACCTTGGTACATGTGACAATAATAAACTAAACTAAACAATAGGAACTGGAGAAGGTTTTGCAATGTGAATGGTTATTCTGCAATCATAACTGATTTGCATCTTAAACCCATCTACTGCAGTTGTCTCAGTTTTGTAACCCTTAATAACCGTATCTTATGAAAACTCATTAAGCACAGACCAGAATTCCTTAAACAATCACTGCTAGCAGCAGCTCACATTATTGTCCGTGCAGAACTTCTTCCTGAAGTGACTCGTGAACTATAGTGAAGTGAACTATAATTTTAAAGCTAAGGTGTTTCAGATGGACAGATACACAGAGAGCTCCATCCTCATCACCAAATAGATATCTGGCCCCAAAGTACTGAATTCTTTACACAACAACAAGACTGCATGGCTCAGCCATACGAATGTAAGCGTAACTAATTTATCAATGAATTGAAGTACTGGAAAACAAATAGCCATTAAAAGTACACTCCATATTGCTGTTTGTATTCCATCATTCTCTGTCCAGATATTACTATGCTTCTCTTTGCGGCATGGATAAGATGCATAGACACAGTATTTTCCTGCAGGGTAAAAAGTCTGAAACTAGAGGATGTATGTTTAAGGTGGAGGGGTAAGATTTAAAAGGGACCTGAGGGCCAACTTTTTCACAGAAGGTGGTGGGTATATGGAATGAACTGCCAGAGGAAGTGTACAGTTAATGACATTTGAAATGGCACTTAGATAGGTACATGGATAGAAAAGGCTTGGAGAAATGTGGCTTGGAGAAATGTGGGTCAGGAGCAGACAAGTCGGACAAAGTTGTTATGCAACTTCATTGAATGGACAAGGTGGGCCAAAGGGCCTGTCAGCATGCTGTACTGCTCTACGACTATTATTTTAAATATATGGATGGGCTGGTGGGTGCAAAAGATAGGATGTCTTTATATCACAAAGCCTGTCTCCCAAACAAAGTTTCAATATGATAAGGCTTGTGCTGTTGGTCCAATGTCATTGATTCGCTGTCTTTGAATGACATAATTAGGGCACTTTATCACTGACTTTAAATACAGCTGAAAGATAAAAAAAACATTGTGTGCATGATAGGCATTTAAAAATGCTTGTTTTTTGAAATATCTTTTCAAAAGCTAACACGCACCCACACAATCTCACACGTACACATTCAGTCTCACACAGACAGGCATTACATTTCTCAGACACACACATAGTCTCTCCCCCTCTCCCACACACACAGACACACTCCCACATGCTCTCCCTCTCTTAAGGGCCTGTCCCCTCTCGGCGACTGTCGGCGTCATATCAGCGTCGCCAAAAGATTTTGAACATTTCAAAATCCAGCGACAAAAAAATATTGCGACACTTGAAAAAACACCGCACTTAAAACGTCATCACGCCACTTCACCGCCGCATCACGCCACAAATGTTTCGGTGACCTGATACGTCAGTCAATGGTGCAGGCAGTCGCCGGAAAAAATCACCAAGTGTGACAGACCCTTTACTCATACTCATACTCTCTCACATAAACACATCCAAAGCCAGCAAGACACAAAGTGCTGGAGTAACTTAGCGGGTCAGGCAGCATCCCCCGAGAACATAGATAGGTGACGTTTTGGGTCAGGACCCTTCTTCAGTACTCAACTTAAAACCTGGTGACAATTGGGCGTGAAAATAAAATACGTGACAAAATCAGGACAAGCTTTCTCTACGTTAAAAATCGGCATACAGGCTTCCTCTATTGTCTCACTCTGCTAAACCATACAAATCTTGCTATTGTACGACCTGCTATGTTGGGTGCAGGAAACTAAAGGATAATGCAAAGCCACTCTCTGACTAAAAAAATTCTTCCTCGTCTCCTTTCTAAAGGTACATCCTTTTATTCTGAGGCTTGGGCTTCTGATCCTAGACTCTCCCACTAGTGAAACATCCTCTCCACATCCATTCTATCTGAGCCTTTCACTATTCGGTAAATTTCAATGAGGTCCCCTCTGATCCTTCTAAACTCCAGCGAGTACAGGCCCAGTGCCGTCAAATGCTGATCATATGTTAACCCAATCATCCTTACGATAATTCTCGTAAACCTCTTCTGAACCCTTTCCAATGCAGCACATCCTTCCTCAGATATGGGGCAATAAAACTGCTCGCAATACTCCAAATGCAGTCTGACAAGTGCCGTTCATCAGCATTACATCCCTGCCAGTTATATTTCCAATGAGCGAACTTGCTTGGACAGACAGAAAGGGCCATCCATGAGGTGTCTGTATTCTGTTTTAATTACGATCTAACATTATTATCAGCCTCTGTTTTCATGTACAATACTATTATTTTTCTCACGCGGCTTAAAAAAAAAAAATTCTTTATCTGTACTGACCAGTACCACCAGCCCATGTGTTGCCCCCAACATGAGGGGCATTTTGCACGTCAACCCTTCCATGTTTCGGAGCGGTCACGTCCAGTCCACTGTCTTTCTGTACAGTAATCTGCGTAGAGAAAAGACAAGGTGTTCCTGTGAGGCACCCTCCTATAGAAGATGGAATGCGTTGCCAGTGGAGGTAGTTGAGGCAGGGATCATCATGACGTTTGAGAAACAATTAGATAATAACAATTAGATAATAAGAAACATTACAGGTATTGAATAGGACAGATTGAGAGAGATTTGGGCCTAATGCAGGCAAATGGAACTATTGCAGATGTAGACATGTTCGGTGGTCGGTGTGGGCAAGTTAGGCTGAAGGGCCTGTTTCTACACTGTATGACTATGACAACACAGAATGGGATGGACACAAAAAGCTGGAGTAACTCAGTGGGTATGGTAGCATCTCTGGAGAAAAGGAATAGGTGAAGTTTCGGATCAAGACCCTTCTTTAGACTGAGAGTCAGGGGAGAGGGAAACGAGAGGTATAGAAGGTACATAGAACAAATGAATGAAAGATATGCAAAAAGCAACAATGGTCAAGGAAAGGTAGAGCCCACAATGGTCCATTGTTGGCTGTGAAGAAAATGATAACGAATGATACAAACAGTGAAACTCAGCAGGATGACAGTGAAACTAGTACAATGGTGAGGGTGGGAGAGGGACAGAGAGAGGAGATGCAAGGGTTACTTGAAGTTAAATAAATCAACTTTCATACTGCTGGGTTGTAAACTGCCCAAATGAAATATGAGGTGCTGTTCCTCCCCAGCAGTATATTGATTTGTCTAACTTCAAGTAACCCTTGCAGCTCCTCTCTCTCCATCCCTCCCCCAACCCAGTTAGATTGTACTAGTTTGGTCCCAGTGAGTTACTCCAGCACTTTGTGTCCTTGTGTGTATTAACTATCATTTTCAGTTCTTTGTTTTAACTATATAATTATAACACCTTACTTGGTTATAGCAGACAATCACAGACAATCATCAATAACAAACACCATCACCCCCCCCCCCCCCCCCTTATAACGAGCGTTTACTGTACTTTACTACTGAAATAAAGTGTGGACTATTGTGTTGAAATGTTGTCAGTTGTTCATGCTCAATCTGTGTTTAACAGAGCAAAAGATCTGGAAAATAGTATCAAAATCAGACAGATTATGAGAAATCAAGTTCTTTAGCAAAAGAATAATTGATATCTTTTTTCCCATATTCTGTAAAGATATTATTAATTTTAGTGGCTGAAGGGAAAACAAGCAGCATTTTTCAGTGTTCTTTTTATTATTTGCTTCTCCTTACTGTAGGTTTAATGTGCAGTTAGTTATGTACACAATTAAGCACGGTAGCAACCCTTCAGCCCACAGTCCATGCTGAACATCAGATATTACTTCTTACACTAATTCTACATTAACCCAGTTTATTCTCCCCACACTTGCATCCCCTACCAGGAGGCATGAATAGGGGACGTGGAAAGAAAATTGAGCATCTGGAGGAGACTCACATTACCACAGGGATTTTGTTAGAATATAAATTACCACCTGTGCATTTATGAGCCTAGACTGGTGCCAATGAAAATGCTTCAAATGATTTCTGTGGTTCAGTGCCAACACAGCTCTGCAACCAATACATATTCATGTGCATGCACCTCCATCAATACCACCTCCCTACCATCCCCTTACACAAGTACATATATCATGCCTTCACTGTTCAAAATATCGCTTAAGACGTTTCACGGAAATGATTAATAAATAGAATTTGACATGCAAGAGAAATATTATGCTGCTAACCATAAAATACTTGGTTGGAGACAGGGCAGCAGCAAGACATGGCATTAATTTCTACATGATGTAACAAATACAGAATATTACTCAAATATATCATCTTTTGCTGTCAGATCTTGCCACTGAACCTTTTCCTCACTGATCATGACAGGAAGCCTTAGGAGCGGCTTTTTATAAACGACTCCATGTACATAGGTCAGTCTGAAGAAGGATCCTGACCTGAAACATGTCTGTGCATTCCCGCTGCAGATGTTGCCAGACCCACTGAGTTCCTCCAGCACTTTGTTTTTAACCGAAGCACATAGGGATTATTTATAATGAACAGAATCCTCAATTCTTCCCCCCCCCCTTAGAACCTGAGAGAGATGGCAGGTTATCAGCAGCATGGTGAACAACACTGGTGATATGTGGTGCTTCAAACCAAAGGAGAAATTATGAGAATTATTTTAATTGTTAAAAGATGTAGCTCTGATAATTTAATCAGCTAAAATAAAGTCATAGAGAGATGCAGCACAGAAACAGGTCATTCAGCCCGCTGAGTTCAAGCTGACCATTATCCATCCATTGACATTCATCCTATAGATTGACTGAGTCAAGAGTGTTTAATTGGCAAATACACTGGACTGGGACAATGACATTCTTAATTGCTGCAACTTTACAAGGCACATTAAATGCAGCAACACACCAAATAAATGTACGATAAATTATCCGTATTCAAGTAAAACAGTAAGATAGTGCAAGCCAAAGTACGTAATATGACCTTAATAGTGCAAAGTCCACAGTATAAGTAGGGTTGTGATTTGAGTTGTGTAGAGTGTTTCAGGGGTTTAATGGTTGGTGAGAAGAAGCTGTTCTCAGTTACTATTTTTGTGATGCTGGTTAGGAATTAGGAATGGCAGAGGAAAACTAGACGTACCGTATATTTGTGCAGTATCTAGCCAGGCAGAGAAGAATTCCACAAAATGTTTGACTTTACAAATTAAATTGCAACTGATGTGCCTGTTATTTAGTGAGACGTTAGAAACTGCTGACTGACTAGGTTGTGCTGCCCCACATTCCTTTAAAATAGCTTCCTCTGCTGGTGTGACTAGAGGCTTCCCAGCCAGGTCCTGCTCATTAAAATTTACTGTATCCCAAATAAATCACCGGGTGTATGGACATGGGGGAAGACACCAAGGGACAGACCCCATTGAGTACATGAGTCCCCTGCTCAGATTCCAGGGTTCATGGCTGTATCGGGTGGTGCTGCTCTCAGCTACACTGAGGACTGCATTTCAGAGCAAGCAGCTGTGTGTGGTCCAGACTCTCGGGGCCAATGTAGACCTTTAAGCTCATTCTGCACAGCAGGAACACAAGCGGCTGTGAAAGGCAGCCAGACCTACACCACTGTCCAAACGTTAGATTAATAGAACACAGAACAGTGCAGCACAGGAATAGGTCCTTCAGCCCACCATGTCTGTGCCAGTGTGATGTCATTCCAAACTAATCCCATCTGTCAGCCTCAATGCTTCTTAAATGTTGTTCCACCATCTCGGCTGGCAGTGCATTCCAGGAAACTAGTACTCTCTAAATATGCCTCATAAATAACCATATAACCATATAACAATTACAGCACGGAAACAGGCCCTCTCGGCCCTTCCAGTCCGTGCCGACCATTTGTTTTCCCCTAGTCTCATCTACCTGCACTCAGACCATACCCCTCCATTCCCTTCACGTCCATATACCTATCCACTTTACTCTTAAATGTTGAAATCGATCCTGCCTCCACCACTTCTGCTGGAAGCTGATTCCACACAGCCACCACCCTCTGAGTAAAGAAGTTCCCCCTCACGTTACCCCAAAACCTCTGTCCCTTAATTCTCATGTCATGCCCTCTTGTTTGAAACTTCCCTACCCTCAATGGGAAAAACGTATCCACGTCAACTCTGTCTATCCCTTTCATCATTTTAAAGACCTCAATCAAGTCCCCCCTTAACCTTCTGCGCTCCAAAGAATAAAGACCTAACTTGTTCAACCTTTCTCTGTAACATAGTTGCTGGAACCCTGGCAACATTCTAGTAAATCTCCTCTGTACTCTCTCTATTTTGTTGACATCCTTCCTATAACTAGGCGACCAAAATTGTACACCATACTCCAGAATTGGTCTTACCAATGCCTTGTACAATTTTAGCATTACTTCCCTACTCCTATATTCAATGCTCTGATTTATAAAGGCCAGCACACCAAAGGCTTTCTTTACCACCCTATCTACATGCGATTCCACCTTCAGGGAACTATGCACAGTTATTCCAAGATCCCTCTGTTCCACAGCATTCCTCAATTCCCTACCATTTACCATGTACGTCCTATTTTGATTTGTCCTGCCAAGATGTAGCACTTCACACTTATCAGCATTAAACTCCATCTGCCATCTTTCAGCCCACTTTTCCAAATGGCCCAAATCTCTCTGTAGACTTTGAAAATCTACTTCATTATCCACAACACCACCTATCTTAGTATCATCTGCATACTTACTTATCCAATTTTCCACCCCATCATCCAGATCATTGATGTACATGACAAACAACAGTGGACCCAACACAGATCCCTGAGGCACCCCACTGTTTAAATCTTGTTTAAACTTTCCACATCATGCCTTAAACCTATGTCTTTCCTATTTGACATTTCCACGTCACAGAAAAAGAAGAGGAAGTCACTGGAGAGAAAATAAGAACAAACGAGGTTCTGATCTGGGACTCGGCCGTGAAGATCACTGATCCACAAGCAGGCCTGGAACCAGTCATGCCATGCAGAGCAACAGAAAACTACCAACACTGCAGGCTAGAGGGAAGGAACCGATGCAGGATACACACCCAAACTCGTTATCCAATCATGTTAATATCTTTGAATGCTACTCTTACAGTCTTTCAGTTTATGACACTCTTGCCTCTGGGTCAAAAGGCTCTGGGTTCAAGCATGTCTCTGAAAAGAATATAAAAGGCAAGAATTTAAATGCAAACCTTCTTTTGTTAAGATGGTAAGCAAGGAAACGTCATGCAGCGGGAAAGGATCCAGTGGTAGTCTGAGAAGCAGGTGCTTTGTACATCTTCATGACAGGATTTTGTCATTAACCAATTCAAAAACGTACACATAGCAACCATTGACAGAATTCTCAACCTCTATTTCCAATCATATCTTTCCCACAGCATAACTCTTCCATTTAGCGTACTGAGCCTTAGCAAACTGAACTCCACTGTTGCGGTCGTTGAAAAGTACACCTGCCATGCAACTGGACAAGGGATACCCTCATGGATCAGCCTCTGTCACTGGAGACAGAGTGAGGGGTTATGGCCAGTGCAAGGTGCAGCCTTTGGGACTGACATGGTACTGTTGAGGCTCAGGCTTCCGTGTGGGGCACACAAGCGGCGTGTGCAGGGGAGGGGTTATGCTGCCATTGTGGGGGATGGCAGGTAGCCAGTGTGGAGAGCATGAACTGCCAGTGCAGAGGGGTGGATCACCAGTGCTGGCAGGGGGAGAAGGCAGACCACCTGTGCTGGCAGGTGCCACTGTAGAATTCCTCCTCTGCTCTGGAGCTGCAAAAGTGTTCAATTAATTGCATCAGGTTCATCCCCAGTCTCTGTGCAACACCTCAACGACAAATGGTGCAGGTGTCATAGCCCTAGGGGACTGTTCTTTGAGGCACACCCATTGTGTCAAGGCATCACAACACTGCATGGTAACCTGAAACTGCATGAAGTGCTTGATGAAAGTGGGTGCTTATGTTTTAGAGATACAGTACAGAACCAGGCCATTTGCTCTCCCAGTCCATACCGATCATACCCACTAACATTAATTCCATTCTACTTCAGCTAATCAATTTGCCCTAAACTCTACCACTCATGTATGACTTGGGACAATTTACAATAGCAATTAACCTACCAAGCCGCATGTCATTGGGAAATGGGGGGAAACAGGAGCATCCTCTCGAACTTCGGGGACTAATGGCCCTGTCTCACGGTGCGAGTTGACCCACGAGGTACCCCGAGTGAAAGACTCGTGGTTGTGTACGAGACTTCAAGTTTATGATCAAGTGTTTAACTGAGTTCCCACGGGTATGTCATTGCTGCGATGTTCCAACTTCCTCTCCCGAGTTACCAAGTTCCTCTCCCGTTACTCTTGAGCCAACCGTGAATGAAGGTATGTTTTAATAAAGCAACAATGTTAAAGAAGACATCTCCATCCTGTGGCTTTGAGTTACAGCGCAGCCGCATCTATTGATATGACCTACAAAGGGAAAATGCGCACCCTCCAGTAACCAATAACGTGGTAAGTGCATTTCTTGGTGCTTTATGTTTTTAAATACTGTATTTCCCGGGGTGGGGGGAGAGCTCAGTTCACAGTATTTGGGGAGTCTGGCGTTGTGAAGGAGGGGATTGGGGTCTGTAACCCACTTGCCACGCTCCGGTCTGAGTGCAGGTAGATGGGAGTAGGCGACAGTAAGTATTCAGCACGGAATAAAAGGACCAAAATGGCCTGTTTCCGTGCTGTAATTGCTATATGGTTTTATTGTGGCCACACACAGATACACACAGACAGACACATACTCACACACACACACACACACACACACACACACACACACACGTGGCGTTTCTGCTCGGGACCCCTCTTCAGACAATCCAATGTCCCATAATGTATTCTTTATATATTAAGGTTTATGTTGAAAGTGTGGTGCCATGGTTACGGGCGGGCGGAAGGAAGATGATGAGGTCTGGTACAAGTTTACTTTGTTTTCAGTAATCAGGCCTCCGTGTTGGCAGATGCCTGGTTGATCGAGCGTTCATACAGTTGCGAGCGAGCCAGGTCCATATATAGGAGCAAGGAACACGAAGCCTCTGAGGGTTCGTTGTTCCCCTGGTTTGGATTGCTCCCAGGAGAGCGGGCGCAAAGACAAATTTAGGCTTTTTTCTGTGGAAGGGGGAGGGCAGAATAGAATCGAAAGCATTGTAACAGCAGCACTCTCCCCAACACGAAACACGGCGCAGCGTAAACAATTAAACCGCTTCCCTTTGAAAAGCAAAGACACACGTTAAGTTACATGGCCCCAAGAAATCGCCTCTCAATTGCTTCGGGGTTGGAATTGCAATATATATATAATATGTATATATATATACACATATTATAGTCCAAATACACACACACACATATATATATATATATATACATACACACACACACACACACACATATATATATATATATATATATAAATATATACATACACACACACACACACACATACACACACACACATATATATATATATATATAAATATATACACACACACACACACACACACACACACACACACATATAAATAAATAAATAAATAACTATATATGTAATCTTTTGCAATTGTGAGAGTGGTGAATCTGTGGAATTCACTGCCACAGAGGCCAGTTCATTGGCTATATTTAAGAGTCAGATGTGGCCCTTGTGGCTAAAGGGATCAGTGGGCATGGAGAGAAGGCAGGTACAGGATACCGAGTTGGATGATCAGCCATGATCATATTGAATGGCGGTGCAGGCTCGAAGGGCCGAATGGCCTATATATACTCCATGTACTATTTATATATATATGCACTCCGTTTTCTACTCCGTGAAATATTATCGGAACTCTCTCTCATTAGTAAGGGCGGGGCAAGTACGTCAGTAAGGGGCGGGGTACGTGACGTCAGTGAGGGCGGGAAAGTGACCTCAGGGGGGTTACACAAAATGGAGAAACTCAGCCAGCAGCATAAGGAGCTACTATATATAAGGAGCGAAGGAGATACACAAAATGCTGGAGAAATCATGCAGCAGCATCTAAGGAGCGAAGGAGATAGGCGACGTTTCGGGTCGAGACCCTTCTTCACTTTCTGCTGCACACAGCATTTTGTGTATCTCCCTTCGCTCCTTAGACACCCGCTGAGTTTCTCCAGCATTTTGTGTAACCCTCGTTCTCCAGCATCTGCAGTTTCTTCGTTAACAAAGTGACCTCATGCGCGGGGGGGGGGGGGGGGGGCAATGACGCCGAACGCCACCGTGGCGGGGCGGGGTCATGCGGCTGCGTGCTGACGTACACCCGTGCGTGCCCCCATAAGCGGCGCATCGCCGCCGCCGCCGCCATGGGTCGCATGCACGCTTCCATCCCCAATTCCGAATTCATTTTTTTCGGAATATTGAGGAAAAAATCGGAATTCAGAATTGGGATAATCGGAAGAATTCCGCCCAAATCGGAATAGTTGGCAGGTATGCATCCCCCTGCATTTCAAATCTAAATCTTTCGCCAATCCACCGCCTTCGACCGATTAACTAAAAATTTGTTCTTTTTTAAGACCAAAACAAAATAGTTCTCGCGAATTCCAAGTTCCCGAGTTTGGGGAGGGGGTGGGGGGAGTTGGCGAGTCGGTGAAAATACAGCTCCAGCTGGAATACAAGAAGAGATAAAACAAAAACACTAAAAGCAAATAGTAACTTAACAGCGGGAAGTAGGACATATGTGTGTGTAGTGTGCGCGCTACTGAATACTTTCTATCCAGTGTCTCCGCTGCAAATTGCAATGCATGCGCGTTTGATATTTAGACAAACTTAATTTTATTTCCAGTTTTGCATTTTTAGTTTGTTCCACACAATTAATTAGTTTTAATCCCTCCAGAAAAAAACCTGAAAGTGGAGATGGTTCTCATACATAAAGCCCAAGAGATGGCTTCTTGATTCTAACGAGTGTTTGGGAAAAATAGACACAAAAAGCTGGAGTAACTCACGGGACATGCAGCATCTCTGGAGAGAAGGGATGGGTGACGTTTCGGGTTGAGACCCTTCTTCGGACTGGTGTTTGGGAAACGTGGATTAGGTTTGTTTTCGGGGGGGGGAGGGGGAATACATTCGCCTTTTTCTCTGATTTCAGGAATGAATGCATGTTGACACACATAACACAGAGAAGGGGGGTCGCTGCATTTAGGTCTGAGGCGAAGGGAGCCAAGAAGTTCTCGATTTTCCCTGGCGATAGTTACACTTTTTTAGCATTTTTCCTTCTCTCCAGAGATGCCGCCTGTCCCGCTGAGTTACTCCAGCTTTTCGTGTCAAAGTCGTCTTGTTCAATCTCATTTCATTGCAACTTTAAGCTCTGGATACCCCGCGTTGATCCGCGCGTATTTCAGCATTTATTTTTCTCAAGCCTCTTTACCTCCCGGAGCCACATGTAACTTAACCACATGTAATTACTCCAGCATTTTGTGTCTATCTTTGGTTCAGTCTTTACTCGAGCGAACGAACAGATTATAAGAAAGTTCCCACGATAGACTCACGAGACACTAAGGTAAATGCATGGGCCACTATGTTATTGCAACGAGTTTAAATGTTTCCATTTTTAACTTGAACAGTTAATTTGACTCGTGGAAAAAATCAAACATGTTTGATTTTTTTCACGAGTTAACAAGTTTCCCGAGTACCTGCCGTTAGCGCCACGAGTGGACAAGTTGCTCGTGCGAGTTCTGACGTTCCCGCTACGTGATCACCACGAGTGAAAACTCGGGGTCACTCGTGGGCCAACCTGCACCGTGAGACAGGGGTTTAAGGGACAACTTGATAAATGTACGTACAATTATGAGAGACAAGATAAAAATCATGGCAAAAATGTCAAATACGAGGGTGCATAGCTTTAAGGTGAGAGAAGCAAAGTTTAAAGGAGATGTGCAGGTAAGTTTTTATTTCAGAGAAAGGTAGGTGCCTGGACATGCTTTAGGAGGTGGTTTTAGAAGCAGACGTGACAGCCACTTTTAAAAATAATTAAGATAGGCACATGAACAGGAATGGAATGGAGGGATATATACCATATGCAGGCAGATGGATAGCTTAAATTGGCATCATGGGCAGCTTAGACATCCTGCACCAAAGGGTAGATGCAAAAGCTGGAGTAACTCAGCTGTCTGGAGAAATAGGTAGTGACATTTCGGATCGAGACCCTTCTCTCAAGCCGAAACATCACATATTCCTATCCCGCTGAGTTACTCCAGCTTTTTGTGTCTATCTTTGGTTTAAACCAGCATCTGCAGTTCCTTTCTGTCTGGTACACATTCTGTCTGCATCAAAGGACTTGTTTTTGTGCTATAATGTTCTATGTTCTATAGGTCAAGTGCAAGCAAATGGTTCTGGCCAAGAATGAGAACGTGGTTGACATGGACTAATTGGGCCAAAGGGCCTATTTCCGTGCTGTACAGGTGAATAATTGTGAGTGGCAGAATAGTGCAGCAAATAGAGCCATTGCCTCACAGTTGGGCTTGGGTGCTGTCTGTGTGATGCCAGAACCGTACGTACTTGCATAGTTACAGCCCACAACCAGAAGGTGGCGGTGCAGCTTCACCACGGCTTGCAACATGGCCAACACAACGGGGAACCCACAGAGTTGATGAATTCCTTGCCAATTCAGAAAATTTGTTAACCTGATGCTGTAAAAAGTTGCTTCATGTTGAGCATGTGACAAAGGAAGTGGTCAGCTTTCCTTGTCCCACAGTACAGAAAGTTGCATTAATAAAGCAGTTTTCCTGACCTCAACACGTCACAAGTTAGATAACAGCAATTTTAAAGTACTTGAGTGTGGTCACTACTGCACCTAGGGAATGTGCCCAGTAAGATCCCAATGTCATAGTGACAATCAAAGATGTTGCACATGCTGGAAATCTGAAATTTAAAAAAATTGCTGAAAACATTCAGCAGGTCAAAGACTTGAAGTCTTTAGTAAATGCTGGTTTACAAAAAAGACAAAAAAAGTCTGAGGTGTCCGGACCCAAAACATCACCTATCTATGTTCTCTGGAGGTGCTGCCTGATCTGCTGAGTTACTCCGATACATGTGTACTAACTTGAAATCTTTAACTCCGTTTCTCTTTCCACAGATGCTGCTTCAGGCACTGAGTATTCACACCATGCCTGAGTGCGCTGGTTTGGTAGTGAATAGAATGCGTGGGAGCATTCCCCTGTTCTTCTTAAGAGGTGCCGCAGGATCTTGTGGAACTACCCTGAACATTGAGAGAACTGTACTATACATGTCCTGTTTTATTTCCAAATTGTATTAATTTATTTGAAAACTCCACCTAAATAAGTTTACAATTTATTGCCTGACCCCCTTCTTAAACCATTGGTAGATTCCATCCAAAGACCAGTGAGCTTTTTGTGTAACCCCAGCGTTATTCCCTTACCATGTATCTATACACTGTAAATGACACGTGACAATAAACCAAAACTGAAGTCTAATGGATTGTAACCCCTGGTACTTTCCCTTGCAACTGCAGGAAATGCTACACTTGTCACTTTACCTCCCCCCTCGATTCCATCCATGGACCCAAGCAGTCGTTCCAGGTGAGGCAAAGGTTTACCTGCACCTCCTCCAACCTCATCTATTGCATCCGCTGTTCTCGGTGCCAACTGCTCTACATCGGTGAGACCAAGCGCAGGTTTGGCGATCACTTCGCCCTCCGCACAGTCCGCATTAGCCAACCTGATCTCCCGGTGGCTCAGCACTTCGACTCCCCCTCCCATTCCGAATCCGACCTTTCTGTCCTGGGCCTCCTCCATTGCCAGAGGGAGTCCCACTGTAAATTGGAGGAGCAGCACCTCATATTTTGCTTGGGTAGTTTACTCCCCAGCAGTATGAACATAGTAGACTTCTCCAATTTCAGGTAGTCCTTGCTTTCTCCCTCCTTCCCCTCCCCTTCCCAGCTCTCCCACAGCTCACTGTCTCCGCGAAGGAACAGGTGACGTTTCGGGTCAAGACCCTTTCTTTCTCCCCACCCCCCCCCCCCCCCACCCCCCACATTAGTCCGAAGAAGGGTCTCGACCCGAAACGTCGCCTATCTCCTTCGCTCCTTAGATGCTGCTGCACCCGCTGAGTTTCTCCAGCTTTTTGTGTAACCCTTATTCTTTTACATTCTTGGGAGTTTAAAAGATAATTAATTTATCTTTCATCGTTTATAAATAGGATAATTTTCTTTCTTTTAAGCAGTCCTTTGGGACCGCGGATGATTTGATTTCACTTCAGACCCGTTGTGAAAAGATTGACCTCCCCAGCATTGAAGGGATCTCCATGAAGTACTGCCCCAAGAAGGCATGTAATATCATCAAAGACCCACACCACCTTGGCCATGTTCTCTTCTCGCTGCTACCATAGGGATAAAGTACAGGAGCCTGAGAACCGTTATCTCCAGGTTCAAGAACAGTTTCTTTCCATCAACCATGCTGTTATCATATAATAATTACAGCACGGAAACAGGCCCTCTCCGCCCTTCCAGTCCGTGCCGACCATTTGTTTTCCCCTAGTCCCATCTACCTGCTCCATTCCCTCCATACCCCTCCATTCCCTTCACGTCCATATACCTATCCACTTTACTTTTAAATGTTAAAATCGATCCTGCCTCCACCACTTCTGCTGGAAGCTCATTCCACACAGCCACCACCCTCTGAGTAAAGAAGTTCCCCCTCACGTTAACCCTAAACTTCTGTCCCTTAATTCTCATGTCATGCCCTCTTGTTTGAATCTTCCCTACCCTCAATGTGAAAAACGTATCCACGTCAACTCTGTCTATCCCTTTCATCATTTTAAAGACCTCAATCAAGTCCCCCCTTAACCTTCTGCGCTCCAAAGAATAAAGACCTAACTTGTTCAACCTTTCTCTGTAACAGAGTTGCTGGAACCCTGGCAACATTCTAGTAAATCTCCTCTGTACTCTCTCTATTTTGTTGACAAAATAGTTGTCAAGAATCTGTTCTTGAACAACCCTGCACAAACCTACCACGGCACTGAACTACTATGCACAGTGTTGGAGGGATTTTTCTACTGTCGTAAGCTGCCTGCTGGAGATAGCCCAAGTTCTGGAGGCATTGAGCAGGACTGAGGATTCCTGCAGTCCAGTAGATCAAGGGTTCTGCACTGGCTTCAAATAGACCTTATTTTAATTGACCAAATGGTATGCTGACACTTTGAATTTAGTTTACTTTATTATTGTCACGTGTACCAAACAAACTTTTTTTCTTCTGTGCTATCCAGTCAGTGAAAAGACTATACGTTAATACAATCAAACTATCCACAGTATACAGATACAGGATAAGGGAATAATATTTAATGCAAGATAAAATCCAGGAAGGTCCGATACAAGATAGTTCGTGGGTCTCCAATGAGGTAGATGGCAGGTAGATGGTGGTGAATTTCATTAATTATATATGCACTTATCAAATGGTATATCCTTTCCAGGGTTTGCTTTTGTACAATGGGGTGGGGATGTTCAATGCCCATCCCCTTGTACGCTTCAGTGAACACGTCAGCAGTGGCTTGGATCTCAGCCTCCAAACAGGCAAAAACACAAGTGTCACCGCTCCTCAACTCGTGTCGCTGGGGTGACCAGCATGGAAACTAATCTGGCATGCCTGAACTTCAGATCAGTGTTGTGTAAGACAGGATACACTGCACCATCTGCTGGTAGCTTTCATCCATGACCCACTTTTCATAGACACATGAAACTGCAGATGCTGGTTTATAAAATAAGATACAGATTGCCGAGGTAACTCAGCGGGCCAGACAGCATCTCTGGAGAACATGGGTAAGTGACGTTTCGGGTTGGGACCTTTCTTCAAACTGATGGTGGTAGCGGGGAAAAATGGCTGGAAGAGAGGAGGGGCAGAACAAAACCTGGCAAGCGACAGGTGGATACAGGTGAGGGGTTTTCTGATAGGCAGATTGTTGTACAGAGCTAAAAAGACAAAAGCTGTGTGATAAGGATAGAAGGGTTTCCAATTGTGAGCCAGAGGAAGGCATACAGATGAAATGGAGTGAGAAAAGTGAAGGGGAGAAAAGGGTGCAAGTCGAGGTGGGACACAGGAAAGATGGAGAGAGTGGGAGGAGGGGATAAAAAGGGTTGTTTGTAGGTTAGTTATCTAAAATTGGAGAATTCAATGTTCATATCATTGGATTGTAAGCTAGCCAAGCGGAACAGTGGTGCTGTTCCTCCAGTTTGCATTTGGTCCCTGGATGGATGTGTGGGAGGAGGTATAGGGACCATAGCTCCTGTGGTTGCAGGGGATGTATCTGGGGAGGGGTGGTTTTGGTGGGAAGGGATTTGTGAACCAAGAAGTCGTGGAGGGAGCGGTTTCCACGAAAGGTGGAAAGGCGTACCTCATCGCTGGTTGGTTGGTTAATTGGCTGCTGTAAATTGTCTAGGTGAGTGGCAGAATGTGAGGGGAGTAAAGAACCTTGAAGAACTAGTCGAAACAAGTGCTCAGACTACGAAAACACTCCTAAAAAAAAAATCAACGTTTATCTGACTTACTGGGCAAAATAACTGATAAGTGTACCGAGTTGGAAGGACCCCAGAGAAGTCAGAACCTAAGGATCATGGGTATTCGAGAAGGGAGAGAAAAGAATCAAGATACCCGAGAGTTTACTGCAAACCTATTGCAAAAGGTTTTATCTCTGGAACAAAAGCCTTTGCTAGCCCGAGCACACAGAGTAATGAGACGTTATACAAAGCAAGACGCCCCTCCAAGACAAATGATAGTAAAAGTCCAGTATGATCATGTCCTGGAGGAGAAAATTATAAAAAGTAGAAATCTTACAAATGAAGAAGATTCGATCAGCATCTATCGAGACTATCCAGTAGAGGTCTCCAAGAAACGAAATGCGTCCAAGGAGACCAAAAGAATTTTGAGGGAAGTGAAGAATCTGAAGTACAGTCTGAGGTACCCAGCCACCCTGAGAATTACCTACAACCAGGAAGAACATTATTTCAAAAACCCAGCGGATGCAATGAGCTTCGCCCAAGGGATTAAGGAGCGAGAGGTAGACTGAATGAAAGCTTCAAAGATGAACTATAACAACAATTAAATTGTACTTTCAAGATTGGAATGGACTATGGACTATGGACTTGTTTCATCTAAAGAAGGAGAATGATGCGGATGGGAGATTCGGGGAGATACGGATTGGAGACGCTCCTATGGATGCTAATAATTAGAATAGTAACACTACTAATATTAATAACTAACACATACTAAAATTAATACTGTTCGAGAAGGGAGAGAATACCTTAAGTAAATAGTAAATATAAATACACAAAATATAAACTTTGACTTTATTTATCCCCCCTGGTACTTTTTATTATTTTTTTTACTTTTTCTATATTTTTCTTCCCTTTTTCTTATTTTTTATTATTACTTTATATTATTACTTTATTTTTATATTTTCTTATTATTATTGCTTTTAATAAGTATTAAGTATAGATATTATCAAATGCTTGACTGATGGATTTTGTACACATAAGAGTTTAATACTCCCGGTTAAATATTTGTATGGAATAACAATATTAATGAATCATGGAAATGGATGAGTTAGTAACATTGACTACGGAAGTCTATAGATTGCTAGCCATGGTAGTATGGCTAACACAAACTACACCAATATTAGATGTAGTTTTTTCTTTCTTTGTGCACCCTATTAATCTCTTAATCTATCCTTTTTTTAATATTATCTCTTGTTATTATTATTTTACTTTAGAATGGAGTTATAAATTAATGCAAAGGAGGTATATACGTGAGAGTTACTCAAGGGTCTTGAAATTCATCTATTTGGAGTTCGGGTGTAAAGTCGGGTATGTCGAGCTGAACCATTTGTCCTGTTTTATATTCCTTTAGATAAAAGATGCAAGACTTACAAATGAATATGGGGAATGGAGGAATAATGTTTTGTAGCTGGAATGTTAAAGGTATTAATGAACCATTAAAAGAGGTAAAGTATTAGCACTTAAAGCAGATGTGGCATCCATCCAAGAGACACATCTAAAAAAAGAGGCAGAACATAGATTAAAGGATAAATGGATTGACAAAGTCCAGAGTATCTGTGTGAAATGCTTCTTTCACACACAAATCTAGAGGTGTAGCAATATTAATTCGTAAAGGCACTTCATTTAAACACACTTCAACAATAATTGATAGTGATGGTAGATAAATTATTGTAATAGGTGAATTATACACACAAAAAAATATTTTTGTCAATGTATACGGCCCAAATTTTGACAGCCCACTGTTTTAAAAAAAAAAATTTAATACGATTCCGGAATTATCACAACACAATTTAATAATTGGAGGAGATTTAAGTTGTACACTAGATCCTTATTTGGACAGATCATCAAAACAACGGAAACTTAAATCGCATTCCAGTGATCTAATAAATGCATATATAGATACTAGTAATATTAAAGATGTTTGGAGAATGCAAAACCCAGCTGGACGGGAATACTCATTTTACTCACCTGTGCATAAAACTTATTCAAGAATAGATTATTTTTTGGTAGATTTAAAACTTATCCCATTCACTTATAATTCAAAATATCATAATATTATAATTTCAGATCATGCACCTTTAACTTTTATGATGAAAATAACTGGTAAAACGGAAAAACAGGGCCAATGGAGATTTAACCCACAAATTTTAAAAGACAAAATAACTCAAGAATACATCACAAAACAGATCAAGACTTTCTTTGAAATAAATGATACGCCAGAAATATCTTCGTCCCTATTATGGGAAACTTTTAAAGCGTATCTTCGGGGAATTATGATATCCTCTCAAGCATTTTATAATAAAGAGAATCGGAGGGAACAACAGGCATTGGAAAAGGAGATCAAACAATTAGATACAGAAAACGCTGTTCAACCCAACCATAATAAAATCTTTGCATTGAAATATAAATTAAATAAAATACAGTCAGACCAAGTTGTAAAACTATACCAATATACTAAACAAATACAATTTGAATTGAGATAAACCACAAAAATTATTTGCTCGTCAATTACGAAAATTGGAAGGAGAAAAATTAATCCATAGGATTAAATCAGACAAAGGGGAATTATTAGTACAAACTAAAGATATAAATGAGAGATTTTTGCAATATTATAAAAATTTATATTCAGCCAAAACGACAGAAAATCGAATAGGAGTAGAAACATTTTAAAAAATTGTAATCTAAAAGGACTGGATTCAGAAAATAGAGAATCACTCAATGCTGAAATAACTACTAAAGAAATTGAAGAAGCTATTAGGTCATTAAAAAATGGTAAAATTCCAGGACCGGATGGTATTGGATCAGAATTTTATAAAACATTCTATGATATGATAGCTCCACGTTTGAAGACACTTTATGAACACATTTATGCACAACAGAAGTTACCAGAAACATTAAATGAATCTATTATAACACTTATACCTAAATTAGATAAAGATCTGGATGATCCAGGGTCGTATAGAGCCATAGCTCTTTTAAATACTGATCAAAAAATATTAACTAAAATACTAGCACAAAGACTAAATACAGTGATTAATAAAGTAATTCATTCAGACCAAACAGGATTTATACCAAAACGATACTCCTCAAACAACCTGAGAAGATTATTCAATATTATATACTCGAAAAGAAACATTAATAAAGATCTATCAATTATTTTGTTGGATGCAGAGAAAGATTTCGATCAGATTGAATGGTCTTATTTATTTTCGGTTATGGAAACTTTTCAGTTGGGAGAGAAGTTTATAACATGGGTTAAGCTACTATATACCAAGCCAACAGCGAGAATATTAATAAATCAAATGTTAACAACTAAATTTAATTTATTCCGTGGCTGTAGACAAGGTTGTCCTCTATCTCCACTACTGTTCGCACTGGCAATTGAACCATTAGCACAGCGCGTCAGATTACATCCTGAAATATATGGGTGTGAAACCAAAGAAACTGAAAAAAAAACTCTTTATACGCAGATGATGTATTACTTTATATTACAAAGCCGGAAATTAGTATTCCGAACTTATTAGATTTAATAACTCAATTTGGATTGATTTCAGGATATAGAACTAATTGGAATAAAAGTGAACTTATGCCAATAATGGGAAATAACTCACATCTATTACAACAATATCCTTTTAAGATAGCAAATGAAAAAAATCAAATATCTTGGAATGCATGTAACAAAAAGATATGATTCTTTATTTAAATCTAATTTCCCACCCCTATTGAATAAACTACTTAAGAATATCCTTTATTGGAAAACATTACCTATTTCAATGCTAGGTAGAATTAATGCGATAAAAATTATTTTTCTTCCGCAATTATTATTCCTGTTCCAACTGATCCCGATATATCTTCCTAAAAATGTATTTAAGAAAGTGGACTCTATAGTTACCAACTTTATTTGGGATTATAAGAGCCATAGAATAAATAAAAAATATCTATGTAAATCAAAAATGAATGGAGATTTTGCATTGACTAATTTTATGTTTTATTATTGGGCAGTTAATATTAAAAATATGAACTTTTGGTTGGAAGAAGTAGATAAACAACCAAACTGGTTAAAAATGGAAAAGGAAGATTGTTCACCTTTTGAAATTAGCTCGAAATTTGCTAATACAAAAATACATTAAAAAAGTTATAGAGGAAATCCAATAATAGAAAGTGGGATACGTATTTGGAAACAATTAAAGAAAACATTAAAATTAGAAAGTATACCACTGGCTCTTCCCATTGCAAATAACATCACTTTTAAACCTTCAATGATGGATAAAGGTTTTTTTAAATGGAAGAACTATGGAATAAATAAGATGGGTGATCTCTACAGGGAAAGTTTATTCCTTTCATTTCAGGAATTACAACAAAATTATGGATTACACTCAAAAGAGTACTTTAGATATTTACAAATTAGAGACTATGTTAAATCAAACACACAGGATTTTCGAAATAGAAAGACAGAAATTTTAGATGAATGTCTAAATAAATATCCGAATACAGAAAAATTAATATCATATATTTATAATATTTTACTGGAAAATGATTTACCAAACTCGGAAATATATAGGCAAGCATGGGAAAACAAATTAGGACAAACAATTAGTGTAGAAGCATGGAATGAAAGTTTACAACATATACACCACTGCTCATTAAATGCCAGACACTCCCTGATGCAATTTAAAGTTTTACATAGATTACACTTTTCAAAATCCAAATTAAACAGATTTTTTTCAAATGTTTCTGCTATATGTGATAAATGTCAGCATTTAGAAGCTAATCTAACGCATTCATGCACACAATGTATAAAAATTACTAATTTTTGGATAGAAATTTTTAATATAATCTCGAAAGTAGTTAATGCAAATCTGACTCCAGACTCAAAATTAATCATATTAGGAATAATAGAAATGGATCATCTACTAACAACACAGCAAATAATTTTTATTGGTTATAGTTTAATAATTGGTAAAAGACTAATACTAAGATTTTGGAAAGGTCCTACATCCCCCACAATCAAAATGTGGATCACAGAAATGTCGGAGACACTTCAGCTGGTAAGACTAAGACTTGTCCTTTTGGACAAGCTAGATCAATTCAGAGGAATATGGTCTCCATTTATTGAATACTTAAAGGGTCAAGGAGGTCCGGTTTGAGGGCCTGACTGAAGCCTGAATGAAGGAATGGATGAAGAACTATATACAATAGACAACGCATATATCTCCAATGAAGAATATCTTGCTTTATACACCACTCATTTTATCGATTTTCTACTATTTTATTTCTTTTTATTACTTATCTTTACTATTTTCTTTCTGTTATAAAATAATAAAAAATATAGAAGTATAAATAAGAATAACTGTAAACTTTAAAAATGTTCAGAATGTATGTGACGAATAATATGTTTATTCTTTTTTGATTTTATGTTATTCCTTCTTAATATGTATTTACTTTCTAATAAAAATATTTTACAAAAAAAAAGAATGTGAGGGGAGTTGATGGGAATGTTGTGTGAATATAAAATAAGATTAATCTAGGATTAATGTAGAATTAGTGTAAATGGGTGCTTGATAGTCGGCACAAATTTGATGGGCTGAAGAGCCTGTTTCCTCGCTGTATCTCTATGACTATGATGCCAGGACATTACAAAGACACAAGTTATTTTGTGATTCTTCCCATCTGTAATCTAATATGGGAAGTGCAAGGGTTCACTTCACACATTTCAACATCTCAGGACATCACAAACACCGTTAGAAATTAGTTAAAGCAAGGTAATACCCTGTAACAACTAGAGAATAACACTGCAGGTTTTCCTTTATCCAATGAGACAGCAGACTGAACGGCCTTATTCTGTACTCTATGTTTCTTTGGCTTTATTACAAAGTGTAAGAAAATCCTGTCATTACCATCTCACCATGTGGGAGCTTACTGTGTACAAAGTGGTCCCATGTTTCCTACATCATAACATAATTAAACAACAATCTGTTATTGGCTGACCTAAAGTTGTGAAAGATGTTATATAACAGCAGGCTTTTTAAAAATATTTCAGCCTGAGCAGGCTGTTGCTCCTTACTGTGTTATGTACCTGTATAGGTCGCCCATCCTGCTGTCCAATCATGCTCCTCCACTCCAGGAGGGAGCGCTGCAAGTGATCAAATCCAGTCTCCCAAAGCCGGACGTGTCCTCCCAAATCCACGGTCACCACTCCTCCAGTCCCCATGGGTGCTATCAGGACTTCTGTGTCTGAAATCTGAGACACCCATTGAGTGTATGGGGAGACAGAGCGAGGCCTGCAAGAAAGAAAATTTGCACAGTTGTATCAGCACAGCTAGCAGGTTTGAAATCACCAAACCTCAGTTCTGTACCAGCTCAAGCCCAACCGATATGCAAGGACAATTTTCCAAATGGGTTTCCCAGACAAGGAGGCTCTATTGCTCAGAAAATATATTGGGATCAGTAATGCATAATTACGAATCAAGCTGGGAAAAGGGGAAGTACAACGGGATCTGGGGGTCCTTGTACAACAGTCTATGAAAGTAAGCATGCAGGTACAGCAGGCAGTGAAGAAAGCGAATGGCATGTTGGACTTTATAACAAGAGGAATCAAATATAGGAGAAAAGAGGTCCTTGTGCAGTTATACAGAGCCGTAGTGAGACCACACCTGGAGTATTATGTGCAGTTCTGATCCCCTAATTTGAGGAAGGACATTCTTGCTATTGAGGGAGTGTAGCGTAGGTTTACAAGGTTAATTCCCGGGATGGCGGGAAGGTCATATGCTGAGAGAATGGAGCAGCTGGGCTTGTACACTCTGGAGTTTAGAAGGATGAGAGGATATCTCATTGAAACATATAAGATTGTTAAGGGTTTGGACACGCTTGAGGCAGGAAACGTTCCCGATGTTGGGCGAGTCCAGAACCAGGGGCCACAGTTTAAGAATAAGGAGCAAGCCATTTAGAACGAAGACGAGGAAACACTTTTTCTCACAGAGAGTGGTGAGTCTGTGGAATTCTCTGCCTCAGAGGGTGGTGGAGGCAGGTTCTCTGGATGCTTTCAAGAGAGAGCTAGATAGGGCTCTTAAAAATAGCGGAGTCAGGGGATATGGGGAAAAGGCAGGAACGGGGTACTGATTGGGGATGATCAGCCATGATCACATTGAATGGTAGTGCTGGCTCGAAGGGCCGAATGGCCTACTCCTGCACCTATTGTCTATTGTCTAAGTCAAGTCAAGTTTATTGTCTTTGCATAAGTACGGTGAGGTACAGATAAAATCAAAATCTTGCAGCAACATCTCAAGCATGTAGACTCATACATGTAAAACAATGAAAGGCAGTGCAATACATTAGTTGTGATGGATCAGAGCTAAAATTGTACAAGGCATTGGTAAGACCAATTCTGGAATGGTGTACAAATGTCAACATACAGGGTTCCAGCAACTATGTTAGGTTGAACAAGTTAGGTCTTTAGACAGAATAAGGGGGGACACTTTAAAATGATGAAAGGGATAGACAGAGTTGACGTGGATAGCTTTTTCCCATGATTCAAACAAGAGGGCATGACATGAGTATTAAGGGACAGAGGTTTAGGGGTAACGTAAACTCAGAGGGTGGTGGCTGTGTGGAATGAACATTTAAAAGTAAAGTGGATAGGTATATGGACGTGAAGGGAATGGAATGGTCTGAGTGCTGGTAGAATAGGGGGAAAAATGGTCGGCACGGACTGGAAGGGCCGAGAGGGCCTGTCTCCGTGCTGTAATTGTTATATGGTTATATGGTTAGTACAAAACATAATTAGAAAACTCATTGAACATAAACATAAAAACTATCCATTTGAACCAAGATATCAAGGTGATTTTTTATCTTCTAAATAAGCCGGCCCTCTTTATCCAATCCAATCATCATACTCTGTTCCTTTCTCCTTAGGCAACTCCCTCTTAATTGCATGTTGTTCTTCCAGTTGGCTCTCTGGATAAAAAGTTACTCCCAAGATTCTTTATTAGGTTTATTGGTGAGTATGTTCCATTTTCTTAGTCCTTAAAGTGGCAACACCACTGGTAGGTTCCCCAAAATTTCCCATTTGTGATTTCTACTTTACCACCTGAAATAACTGCGAGCAGAATAATTGTCCAAAAAGTGAGAGGATGACCAACCTGCATTTAAAGCCAAATTTGCTTTTCATACAAAGGAAAGTGCAAATTCCAACTCCCTTCTTGAAATATGAGACAGGGACGTCATATTAAAATTTAAAAATACACAAAACATTTTTGTTGGATGCGTGATACAGTAGATGAAGGCAAGATTTAAAAAATCAGCCACATTTTGGAAGGTAAACTGCATGGCAGAATGGCCCACGTTTCTAAAACTATCCCTTTTAGCAGTTTGCTCACCTGGGAATAGGGAATATATTTAATCTTCTTAGTGTTCAAGTCTGTTACTTCCAAGAATCCCGCAGTAACTGGAGCTTTCACATCTACCAAAAAAGAAAATAAATCTGTAGCTCATAAGAACAAAGTTGAGCAGTACATAGACAATGGAGGGTCATTACCACCCCACACCATAATTACTTAAAATGAATGTGCGGTAACGATACTTAATTTTAATGTCATTTCAAGTATTGTCCTATTTAATGCACTGCATAGGATTCAGTTGTTGAACGGAACATTCATTACCTGGAACCTTTCAACTACCAAGTTTAACTGCTGAGTCTTTCGTGGTCAATTAGAACCCGGTTATCTTTAGCAGATTTCAAGGACCGGAAGGATCAGACTGATGCTCTAAATGGTTTTTTTTATAAAGCGTGAACAAAACTAATAGCTTGACATCTAAGTTCAGCATCTCGTTGATGTGTAAATGGAGGTGGTCCTTGACTGTGAAGCTCATTTGTTCAAGATCAATGTCTGTGGCAGAATCAGGGCTGGCCTTCCAGTGTGGTAATGAGGAAGTGCTGCAATGCCAGAAGGGACATCCCAGAGGTGAAGAGAGAGTCACTGCCCTTGACATCAAGACAGCATTGAACAGAAAGTCAGGTTTTTTGAGGTCAGGAATGCAGTTCCAGGTTGTGACGCCAAAACTCCTCAGCTGGACTGCCAGCTGGGCTTTGTGTACAGTCCAGCACCCGGGCCAACTCATCATTCACCCAACCACGGCCAAGTCGGTCATTGAATTGCCGTCGGGAATTTGTCCCAGTTTGACCTTTTGCTCCTTATTTGGGAGTGAGAAAGTTGGCAGCCCTATGTCAGAGATACTCCCAATGCTTTCTCATTTTCTGAAACTAATTTATCTTATCTCTTTTCCAATTCTGATTAAGAGCCCTGGACCTGAAACGCTTACTCATTCTCTTTCCACAGATGCTGCTTGTACTGCTGAGTGTTTCTAGCTTATTCTGTTTTTATTTCAAGTTACCACCGTCTGCATTTTTTTCTGCTTTTCAATTGCTGGAAAATTCATGAAAGATGATAGAAAACTGGAGGTAGCCACTTCAGTACACTTGGGAAAGTCATCCCATGTCCCCAGGCAATGTTGCGGAAAATTGCTGATGGGAATGTGAGGGTGGGCAGGGGGAAGAGCTGTGGCTGAGGAAGCTCTGCTCCATAACTGCACGGCTAAGAGTGAACCACAGCAGTTATTCTGCCAAGCCAGACAATGGGAGTAAAGCATTGGAGAAGAATGGTGTGCTGAATGCTACAAATAAGTCAAGGAGGAACAATGTACAATGGTCAGTCAGAGGGAAAGCATTTGCTGACGTGCATTAAGGCCATTGCAGTGTTATGAGATTAGAGGAAATGGGCCAGCAAGCAGAAGAAGAGAGAGGCTTGGTCTTGGTGATATAATCAAGATTCTAGTGAGGTCAGTTTGAAGAGAGATAGAGCAACCAATAGCAAAGGCAAAGGATTGTGTAAGGATTTCAATTTTGAAAGTAAGGTCAGTGCTTGAACTGTGAGGACCACTCACCTCAGCAAGCAATAGGAAGTTGGGAACGAAAGGTGAGTGGTCAGCAATTCAGTAGGAATGAGGCAATGAGAGGTGGGTGTCATGATTTTCTTTGAAAACTATGATTATGTAAAAACTCAGTTTATTAGACCGTGAATCTGATAGGATGTCATTTCAATTTCAAGGAAGTGTAAACAGAACCTCAGTGCTACACTTACCTTGCGGGTAGATTTCACTCAGAGGCACTTCTGTGGCTGCAACAGCTCGAATCACCTGGTTGATCCCTGTCAGGGTTATGCAGTTGGCCTGTTTCACTTTTCCAGAAGGGTTTCTTCCAGAGAAGAACTTATCACTCGAGGGACTAGCAGAAGTCTGATCCAACTGAGCTCTTCTTTTCCAAGTGTACACTTCATTGGGAGACTGCAGAGATACACTTTAGTTTAACATAAAACTTGATGTAATCAATTAAAAAAAATAAAAAATTAATGGAAGTAACTTAACAAGACACACTTGTTATTAACTGTCACTGTTATGTTTCTCTTTATAGAACCTCTGATGATCCTTGCGCCTCATACAATTCCTCCCAGGATTGAGGATAACTTACTTATACAGGTTATGATAGATTGTTTTTACTGGGCTGAGAGTGGGTTAACTCGAGTTAGATTGCCTGGCACATTGAAATCAACACCCTTTTCTCGTTTCCAGGATTTACTCTCTTGTGGTGTTGCATCTTAAATTTTGTAGGTGTCTTGAAATCCTTCATAAATGCTGTGCAGCACAATCATAAAGCACTGTATTATAGTCATCTAATTTCAATCAACTGACTAAGCAATGATCAAAACTTTGAAATACCTAGGAAGAATTGACCACACCATGAAGAAAATACAGGTAGTGCCACTGTAGCATGCATTTCCATTACACAAATTGGATATAATGCAAGTGATAAATAAGGGAACACGATTCGCATTAACGTGGGCCGAATTAGTCAGGACATAATTTCAACCTAGAACAAGAAAATGGCCCTGCACCACCACGATGTAACCTCATCTTATTAACGAATGAATGAATGAATCTATCATTAATTTATTCATTCAATAACACACACTTTTTTTCACCAAGAGTGGGCATTGAAATTGGCAAGCGATTGCTTCTATTGACATTTGTGCAACAAATGTTAACTATCTGTTAAACGACAGATAGCCATATAACCTTTCATATTTTTTACTCAAAAATAAACCTATTAAAAAGACCTTTATTTTTGAAAATCCTGCAGGGAAAAAAATGTTATTGTGAATCTGAATCGCATTGGCCCCTAACCTCATTGACACATTTTTATAATGAGATTTTTTATAACATGAGGTTTCTTTGGAACACAGCCATTGTGTAGAACTATCTGTATATACACAAAACCCATCCACAAATAGAATATGTTGATTAAAACTTACCAATAAAATCTGGCACAGAGATTAGTTTTGTGTAACAAGAGGAAAAAAAGTTAGATCAGTCCTCACCCAAATATATCAATTCAGATCACTTGCTTTTTCACAGTGCAGAGAAGTATACCTATATTTCAGTCTCTAAAACGAGCCTCTGAGAATCCAGAAATGAAGAGTTTCTATTTGGTATTGGTTTATTATTGCAACATGTGCCGAGATGCATGTACGAACTATCAATACAGGGTAAATTTGTTTCTCAAATGTAGTGCTGAGCTACTCTTAAGTGTAAACAAAGAAGGAAGAGTTTAAACAGTTAGGAAAGCAGTGCTTTTGGCAGGGAACAAAACCATTTACTCCACCTACTGCGTGAAAAGTGGAAATGAGAAACAGCTCACTGATTCACACCATCAGTTCCAAAACTAGCAATATAAAGAGCCCCCTGGTGCTAACAAGAAAATATCTCTTCTCCAAACTGAAATCTATTATTTTTATATTTGCCTTACCATTAGATCTGGAAATCCAACAACTATGGTTGCATAGCTGTTTTCATCAGATAAAATCCGATTTGGAGATGCAATCTTTTGTCCCAGCGCTGCACTGAGGTTCACCGAAGACAATTCTTCCTTTGATACTGTGCAAGGGCTTAAGAGTTCCAGGGCTAAAATCAAAGGAGGACAGCTCATCATTAGTGTTTGAAGAACAATTTATTAAACGGACAGAATAAGTACTGCTTTCATAAAAGAGCAGCAACTTCCAGAGTCAGGCATTGGGCTCATATCATGAGAGGATGAGACTTCAATCTAGTCCTCTTTCTGAATAAGAAATTAATTCAAAGAAGTTTCTGCTCGTCAATTTGGGTGTAAAATATTACAAGGGCTATTTCTGTTGAAATTGGATTTTCATCTTAAACTGGCATTAAAGATTAAAGGGGGTTGAAGATGTTGTTTAAATTGGAGAGGACCATAAATCCCTTTCCTTTAGCTTGTGAATAAGTGCAATCATGATTCCTGATAATGGCTTCTATATGCCAAATGTTATATTTGCTTGATGATGAAGTTGGATTTGAACATTTTTAACAGGTGGTAACTATCCAAGGAAGCGACGGAGGTACTTTCAACAAGGCTTGAGGCATGGCCCATCTTTTGTACCATTTCACTCTCGTTGATGGGGTTCAGTCAGCATCAAATCCTGTATCTGCTCCCTCAACACCCCAGACCTTTGAAACATACTGACAATTAAACTCAGCAAATGACAATCTTGGATCATGTATTTATAGAGTACAGAAGACCTTCGGCTGTTCACAGCTGTTTGATGTCATAAATAGAAAGTAAATACACCCATTTCCACCTCTGAGCAAATCCCGTACCTGTAGTCATCCCAAATCCTGTGTGGACTGGCTCCTCATTTATTGCATGCAGTTCACAAGCACCTGACAAGTCAGATCCGATGTACATTGGCTTTGTTAGGAGGAACTTCCTGAAACATGTGGAAACAATTTATTTTTTAATAATTGGGAGAAAACAAGATATTAGATAGATTACAGGGTGAATCGACCAGAATAAAAACAGAACATTTTGGAAATTCTCAGACCATGCATCATCTTTGGAGAGCAGAAGAGTTAATCTTTCCCGTTTATGACCTTTCATCAATTCTCTACAGATGCTGCAGATCCCAGAATGTTTTGTTTTTACATCAGATTTTTAACATCTGACATTTTCTGCTTTCAGATTTGTTTGGGGAATTTCATATTGAAATACTGTAGCCAATTTAGGGGGTTCTTAGTTTACTGATGATACTGATGACATTTACAAGTTAGATTTATCCTTGCAATGCGTTTTATTGAACTTAATGCAGAGGAATGTTGCTACCAGTTAGAATTACTATCACAAGCAAATGCTATGATTTATCATAAAAATTCTTAATCTCTCCCATTTCTTTAGATTTCCTGTTTATATCCACAATTTCACTTGCATAATTCTGCAACAAAAACATTTAGCCATCTATCAACATATCTAGCTAGATTTTATTGGACATCATCAGTCCTGGCACATCTCTTAACATCTTTAATGGAACAGCAGAAATTAGCCGGGAAATCAAAGTTGTAAATATGAGATTAGGAAGGGATCTTGCAGACAAAAAGTACACTACTAACTACCATATGAACCTGAAGAAGGGTCCGGACTCGAAGCATCAGCTATCCATGTACTCCAGAGGTACTGTTTGACCCGCTGAGTTGCTGTAGCACTTTGTGCCCTTTTGTGCATTAACCAGCATCTGCAGTTCTTTGTTCCTATATTTTGACTGCTCCACTGCAAAATCTCAAGGTATGCCTATTTTGAAGAAGTTATTTTCCTCTCTCCTACAGGGTCTGAAGAAGGGTCATGTCCCAAAATGTCACCTATCCATGTCCTCCAGAGATGTTGCTTGACCTGCTGAGTTACTCCAGCACTTTGTGGGTTTTTTTCCACCATGTTAACCCATTTGCTCTCACCCTCAAATGTATTTTCCTTTGTTCGGCCTGCCTCCCCCCCCCACTTTTTCTGCCATTATTTCCACACTTTGCCACTTCTGAGAAGGTTCATGGACCTGAACAGTTAATTGTGTTTCCCTTTCCACAGATGCTGTTTGATTGTTGAGTGCTTCCAACATTTTCTGTGTTGTTTCAGATTTCAAGTACCTGTAGGTTCTGTTTCGATTTTCATTTCTGCTGAAAGCTTCATTATCCGTCAGGTAGCAGACCTCCCAACATTTGATTGTCCAAATTCATAATATTTCCCCTCAAAATTCATATTTTTAAATGAAAATTCATAATATGTCGCGGCGCCCTATTCGGGGTCCCATGTCACAAATTCTAAATTGTGAAGAAGTATTTTAAATGCCAAAATGTGAAAAAGGTACATGTATGCTGAAACATTTATAATTCTTTGTTAAACTTTGATAAACTTGGCACTAGACTCACCTTCATTTCTCTCACTTGGGGTTGTTGCCGGCGGCTATGCGCCTGCGCACTGGTGCAGATCAGCGGGCTGCCGGCGGGCGGGTGCGGCACATGCGCACTTGGCAAGGTTGCCGGCGGGTCTGCGCCTGCGCACTGGGTGGGGGTGGGGGGGGGAGGCCCGGTGATGGGGCTGCCGCGAGCGGCCGGCTGGCGGCAAGAAAGTGCCGCTGATCGCGCGGGCCGGCGCCGCCCGGGCTCTGGGCCGGCGTGGCGTGGCTCGAAATGGCGCCAGGCCCGGCAACCCTCCCCCACTGCGCACGCGCGGCCACTGGGGCCCGGCAACCCTCCCCCACTGCGCACGCGCGGCCACTGGGGCCCGGCAACCCTCCCCCACTGCGCACGCGCGGCCACTGGGGCCCGGCAACCCTCCCCCACTGCGCACGCGCGGCCACTGGGGCCCGGCAAAGTGCCGCTGATCGCGCGGGCCGGCAAACCGGGGACACATGGCGCCGGCGTTCACCACGGGAGGAACAATTTAGCGGGATAATTAGGTTACAAATCGGAATGGCGGGAAGGGAACCTAAAAAGCGGGAATATCCCGCCAAAAGCGGGATAGTTGGGAGGTCTGAGGTAGGTTTATGCAGAAAGGCATAAATATACAAGGTACCAAGACCATTGTGAAACAGCCCAAACGTTGAACATGGAAGCTGAAAATGGCAGGAGAACAACTGCCAATATGATAGCTTTTATAATATATCACAAATGAATTGTCCTTACATTAGAGGGAACAAATTATCAATAAACTCGAAGGGAACCAAGTTGCTGCATTCCCATGATATACACAACTCCCTGAAATGAACACAACCTTTGGAATAAACTTGTGTTAACCTACCAATATTTCTCATGTTTTTTCAACATCACTGGGTACTTACTACCTTGGAATTCCCTACCTAATACCATTGCAGAAGCACAACTCATGCAAACTGCATTGATTTAAGATGGCTTCCAACACCAGGCTTCCAGGACAGACAATAAATGCACTCTTCATCAAGAAAAAATAAAATAAATAGCAACTGTGTGAGCAAGTAATTAATTTTGGTTTCAATTATAGAATTTTGTATATATAGTGCCACATATGCAATTTTTACATTCATCTTCCCCAAAAGTTAAAATGGTGGTTGCGATCATTTAAAAAATAAAAATCAACCAAATTATGTGATCAGATGAAAGGTTGAACTGGTTGGTTTTCTTTGGCAATTGAGAGCTTTCGCAACCTAAATTTTGGATTATCGTAAACTATTTTGATCAAATAGTTATTCAGGATCAGACTTTTTCCTATAACGGATTTGATGGTTGTAAGACAAAAGGAGACTATCTACAGAAGACACTGAGACTGCAGATGCTGGACTCTGGAGTAAAAAGCAAACTGCTGGATGCCACTGGCATCTCAAATGATTTACTTCACAGCAATCAACTTTTTTTGTTACTAATCTGCCAATATTTGTTTTCTATCTCTAACTGCCAGAAATAATAGCCAGCTGGGCTATGGTGGGCCTGGAGTTACGTACAAAACCAACTAGCTGAGAAGGGTGCATTTCATTCTCTAAAATAATGGTCACTCCATAATCGCCATTTGGATTTATTTAATGAACTGTATTTTAATTCCGCAGTTTCCATGGTGGGATTTAAACTCTCACCTCCTGATCATTCATCCCGGCCTCTCATTACTGGTCTGTAACCAGCATGTTACTGCACCCTAACAATGTAGGTTTATAGAGTTATACAGCATAGAAACCACCCCTTAACCAGCTCTGCAGCCCAACTCGCCTATGCCGACTATGCCTATCTCAGCACACCTTTTGAAGTACAAATAAGCTAGTCATCAAGACAACATTCAGTGCTAATGATTCATTGACAGTGTGTGTAGGAAAGAGCTGCATATGCCGGTTTAAACCAAAGATAGACACAAAAAGCTAGAGTAACTCAGTGGGTCAGGTAGCAACTCTGGAGAAAAGGAATAGGTGACATTTAGGGTTGAGACCCTTCTTCAGACTGAATGTCAGGGAAAGGGAAACAAGAGATACAGACGGTGATATAGAGAGAGATATACAGTGTCCATTGATTGTTTAACCCCTGATTTGCAAATTACAAAAGAGTACCTTCAAGAGTAAAACAACATATTGCACTCACTTATTGGTTTTACTTTCCACCAGCAGCCATCTGTCTTCAGCTACTAAGTGAACAGATTGAACATTGATCGGCAGGGAAAGTGAGTGTGCTTGGCCCTCCAGAACATCCAATACATCCAGTGAATTCCTGTAAAACACAAGCATCTGTTGTCTAACATGCTGCTTTAACACTTTTGATGGCAGCGAACAGATTGTCTATTTAATTTCTCGCTCTCAAAAGATCTGTGAAAATTCTCTGTGGATTTTGAAAACTGCTCAGCATAACGTGTGCTTACACTGCAGTTTGCAATGTTATCATCAGTCTCCTGTAAGGCGCAACAGGAGAAATACAAGCAAGGGTAGTCTTCAGCAGAAGAGGACTAGAAATGCTGGACGATAATTCAAACAAGATGTGATGACATAAATCCCTTTCCTCTTTGAAGTCATGCACACATTCTCATATTTAAATGGTAAATTGTAGTTGTGAGCTTAGCATGCTAAAATTACATCCTTCTGTGATTGACTGCTACTGTGCAAGTTTACACTGGCAGGTGTCACCTTCTGTGACCATAGCAATTGATGTTGCTGATGGTTAATAGGAACTATGTGCAGAGATAAGACAGACCTTCAATATATATGTGGCAAATTCCGTAATTTTGTCCATTTAAGTAGCGGTTCTATTAGCTAAGGCAATAGGAAGCTGTTACTGTCTTAATGTGCCTGGGATGATCTACATATAGTCATCACCATATCCAGATTTTCTTGCTTTAACCTGCAGTTTGCACAATTTGTACCAGAACAGCACGGACGTTGTACTGCTGGCTAGCAAAATAGTTCTTCTTCAACCAAAATTATTGAAAAATATAACAGCTTAACATTCTCACATTACTATTTATTAGAGCTTGTTGAATGCAATTTAACCTCTATTACAACTGTGGCTGTACTCCAAAACTATAACCTGGGAGAATACCGAGCTTATGAATGAGATTGTATGAGAAAATATATGGTTTTTCTTCTTTCTTTCCCAATCTTCAATGTCTGCTGGTTAATTGATTAAAAACGGCATTGCAGACTTTAACAATTTTCACTACTGCTCTGCTAGCTCTGACAAATTACTATGCAACAAAGCAGAGAGCCAACTCGTCCCAATCAGTACAACTCTCGACAAAATTCATCAAGTTCTGTTTTTCATGGGCGAAAGATTATCACACAGAGTACCTAGAGACACATGGATGGCAAGCATAGCTTTCACCAGAATTTCACAGCACAAACATAGGTGGGATTCATTTTGTTATAAAGCTCAATCTCATTAAGAAAAAAAGTCTTACCCCTGTTTCTTGTAGAACACAAGCCAATTTTTGTGTGAAAATTCCCTGCACATTTTATAGATGACCTACAAATGAGAAGAAAATCGCTCACTTCAAGTATGATAGATACCACTTTAAATATTATTAAATATACTGCACTGCAAATCCATGAAGAGGGAAATCCTTGGTAAACTTTTGCTCAATGTTAGTAACTGGAGATTAAAAATCCTCACCATAAGGATGCAGGAAGAGGTTAGATAAAATCTTCTATGTGCATTGTTAAGGTGTAGAAAGCCCAATAAGAAATATAAACTTCCTTCAAAGGTAGAAAATTTGAGCTGGAACATGTGAAAGATCTGTGAATGGATAGCTCTTTGTAGATGAAAAAATGAGTTTGATCAAAGTAACCATCCTTTGAAGCTTTGTTGAACCTACAAACATGTCCACCTCTGCTTCTTTCATCCCAGGGTAAAACCTGCTTCATTTGGTGGCTTCCCTTCTGCTGCCGAGGCCCTCTATTTCCAGTTGCCCTCTATTTTGATAAACATGTTTTATTTACTTCCTTGATATTTCCTTCTGTTGTTCAGGAAATGTGGCTAGTAACATTCCAGGGAAATACAGGGACATTAAACTACGTTAATGGCTCCATATTCATGTAATGTTTGTTTCGTATTTTCATATATTTCCTTACAATATAGAAGGAAGCCATTTCTGTCCATGAAGTCTTTGCTGGTTCACCAAGCAATCCCATTCCCTATAAATTATTTTCCCAATAATTTATTCTCCCACATTCCCTCAATGTCCCCCGATTATACTACCCAGCCGCACCATGTATAGTTCACTTTAGGTTATGGGACAAAACCCATGCAGTCAGAGGGAGAATGTGCAAGTATCTCTACACAGATAGCACTCAAGGTCAAGATTGAACTCGGGTCACTGGAGATGTGAAGCACCAGGGCTACCCACTGTGTCACCATGCTGCCTTGTTATTTGATGGTTACACAAAGAATGGGTTTAAACTTTTCAACACACTTCAAATCATAACTAACAAACTAACTAAAGTGAAGTTGTATTCCCACATGGAATATAGGATCTTTGGGATTCCATAGCACCAATTATGCTACTCATGCTCTCGTGGGGGAGTAGAGTTTACCATTTCATAAAACAGTTGGGAAATCAGTGCCTTTTGTTTGAATAAAAGAGCACATCATTGGAGAATTTACTGCATTATGCTAACCATTCTCAATGGCCACCGAATACAAACCAAACTGCTGACCTGGTCCTCTCTATTTGACCACCAGTGTGTTTTTTTAGGAGGTTCCTGCTCTTTTCCAGAGAAGATAATTCGACTGAGCGCACCATTGGTCATGTTTAATAGCAATATCACGTTGCTCTGTGAAAGAGAGACAAAGATATGCATCAATTTGAGTCTATAACACAGAAACAGGCTTTTCAACACTACTGGTAAATGGTTGTTAAGAGTACCTGCCATTTTTTACTGTTGATCTACGCAAAGCCCAAATAAAATTGGGGTGGCACAGTGACAGCGGTAGAGTTGCTGCTTCACAGTGTCAGAGGTGGGGGAAGGATGGCGGGAGGGATGTGGGGGAGTGGGAAAGATAGTCAGTATCCGGTGGAGATTTAGACACATGAAGCTACAAATACTGGAATCTTGAGCAAAACACAAAGTGCAGGAGGAACTCAGCGGGTCAGGCAACATCTGTGCAGGGAAATGGACAGACAACATTTCGAATCGGGACCCTTCTCCTGACTGATGAATTAATTTTGTCTTTTTCACTTCCAGGTATGAGGTTCAGAGAGAAACAATGTTAATCTTCAAGGTAAAATTGGAGAGGGAGGTTATGGTTATGGTAAATATAATCAGGCTGATTTGGTCACAAAATGCTGGGAAGAATTAGTTGTGCAGAGTCGCAAACGATCTTACATTTCCATATTCATATAGTAGAGAATACGAATGTGCTCGAACAGTCTGGGAAGTACATTTTTTCACATCTCTGGAATGAGTGCACGCCATGGATCAATCTGCTTTATAGAGTGGGCTGGTGAAGTAGTTCAAGTACTTTAAATACCTGTTCCTCATGTAATATGACTTGATTATGAAGCGGCAGAGCCAGTGGAGCCACCGTTACGAAGGGCTGCCACACTCCACCAGCGTTCCGGGGGAACACGTCGTACAAATCCACATACTTTATGCTGCTGCCAGGCACGTTCATCGCGTAGAGAGAAACTGGATTGCACGTCGCCACATAAATGGTGTCTATGGTTTCACCTGCGTTAGATCAATGGTTATATCAGCCAACACAATCTATAAGTGCACAATTTAATATCACACCAGTTTAGCAACAACAAGCTTTATTTGCAGGCACCATAGATTGCAGAGGCTGGAATCTGGAGAGCTAAAAAAAAAAAAAAAAAAAAAAAAATCAGTGAGTCATGCAGCATCCGTGGAGGCAGAAGGATTTTCAACGTTTCAGGCAGAGACTCAGCATCAGGGCTGAGAGTGCAAAGGGTAGACAGACAGTATGACGTGTTGTGGAGGAGGGGGTGACAAGAATTGGCAGGCGATAGATGGACCTTCGTGTGGAGGAGTTAATGGACAGATGGTCAGGTGGGGGAGGGAAGGATGGAGACAGCTACAGAGGGCTGGGAGCTGATCATTGAAGACAACAAAGGGTACACAAGACAAGAGACAAGAGACAAGACAAGAGACATTTATTGTCACATGTACCAATATGTACAGTGGAATTTGTGGTCACCATACAGCCATACCAATAAAAAAAGAGCACAGAACACGATAGTCTTTAACATAGACATCCCCACACAGCAGAATCAACGTTTCCCCACTGTGAGGGAAGGCACCAAAGTTCAGTCATCCTCCTCTGTTGTCCTCTGTTGTTCATCCGTGGTCGAGGGGCTCCCGAAACCCTCGCTGTCGCCGCTACGGGCGGCCCGATGTTCAGGCCCACTCGCCGGATGATGGAACTCCGACGTCGGAACGTGAGAACAACCTCAGCGGCTTGGACTTCCGAATCGGCCACTTCCTACCGCAGACCACGGCTCCCGAAGTCCACAGGCTGAGCTGGGTGGAGATTCACGCTGGCGGCCCTCGGCAAAAGGCCCCAGGACTCTGCAATGTTGAAGTCAGCGCTGCCCGTGCTGGAAGCTCTGCAAACCACAGCTCCGCGATGTTGAAGCAGCAGGCCCAACACTCCGGAGCTTCAAATGGCGATCCAGGTAAGGCATTGAATCCAGTGCTGCACCGCTGCTGAAGCTTTGGTCCGGTCCCCGGCAGGAAAGGCCGTGCCAATCCAGTTGGTAGGCCGCAAGGGGGTGGGGCGAAGATGCAACTCTGAGAATAGCCACATCCTCGCCAGGAATAAAAAAAGATAGAAAAACAGACAGACTGTAGGCAGAGGCTGCCATCATGCGGTGCCCCTAGTGGCAGATTACAATGATGATAAGGATACAGTATCATTTGCAATTTTAATTTGGTACTTCATTATTCCCTGTGGCAAGTGATAAGGCAATGAATCTCAATCGCCAATTTATTTTTCCTCTTGCCAATTGTGTTTTAAGTCACAAATAGGGTTGTGGGAACTCTGCCTGTCCTATGAGTTAACATTGGTCAGAGTGCAAGAGGTTGGACTCTCCCCACTGGTTCTGCTCCATGTAAAATATTTTGATCATCTATTTCACTGCAAGTCCAGAGCTAATGAATCGATGGTTCCCCATTAAATGAAGCGTCAGTCTCTACCTGCTCAGATTCAGTGGCCAGCACTCTGGAATTGGTATCTAAAAGTGATGGGTTCAAGCCCCAAGTACACAGATTTGTAAAAACATTTCAGCTGACTCTCCTGTGCTCCATTGACGGAAATGCTTCAGTTTGACCAAGGTATTAAGCCAAGACCTTTCTGCCCTCTCAAATGGATTGAAGGAATCTATTAACACCTTTGGAACGATTGGGAAATTCTCATTGGTTTCTTGCTCCACCTCATTCACTTACCCAACATCACTGAACCAAGTTACATTATATTTATTTGTCACATCTTGTTGAACACATATCGATTACTACATTGCCTACACTAAAACAATGGCCACAGTTAATAATGAAATATAGTGACATAAATCTATCTTTAATGTTTTCCATTGACTTTTTGGGGTTCTTTCCTTGTGGTTTTTCTGAAGGCTGTAACTGGTACAGGAGAGTGGTTGTGAACTTACAGCCTCGAGGTCAAGTGCTCCCTGTAGAGACTGGGATTGGAGCTTGGGACCTACCTGAAACCTACAGCTCATCACCACATTGTTCATTACATAAGTCACTGACCTGCCATGGAAAGGTGCTTAGATCGTCTTTTTCAGCTTGAGCCTGGGCATTGCTTTGTTAACAAGCTCTAGCCGGCCATGTTTCACATCTGAACAAGTTTTCTACTGCTGATATCGACCACAGTTAGAAGCATCCAAAAAGTAGAAACATACCGTAGATGCTGGCTTACACAAAAGGACATAAAATGCTGGAATAACTCAGTGGGTCAGGAGTAACTCAGCCAGTCAGGCAGCATCTCTGTGGGACATGGATAGGTGAAGTATCAGGTGCAGGTGATAGGTAACATGTGAAAGGTCCCGATCCAAAATGTCACCTGTCCATGTTCTCCAGAGATGCTTCCTAATCTGCTGAGTTACTTCAGCAGTTTGTGTCCTTCCAGCTAAAATCATCCTGCGACCTACCAGCTATGATCTGTTGCTATTTGTGCCAGAAATATAGTAATGCTGATCGTAAAAGGGTGGAAATTGCCTCCTCCTTTCCAAACAAACTTTTAAAACATTGATAAATTAATTTAATCGCCTATTCTGAGAATGATACAGCAGTTTGGGGGTAAAACTAGACATTCAGAACAGGGAAGGGGTTTTGGGAACATGACAAATCAGTGGATTAGTTGGCATTGATCAGTTCTAGCAACACATCTTCTGTGGGCCAACTGTGCCTTAAGGGTACACATTTACCTTCCAGTCAAAAGATGAAGCTTTGATCCAAAGATATGCCAGTAAACTGAAATCCTGTCGCTTTTTTTGATGGGTAAGATGATACTATTGGCAGTATTCAGAAGAAAAATAGCAATAACCTTGTCAACACATTTGCCAGCATCACTGACACCAATTAAAATGTTGCAATTTGTGGTCATTTAGCTGCCCTATTTCCTACAATGGTGAGAGCTCTTCAGAACGGCACTGACTGTTCGGCATTTTGGGTCATATTGAGGTCTCTTCTGAAACTTTGCAGCTGCATGTGAATCCATTTATTACAATAGAATTTCCTGCTGAATAATTCTGCAAGTTTTGCCCCCTGTTCACTTTTTGATGAACTTCCTTATTTTTCTGAAACCTGTTAGCTATAGTGGGAAATAACCAGAAAACATGAGAAACTACCAATGCTGGAATCTGCAGCAAAGAAACAAACTGTTGGAGAAAATCAAGTTGGTCGAGCCACATCTGGTGGCAAGGTGAGGGGAAGGAACTGGATATTTTGGGTTGGAACTCTGCATTAGGACTGAGAGTGGAGAGGGAAGATAGCCAGTATAAAGAGGGGATGGGGAGGAGGGAGACAGGAGGAAGGAAGCAAGAGCTAGTAGGTAATTAGTAGACTGAAGAGGGCTGAAGGAGAATGGCCAGATTGAGTCAGGTGTCAGTGGTGTAGCAGTTAAGTGGGAAGAATGAGGCAGGTATGTGATAAATGGAAGCAGACAATGAAAATAAGTCAAGTTGAGTCGGATGGGGGAGGGAGGGGGTGAAAAGAGAGATGAAGGTGAAGGCCACTGCTGGAGAGTGATAAACTGGAACACAAAGGCTATTAGTGCTGGAATCTGATAATTATGGAAGGTGACAAAGGGAACAATTGGGGTAAGAGGCGAGGATGGAATTAGAGTTGGGGATGAAAATGGATGATGGGGGGCTGGAGTGGTGGGATATGAGAAATTAGGCAAATTGGGAAGACCGGAGGATGATCAGAAGTAGAGAAAGAGAGGGGAACACATTAGGTCAGGATTACCTGAAATTGGGAAATTCAATATTCGTACCATTCATTTGGTTATACACTAACCAGACACAATATGAGGTATAGTTTAGTTTAGAGGTAAAGCGCAAAAATAGGCCAATCGGCCCACCAAGTCCACATCGACCACATCGTACACTAGCACTATCCAACACACTGGGGACAATTTTATTAATCAAAGCCAATTAACGTACAAAACTGTACATCTTTGGAGTTTGGGAGGAAACCGGAGCACCCGGAGAAAACCTATCCGATCATGGGGAGAATGTACAAACTCCGTACAGACAGCACCCATAGTCAGGATCGAACCCCAGTCTCTGGTGCTATAAGGCAGCAACTCTACCGCTGCACCACCAAGCCGCCCTGGTGTTGTTTCTCTGGTGTGGTTTCACTAGTTTTTTTCTCTAGTGTTGTTCCTCAAGTTTACGTTGGTTGACACCCTGGCAGTGGAGAAGGCTCAAGACAGATGGCGTGCAACAGGAAGCTCGGGATAGCCATTGCAGACAGAGTGTAGCTGCTCTGCAAACCCATCACCTTCGTGTTGCTGAGGTGAGGTGATCATATCGAGAGCACTGAATGCAATAGATGAGGTTGGACGATTGCATGTGAATCTTTGCCTCACCTGGAAGGGTTGTTTAGGTCCCTGGATGGTGGTGAAGGAGGTGCAAGATGAAGTGCTGCACCTCCTGCTGTTGCAGGGGAAATTGCTACGAGTTGGTTGGTTTCAGGTTTATTATTGTCATGTGTACCAAGTTACAGCGAAGAGCTTTGTTTTGCATGCAATCCAATCAGGTAACACTATACATATATCCAATTAATCGAAACTCGTACATTAAATAGAGTGAAGGGGAAGAATCAGAGTACAGAATATAGTTCTCAGTATTGTGGTGCACCATTTTCATGGACAAAATCCAGTACACAATGGGGTGGGGAGGGAGAAGGATGAGTTATAAAGAATGGAGTTATGAAGAAAGTGAACCCTTTCCGAAGGCGGAAAAAGGAGTGGAGCGAAAGATGTGGCTGGTGGTTGAACACTGTTGCAGCTAGCGAAAGGACGAAGCATGATGTAC
Source organism: Okamejei kenojei (assembly GCA_035221665.1). Lineage (NCBI taxonomy): Eukaryota > Metazoa > Chordata > Chondrichthyes > Rajiformes > Rajidae > Okamejei > Okamejei kenojei. Next base: position 38,126,039 of record CM069142.1, read on the forward strand.
TGGATGCCGAGGCTAGTAGGCTAAAAGGTGAGGATTAGTGGAACCATCTTTGTTGTTTGGAGGAAGGAGTGGGTGAGAGCAGAAGAAATAATGCATTTTATTTTGATCCCTTTCTTCAAAGTGGAAGTTTGTTAAAAGTATAAAAGTCAAAAAACAAAAATCAAAGGAATTTAAAAATCAATGATACGAATATTGTAGATCAGACCAGTTGAAAGAAGTACATTTTTTTGCTGTTTGTGGGTTAAAAGTACATTACCTTTGACTGTGGCGACATCACAAACAATATCAACTTCATTCAGGGGAATTGTCCAGTGGGCTTGCTCCTCTGTAAAGTTCAGTCCCCTTGATTCATGCCGTTCCTGGGCATATCCCTGAACCTTCACGTATACAGGGCCCTATAAACAAAAAGGACAAATAGTGACACCCCTTTCAGAGCAATGTACATAACTGGGTGGCATAGTGGGCCAGCACATGGCCTGCCCATGCAACGTCTATGGGTGTCTTTGGACATGGCAAAGCCAAACTCAACTGCATCATCTGTCAAGTTCAACATTTCAGGTTGTTGACTTTTCATCACAACATACAGTGCTCTCCATAATGCTTGGGACAAAGACCCATCATTTATTTATTTACTCCACATTTTGAGATTTGTAATAGAAAAAAAGCACACGTGGTTAAAGTGCACATTGTCAGATTTTAAATGCACATTGTCATTTTTATACCTTTTGGATTCACCATGTAGAAAACAGCAGTGTTTATACATAGTACCCCCATTTCAGGGCACCATAATGTTAGGGACACAGCAATGTAATGTAAATGAAAGTAGTCATGTTTAGTATTTTGTTGCATATCTTTTGCATGCAATAACTGCTTGAAGTTTGCGATTCTCTGGTGATGTTCTGCCAGGTCTGTCTTAAAGGCAACTTTAGCTTATGCTTGTTTTGGTTAGTCCCCTTCAGTTTTCTCTTCAGCATATAAAAGGCATGCTCAATTGGATTCAGATCGGGTGATTGACTTGACTACTCAAGAATTGACCAATTTTTAGGTTTTAAAAACTCCTTTGCTGCCTTAGCAGTATGTTTGGGATCATTGTCTTGCTGCAGAATGAACCGCTGGCCAGTGAGTTTTGAGGCATTTGTTTGAACTTGAGCAGATAGGATGTGTCTATACACTTCAGAATTCATTATGCTACAACCATCAGCAGTTGTATCATCAATGAAGATAAGTGAGCCAGTACCTTCCTGGCCATACATGCCCAGGCCATAACACCCCCACTACCGTGTTTCACACATGAGGTGGTATGCTTTGGATCTTGGGCAGTTCCTTCTCTCCTCCATACTCTGCTCTTGCCATCACTCTGATATATAAGTTAATCTTCATCTCATCTGTCCACAAGACCTTTTTACAGAACTGTGGTTGCTCTTTTAAGTACTTCTTGGCAAACTGGAACCTGGCCATCCTATTTTTGCAGCTAACCAGTGGTTTGCATCTTGCAGTGTAGCCTCTGCACTTCTATTCATGAAGTCTTCTGTGGACAGTGGTCATTGACAAATCCACACCGGACACCTGAAGAGTGTTTCTGATCTGTCGGACAGGTGTTTGGGGTGTTTCTTTATTATAGAGAGAATTCTTCTGTCATCAACTGTGGAGGTCTTCCTTGGCCTGCCAGTCCCTTCGCGATTAGTAAGCTCACCAGTGCTCTCTTTCTTCTTAATGATTCTCCAAATAGTTGATTTTGGTAAGCCTGAGGTTTGGCTGATGTCTCTGACAGTTTTATTCTTGTTTTTCAGTCTCATAATGGCTTCTTTGACTTTCATTGGCACAAGTTTGGTTTTCATGTTGATAAACAGCAATAAATGTTTCCATCGGTGATGGAAAGACTAGGTGCTGAGAGCTCTCTTATACCTGCATTAAGGAGGCAATTAAACACACCTGAGCAATTACAAACACCTGTGAAGCCATGTGTCCCAAACATTATGGTGCCCTGAAATGGGGGACAATGTATAAACACAGCTGTAATTTCTACATGGTGAAACCAAAATGTATAAAAATACCCTTTAATAAAATCTGACAATGTGCACGTTAACCACATGTGTTTTTTTCTATTACAAATCTCAAATTGTGGAGAACAGAGGTAAATAAATAAATGATGGGTCTTTGTCCCAAACATTATGGAAGGCATTGTAAATAGCTACACAGTGCAGAAAGTGAAAAGCAAATCAAACCTTTATGACTGTTTGTCGAGACTCTGTTGGGCAAAGAACCTTGCAGTTGGCATTTTCTGGTTGGTTGAAAGTCCAGTGGCTGAATAATTTACATTCTGGCAAAGGTAACCTGTCAAATGACTGCAGGTTAGAACATTGTGTACTTTACAACTTGCAAACACATTCCTTTTCAGACACAGTAAGCATAATATTCACTGATATACCCGACAGCAGAGTAAGTTTCAGATCAACTCCAAATACAACACAAACATAAACTGTTACTGGACTGCATTGATGCTGTGGGAAAGATGATTGAAGAGAGGGACAAAAAGAGAAAGGAAGGGAGGGAGAGATACTTAAGAGCACCTTCCACAACTTTAGGCTGTCCCAATGTGTTTTATGGCATTGAGCATTGGCCCTTCAGCCCAACCTTCCCATGCTGACTAAGATGCCCCACCAACACTACTCCTACCTGCCTGCATGTGGTCCATAGCCCTCAAAACATTTCCTATCCATGCACCTGTCCAAATGTCTTTTAAATATTGTTATAGTACATGCCTCAACGACCTCCCATGGCAGCTCGTTCTATACACACACCACCCACTGTGTGAAAAAGCTACCCTCAGGTTCCTATTAAATCTTTCCCGAGGCAGTGAAATGATTGGATTGTAAACAAAAAACCCCACTACTATAGAGCAAGGGTCTGTGTCCAAGATGTCCAATAAATCACAAACTAACTCAGCCTGCAGTGTGTTTGCAGCAGCATCAATTTTAGCACACAGCACTGAGTCAACCTCTAAAGCAGGCAGCTTATTAGATTTTCTTCTCACCATCTAATCTAACAGAAAAAAAGTTGAGTTCTAGCACAAAGAGCCATTTTATTACTGGATCTGGGATTCAAATCCATCCCTGTTTTTGGCAAGCAAGTGTCTTAATTATATATTCAATTCAACACTAATTGAGTTTAGTTTATTTTCGTGTAGTTTAGAGATACAGCGTGGGAACAGGCCCTTCGGACCTCCCAGTCTGTGCGGACCATTGATCCCCGCACACTAACACTATCCTTCACACTCTTGGGACAACTTACAATTTTACCAAGCCAATTAACCTACAAACCTGTATGTCTTTGGAGTGTGGGAGGAAACCGGAGTTCCCAAAGAAAACCCATGCAGGTCACAGGGAGAACGTACAAACTCCTTACAGATAGCACCCGTAATCGGGATCAAATCCGGGTCTCTTGCACTGTCAATTTGCAACTCTACCACTGCACACCACGCTGCCCTTATGTTCTCATAAAATAATTTTCCGACATTATTTCTTCTCTGCAAACCAACTTCACCCATTCTTAAGTGATGGAAGTAACAGAGAATCTGAGGGAAGAATTTGGAATCATAAGGATTTTGAAAGATCATAACTAAACCATCAAGTGGTTTTAAAACTATGGGGTGGCAACTACAAGATCACTGCTTGAGCAATACAGATTATAATCCACATTAAAAAGTTCAAAAAGGAACATAATGTAATGCATTAAATTCGCTGACCTGACAAAACCTTGTTTGGAGAATTTGCAAATGGGTGCACATATAACCATAAAAATTAGGAGCAGGAGTTCGTCATCTGACCTTTCAGACCCTTTCATCAAGTTCGGGGCTGTTCTTTAACATCAGCTCCACATTACTGCATATTCATCGAATCCCTTAATATCCTGAAATCTATTGATCTCCATTTGATTGGTATGTAAGAGATTTGTTTGTACCAGTACACAAATCACAGAATGTTAATACATGTACAGTTGCAAAAAGGAGGGAAAATCAATTGTTAGCTTCCAAGACTGAGGAAATCTTGTGCTTAAACATGGGTTTGATGGGACAACACCTGAACTACTTGGCACTTGTCCTGGAGGAGGTGCTTGATTGATTGCTTCTTAGGCTGAAATAGGTGTCCGATTTCTTCATTTAAAGGATTCTGAAGGCCTGGGATTCTCTAACTAAGATAAGAAGATCATTGCACACAACATAAAGCAAGAGAGATGGCGATGGGATGTAACAGGAGGGAGGGGCAGGGTTTGGTTGATGTTCATGTTAGTTGGAGACACAAATGACTGCAGAGGCTGTGATCTAGATTATTTTAAAATCAGACTGCTGAAGAAATCCAGAGGGCTGAACAGCATCTGAGGTGAAAGATGAAGTTAGGAACTGCCGTTGCTTTGGGTCAAGACTGCATCAGGATATCAGGAAATTGATGTTAGTTGTTTTCCTTATACTTCCAATACACTTGTTCTTTCTCTACCATGAATACTGATAGAAAGTGATTTTGAAAGTCCTCAACATCCTTAAACACCCCACAAAGGTCTTTATGTTTCTTCGTCTTAATGTACACGCAAGGACTTTCAGCATACTGCTTGATATTAATTCTCTAGTTTATATCATATTTTAGTTTTGCAGCCTTACTTCTTTCTTTATGTTCCCTTCTAAGTTCTCTCTTGTCTGCTCTGTGGAATCTTTACTTTACATTTACATTTGTTGACTTAGATTGTATTTTATTCAACTGCTCTTGCCCTTTTGGGATGTGTGCCTCTAACTCACATCAATCTGCTTCACTTTAGCAGGTCAGTAGAATATCCTCCCAATTGGCTTGGTTTTTGGTTGTTATTTTCACTCAACATCTGGTCAGTCCACAGGGATATTCATTTTTTATTTATCCCTTCAGTTATCATCAGTTTGCCAATCTACTATTTTCCTAAAACCCACATCCAGCTCTAACTTCTCTAAATTCTCCTTCACCCTGTCTCAATACTTCAGTTAATCACATGTCTGTGGCCTAACTAATACATGTTCATTTTATGTACTGAAGGACGGAAATTATATTGGACATCAGTATTGACTACATCTGGAATACTGAGTACTGTACTACTCTCATTTAAGGAAGAATGTCAAGGCTTTGGAAGCAGTTCAAAGATGGTTTACTAGACTAATATATCTGGAAGGAGTGAATTATTTGACAAAGTTTGTATTTGCGGGTGTTTAGAATAGGAGAGAACTTGATTGAAACATGAATGGATTGGAGTGGTCTTGAATGGATAGGGGGAGGATGTTTCATCTTATATAACCATATAACCATATAACAATTACAGCACGGAAACAGGCCCTCTCGGCCCTTCCAGTCCGTGCCGACCATTTGTTTTCCCCTAGTCCCATCTACCTGCACGCAGACCATACTCCTCCATTCCCTTCACGTCCATATACCTATCCACTTTACTCTTAAATGTTAAAATCGATCCTGCCTCCACCACTTCTGCTGGAAGCTGATTCCACACAGACACCACCCTCTGAGTAAAGAAGTTCCCCCTCACGTTACCCCGAAACCTCTGTCCCTTAATTCTCATGTCTTGTTGGAGAATCTAAGACCAGGCAAGGAAGGCGGCCCATTTAGTCAGAGACGTCACAATATTACTTCCCTCAGAGAAATTCCAAACCGTAAATTGAAGAAACAATTAAAAAAATTAGAATAAATGCTGCGGTTGCAGGTAATGGGCTGCAGGTGACACCACACTGCAAGAAACCAATTTAATGCTCTTTTTGGAAACTGAGCACTTCACCCAGATAAGAGTCATTCCTGCAGCACGGAAACAAGTCCTTTAGCACAACTTGCAAATCCAACCAAGATGCCCCATCTACACTTTCTACCTCTCTTCGCTTGGACCATATCCCTCTAAATCTTTTCTATTCATGTACCTGTCCAAATGTATTTTAAATGTTGTAATTGTACCTGCCTCAACTACTTCTTCTAGCAGCTCGTTCTATACCCCTCAGATTCCTACTAAATGTTTCCCCTCTCACCTTAAACATGTCCTCTGATTCTTGATCCCCCTAGTCTGAGTAAAAGACTCTGCACTCACCCATCTATAACCATCATATGAGATCACGCCTCATCCTCCTGCACTCCAAGGAATATTGCTTGACCTCTTCCTAAAGCTTAGCCCCTCAAGTCACAGGAATATCCTCATCAATCTACTCTGCACTCTTTCCAGCTTAGCAACATCCTTCCTATTGCAGGATGACCACAACTGAATTCAGTACTCCCAACATTGCCTCATCAACATAACATCCCAACTTCTATACTCAATACTCTGACTGATGAAAGCCAATGTACCGAAAGCCTTCTTGACCACCCTATCTACCTTTGACCCACTTTCAATGAACTATGAACCTGTACTCCTATATTCCTCTGGTCTATAACACTCCCCAGGGCCTTGCCATTCACTATGTAGGTTTTGCCCTGGATTGACTTCCCAAAATGCAACACCTTGCACTTATCTGTATTAAATTCCTTTAACCAATCCTCAGCCCACTTGCCCAGCTGATTTTTAATAACCTGCTGTCATTGTTAATAATCATCATTGCTATCTTAAATCTAATTTTAATGGTTGAGGCAATCAGCTTGAATATCCAAGAGGAAGCTGTGCAGGTACAGGAAGGAGACAGCAGTGTAAGAATTTGCAGTAACTCTGGTAGCAGAGGCTGGGGTGGAGCATGCATGTCGCAATAGTCAAGTGGTCTATTTCTGTGCTGTAAGCTCTATAGGCAGCCACAATATCTGGAATCACAAGCTGCAAACTAGACCATCTCTAACATGCTAGAAATTACCAGGGGCCAAGCCTTTCCATGTTAGCAGCAACTAGCATATGCGTGGTGGAAGTTCTTGAGACACCGGTGTGGTTAAAAATTAAATTTGTGCTTTCAATATGGTTTACCCTTCAGGAAAGGGATATTACTTGGGTGTAGGTTCCTTCCCAACGTTTTTCCCAATCTCTTCCACACACACCAGGTTAACGGCACTCAGTGGTTTGTTCATAAATTGCTCCTCCCTTTCAGTTTGTTCATGCTGGTTGTAGTTAGCCCACTGACCTGATTATTGCCCACAGCAATCAATGGCACAAGCAGAACATATGTTGAGTGTCCCATCATACTTTCTGTTGGTTAGAGTTTATCTCCCCAAATGCACCAGGATAACTGTTTTTGCTCAAGTCGCCAATCAAGCTTCAAGTATCCTAGCTCCAGATATTTAGGGCTGTCAACTGCATTGGAACTGCAAGCAGTTGATAACAGGAAACCATACCCCAACATTTAACGGAGATAAATAAACATAATTTTCTGTCATCCATTTTAAGGAAAATACTCGTTTCTTCTGTCTGTTTACTGTGGCAGTAATAAAATTAGATATTAATAAATATATAAAATACTTAACTAAAATTCTGGATCACTCCTTTTAAGACATGTGTACAAGAAGGTGATGTTGAATAATTAAGCCTTTGTAGATTGCAGCAGAATATTTGCATTAGAAAGTAATTTTTTAGGTTACAGAAAGTGTTGTGCAATAAAAGTGTCCAGCATTTCTTCCAGAAATCCACTTACTTCAGGCCACTAAAGGCCTAAAACCTTGTGACATGCGATGGTTTATGAATATCAGTTGCTTCTAAAACAAGGACAGACACACAAACCCCAGTGAAGAAACAAATATTTCCCTTTATTATATATAAGTTGCATGTGCCCAAGTTAAGTTGACTGTGAAACAATTAGTGACAATCTAAGATCATTAATTACAAGGGTTGAAAGCTCAATCCAATTCTGGTGATCTCTGAGTGATGAGCAGCATATGATAAGCACCAGTAAAAAAATGCATCATTGTCTTTTCAGTGCATTTAGAAGTTAACATATTGAGCTTACTCCTTGGCCAGCTGTACATTGGTAGGCTTGGCTCCTATTGGAATTCCATGCTTATGCAATGTATTGATTAGGATTTCACGCATTTCGCCATTGTACGAATCAAAGTCAAACACATTCCGGACTACATTTGCAAGTCCCTCAGTGGGGAATTTCTGTAAGAAAAGAACAAAAATAAGAGTCCTGCAAAATTTAATCACAGAAAAACCTACATGGGTTTTGAACTTTGATCCAGTTTGTAGAACTTGAATTATTTCCTGAGAACTATTTCTGAAAATTATGTGCACTATTTCTGAAAATTAGATGCACATTTTAATTATAAACCCCGTGGTTTCTGATTAAACAACCAGTATTGTGCTTAAAATTAGACACAATTACCCATTAAAGGAATAAATGCTGTGTGCATGAAAATAGTGCTCATTATTAACTGGGTTACTGGTTCCTTCACCAATGAAACCTCTTGAGCTACAGCACAGTTAAAACATATTGGAAACATAATAACAACTCAACCGATAAAATAATAGCCCTAAAATTCATAGAAGAATCGTGAACTAACATATTCCACCATCAGAAATAGAAATAAGCTTTCTTTAAGAAATCCATTTTTAGATTACCATGCACAAGCAAATATGGTTATGAATTTCATTTATTTTGTCAGTCAGAATTTCATTCGCATTAACCTCAAAGACCTATGCAGAAATTCCCCAATGCAACTGCTTGGTCTTTTCCTACTTCATTTTGGTCTGTCTTAAACTACTCTTTGTTTACCTTATTTATCTTTCTGCAACAAATTTGATTCTTAAATTTATCCATAATTCCTTTGTTGTCTTTTAGTCAGTTTCTTTTGCCATTCATTATGTTCACTGGTTAACACGAAGGACACCCATAAGGCAGAACATTCAGGAGGTTGTGGATGAGATTTCTCATTATTATGGTGTTACAGTAATAAATACAGTGTGCAAGAAAATAGTGCTCAGTATTAACTGGGTTACAGGTTCCTCTGCCAATGAAACCTCTTGAGATACAGCACAGTTAAAACATATTAGAGACATAATTCATAACTGAACCAATAAGATTTTAAAGGTGATAAAACAGTTCACTTCACATGGCTTAATGTTGGAAGCACCATTGCAGCAAACTCTGGGCAAATATGTAGGACAAGACATAAACCAATGATATCTTGAATTGTTCAAGTGGCTATCTTGAAATTGCAAAATTTATGACGTATGCATACCAAGATATCTTGAAATTGTAAAAAAGTTTAATTAACCTCTTAGATTTAAAAAATAATCACATAAGGTACGCTGGCAATTCAGCATAGTGTTCAGGGAGCAATGATTATCAGCGATAATGTCTGGCTTTAAAAGGCTTCAACAATACCGATGCCCATAAAGAGCAATGTGACATGATTCAATGACAACCGATCACTAGCACTGAAGTCTATGGTGATGAAGTGCTGTGAGAAGTTGGTTATGATGTACATCACCTCCTGCCTTAGTAAGGACCTGGACCCACTGCAATTCGTCAACCACCACAATGGATCAACAGGTGATGCAATCTCTCTGGCTTTCCTCTCTGCACTTGGACGAAATGAACAGAAAGGTCTCGACCCGAAACATCACCTATTCCTTTTCTCTGGAGATGCCAGCTGAACAACTGTTACTCCAGTATGTTGTGCCTTTCGGTGTAAACCAGCATCTGCAGTTCCTTCTTACACATGTACATCAGGCTGTTGTTCTTCGACAACAGTTTGGTATTCAACACTGTCATCCCCTCCAAACGTATCATCAAATTCAGAGAACTGGATCTCTGCTAACCCCAATGTAATTGGAAGCTTAACTTCCTCATTAATGGACCGCCATCAGTACAAATTGGCAACAACATTCCTTCCTTGATAAACATCAACACAGCAACACCTCAAGGCTGTGTGCTCAATCCTCTGCTCTCTACCCCCATGACTGTGCAGACAGACTCATCGCCATCTTTAAACTTGAGGATGATACCTCTGTTGGTGGATGAAATGATAAATCAGAATACAGGAGGGAGATTGATCGTTTGATTGAATGGCGCCAGAACACTAATGTTCTCAACATTAGCAAGACAAAGCTGATTGTAACTTCAGCAAGAGAAAGCAGAGGATCCAGGGACCCGTCTTCATCAATGGGATGGCAGTGGAGAGAATCAACCAGCTTCACGTTTCTGGTCTTGGGTAGCTCTGAAAATCTGTCCTAGGCCCAGCACATCAATGAAATCACAAAATAAGCTTAAAGAAGACCGAGGACATCTGGTGTGTGACTGAAAACTATCGAATTTCTACAGGTGTATGGAGGAGATCTGTACACCTGTAGATGAAGAGTGGTTGCTTCACAGGCTGTTTGGGAATTCGAACGCACAGAATTTTTTTTAAATTGAGTTTAGAGATACAGGTCCTTTGGCCTACTAAGTCGGCACCGACCAGCGATCCCCGCACATTAACACAAGCCTACACACACTGGGAAAAGTTTACACTTCTACCAAGTATACAAACCCAAGCTAATTAACCTACAAACCTGTATGTCTTTGGAGCGTGGGAGGACTAGCCAAGAATATAAAGGAGGATGGTAAAAGCTTCTTTAGGTATGTGAAGAGGAAAAAAAAATAGTTAAGACCAAAGTTGGACCCTTGAAGACGGAAAAGGGTGAATTTATTATGGGGAATAAGGAAATGGCAGATGAGTTGAACAGGTACTTTGGATCCGTCTTCATTAAGGGAGACACAAACAGTCTTCCTGATGTACTAGTGGCCGGAGGATCTGGGGGACGGAGCAACTGAAGGAAATCCACATTAGGCAGGAAATGGTGTTGGGTAAACTGATGGGACTGAAGACTGATAAATCCCCAGGGCCTGATGGTCTGCATCCCGGGGCACTTAAGAAAGTGGCTCTAGAAATCATGGATGCATTGGTGATAATTTTCCAATGTTATATAGATTCAGGATCAGTTACTGTGGATTGAAGGCTAGCTAATGTTATCCCATTTTTTAAGAAAGGCTGGAAAGAGAAAACAGGGAATTATAGACCAGTTAGCCTGACATCGGTGGTGGGGAAGATGCTGGAGTCAATCATAAAAGATGAAACAGCAGCACATTTGGACAGCAGTAACAGGATCGGTCCGAGTCAGCATGGATTTACGAAGGGGAAATCATGCTTGACTAATCTTTTGGAATGATTTGAGGATGTATCTAGGAAAATGGACAAGGGAGAGCCAGTGGATGTGGTGCACCTGGACTTTCAGAAAGCATTCGATATGGTCCCAAATAGGAGATTAGTGGGCAAAATAAGGGCACATGATATTGGGGGTAGTGCGCGGACAATGATAGAAAATTGGTTGGCAGACAGGAAACAAGGAGTAGGGATTAACGGGTTCCTTTCGGAAAGGCAGGCAATGACCAGTGGGGTACCTCAAGGCTCGGTGCTGGGACTGCAGCTATTTATAATATTTATTAATGATTTAGATGAAGGGATTACAAGTAACATTAGCAAATTTGCAGATGACACAAGGCTGGGTGGCAGTGTGACCTATGAGGAGGATGCTATGAGAATGCAGGGTGACTTGGACAGGTTGGGTGAGTGGGCAGATGCAGTTTAATGTGGATAAACGTGAGGTTATCCACTTTGGTAGCAAAAACGGGAAGGCAATGGTGTCAAGTTGGGAAGGGGAAGTACAACGGGATCTGGGGGTCCTTGTTCATCAGTCAATGAAAGTAAGCATGCAGGTGCAGCAGGCAGTGGAGAAAGCGAATGACATGTTGGCCTTTATAACAAGAGGAGTTGAGTGCAGGAGCAAAGAGGTCCTTCAGCAATTGTACAGGCCCTAGTGAGCTTCACAAGGTTAATTACCAGGATGGCGGGACTGTCAAATGCTGCGAGAATAGAGCGGCTGGGCTTGTATACTCTGGAATTTAGAAGGATGATAGGACACCTTATTGAAACATAAGATTTTTAAGGGTTTGGACATGCTAGAGGCAGGAAACATGTTCCCGATGTTGGGGAGTCCAGAACCAGGGGCTACAGGTTGGGAATAAGGGGTAAGCCATTTAGAACGGAGATGAGGAAACACTTTTTCACACAGAGAGTTGTGAATCTGTGGAATTCTGTGCCTCAGAGGGCGGTGGAGGCCAGTTCTCTGGATACTTTCAAGAAAGAGCTAGGTTGGGCTCTTAAAGATAGCGGAGTCAGGGGATATGGGGAGAAGGCAGGAACGGGGGGTATTGATTGTGGATGATCAGCCATGATCACATTGAATGGCAGTGCTGGTTCAAAGCCTATTGTCTATTGAAACCAAAGGCACCTATTGTTTATTGAAACCAAAGATCTCGGAGAAAACTCACTCGGTCACTGGGAAAACGTACAAACTCCGTACAGATAGCACCCGTAGTCGGGATCAAACCCGGGTTTCTGGCGCTGCAAGCGCTATAAGGCAACAACTCTACTGCTGCGCCACCGTGTCGCACATAACGAATGAAGAAGACTACAAAGAATGTTAGACACTGTCCATCACAGGGACTGACCCACCATCAAAGGAATCTATAAGAGGTGTTGCTTTTAAAAGGCAACCGATGTCCTCCAAAAATCATACTGTTCTGCTCATTCTCTCATTTCAGTACTACCATGAGAAGAACTTACAGGAGCTTGAAAACAGGTACAAGAACTGTTTCTTCCCAGCAACCATCAGGCTCTTGCACAACACTAGCTTCAGCAACTATGGACTGTATCGCTCGTTGAGCTACAGACTTCGGTTTCTGCACTATTCTGGTTACCATAATATTAATTTATTGTATTTTTGATTATTATATATTATCCGAGTGTTAAGCTGCCTCAAGTAAGAGTTTCATTGTCTGTTGTCGGTAAATATTATAATTAAATACTCTTGACTTGATTCTTAATGGCACATTAAATCAACAGCCTGTCTACCCTCTCAGCTTTATGCAGCAGACCCCTTATTTGAAGATATGAAAGAGTTCTCCTCATCAACATTTTCTGTCCAACATCAAAATTAGATTGTTAAAGAAGGAACTGCAGATGCTGGAGAATCGAGGATACATAAAAAGCTGGAGAAACTCAGCGGGTGCAGCAGCATTGTTCCTTATCTCTCCACATCACCGTCTATATCTCTCGTTTCCCTGATCCCTGACCAGTCTGAAGAAGGGTCTCGACCCGAAACGTCGCCTATCTCCTTCGCTCCTTAGATGCTACTGCACCCGCTGAGTTTCACCAGCTTTTTGTGTACCATCAAAATTAGATTGACATTCAGCTCATGTATTTAATGTGGAGTTTGCTGCTTGTTTGGAAAGTATTCAAAGTGCTCCAAATGTAAATTGTTATTTGCTTGCTATTCTAACTAAACCTACTGATAATATCAGGGAAACTAACTGATGATAATAGGGAAACAAAATAATTATTTCCAAAGTAAAATATAACTTATAAGTTGCAAACAGCCTCATAAAATGAGTGTGTGATTTTGCTTGCAGCTGCAGCTTATTGCTTGAAATTGGGGTCATGATTTCAGCAGGTAAACAAGAAGCAATGTGCTAGGTTTCAATGTTGTGTTAACGAAGAAACTGCAGATGCTGGAGAATCGAGGGTTACACAAAAAGCTGGAGAAACTCAGCGGGTGCAGCAGCATCTAAGGAGCGAAGGAGATAGGCGACGTTTCGGGTCGAGACCCTTCTTCAGACTGGTCAGGGATCAGGGAAACGAGAGATATAGACGGTGATGTGAGAGATAAAGAACAATGAATGAAAGATATGCAAAAAAGTATCGATGATAAATATCGATGAATTGTCGTTTCCTGCATTTAGGTGAGTTGGATGTGGCCCTTGTGGCTAAGGGGATCAGAGGGTATGGAGAGAAGGCAGGTACGGGATACTGAGTTGGATGATCAGCCATGATCATATTGAATGGCGGTGCAGGCTCGAAGGGCTGAATGGCCTACTCCTGCACCTAATTTCTATGTTTCTATGTTCTATAAAGGGAACAAGCCATTGTAAGCTGTTTGTGGTGTGAAAATGAGAAGCTAGTGTGACTAGGGTGGGGGAGGGAGATAGAGATAGAGGGAATGCCAGGGCCCGAGGGCTGAGGAGAGGTGGGAGGGGGAGGAGACTGCAAGGGTTAACAGAATTGAGAAAATTCAATGTTCAAGCCCAAAGGATGCAAACTCCCCAAGCGGAATATGAGGTGCTGTTCCTCCAACTTGCGGTGTTGCTCACTCTGGGCATGGAGGAGGCCCAGGACCGAGAGGTCGGATACGGAATGGGAGGGGGAGTTGAAGTGCTGAGCGACCGGGAGGTCGGGTTGGTTTTTGCGGACCGAGCGGAGGTGTTCGGCGAAACGATCGCCAAGCCTCCGCTTGGTCTCACCGATATAGATCATCTGGCATCTGGAGCAGCGGATGCAGTAGATGAGGTTGGAGGAGGTGCAGGTGAACCTCTGTCGGACCTGGAAGGACTGCTTGGGTCCCTGAAAGGAGTGGAGGGGGGAGGTGAAGGGACAAGTGTTGCATTTCTTGCGGTTGCAAGGGAAAGTGCCCGGGGAAGGAGTAGAGCGGGAGGGGAGGGAAGAATTGACAAGGGAGTCACGGAGGGAGCGGTCTTTGCGGAAGGCAGACAGGGGGGGAGATGGGAAGATGTGGCGGGTGGAGGGGTCACGTTGGAGGTGTGCTAGGTTTCAACCCAGGCGCCTTTGATAATTCTCTTGTGAGCATGACCAATGGAAATAACAAGAATTCCATCATGCTTTGGAATATGGAGAACGTCTGAATGGAAACCTCATGAAATTTTGATGAACAGTAAGTGGTATACCATTTATTGTTCTGCAGACCAAGTACGGGATGCCTGTACTGTTAATGGTTGGGCACCGCTGTGACTGTGGGTGAAGTCTAGATTTGATTATGTAGATAGGCCATGCAATGCTGAGTATTCTCATCTCATAAATTTACATTTCATGAGGTTTTTCTGGGACACTAGCATTATTAGATTGTCATTATTTGCTGCACTGATAATTTTATTGTTATCTAACTGCTTTCATTAATACTCAAGGCCATTAGGGTATCATTCACATTATTCTGACCATGATACCTACTCAGAACTGACTAAGCAAGATTAAAACAGCACTTCGTAATATGTCTCAAAGTATTTTATCTGCTTTTGGTAATGTTTGTTGAGATCCAAAGCTGCACATACAATTATGTTTATTGCAATGATGGAAAATGCAGAAAAGGTCCCTAAAGTGAAAACAATTTTGCAGTGCATCCAAACAATATGATTCCAGCTGCTGTTTTCTGTCTTTCAGTAAATCTGGCTCTTTCAGTTTAATTATTCCTTCTCTTAATTTAATTTAGTAAAGATGGCTCTTTCAGTTTAATTATTCCTTCTCTTCAATAGTTTACTTTATCTAACGTAAACTAAAATTAATTGTGATTCTTCTAATTAATTAGAAAACAATTCAAGGGGTGGCCCAGTGGCCAAGCTAGTAGAGCTACTGCACCACAGCGTGAGACCCTGTTTCAATCTTGACCTTGTTGTGCTGTCTGTGTAGAGTTAGCATGTCCTCCCTGTGACTTCGTGGGGTTTCTCAGAGTGCTCAGATTTTCTCCCATATATCAGACGTGCGTGTTTATAGGCTAATTGGTCTCAGAAAATTCCCCCAAGTTTGGAAGGAATGGATGAGAGAGTGGGTTAACTAGTGTGAACGGGTGATCTATGATAAGTATGAACTCGGCAGAAGGGCCTGTTTCCATGCTGCACCTCTAAACTAAACTTAAATTCCCACAACAGCAAAAATACTTAGAAAGGAGCAACTATGAAATAAACTAGGCTAAGAAAAATACTAGACAAGGAATCGTTTACAGAAAGACACATTGCTGGAGTAACTCAGCATCATGTTTGGCATGAACACTGTAGGCCGAATAGCCTGTACGCGTGTCATACTGTTCTAGGTTCTACGTAATTCTTCTGGTTGTAAAGTAAGGAGAAAAAAATTATACAGTTGAGTGTGAAGTGAAAATTAAGATACCAGAAGAGTATATTTTCAGCAGCATTCCAATCCAAAGGATGACATTTATATATCTTGGATTCTCAGAAGACGAAGGCAATTCTGTATGTCTCCTGTGACCCTGACCAATTTCTACAGATGCATCAGAGCTTGGATTGGCAACTGCTCTGTTTAAGACTGCAAAAAACTGCCGTGTCATAGATGCTACCCAGTCCATCACATGCAAATCAATCTTCCTCCCCTCATATTCATTTAGCTTTCATGTTGCCTCAGAAAACTAGCCAACATTATGAACTGCTCACAGCCTGGTCATTCTCTCTTCTCAGTTCTTCCATCAGGAAGAGGGCACAAATTTACGTACCATCATATTCAAGAACAGCTTCTTCCCCGCTGTTCTTAAACAGACATCTCATATGCCAAGGATTAATTCCTGCGCTCTCAATCTACCATATTGCAGCCCTTGCACTTTTTTTTGTTTATCTACACTTTCTCTATAGGTGTAACAATTGATTCTGCACTCTTTTTTTTCTCTTTTATACCACTTGTTGCACTCATGTATGGTAGGATCTGCCTGCATAGTATGCAAAACAAAGTTTTTCACTGTATCTCGCTACACATGGCAAAATAAACAATACCAATCGCAATGTTTTTGACAACTGGATGAGTTTGGTGAAGAGAAAATTTCAACTCTGAAGTTCCTACCCACGTCTAATGTAATGCCTTTCAGCTGAACGCTCACATACCTGTAGATGTTTTACAATATTGACGACCTCCCTTGTTGAATATGGGTAGGTTATTATTCCTTGATCAGCCATGTTTCTCAAGTCGCCAAAGGCAGACACAAGCTTTTGAAGAACTGGCTCTGGGACATCAGGACCATATTGTCGAAGCATAGCAAGCTCTGATTGAGGTTTAGGATTATCAACAGCACTGCAGCTAAATATATCACCTGTCCAAAAAGAAATAAAAGAATGATGTATCATTGTCTTTAGACAACACTGGAATTCCCAACACACAATGTATAGTGTTGCAGGGTCCTTCTCTCGTTAGCAGACTGCTCATTGGAGCAGTGGGCCATTGACTTAGCCCCATTTATGATATACACATGACCCACACTCCCATTGATATTTCCCCCCTTCCGGAAGCTGTTCCATTAAATGACTCTTACTATGCTCATACATTATTTTGTTGTTACTTATAATATGCATTGAAAAGAAGTGCATTAGCATGTTTCTGGAATACATTGGCAAATAGAAGAAGTGAACAACACCCCAGCAATAAATATTATGTTTTTTATGGTCAGGTCCCTATAACCCAATACCCTATTATATTTTATCATAAACCAAACTTTCCTAGGAGCAAAGCAATATTTGATAAGGTGTACCAAAGATGATTGTGAAAAATATAAGCTAATGTTGTAGGAGGTTACATATTGATGTCGACAGATGATTGTTTGGTTGACAAGTAACAGAGGGTGGACATAAATGTTCTTTTACCAGTTGGCAAAATGTAAAGAGAGGTGTACCACCAGGATTAGTGCTGGAGCCTCAGTTTTTTCCACCACAGATTATAAAAATGGCTTGAAATATAACAAAGGTATTGTTTCAAATTCACGGATGATAGAGGTAGGAAATTAAGTTGCAGAGAGGAAATAAGGGGATTACAAAGGACTACACATAGATAAGTGAGTTGGAAAAGAATTGGCAATTGGAGCATCATGTGTGAAATTGTTCATTTTGGCAAGGAACATAAAAACCAATACAATTTAAATAGTGAGAGAGCATAGAGCTCTGAGATCTTGTGGGATCAGGGTGTCCTAGTGCATAATTCACAAAGGCTGGTATGCAGGTCAAGTACTTAGGAAAGTTACTGAATGTTATCATTTATTGCACAGGGAATAGCATGCAGGGGTTATTTATATTCAGTTATATTGGCCATTGATTTATATTGGCCACAGAACATTTGGAGCACTCTGAATGGTAGTGGTCTCTTTATCTAAGGAAGGATGTTAATGCATTGGAAAAGTTTCAGCAAAAGTTTGCTTCACGAATAGGTGGGGTGTCTAATGGGGAATGCTTGGACAGGCTAGGGGAGTGGTGACTGAAACACAAGAAATCCTGAGTTTGAGTATGGAGAGAATGTTTCTTCTTGTGGGAGGATCTAGAACTAGGAACCACTGCCTATACAAGGGATCAACCTTTTAAGTCCGAGATAAGACAGAATGTTTTTTTCTCTCAGGGGGTGATGTGATGGCAGAGCGGTTATTTCTGCAGCCATGCCATATGGTTCGATGACTAAACAATTAATTGGCTACTGTAAATTGCCCCAAGTGTATGTAAGTTGCAAGAGAACTGAGAGAAATTGATAGGAAGTAAAAGAGAATAGATACAGAAAAATAAGTGCAGCGTAGAGGGACTGATGAGATAATTCTGAGAAAGCCAGCATGGACTCAGGAGACTGAATGGCCTCGTAAAAAATGAGAAATGAGAGGTACATGACTCAATGAATAGATTTTAGAATAACTACTCTATCTGAAATGCATTCGCTGGAATTTAGAAGATTGAGGGGTGATCGCATAGAGACTTACAACATTCTTAAAGGGTTGGACAGGCTAGATGCAGGAAGATTGTTCCCGATGTTGGGGAAGTCCAGGACAAGGGGTCACAGTTTAAGGATAAGGGGGAAGTCTTTTAGGACCGAAATGAGAAAATCGTTTTTCACACAGAGAGTGGTGAATCTGTGGAATTCTCTGCCACAGAAGGTAGTTAAGGCCAGTTCGTTGGCCATATTTAAGAGGGAGTTGGATGTGGCCCTTGTGGCTGAAGGGATCAGGGGGTATGGTGAGAAGGCATGTACAGGATACCGAGTTGGATGATCAGCCATGATCATTTTGAATGGCGGTGCAGGCTCGAAGGGCCGAATGGCCTGCTCCTGCACCTAATTTCTATGTTTCTATGTTTCTATTCATGAGTTAGATGATATCCAGAGTATGATTTCAAAGTTTTCACACAAAGAGCAGCAGAAACCTGGTATAGAAGTGGGCAGAAGGCAAAAGAAATTTAATGTAGAAAAATAAGAAATGATTTATTTTGATAAGAGTATGAGGAAGCGCAACATTGGTCACAATGGTACAATTTTAGGGGGTGCAGGAACATGGGAGCTGAGGCATTTAATTTGTTTTAATCTTGAAGGACATGCCAGACATATGGGATCTTTTGCTTTATTAATAGAAGTACAGACTGCAAAAACAAGTCCTAAATTAGTGGTTAAGCCTCAGCTGGAGAACTATCAAAATCTGGCCACCACATTTCAGAAAGGTTATTAAGTCCTTGGAGAGTGCAGAGATTTACGGGAATGATAACAGGGATGAAGGACTGGAGAATTCAAGATGAATCTATTTAAAGCAGATAAGATTAAAATGAGATTTGATAGAGGGATCAAAATTGTGAATGCTTTTGATCAAATGGATAGGGAAGTCCGGCAAGTAGAATGGTGACCAGGGGAGTTGAGGAGAAATAATTTTAAGCAGTAAGTCGTTGTGGTCTGAAAGTAATGTAGGACTGGTATGCTGAGCAGATTCAATAGCAGCTTTCAAAAGGAGATTTGATAAGTACTTGAAAAGGATCAGAAATTTGGCATTTTGCACTTCTAAGGTCATTAGTAAGGCATGATTGCTTTCATGGAAACAAAAACAAAAATGATCTCATTGCCTCTTCCCAACATTCCCCACATAAAACTATGGCACAAATTGTTGGAAACAAGAGAAATAACTATTGAACTTGCTCCATATGGTGACTTATCATAAACTAGTTGAGCATAAAAGTGTAACAATTCTAGTGTACATTCGAGTAAACTCAAACACCAAATTCAGTGTAAAGGATTCAATTTAAAATCTCACCTAGAGCACCGAAAAAATCATTACCCAGAAAGGGAAAACCAGGTCTATTTGCCAGAACCATCATTCGGAAATCTGGATGAATTACTATCACGTCAGGTCTTCCTTCAGCAGTCGCTTGATCTGAAATACCAGCATGTAATCCATCAAATTCCTCAATAATTAAAGATAACTTATTTTGCTAACACAAACACTTTATTCTTGTTTAAACAAAAACTTGAATGATTGGCTGACTCGGGTCCAGAATTTCCACTTGGGAATTTTGCCCAGTACAATTCAAAGGGACTAGGCAGGGAAACAGGTCAGGTATGAAGTAGCCAGTTTCCTAGCTGCCAATTGTTGGGAAGGATGTGCAACACCTTTCACGAGAGGCTAATTTATTGCAATAAGTGATGCAAGGCCTTTAATAAAAACATGTTCCAGCGGACTGTCTTGAGATTTAAAAAAAAATAGTTTTAACTGATTTTCTATCAGCCGCACCATCTTGCCTAGAGCATCAAACTCCACTAACCCCATAACTCTATAGTAATCAGACCCATTACTATATTAAAGAGGCTATTCACATGTACATTCTCATTTATTCCTGGTTTATCTACTTTATTCACCTCAGCTACTTTTTGTGGTGTCAGGTGTCACTTTTTAATGCATAACCATCCTACAATTGTGGATTTTAGTTGTGGCCTTCTTCACCCAGTCTCAGTGCATTCAAACCTGTCCAGCGCACATCTCATCTCCTGAGGCTATGCCATGCTGCAGATGATTTACTACGGCAAAAGCTTAAAAGTGAATTATAGTATTTAATCGCTGCTTCTAATTTCTAAGAGAATATAAATTTGGCTTCCTACGAATGAAATAGATATACAGAAAATTCTGCTATAACTCAATATATACATTCCTACAGAAATGTTGTTATAAAAAATTTCATCAGAAAAAACTGTTGTGTCTATGGAGAAAAGGGGTTAATGGCTAGAGAATTTCAGGCTCGCAATAATGTATTTTTCTCCACTGGATTTATAAAAATACTTTTTTAATGGTGTTAAGTTTTTGTTATGGAAAGTTGAAAATACTAAAGGCAGTATATTACATGCATTAATAGGGTATTATTGCACAAGTGTCAATAGAAAAGTTTGTCTGTCAATTTCAATGGGAGGTCACATTGAAAGTTTTTCTGGAAAATGTTTTCCTCTAGACTGTTTATTTGCAAGACATCTTTTTTTTTTCTACTTGTCAATTTCCAAAGCAACTTTTAAGTAATTCTCCAATTCGCAATCAAAATCATGTTATAACCTATCCGTTCTATTCTCCTGGTGGATTTTCAGAGAATCAGCAATATTTACCGACAACAATACGTCTTCCGTCAGACAGAATCATCTCGCCGCTTTCCACTAATGTCTTTAGGATGCAGGTGACATTGGTTGGTGCCTTGTCAGCCTCATCAATGAGTAGGATATGTCCGTATTTAACAGCTTTCACCTGGGTACAAAGGAAACAACTGCCATTTATTATTTCCTCATCAAGTAGGCTCGACAGCCTCTGCATCCTCCTCCAAGTAATAACAGAACAGTGTGTCAATACAGAATCACTAGAGATGGTACAAAGTTACCAGAGAGGTTATAATTATCAGGAAAGAGCAAACAGGTTATGGTTCTTTCCTTTAGAAAAATGGCTGATGCAGGACAGAGGTCTTTAAATGTCTGAAGGGGCTCAAGGGCAACATGCTTAGAGATAATAATTTCACATTGGGATGTCAAAGCAAGGAGATGTAAATGAGAGGTGCTCGATCTTCCAAGTGGTGTTATGAAATGCTGCTTGAAAGGGGAGAGTAGAGTGGGTGTTTCCTGCAAGCAATTGATAACAAAAATGTATAAAGCCTTTTTGTTCTAACTTTCAACTTGTAGGCTGACAGCTGGGTATTTTGTTCAATGGCCTGTGGGAGGCTGGCGAAGAAAGTGTGGGATGAGCGACAGAAAGAGAATGTTTTCATACAGCGTAGAAGACTGCATTTTGGTTTGGCTATATTATCTCTTTTGATGAATAATGCAATTATTCCCACTCCGCAAAGGGAGATTTTATGTTCCTCTAGACTATCTTAGCTGTATGAGCGTTGGAGGTTGAGAAGAAACTTGATAGAAGTATATACAATTACAAAAAGCAGAACCTTTTTCCCCCAGGGTGGAAATGTCAAAAACTAGAGAGCATAGCTAAGGTCTGAGGGGGGGGGGGGAAAGTTTAAAGTATTGGGGCATTTTGTTTATATACAGGGAATAGTGGGTGCCTGGAACACACTGCCATGGTTGATAGAAGCACATGTGGTGGTAGCGTTAGTCTTCTAACTTTTATAATTCCGAACAAGGTTCCTTATTCCAACATGTTATCTGCCGTGCGCAGCCGAAGAGCTCCGGATGGGCCGTGGACATACCCCGGCAGCAGACCTGGCTCACCCGCCATGGAACCAGGAATCTGCCTGGAGTGCGGGCCTCGTCCGAGGCTTGTCTCCTGCTCGCCCCTGAATACCAGGAACCAGAAAGGGCAGGTAAGAAGAAATATGGATCTTATCTTCTGCGCCCTCAGGGTCGGCTTCGGGAGGTGCCCCGGGGCACGAAGGGTGAAGGTCAGGCGAGGAAAGGGACGTTGATTCGCAGGACGAACTGGATGAAGGCTGCAAGGTGACTTGGAGAGGTTGGGTGAGTGGGCAAAGCATGGCAGATGCAGTATAATGTGGATAAATGTGAGGTTATGCGAGGCAATGGAGGCCAATTCACTGGATGTTTTCAAGAGCGAGTTAGATTTAGCTCTTAGGGCTAAGGGATATTGGGAAAAAGCCGGAAAGGGGTCCGATGTTGGATGATCAGCCATGATCATATTGAATGGTGGCACCTATTTTCTATGTTTCTATCGAGCAACAGGATTTCATGGGACTTTGAAAAATGCGTCAAAACCTGGTATTGGGGTGGTGTATTCTGGCAAAGGGCATATTCCTGCACTTCTCCACAGATGCTGGTTTTCCAGCATTCTGTTTTTTATTTACTGTTGTGAATCAGGAATGAAACAGGCTATGAAGCTGCTTATAGCAAAACACAAAGTACAAGTCATGCAGCATCTGTGGAGCAAATGGACAGGCGGGATTTCACGTTGGGATCTTTCTCAGACTGATTGTACTGAGAAAGCTGAAAAAATGGACAAAACATCGGCAGATAGCTGGAGTGATGAATATAGGTGGAAGTTGGATAGGGGAAGAAGAAAGAGAATGGCACAGTGGTGCAGCGGTAGAGAGTTGCTGCCTTACAGTGCCAAAGACCTAGGTTTGATCCTAACTATGGGTGTTGTCTGTACAGAGTTTGCACGTTCTGCCAGTGACTGCATGGGTTTAACAGGGTGCTCCGGTTTCCTCCCACATTCCAAAGATGTCCAGGTTTGTAGGTCGATTGGCTTCTGTACATTGTCCCTTGTGCATGGGATAGAACTAGTGTGCAGGTGATCACTGGTTGGTGTGGACTCGGTAGGCCGAAGCGACCCGTTTCCACGCTGTATATCTAAACTAATTGAAAGAGGGGGGAATAAAAGGGAACTGAGGTACTCGGGAATGGGGGATCAATGTCCAAAGGAGGGGAAATGATCAGTAGGGACAAGGAAGCTTATTATAGGTTTGTTAAAACTAACCAGAGGAGAATCCTCATACATGATGACCCCATGTTGTACTGAAGGCTGTAGAGTGAGACTCTGTACCGTGGTGTCTCTGAAAAGAAATAAAACACATCACAATTTCAATTGCTAAAATTTTAGAACCCCATTTACAAATAAACAATTTGTTACAATTTGACCAGCTATCAATTGATAAAAACAAGTACATAAATGATGAGAAGTACAATAATCCTTTATCTATTGTAAAACTGATTAGCTAAATGGAATTTCATACATGTTTAAACAAGAGAAAGAGCGATTGAAGAAGACTGATGGGATGACTCTTCCAAAGAGCCGATTCTGTCAACATGGGTTGAAACTTTTCATTATTAGCTGCATCACACTATGATTCTAAGCTTGGATTGATAATTAATTTTGCAAATCTCAAACAGATTTTGAGCCTTAACCCATGCTCTGCAAATCCGAGAGCACTTTTCAACCAAGTAATTACATTCCATGTGTTTTCATGCTGCAAACTAAGAGGTCAGTGTTTCAGGCATAAGAAGGGTCCAGTGTTTCAGGCATAAGAAGAAAGAGAAGGTTTACAGCTGTTAGCGTGGGTGGTTTTTACGATGTTGAACTCAGGCAGTTTCCTTGCATCACTTTGGAAACCACTAGTGTTTACTCTGCAAGTCTCTGGACTTGGATCGATGAGATCTAGCCCAACAGGGCTAGAGCATCCATTTTACCTGGGGGGGGGGGGGGGGAGAAATGAATGGGGACAGCTCTGATGCAGTAGAATTCACAGAAGTATGGCAAAGATGCTCAAGGATGTCAATGGGGTTTCTCCACATATCAGGACCACTAGACAGTCTACTCATGGCAGCCACCGAGGGACATGATCTACATCTGCAGCAGCAACCTCCAGATTCTGGCACTTACAGCTGACTTTCAGCCATGGCTGTTGCTCTACATAATTCTCTGCATATCAAGTATCTGAATGGAAGCAGTAGAACATCTTGCTCACCCTACAGAACAATGCCCCCTGTTGACATGTTAAGAATGGATTCAGACCACAACAGAACTAATCTCACATTCATGCAACTTTCCAAAAAAACAACATTGGATCCTTTCTGCAGTGCTCACTGACCTCACTGTTTATCATGGATGAACTTACGTGATATACTTTAGTTACAGTGGTAAGAAAGTCCAGGACCACATAGGGATGCTGTCCCTCACCCTCAGGGCACATATGCGGTGACACATGGCAATCCTAGCAGATCACTCAGGTCTCAAAAAGGGATGCGTGGCAAACTCAGGCTTCACCCTTTCCTCAAGAGGAGGTGTTGATTGTCTCAGGTTTATCCTGGCAGCTCAGCTTTGGGGCTTGAAGAGATGGCGTTAGCAACCTCTGGATTATCCTAGCGGCTCAGTCTTTGCCTCTGTGTGTGAGCACAATCCCGCAGGAAGACACACTGGCACGTCAGGGTTGCTTAGGTACATTCAGTCTTAGCCTCAGTAGAGACGCTGGGTATCTGGAGCTTCTTCCCGGCAGCCCAATCTTGACCACATGATGGCACTGGTGGTCTCAGGTTTGTCCCAATGGCCCAGTCTTCCTCAAACCTGTAAAAGGGGAATACAGCTGGCTGGGAGGCATCCCACTTTTAT
Organism: Okamejei kenojei; assembly: GCA_035221665.1. Lineage (NCBI taxonomy): Eukaryota > Metazoa > Chordata > Chondrichthyes > Rajiformes > Rajidae > Okamejei > Okamejei kenojei. Next base: position 38,151,179 of record CM069142.1, read on the forward strand.
TCCCTTTCACTTCCTTCTTCTTTCTCTGCTCCCCTCTGGCTGGAATGCCTGGGTTTTATATGGTGTAGGCTGACGAGGTTCAGGTGGCTAAACTAATATCAGCTAATTGGACCCAGCTGTTAGCGGTGAAGCTGGGGATTGGCCTCTCCTGGCCTGTCAGCCAGTGACACGGACCAGAGCGGCCCCCGAGGGAGGGGGCGCTGTCACACCTGATACAGTGGTTGGAGAACCTCCTGGAGTGACAAGTTAGGATGAAGAGTTTTCTCCTCGATGTCTGGCTTGGGAAAAATGAACACTGGTACCCTGGTGATAAGGTGCTGTTTCCAGACCATTGTGTAACGCAAGTATTTTTTCCCCACTTGCTGCTAAGGCAATGATGATAGTTCAAATTGTACTTTCTGATATATAACTAGATAGGAAACGAGAGGAAACAAATAGATGAAATGTACATGTATTTTAAATAGACATTTGATCGGCTATCAATGATGAATATATGAAATAAGAACTCGTGTTTGTGTGAAGGATTGCTAATAGGGCAGGGAGCAGTGTAATTAATAGATTATTTTCAGGTTGGTGGGCTCTTACTAAGGGAGAATGTTATGTTTGAGCATTGGGCTTTTGGTGATTGAATATTGAGACAGCTTCTGATGGATACAAGGACAAAATGGAATGTTTACATTTTCTCAGGAAGCAAAACTTGGTGAGAAAATGTGCCGTGAGAAGAATGTAAGAGTTTGCAGAAACAATATAGACAGATTAAATTGAGTGAATCGAGGCAGGTGAGATCTAAAAAAATGTGAGGTTAATCATTTTTGCAGAAGTTGAGCAATGCACCAAGCTTTGCTTCCTGAGAACAATACAAGTATCGGCTTCTACATGGAGCTCTTGACGCATTATTACTTAACATACAGCACGTTAACACACACTACAACAACAACAGATAATTGGGAAGGCAACATGGTTTATTGGCTTTAGTTCTGGTGGAAATAAGTAACTACTTTTGCAATGGTACAGGGCTTTAGTGAGGGAAGTTTGTAGTTTTGATCTCTGTACCTATTGGAAGAGGAACTTAAAATGGAAGTGATTAGGAAGATAGGAAGAAATTAATTCAATAAACTCATGGATTGCGCGGGACCACCCGGAGATACTGCTGCGTACTCTTATTCTTAACTTCGGTTATTCCATTATTGTACTTTCATTTTTTCTTTGCACTACTTCATATTCATTTATCATTAATTACATAATCTATTTGGTTCATCATTATCATGTGCATTTTTGGACAAATAATTTCATTGGACCCTGGTGTATATGATAATAAACTAATTTGAATCAGCATTGTTCCATGAGGAGAGACTGTGTAGGAAGTGTCTATACTAACTGTAATTTTGGAAAATTGGATTTCATTTCAACATCAAACATAGAGATTGCTATCATAGACGATTCTTCTGATGACGTATCTACAAGGTATCAGAATGCTAGGCTGAGGCTTCAGTCGTGATTCAAGATGACAAATTTATTTGCACAGAAGATTGTTAATTTTTCAATTTGAAAAATCGAGCTTTGGATGCTCACTGTAAGCACAATTGGAAATGATAGACTTTTGGGCACAAGGGAAGAGATAGGAAACGAGTGGATAGTGAGATAGATGTAGGTTGGGATCGTGTGAAATAGATGAGATTGCTCAAGGGTCCCTTTAATTGATTCCTGATTTTAATTCGTAGGTTCCAATTGCTCCAATCAGCTTGCTGTTATGACCCCATGAGAGCGCCACCTTGGGCAGGAAGTAGCACCTTCATTTTGCTTCACAGATTCAATATCCGAAACTCAATGTAATCTAGAACAAAAATGACCAGTTAGACAGAGTCTGTACAAGATACTAATAATTTCAACAACAAAAAATCCAAATTTTTGATATGGAATTGCATGGACTTTACATTGTTCTACTAGAGACATCATATATCTTTCATTGTTTTTAATGGTCTAGTCACAGTTATGCTAGAACTGCAAGATGTTTTAGCTTTGAGCTTTGAAGTAGTCCTTCAGCTCATTGTTCTGTGCTACAATCTTGTGAAACATTTCCGATTGGTAGGGCACACCTACTCTTTCTTCACAACACCCAAATGGCTTCTTCTTTTTCATTGAAATACTTTCTGAAAGCTGATATTAAATCTGCTCCTATCAGTGCACTCCAATATGTAATGGCACACTATAATCACTCATCCCCTACGTCACGTAGATTTTGCTTCAATTACCTTGAACCTCTTCTCTGCTTAATGCCCTATCGGGGTCAAGGAAAGAGCGTTCACGTCGCGGACCTGTTTTCACCAATCTTTCCACCACCACGCACAAGAAGCGCAAGACAGACACCATTGTATGCAGATGCCGTGAAGTGTGTTCAGCTCTGGCTGAACAACTTCTAATCTTGTGTATGGACTCGATAATAAGAAGACTGCCCCCTCAGCCACTGGAATTAAATTTTCTTTACTTACTCTATCAAAACTAAGATTTTGAACACTATGTTTACATTTTCATTTGACATTTTCATTTGATACCATCTTCCTATCTCCTCCCCTGTCGGCTTTCCGCAGAGACCGCTCCCTCTGTAACTCCCAGGTCAATTCTTACCTTCCCACCCAAACCATTCCCTCCCCTGGTACTTTCCCTTGCAACCGCAGGAAATGCTACACTTGTCGCTTTACCTCCCCCCTTGACTCCATCCAAGAACCTAAGCAGTCTTTCCAGGTGCAGCTGAGGTTCACCTGCACCTTCTCCAACCTCATCTATTGCATCTGCTTGGCGATCATTTCGCCCAACACCTCCGCTCAGTTTGCAATAACCAACCTGATCTCCTGGTGGCCCAGCACTTCAACTCCCCCATCCCATTCCGAATCTGACCTTTCTGTTCTGGGCCTCCTCCATGGCCAGAGTGTCCCACCGTAAATTGAAGGAGCAGCACCTTATATTTTGCTTGGGTAGTTTACACCCCAGTGGTATGAACATTGACTTCTTGACCCGAAACGTCACCTATTCCTTCGCTCCATAGATGCTGCCTCAACCACTGAGTTTCTCCAGCATTTTTGTCTACCTTCGATTGTTCCAACATCTGCAGTTCTTTCTTAATCATATTCCCCCTTGGTAGCTTACAACTTAGCGGTATGAACATAGAACTTTTCAATTTTAGGTAACTTCTAAGAACCCCCCCCCCCCCCCCCCCCCCCGTTTTCACCCCCCCCCCCCCCCCCCCCCCCGCCTGTCCTCCCCTCCTCTGTGTCCCATCTGCAATCCCACCTATTTATTTCCTCCCTCATCGTGCTCCTTAGCTACTTTCCTCCCTGTGGCTTCACAATTCGCAACTCTTCAATGCTGTCTCACACCTTCTGCTTTTATCTCTGGCCATCTGTCAATCAAAAACCTCTCGTGTGTACTGTGTCCATCTAATACCTGCCACACATTGTCCAGCCTTTCCCCTCTTCCAGCTTTTTTCTCCCCCAATAGAATCAGTCTGAAGAAGGGTCTCAGCACAAAATGTCACCTATCCATGTTCTCCAAAGATGTTGCCTGACCTGCTGAGCTACTCCAGAACGTTGAGTCCTTTTGTGTATTAATCAGCATCTGCAGTTCCTTATTTCTATACCATCAGAAATATTGATTCCAGCATTGCAGGAAATGATTAAACCTCAATCAATCAAAATATTTAGAAGAGATTCATTAGCCATTAGTTCACCATCCTTGTTATCCATTATTGTATAACAATACATAATTGTAACAGGTACTTCATCTCGCAATATTTAAGAAAGAACTGCAGATACTGGAAAAATCAAAGGTAGACAAAAATGCTGGAGGAACTCAGCGGGTGACGCAGCATCTATGGAGAGAAGGAATAGGTGACGTTTCGGGTCGAGCTTTCTTCAGGCCAAAGATCAGGCTTGCTATAGGATCTTTGCTTCAGACTGATGTCGGGGGGGGGGGGGGGAGAAAGGAAGAGGCAGAGACAGTAGGCTTGTGGGAGAGCTCGGAAGGGGGAGGGGAAGGAGGGAGAAAGCAAGGACTATCTGAAATTAGAGAAGTCTGGCAATAAATCACTTTAGGGCATTCTGTAGGGCAATACATCAACACAGTTTTTGCTTTCGCTAATTTAAGATTCCAAAAGCCATTTATTGGAGATTTTTTGTTCTAGTCTTTTCTGTTCCATCTCATGATTCTTCATTCTCTGGGAGGTCGGCTAGTCAGGCAAAAACAGCATGTTTCAGAAATAACTTCAGTGGGAATGCAGATAATGCACTTGGATATTTTTAGAAGCACAGCTGCACTGCAGGTGTCCTAGTTCCACTTGTTATTGAATTACACTCTTCAACCTTGAATGTGGCAAAAAAAAGTTCCGCTTCACCCACAGCATGATTTAAAAAATATCCTACAATTGGAAGCCAGTAAACCTGGTAGTCATTAAAAATCTTACTCATCATATGTTAAGCTTAAAAAGTGCAGTCAAATCTGAATTTAGCTCCAAAAACCAGAACTGAACAATCAAACTTGCAAAGACACAAAACGCTGGAGTAACTCAGCGGAACAGGCTGCAATGCATCTCTAGAGAGAAAGAATGGGTGACATTTCGGGTGGAGACCCTTCTTCAGATAATTGCACAAAACTAACCAGAAAACTTTCCAGACCAAATGTTTAATGTAGTGTATTCAAAGTAGGGGCAGGTCAGAGTCGAATCTTTTTTGAATGCATACTGCTGAAGATGAAAATACTTATAAATATTTCATCTTGTACAGGGTGAAAGGTAACTTTGATTTATATTGAAACAAATGGTTCTGAGCTCTGAAATATTCCTGGATTCTAAGGTTATGATGTTCTAGGCAATCAAGTGGGATCAAGAATTTTATTGCAATTACATATTAACTCCCCTGCCATTGAGCACCATGGCCATGATCATGTTACAGTGCATTTTCCATGACAGGAAGAAAAAAGAACATGAAGAAGGGGAAACAAGAGCTGCAGGAGAGGGAGGGAGGTGAGGAAGGGAGAAGTGAAAACAGAAGATAAAGTGAGATTTCAGGATGAAGGAGAGAGGGGGAAAGAGGAGTGGGCAGAAGAGGGTTATGGGCTGGGAGGGAGCGGATGCTAGGGCAGGATGGGAGGGGTAAACAAGGGTAGGAGGGGTGGGGAAAGGGAGGGCAGGAGGGGAGGGGAATTTAGAGTAGGAAGAGTGAAGGAAGGAGGGGGAGAGGAGGAAGTTAGAGCCGGAAGGAGAGGGGTAGAGAGGGAAATGCGGGTGGGGGATTGCAAGGGCAGAAAAGAGAGAGGAGTTAGGGGAAGCAAGAGCAGGAGGGCTGGGGAATGAGGTTGGGAGGGAGAGAGAGGGAGTGCAGTACGGGGGGGGGAGCCAATGCAGGGAGGAAATGGGGAGAAGGTGGAATAATTGATTTCACCAGAGGCTAATAGTAACTCACTTGCATCAAATCTAACAGCCCGTTAACAGTCAGAATCTTTTGTAACCAAAAATATCTTAGCCAACATGTAATATTGTGGTAGTTGCAATTTCCTGATTTATTACCTATAGCTAGTAATAATCCACTGATATTGCATCAAGTAATCCACTTTTCACTGAGTTGGGACATCCAGGCAATTTCACTTCTATTTGGTTCAGTTTCTCCTGATGTTGGCTGCTCTGAAAAGGTATATCAATCTGTGTCCAGCTATATTTATACACTGAGCTCAGTTCAACAGAAAGTTAATTTCTATGCTGTTCCTTAAGTTATTTTTCACCGTTAGATAGAAATTGCAGCATTTGCCACCTGTTGCCTTTGTTGTTGTTGCTCCTCTCTCCTTTAATCCAGTCTGTCTTTTTTCAAACTCTTTTCACATTTCCTTTGAAATAACGTTCTAGTTAACAGCTGCTGCTGGTAGAGCATTCCGCAGTCTAACAGCCGAGAGCGAGGATGTCATCATGGCTAAAACTGTGCTGCATGCAATGTGTTCAGCCGTTCCTTGGTACAGAACACAGCAATTAAATTGAATGGAGAATCCGGTTTCCTTGATGGTGTTGACTTCAATAGTTGTATTCTATTGTACAAAGTGCAACTTCCTTTCTCATCTTATGGCAGTTTTGGTAACTTTGAGAGGTTTTAGAGTCACTATGTGGCACCTAATGTTTGGTCATATGAAAGGCCATAAACCGGAATCAATACTCCACAGATATTGCCTGTCCATCTTTTGACATCTTTTAGAATTGCTTTACTGATAGCTTTATTAACCTGTCCTATCACCTTCAAATATTTGTGTACAATTAACTTCAATGGCCCCATTTGTAATAACTCCTGCAAAAAAATGTACCACCTTCATTTTGTATTCTTTGTATTCAATGTTTGCATTGAATTGCTTCTGTCCTGTGTTTGGCTGTTTTTTTTTCTCTATGTTGCACACATTAAAACAACCAATATAGCAAAACTCCGGTTAACACCCCAACCACTTTTAATTCACTTTTTTTCCACATATTACACTGCAGTGTAATTAATTTTGCCGCAAAACAGGAACATTTAAATAGAACATGGGGAAATGGGCCCTGTTGGATTTAAATGGAACGTGAGAATCGGGCCCCCATGTTTAAAAGGAGTGATGTAAACCATCACCCGGTGATCCAGATGCTGAATGTTTGGGATCTCCAACCCACCAGATAGCAAGATAGAATCAAAATGATAGAGTAACTCAGCGGGACAGGCAGCATATCTGTAGAGAAGGAATGGCTGATGTTTCGGGTCGAGACCCTTCCTTGACTGATTCACCCTGCCTCCACCACTAGATTGCATATTGCATCTACGGCATTAATAAGTCATCTCTATTACCTCATCAAAGAAATCAATCAGGTTCTACGTAACCTAACTGATATTGCAGAAAGGAAATGTATTCTGATAGAAGAATCAAAAATTAACGTTCAGTGCCTCCAAACTTAATCTTATCATTAAGAATTCACAAAGGCAACTTATTTTTTACAGGCTTAAGTTTTCAGCTGCAATCTGGTCTATAAAGTGGAATTTGTCCTGCAGCAACACGGACCCATGGATACACATTGTGACATCCTGTGTATCATCTGCCTGTGATCAATTTTATCTGTATTTTGTCAGTGCCTTGGAATGGAAGTATCCAGCAGACTTCAAATTTTAATACTGGATGCTAAAATTAGCCACCTTTTTTAACAGCACTGAAATTGCCTAATGCAGCTGTAATGGACACAAGAAATATCAAAATTTATTGAAGTCCTCCCACATATATATTAAGATTTACACACACTGTTAGCTTGGATTCAGTCTATATATGGCACACTGTAAGATTGTGTTCAGCTTATATGGCACATTGTTTGGCTGAATTTACAGCATTAAGTGGATGGTAATTCTGAATTTACAGAGCACAATGTAGCAACTCAGTTAGATATCTTTTCCACCAGCTCCCACCCAATACTTCTGCCATCAAGAAAGTAAACAGCAGCAACACAATGGAAATACCATCTTCTCCTTGATGCATCCTCATTTGAATTTATCATTACTCCCTCAATACTGCAATCAAAATTCTACAATTCCACACTTAACTCCAAATGTTAAGGAACTAAAGGATTATAGGCTTGCAAAGTTAAGCTCCACCACCAGTTTCCGAAGATACTAGCCTTGATAACATTGTTCAAATCCACGCAATAATATGTTTACTCCAGCATAGTATCTGTATTGCATGTGCTACTTATCTGCCAAAAGGAACAAATCAGTAATTGATCTTTTACTTTTAAACAATCAATTTCACAGCCAGAGTATAATAAAAGTGGTACATTTTTAATGGTAGTGTCTCGGGGTTTGTACGAGGTAAGATGAACTTCCAGTGTATTTTTATCTGGTGTGATACGCAAATCGCAGGCATGGTTTCATTGTCCAAGAAAGACTGTTCTTCCCCTCCATTTTCCTTTAGGTATACAGGACAGACCATCTTAAAGACCAGATAATCTATCTATTGATCATAAATTATTGGCCAGGACATCAAAGGAAACTCCCTTGTAAGACATTTAACATCCAACCTTAGATACTGTAAATCAAGGTCTCAGACATTAAAATATTCATAGCACTATTTTTTGAAGAGGAGTGTTTTAACTAATTCAAACAAAATCAGCACAACTGATTATTACACTGCTGTTGGTGGGACCTCGCTTTGTGGAAACTGTCTGTCTTGTTACTTGCATAGGAGCTCTAGTGTACACTTCAAGAGTAACCTCACTGTGCATGAAACATAAGAGTTATCAAAAGGAGTATATAATGCACTTTGTATCATTATATAATTGGTAGGTACAAAGTACAGTGCAAGGGCTATTCTGAACAAAGCGGTGGCATTAGGTGTTGTCAGCAAAATGCACACAACTTGTAACTGAAACGTTCCTGCCAGTGTTACCTGTGAAGCTGTAAATATTCCCTGGGTCTGTTCAAAAGATGCAAGAAATGGTCAACAATCTTGTTCTTGCCCACACCCTATAAATAAAAAAGATATATATATTGTCAAGTAATAACTGCCCAAAATTGTTATTGTCTAATTTATTTTTGAATACAGACCAAATAGAGTCCAGTTTTAGTTGGCTGTGTTGGTGGGGGGGCTGCTGAATAATAGATCTCAAGACTCGAAGAGGGACAGAATTTTGCTGTTGAATCAACATTCAAATAATGAGTCATTTGACATGGGGTTTGTAGGTCAGGCCATCAACAAGGTAAGGAGACTGATTGGATGGAGGAATTGAAGGTGGTGTTGAGATTGGATCACTGTGTGAGAGAAGAGCTGAAGGGACATTTGTTTGGTTAAGGCCATTAGATTTCAGTTTGAGGTAGTTTGGTCAGTATGGTTTGGGGAACTGGGAGTTTGGTCCGAATCCAGTGCCACACCATGCAGTCCTTATTGTCTTAAGAATACCAAACAATAGTCACTCCTGGGACGAGTTGAACCAACTTCCCCACAGTGCACCTAAAGGAGGCCTGAATTAATTTGATGTGGAGTTGACATGGAAATCGTCAGGTGCAAATTTGCCTATCACTAATCAGTTTAGTTTATTGTCACGTGTACTGAGGTATAGTGCAAAGCATACCGAGGTACAGTGAAAAGCTTGACAAGTTTGTTATAATAAGTACATTTCTGACTTGTGCTATTCTGCCAAAGTAAAGCAAGATTTTTAATGACACTAGAAAAGACTGAATTGGTTGCATTATAGTGATCGCTTTCACTACTTCATCGTAATTTGATTTATGTCAATAATTTAACTAATGAACTGTTTCAAATTTAACCAGAACCCGCTAAGCCACAGTTCATTACCAATGTTAATTTGTGTGCTCAGAGAGGGGAAGGTGCAAATTAACATGAACTACTGCAGCTGTTTCTATGAAAATATTCTGATTTTAAATGAAACATTCACAGTTGGTACAAGAGAGGTTTCCATTTGATTACTGCAGCTACACTTCATGCCTTTCGTCTCATACCAGCTCAAACCACAATAGCTTGGACTGAAGCTCACTGAAGTTCAAATGCATGTACATTTTCTTTGAAAGAGATACTTGCTAATGAGGCAGAACATTACTGGGAGAGTGAGGGTTTTGATGTGGGACTTCACTGGGCAGGGAGGATTGTCTCAGGCACAGAAGTCAAGTCTCACTTATGCAGCATTCAGAATGCAGCATTCTGCAAGTCCCTCTTGATCAGGTTGAGTCAGATATGGACAAAACAATTACTTGGGATCTGATTGGCTGTAGTGAGATAAGGTCACACAGGATTTAATTTACATTTGCAGTTACAAAGTGCCACTGTGGCACAGTGGATGGTGCTGCTAACTGCTGGGTCCAGCGACCGGTTTCAATCCTGACCTCGGGTAATATTTTTGGAGAGTGATTCTCTGGAATTCCCTGCTCTGAAGGATTGTGGAGGCTGGGTCACTGGAGGTATTTAAAGAGGAAGTTGATAAATATTTGAAAGATTGGGGTATTGAGAGTTATGAGGAAATGGCACAGCCAAGGATTCGAGGGCAGGGGCAGATTAGCCATGATCATATTGTACGGCAGGACAGGTTTTAGACACTGAGTGGCCAACTCCTGCTTTCTTAATTTCTAATGAGTCACAGGAAAATACATCCAGGAGCTGGGTTCTTGGAAATGATGAGCTGAATGATCTCCTGACAGAAAGACATAGTTAAAAAAATGTTGAGTTTTAATGCTATTCAGAGCTGCTAATTCTTGCCTTGCAGAATTGACGCTATGTTGGATGCATTGATATGTCAGTGATAATCCATTTCTCTTTCAATAAATGAATTTCAAAAACTAATAATACTGATGCATGGTGCCCATGATCCTTGATATATTTTATGAGTTACAGAAAAGAGTTATGAAAATTGCAGGTTTCATTAGAGAGGCAAGACTCTTGAATGTGCAAGTTTTACATTTTATAACTGACCCGTCACTTTACACGTGCTGTGTGTTTGAAACATGACCTGGTCAGTACGGCCTGATGCTCTTCGAATAAAAAATATTTTAGGGATTTCCTGCATACTTGAAACAATTAGAAATCTTCTCTAGATAAGCATGGAATTAATGGGCAGTTTGAATGCTTCTTCCAATATGGGGATATGATAAATCTATGTGGGTGGAAAGTTCTTATTGTTTATTTGAAATTAAATAGATTCTTTTTCCCCAATTTTGAAGGATATGTGGAATGAGTAGGAGAATGCGTGGCTGATATGGAGACACCAGCACAGACTCAAGTGTTTTGTTCCCACACTACAACCCCGGCTTTGAAGGGCAACTTTGAAGATTTAATGATGTTCATTGGAAAATATAGTTGTTCTTTTATTTAAAAGGTCACCTATTTAATGTTCTTAGTCTTAAGGTTTTTCTTGCCGTGGAGAGAATACAATTAACTGGAAATTTATTCCTTTACCTGATTTCCAATCAAAAGAAGATGTTCACCAAGCACAAAGTCTTTGAGCAAATCTTCCATCACCTGCATGTGCTGAAGAGAAAGTAGAAAACAAAGAATTTTAATGTAAAATCCATGAGGGTAACTATTAACAGCTCATCATCTCCACAATAACATCAGGCATGTGTGCTGAGGTCGTTGGGCAATGTGCGATGGCCATTAAGGGATACAGATCAATGGCAGGTGAAAGAATTAAAGAATTAAATCCATTTATGATCTCAATGAACGAATGGGCTGAATAGCCTAATGTTATTTCATAATTCCTAGGTTATGTCCAACACAATATTCTGCCGGTAGACACAAAATGCTGGAGTAACTCAGCGGGACAGGCAGCATCTCTGGAGAGAAGGAATGGGTCACGTTTCGGGTTGAGACCCTTCTTCAGACTGATTTAAACCAGCATCTGCAATTCTTTCCTACACAATAATCTGCCTCTACACTACATCTATGGGGTTTTCACTTTAAGGTTGCAAGGACAAACTTAAATGTACAAATCCTTTAGACAAATATTAAGTATGAAAATTGTCAGATATGTTAATGTCTGGCCTTTCTAAATTAAAATACTAAATCCCTTTTATCACACTTTGAAGTAGAATAAACATACATGTAATTATATGGACTGAGGATGTAAATCTTCCATGCCATTCCTTTTCTTAAGTAGGGGAGAACAGAATCAAGTATTTCCCCAGTGAAAGGACTCAGGGAGTAAGTATGCAAATGATTGCCTTAAGGAATAAAATAAATCACATTTTTTCACCAATAAATCTCTAGTGATTCAAAAGCCACAAAATGTTAAATGGAGAAGCTGAGAAGAGCTGACAGAGTGAAATGTTGTCAGGCAAGTCCCTTTTGTTACGGCAAGTAGAGCAGAATGTGCTCCCCCTCCCTCCTTACTGGTTCCTAGAATGAAATGCATTTTTCGTGGAACAGCCTGAGCAGACTGAAAAAAACCAGACTCCAGCAAGATGCTTCTCATTAAGCTGCTTGAGCTTTGGTAATGTGCACTAAGAAGCTCTTCATAAAGATATTACATGTTGCCCATTGAGTCAGGTGGGTGTACGTGCAGCTTGGAGAATATTCCCAAACTTAGGTGGACGAATTGTGCCAAGATAATGGCACAGACCAATTTAGTCCCCATGAAAATTATCAATCAACTAAAACCCAATATCAGCACTGAATTAGTCACAATTGATGGGGTTTGAAGCTGTAATTAAATCTTGATCTACAAATCGCACAAGGAATCATCAAATTCCTTGATTGAAAAGCAGCCTCTTAATTACTAGATATCTACATCACTAATCAATGACACCTCTTAAATGTGATAAAGCAATTTGATTAATTTATTGATCAATCAACAAGAATTAAATTAACCAGTTGGAACACAATTGGGATCTAGAGACATATGCAACAACAGTAACACAGTAATCATGGGAAGATGTTCATTCATCTATGGACTATTGAATTCAAATTAGCAGTGATAAGATTGAGGAGGAATTATGGAGTAAGTGAGTTTTTTTAGATTGATTGTGAACCAACCAAGGAAAAGGCTGTTTTAGATCTTGAACAAACAGGAAACATGTTTCTTCCATGTCTCACTGGAGAAATTATTGACTGTTCAATCAAGTCTTATAAAAAGGGCCAGAAACAGCAGTGAACTTCAGGATTGAAAGTATTTGAGAACTCAGCAAGGACGTTCATGGAGCTATACAGCAAAGAGTGGAGTTTTGAAAGAGTTGGTAGTAGACTTAGTGGATCCACTGGTCAGCAGATAGATTATTTGCAAAAAAAAATCCTTTAAGGCACAAAAACACAACAGGAACCGTTGTTCTTCCATGTCTCACTGGAGAAATTAGTGACAGCATTAAATCAATGAACTATGTAACAAAGAACATCTTAAAAAGAACAGTTCTCATGTTCTAATTCTTACATTATTTATTTGAACACATTCACTATAATTAGTCTGTTAATTTTAAAGAAACAAGGCTGTAAATTGATCAGAGGAGTATCATAGTTTCAGGTCGTGGGAAGTGATAATTGTAGTTTCACTTGTTTTATCACGTTATAGAGTTACTCAACAAGGGACTGTGCATCACTGGGCTTTAATATGAAGATTGGTTAAACAATTATCAGAGGCATAGTACTTTGATGATTTGGTGTCACTAATAGTGCCAGTGTTCACGCAGTACGTTAATTTCTAGAGATATACTGTATGTAGACATTGCACGTGAACACAGCAAATGTACTCGTCTGCCATTCTGTAATTATTCTAAAATGCTCAAAATTGTGAAAATCGAGCTACTGTGTATTTCAGTCATATTTAAAATGAAGGTAATCACAGGCAAGCATAAACAGGACCAGCAATCTGGCATTTGACCACTCAAGTCCATTATGCCATTTATCAAAATCACGACTCATCTCTCTCTGCCCCATTTTCCAGAAATCTCAATAACTATCCCTTGATTTCCAAAAGTTTGTCCATCGCTATTTTAAATGAATTAAATGACTATGCCTATATGCAGTCAAATCCAGACAACATTCAGGCATGAAATCAGGTCCGCCAAGTCCTGCCGCAATTCTTTGTTGCTCTTAACTCCCCTTCCTGTGGTGACGTTTCTGTCCTGGGCCTCCTCCATTGCTAGAATGAGTCCACAGACGTACTGTAGTAACAGCACCTCATAATTCTGCTTGAGTTTTTTCCCCCCCGAGATCTTCGGTTTCCTCCCACACTCCAAAGACATGCAGGTTTGTAGGTTAATTGGCTTGGTAGAAATGTAAAATTGTCTCCAGTGTGTAGGATAGTGTTAATGTGCAGGGATCGCTGGTCAGAGTAGACTCGGTGGGCCGAAGGGCCGTTTCCATGCTGTATCTCTAAACTAAACTTCGATAGTCACAAATTCCCTTTATCTTACGCTCTCTTCATCTAAAATAAGTTATGCTCAATCTTGCATTTGCCTGAAGATAAAAATGTTTCTCTGCCCTATCTTTTGAGCTTTAGTGGCAGCTCACAGGTTGCCACATTAATCTCTAAACCAGACGGTTGTGGGTTTAAATGCCAGTCTGTGGCTTAGGCACAAAATCCATGCTGTCGCACCAGTGCACAATTGATGGAGTGCAGCAGTGCAGCCTGCGGAATAAAACGTTAAACCTTGGCAGCTTAACTGTAAACATTGAAGTCTTTATTCTCATTTCATAATGTCAAATGGATTAATGGAAATCAAGATTACCTGAGTGTTTTCATAAAAGAGAACATCTGGTACTTTCATCTTTTCTTCAGGATTGTGCAATGGAATAGAAACTTTCCCAATTGTAAGGATCCCGGACTTTATTTCACCTGTGATTTCAGACATACCACAGATTTAATGCGCAATAACAAGCCTCAGACAGGGTCATACAGGGATAATGAACTTGAACTCACATCTGACATCTGTTCCTTGCTGCTCAACATCAGTTGCTTCAATCCCGGAATCCTTAAGATTCTTCTGTAAGGCTGATCGGGCAAGGCTTGGCAAAAACCTGGAGAAATATGTTCATATTTACCTCAACTGATTACCACTTACATACTGCTGAAAGGCTCCTCCCTTTCTACACAGCAAACTGCTGGGATATCCAAAGTAACATTTAGAGTGAATTTGCATACATGATTTTACATAGTTTCAAGGAGCTTCCCTTAAGAACTTGAACTATAAACAGTAAACCCTGTCGCTAAGTAATGCATACAGTAAAACTCTGTTAACAAACAATCTACTGGAGAACTCAGCAGGTCAAGCAGCATCTATGGGTGGAAAAGAACGGTTGGCGTTTTGGGACAAAATCTCGCATCAGATTGTATGTTGTTCTAGATTTCAGTTTTGCAGTCCCTTACGTCTCCAAAACTCTGATAACATTGCATGCTTGGAACATTGGTGGTGCCAGACAGGTAGATTTGCTGGACTATTGAATGTCATTCCCTATTAACACCCCAACATACTTTTAACACTGAAGAAGGGTCTGAAGTGTCTCAACCCGAAATGTCGCCCATTCCTCCTCTCCATAGATGCTGCCTCATCCGCTGAGTTACTCCAGCATTTTGTGTTTACTTTTAACACAGATGTCAATGACTATATCCGAGACACCTCACATGCCCAATTCTTTAATAATTTTCAAATTCTAGGCTCCCATTGCCCCATTTTTACCAAGGACATCCAGTCCCGTTACACATCCATCCACCACCAGGAAGGTCTCAATGCCGACACAAAATGCTGGAGTAGCTCAGCGGGTCAGGCAGCATCTCTGGAGAGAAGGAATGGGTCTCAAGGTCCTCCGTCTTTCCTCAACCAGAGACCCAATCAATATTCCTCTCCTAATACTCTCCTCCGCTAGGTGGAACTTGCTCTCACTCTCAACTTCTTTTTTGACTCCTCTCACTTTCTCCAAGTTAAAGGTGTAGCCATGGGCAATTGCTTGGGGCTCAGCTATGTCTCCCTTTTTGTCAGTTATGTCGAACAGTCCTTGTTCCAGACGTACAATGGCACCATTCCCCAACTCTTTCTCCACTAAATTGATGACTGCATCTGTGCAGAACTCATTGATTGAATTAACTTTATCACTAACTTCCACTCTGCCATTAAATTAACTTGGATTATCTCCGACACCTCTCCCCCCTTACTTGATCTTTCTGTTTCCATCACAGGGGACAGACTATCAACTGACATCCACTACAAACCTAGTGACTCCCAGTTATTCGATTACACTTCCTTCCACCCTGTCTCTTGCAAAGACTATCCCCTACTATCAATTTCTCCATTTAGAGCCTATCCGCTCCCTTTCCATTCCAAGATATCCAAGATGTTATATTACATTCATAAATGTGGTTTCCCCCGCTGTCGTAAATGGATCCTTCACCCACATCTCCTCTGTGTCTTGTAGTTCTGCTCTCAGTCCTCCTCTCCCACATAGAACAAGGATAGAGTTTCCCTGGTCGTCACCTTTCACCCCAACAGTCTCCAGATCCAACACATCAATCTCTGACATTTCCATCATCTCCAATATGATCTCACCACCAGTTGCATATTCTCATCCCCACTTCTTTCCACTTTTCGCAGGGACCGCTCCCTCTACAACTCCTTGGTTCACTCATCTCTTCCCACCCAAACCATCCCCTTTCCAGGTACTTTCCCTTGCAACACCTGTCCCAGTGCCTGTTTCCTCACCTCTCCTCCATCCAATAATCCTAGCATTCCCATACTGACTTTTCTGTCCTGGGCTTCTTCCATTGCCAGAGTGAGGCCACACGCAAACTGGAGAAGCACACCTCATATTCTACTTGGGTAGCTTACAACCCAACAATCTGACCAATAAATTCTCCAATTTTAGCTAACTAACCAACACTCCCCCCCCCCCCTCACTTTCCTGTGCATTACCTGAACTTGCACGTATCCTCCCGCCATGCAAATAACTGGGACGCATGGCTGGCACAGAAAGCATGGGTTTTAAACAATCCTGTGCATTCATGAAATTGGTCCTACCCTTTGTCTAGACTTAGATTCCAGTCATAAGATAAGACAAATATAACATGAAATAATACCATGACCCATCATGCCTGACATGATTCATGGAAGAGCTATGTAATTAGTTCGAGTCCATCAATCTGATAGAAAAGCTCTCATTTTGAATTTCCGTTCTTTTTTTTATACCATCAGGTTTTCAAATATTTCAAAACAGTGAAGGAATCAACTTGGATCAATCGTTTCAATCCATTCATTACCGTAGTGACTTTTTACCCTGTTCCTTGACCATTCAGCAGGTGCAATGCTTTTGCTGGCTTCCCAACTTCCACAAGCCCAAGATCATTAGCTGTAATGCAATCTAGCCTGTAATGCAATTCCCATTCAATCCTATTCGCCAATTCCTTGCTCCTTGCGAACCTTTATCTGCTCATGGTCTTGTCAGGCTTTTTTATTAGTGCACTTCTATTCAGGACCATGGCCTCACTTCTCTTCATCTTCCCCCAAGCATTACAACCCTCTGAATTCCCCTAATTTTAACAACTTGCTCATCCTCAACACCCAACACTGATGCCTGTACCTTCAGTTGTTAGGATCCTAAGACCTGAAATCCCACCACCATCCCGAAATCAGCAGCTGTCTCTACCACTCTATCTCCTCCTTTAACCTACTGTTTAAAGCTTCAGAATCCGTCTTAATTTCTATTTTTGTAGTTTGCTAGTAGCGTGTTTCGGTTTAGGGTAACATTAAATGGGACGTGCGGAAGAACATTTTATCCAAAAGGTGGCTATAATCTGGAACATCCTGCTTGAATGGATCTCACAACATTTAAGGAGTATCCAGACTAACACAAATTGCTAAGGCATATACAGTGCCCTCCATAATGTTTGGGACAAAGATCCATCATTTATATATTTGCCTCTGTAATCCACAATTTGAGATTTGTAATAGAAAAAAATCACATGTAGTTAAAGTGCACATTGTCAGATTTTAATAAAGGCCATTTTTATACATTTTGGTTTCACCATGTAGAAATTACAGCAGTGTTTATACGTAGTCCCCCCATTTTAGGGCACCACAATGTTTGGGACACAGCAATGTCATGTAAATGAAAGTAGTCATGTTTAGTATTTTGTTACATATCCTTTGCATGCAATGACTGCTTGAAGTCTGCGATTCATGGACATCACCAGTTGCTGGGTGTCTTCTCTGGTGATGCTCTGCCAGGCCAGTATTGCAGCCATCATTAGCTTATGCTTGTTTTGGGATCCCCTTCCGCTTTTTCTTCAGCACATAAAAGGCATGCTCAATTGGGTTCAGATTGGGTGATTGACTTGGCCACTCAAGAATTGACCATTTTTTAGCTTTGAAAAACTTTGCTTTAGCAGTATGTTTGGGATCATTGTCTTACTGTGGAATGAACTGCCGGGTTTTAAGGCATTTGTTTGAACTTGAGCAGATAGGATGTGTCTATACACTTTATGTACTGAAATTCATAATGTTACTACCATCAGCAGTTGTGTCATCAATGAAGATAAGTGAGCCAGTTCCTCCTGCAGCCATAGATGCCCAGGCCATAACACCCCCGCCACCGTGTTTCGCAGATGAGGTGCTATGCTTTGGGCCTTGGGCAGTTACTTCTCTCCACCATACTTTGCTCCTGCCATCACTCTGATAAAAGTTAATCTTTGTCTCATCTATCCACAACCTTTTTCCAGAACTGTGGTTGCTCTTTTAAGTACTTTTTGGCAAAATGTAACCTGGCCATCCAAGTTTTGCGGCTAACCAGTGGTTTGCATCTTGCAGTGTAGCCTCTGTATTTCTGTTCATTCTTCTGCAGACAGTGGTCATTGACAAATCCACACCTGATTCCTGAAGAGTGTTTCTGATCTGTCAGACAGTTATTGGGGGATTTTTCTTTATTATCGAGAGAACTCTTCTGTCATCAACTGTGGAGGTCTTCTTTGGCCTGCCAGTCCCTTTGCAATTATTAAGCTCACCAGTGCTCTCTTTCTTCTTAATGATGTTCCAAACAGTTGATTTTGGTACGCATAAGGTTTGGCTGATGTCTCTAACAATTTTATTCTTGTTTCTCAGTCTCATAATGGCTTCTTTGTCACAACTTTGGTCCTCGTGTTGATAAACAGCAATAAAAGTTTCCAAAAGTGATGGACAGACAGGAGGAAAGACTAGGTGCTAAGCTCTCTTATAACTGCATTAAGGAGGCAATTAAACACACCTGAGCATTTACTTACACCTGACCCGTGAAGCCATGTGTCACAAACATTATGGTGCCCTGAAATGGGGGGGGGGAACTATGTATAAACACAGCTGCAATTTCTACATGGTGAAACCAAAATGTATAAAAATTGCCTTTAATAAAATCTGACAATGTGCACTTTAACCACATGTGTGTTTTTCTACTATGAATCTCAAATTGTGGAGTACAGAGACAAATAAATAAATAATGGGTCTTTGTCCCAAACATTATGGAGGGCACAGTACAGTAAGGCTACAAACCTAGTACTGGGACTAGTTCAGATAAGTCCTTGATGGTCAGCAAGGACGTGGCAGGCCAAAGGACCTGTCTCTGTGGCGTACAACCCAATGTCTTCATGGCATACATGCATGACATATTCATTCTTTCGCATTTCAGAAACTTTTGTTATGGAATCTCCCTGCAGTACATCACATAACAGTTAAAGTCATCTTTAGCTTATGCTTGTTTTGGATGAATACTTAACTGGGAACTGTGATAGTTGATGCATACAAAATATTTCCATGAGTAACTGTGCAAAATACTTTATATATCATAACAAGTACTGTTATGGATTAACGAGTATGGATCAGGTCAGCAGCAAAATTGTTTGATCTACACTAACTACATGCAAAATAGCTAGGTAATCTCTATTTTACTGAGGTTGATTGAGGGACCATAGGATAATATAAAATCTAAAAAAAAAATTAGATACCGATCATTTCAAATGAAAAATTCAGCAGGTCAGACAGTATTTGTGCAGAAAGAGAAACAGAAATAACCTTTCAGGTCAGAGACCCTTCAGAACTGGGAAATAAATAAAAAGAGAGAGATTATGCTTCTTTGCCTGCGTTGTGTGTTGCTAACAGTAAGACTGTGACACACGCCCAATAGGTCAATACTTCGAAAGAGTATATAATGAGTTTCATGTCTTCTTTGGTCTATGATTTAATCTGTATCACTTCCTCAGTGATTGCTTCTGCTAAAACATCCAGAGTAGGGCTTGAACTCATACTCTGACTTTGAGCCATGCATTACATGAATTAGAATGATTATATTCTTAGGTAGAAGATAAGTGGATTTCCTCAAGAAATTATACCTTTATGGCGTATTTCCTGTTGGAGGTGAGGAGAGTTTGGTAGGAGGGAGGGGATTATGGGGACGGGGCAGCAAGAGAAGTGATTCCAAAGCTGAAGAATTCCGATAGTCTTAAATTCATAAGTTAACAAATATACCGTAATGATAATAAATACTTCCATGTATTTCTTTTAACATTACTTCCAAAATTAATAATATTTTGAACATATAAATAAATACAATCTTGCCAGTACTTGAGAGCACTATACAAGTGGGACATTGAGCATCACAGCACGCATAAAATTGATATAATCTGAAGTTCTTTTTTGTTTTATAATTCATAAACTGAGTCGGGGAGACTTCTTCCCTTGTATGCAATTCTCTGCCCACCACTCAGTATTTCTCCAGCATGATGCCCTCACCCTACTCCTGGCTGTGAAAACAAATACCCGCCCATCAAATCATTCCTGAATCTGAAAATTAGGGATCTTGAGAAGTATGAGCTAATGACCTTTAAGGTGGTTCAATGGTAAAAAGCAAACAGTGCAATTTGGCAAGCTACCTGGAGAGGCAGGCTTTATTTACAGCATGGTAGAGGCTCTCATCTGGACAATGTGCAAGCCGGTTGCAGATGCGGAGTAACTGTCTTGTGGAAAGTGATGAAGCCAGAGATTTTGCCTAAAAGGATTAAAACAAAATCCAGTAACAGCAGCTGTTCTCAAAATGGCAAACAATTTGCTAACAAAAGCGACATTAACATGGAACATAGAATAGTACAGCATAGGAACGAGCCTTTCGGCCCACAATTTGTGCCGAGTATGACTTTTCTTAATCCGACCTGACAATTACATTTTATGGACCCTTCTCGCCCTTTAAATCGCCTTTGGATTCTTCCCTACTCGCTTTTTTATTCCTCATAGGTTCCTGCCTATACCACCTTAAACCTGACACACACTACCTTTTTTCTTTCTGACCATGTTTACAACCTCATTGACCCCTTACCTTATCGCTCCTCTTTACGGGAACATGCTGATCCTCCACTTTGGTCAGACGGCCTTTAAATGACTCCCACATGTCCTCTGTGGACTTTCCCCCAATAACAACTAATCCCAATTTATTCTCCTTAGCTTCTGCCTAATGACATTGTAATCTGCCTTGCCCTAATTAAGTACCTTACCCCAACATCCAGACCTGTCCTTTTTCAAAACAATCTTAAAAGTTATGCCATAAGGAAAAAATGAAAATGTCTAAGATTATGCATCACAGTAGAATTTAATTAAAATTCATACTAAATACAGATACATTAATTTGCTTAATACGACAATTATATTGCACAACTTATTTTAGGATGAAAATAATAATGAATTCCCTTCACAATAGTTGTATTTGATGAAGTTTGTTTGATGTATTGTACTGCAAAATATCTACAACATTAACTATTTTCCTGTTGAACTAACCAACAGAACATCTGGCGGTACAGTGGTACAGCTGGTAGAATTGCTGCCTCACAGCAGCAGAGAACCGGTTTCAATCCTGACCTCGGGTGCTGTCTGTGTGAATTTGCACGTTCTACCTGTGACTGTGTGGGTTTCCTCCGAGTGCTCTAGTTTCCTCCCACATCCAAAATACGTGCAGATTTGCAGTTTAATTGGCCTCTGTAAAATTGCCCCTTGATGGTAGGGAGTCGATAAAAAAATGGTCTAATATAGAACTAGTGTGAAAGGGTGATCGATGGTTGGAGTGGACTCGGTACGCCAAAGAGCTTGTATCCAGGCTGTCTCTCTAAATAAAGCTAACATCCACCTGGACAGTAAAAAAGTACCCAAAACATAAACAGGAATTGCAACAAAGAGTCATAGAGAGATACAGCACGGAAACAGGCCCTTTGTCCCACCAAGTCTAAGCTACCCATCAACTGGGTAGCTTCCCATCAACTTCACCTACATTCTACTACCCACCTACACATTTGGGGCAAGTTATAGTGGTCAATTAACTTCTCTTCTTGCGTATGGCGTGCACAGCCTAAAGTTGTAGGACAACTTGTTCTATTTGATCTTACTTGAATGCGCGTGCCAGGTTGATTGCATTCGTCGAAACGGGGCGGACCACGTGATGGTTGCAATCTCCCACCCTGTGGTCAATTAACCTACCAATCTGACTGTGTGAAGTTTGCACGTTCTTCCTGTGACCGTGCAGTTTTCCTGTTGGTGCTCCGGTTTTCTCCCAAAGACATGCAGAACTCATTGAGTGGTCATCAACTTTACCACTAATTTCTACCCTGTCCTCAAATTCACTTGGACTATATCTGAAACCTCTATCTCCTTTCTCGATCTCTCTGTCTCCATCAAGGGACAGACTATCAACTGATGTCCACTATAAACCCTTGACTCCCACTGTTATAGAAACAGAAAATAGGTGCAGGAGGAGGCCATTCGGCCCTTCGAGCCAGCACCGCCATTCATTGTGATCATGGCTGATCGTCCCCTATCAATAACCCGTGCCTGCCTTCTCCCCATATCCCTTGACTCCACTAGCCCCTAGAACTCTATCTAAATCTCTCTTAAATCCATCCAGTAATTTGGCCTCCACTGCCCTCTGTGGCCGGGAATTCCATAAATTCACAACTCTCTGGGTTAAAAAGTTTTTTCTCAGCTCAGTCTTAAATGACCTCCCCTTTATTCTAAGACTGTGGCCCCTGGTTCTGGACTCGCCCCACATTGGGAACATTTTTTCTGCATCTAGCTTGTCCAGTCCTTTTATAATTTTATATGTTTCTATAAGATCCTTCCTCATCCTTTTAAACTCCAGTGAATACAAGCCTAAATACAAGACTACTTCCACCACCCTGTCTCTTGCTTGGAAGTCTTCCCCAAATCTCAATTTCTCTGTCTCCACTATATCTGCTCCGAAAATGAGGCTTTCCAGACTAGCCCCGACCCGAGGTCCAATCGCCCGGCGCGGGGGAGCTGAGATCCCCCCTATGCAGGAGCGTGATCACCCCGACGTGGAGGGCTCGACCGCCGGCTGCGGGAGCCAAGATCGACCCGACAATGAAAGGCTCGAGGCCCCCGACCGCGGGAGAACAAAGAAGGGAAGAGATTTAACTTTTTTTTTGCCTTCGATCACAATGAGGAATGTGGAGGAGTCACTGTGGTGGATGTTTATGTTAAAATGTATTTTGTGTGTTTTATTGCTTTTTATTGCTATGACTATGGCAAATCAAATTCCTCGTATGTTGTAAAACATACTTGGCTAGCAAAGTATGATTATGATTATGATGATTATGATATAGGTGAAATAATAATTTACATATCCAATTGTACCTCTCACCTTCTGACAACCAGTATCTTTCACTCATTATGTGTTGGGAGGAACTGCAGATGTGGGTTTATACCAAAGATTGACACAAAATGCTGGAATAACTCAGCGGGTCAGGCAACATCTCTGGAGAAAAGGAATAGGTGCCGTTTCGGGTCAGAACCTTAATGCTTAAAGAAAAGTTCTAACCTAAAATGTCATCTATTCCTTTTCCTCAGAAATGCTGCCTGACCCGCTGAGTTACCACAGCATTTTGTGTCTATCTTTCACTCATTACTCTTCTCTGGCATTGCAGTCAGATTCTGAATTAACCTCACTGGAAACCGTATGAGAGCCACACGCTTAAAGTATTACACTAGAAGGACATGCACCCACAGCTGTATTATTAACTTGTTCAATTCTATGTCATACACAGCTTCTCTTAGACAACTCTGCAGGTCACCTTATGGTAATATTCAACTTACTGTTGGATCGCTGCTCTGTCGAAGTCTATGTGTAAAGTGCAACAATTGTGAGACAGCATCTTTCGGAACATGTGGAATCTGCAAGAACAATATATTATGCGTATTGTATTAATATGCGTATTAACTATTTTACAATCTGGTTGGAAAACATAACCACGCATATTTCACTGTCTCTTCAGTTTAAGGCACTTAAAGAACAGAGTATAAAACAATATATTGTAGGAAACACAACAAATAGATTGCACATTGCCAGCTTCCACAAACAACAATGAGCTGGTTTACCAGATAATTTGTTTTTAGATGCTACCTGAAGGATCAATATTGGCCAGAATACCACTAGGATTACTTGCTTCTTTTCAGATAATAGCTTCATACTTCATTCTTTGTCATTTCTATCACTTGAATTCAGGGCTCTACAGGCCAGTGAGCCTGATGTCAGTGGTGGGCAAGTTGTTGAAGGGGATTCTTAGCGACGGGGTCTATCACATTCGGATAGGCATGGACTGCTTTGCGATAGTCAGCATGGCTTCTTTGTGTGTGGAAATTGTGGCATACATTAGTATTGTGACAGACTGGTAAGGAAAGCTAGACCGGAACTAGACAACTGGATTCAAAATTGGCTTGGTGGAAGGAGTCAAAGGGTAGTTGCGGAGGGCTGTTTTTCTGATAGAAGGCCTGTGAACAGTTGAGTGCCTGGGCCCACTACAGTAATGATTTGGATGACAATGCAGTTAACGTAGTTAGTAAATTTGAAGATGACGCCAACATTGGTGGTATAGTAAACAGTGAGGAAGAATATCTAAGTTTACAACAAGATCCAGATCAAATGGGAAGGTGGGCAATGAATGGCAAATTGAATGTAACTCTGACAAGTGTGCCATGTGGCACTTTGCTTTGTCAAACCAAGGCAGGACTTACACAGTAAAAACTAAATAATGTTGCAGAACAGACAGATCTGGGAGTACAGGTGCATGGTTCTGTAAAGGTGGCACGTCAGGTGGACTGAGTGGTGAAAAAGGTGTTTGGCATGCTTGCCTTCATGGGAAGGATATTGTGTACAAAGGTTTTGACATCATGACACAGCTGTACAGTCATTGGTGAGACCACACATGGAGGTTTGTGTGCAGTTCTGGTAATCTAGCTATAGGAAGATTATCATTCAGTTGGAAAAGGTGCAGAAAAAAAAAATCATCTGGATATTGCCTAGGTTTGCAGGCTTAAGTTATAGGGAGAGGAACTTTTTTTTTGGAACATAGGAGGCTGAGAGGTGACCTTATTGAGGCGTGTAAGATCATGAGGGGTTTGAATAAAGTGAATGCTTGCAGTCTTTTTCCCAGGGTAGAGAATTCTAAAACTAGAGGGCATTGGCATTAGGTGAATGCAGAGAGATTTAAGAGGGACCTCAGGGAAAACCTTTTAACTCAGTGAACTGTTTATGGAATGAGCTGAACCTGTACTGTGCTATACGGCTATAAGACTCTATGACTCATTGGAGCCGCTGGATATTTTCTATCAGTATTTTTCTGTAGCTGAGAAGCTGTTGGCATACAGTGACTGCTTAGATTTAAAATCTTGCTGACTGCAGATGTTTTACAAATGTTTTGGGGAATACACCCATACATCAAGTTCCAATGTATTAAAAGAGCAAGCTGGCTAAATCAAATGTGAAATATTAGTTTTACAATTCCATTTGAGCAAGATCAAAAGCTAGCCTGCCAAAAAAGATTACAGCTTCATAAATTGAGAAGCTGAAGCTGCTTCCAGTAAATCGAGTGAAGGCATTAACAGTGAATAATTTTAAATGAAGAAGTGTGAGACAGGTGGGAGTCATCTGAGAGGAATAAAAAACAAAACTGATCATCTACATCAAATTGATATTTACTGCCCTCCCAAATCTGCTAGTTCCCTAAAGTTCAAATAAAATCTAGCAATTAAATTAAGTTTGAATATACTCATGAACTGAGCATTGACAGCTCTCTTAGTTGTATTCTAAAGATTCCAGCCTCCGAATAGAGAATATTTTCCTCCCTTATCCCTGTGTCTATGGCCCCTGGTTCTGGATATCGATGTTGGCATATACCCCTCACTTTCCCTGAATATGTATGTTTCCACTTCTACATATTCTAAACCTCCAAGGACAAACGTATATTCTACTTGAAATCTACATAGGGGTCTTCACCTCAACAATCCATCTTGTGAACCACTGAACCTTCCAAGGCAAGCATATTCTCCTTCCAATAAGGAGGATAAAATATGCTTAGTCCCCTCACCAACCTCACTATTAAAGCAGCATGCCTTCCTTGCACTCTCATCAAATGTATTTATTCCATGTGATAGCTTGATAAGCGCAGTTAATTTGCTCATCCCCAAATGTCCTTGAGAAGGTAGTGCTTTGCCATCTTCTTGATGCATTTGGTGTAGGTATTCCCACAATGTTGTTCAGTCGGGAGTTCAAAGGTTAGGACTCCACGATAATGATAGAACAATAATGATATTTCTGATTCAGGATGCATGGCAAGGTCATTCATCATGCTTCCTGACGTGCCTTGTATATGATGAACAGGCATTTGAGTATCAGGAGGTGAGCAATTCACCACAGGATGCTCAGCCTTTGAACTGCTTTGTAGTTAAGAATATTTTTGCTGATCCAGTTGAGTTTCTGATCAATGGTGAAGTTCAAGATGTTTATGATGGGAGAGTTGATAAATAATAATGCCACTGAATGGCAAGGGGATGTGCCTGTTGCAGTATTTGTCTAGTACTTTTTAGGTGGAAATGTTACATGACATTTATTATCCTCTGCCTTATAGTTGTCTAGGTTTTGCTGCTTGTATACATCGGCTGCTTCATTTGCTGAGGAATTGTGAATTTACCTCATTGGAGACCCTTGAACTATATTTAACCGGACTTTATCTTGAACTAAATGTTGTACGTACACATGTGGACAGCATAATTGTAATCATGTATAGTCTCTTCTTTGACTGGATAACAAAAGCTTTTCACTGTACTTCAGTACACGATAATATTAATAAACTAAACTGAATACAATTAAACATTGTGCAATCTGCAGAGAATATTCCACATCATTGGAAATACGATCACTGATAAAACAGCTGAAACATTTGGCCGAGAGCACTGCATGGAACTTCTGCTTTGATATTCTGCAGGCCAGAACGATCGAGCTCCAAAAAACACAACTATCTTGCTTTGCCCAAAGTATATGACATTGAAGTGATTTTTCCTTGATGTCCATTGGCTTCAGTTTATACCTGGGCTCCTTGATGCCAATTCAGTTAAGTGATGACATCAAGGGCAGTCCATTTCTAGATGGAGACCGGAAAGAGGTTTGGAGTCAAAATGCGCATTGGTGAATAGGTTTACTGGCAAGCAAGAGCTATCAAATACATCCATCATTTTGCTTATGATTGACAATGAATTGATAGACCGATATATTATTTGATGGACAGGATATCTCGATATTTATTTACATTGTTGAGCAGATCCATTGGCGGAACTACACTAGAATAGCTCGGCGAGAAGCATGGCTAGTTCAGGAATGCATATCTTCACCAGTTTATTTTCTGGTGCCACAGCCAGTGTAGTTCAGCTACATATTGATATTTGCCCCTCAGGTTCCTATTAAACCCTTCCCTCTCACCTTAAAACTGTTCCCTCTAGTTTATGATTCCTTGGAGTGCAGGAGGCTGAAAAATGATCTTATACGGGTATAATGGTATGAATCCCCAACCCTGGGAAATTGACTGTGCATTCACCCTATTACAGTATTTCCATCATGATTTTATATAGCATTATAAGATCTTCTTTCAGCCACCTGCATTCCAAAGAATCGAGTCTTAGCTTGCCCAACCTCTTTGCTGTAGCTCAGGACCTTGAGTCCTGGCAACATCCTTGTAACTTTTCATTGCACTCATTCCAGGTTAATGCATAGTTCCTATAGAAGGCCGACCAAAACCGAACATAGTACTCCATGTCCAGCCTTACCAAAGTCTTGTACATCTGTAGCATAATGTCCCATTTTAATTCTCTTCCCATTCCCTCACTGAGCTTTCTGCCCTGGGCCTCCTCCATTGTTAGTGGGACCACTTGCAACCTGGAGGAACAGCATCTCATATTTCACTTAAGTAGCTTACAACCCACCAGTAAGAACATTGCTTTCTACAATTTTAGGTAACTAACCAGGCCGCGCTCCACCTGGACTCAACCCCCCCTCCCTCCCACCTGCATTCTTCCTTCTGGCTTCACAATTCTGAACTCTTCTATCCTTAGCTTACACATTTTGTTTTTTGATCTCTGGTCTTTGTCCAACCATCTACTTATCAATCCCCCCCCCCCCCACCCCCCACCCCCACCCTTCACCCGTGCCTACTATCTGCCAGGCTTTGTCCTGCCCCTCCTGCCAAAAATCTTTTTCACCACCATATCTACACGCCATGCCACTTTCAGGGAACTATGTACTTGTACACCTAGATCCTTGCACTTATACTCCACTCGTCAGTAAACTCAGTCCTCTGCTGATATCCGTGATAGGGGTTTTAAATACTTATGGTTCAAGCAATGATCCTTGCAAAATACCGCTAACTGCACTTCCAAACATGAAAGCTATGTTTTACTGTCCATTTTCAATCGAGGCATATATATTCTCAAACACCTGAGCCTTAACTTGACACAACCTCGTGTGTTACATTATTGAATGCCTTCAGAAAATCCAAATGCACTACATCTACTGATCGTCCCTGATCTATCACTTTCACATGATCTAATCATAATGAGGGAGAATCGTCTGCTGACCTGGAGAGAGCGCTTTGCAATTGTATTCCCTGGGCATCGTCTCTTGTTAGGAAGCTTCGAGAAAGTAGTGCAGTGTGATTAGAAATGACACGCTCTGACCCCTGGATTGCCTTGACAGTCAATGGGACCTATGCTTACACTTACTGTCTCTGAAAAACAATCACTCAGAGTGAAATTGACTGAATGTTTTTGACAACTATTGATACTCATATCCACTTGGGCATTATTAAAAAAAGAATTAAATTATTTATTACATTAAAACACTAAAAACACAACTGAAAACAATACATTCCATTTAAATTATTAATTAAATCAAATGTAAATTCACATAAGAATAGAGCTATTTCCATGTAAACAACACAAAGTATCACCTACTGAGATCAGATACTTGAACTATTAGAACATCTCGGATGTGAACGCAAGCATTCTCACCATTTTAGTAATGACGTCCATCTCTTCTTTCATGGAGAGGGGTCTTACACTGTGAAATAAGAACATGGTCAGCAGCTCTGACCCCAACCATTGTTGAGTGCTACTGCCCACCACTGGAGGCTCAGCCAAGGCTAGAATCCTGAAGGATGGATGGATGGGATAAATCAATCTGGAAGCACAAAAAGCGATACCGGATTCTCTCAGGTGAGCTGTACATGTAGTTGCGAAATGATACAATGAAAATTCAGCTTCGACCTAAAACTGAGACTTTCCCAGAGGTAATTTTCACAGCCTGTATGGAGAAGTCTAACAGAAATAACACCGGCTATACATAATTGTGAAGTTTCCATTACGACCAGTATCTATTCTTACACAAAGAACAGTCCAAATATTACCTGCAGAAAAGCTAAACTCAAGCAAAAAAATTCAAAAAATTAAGAGCCACCATTTAAACCAGAGGTATCCAGATCACAGACTTGACTGAGATAATCAAGGTACAAGGTTCAAGATACTCCTGGTACCCTGAGCACAAAAATATGTTGATAATTCACTGGAGCTGTAGAAATGCGGCAGATCTTTCCTTATTCTATCAAAAGTAAGCGTGAATGGCTATTTAGCAAAATTGGGAGACCTCAAATGACAATAGGTTAAAGTTATTGCAACACTGCAGGTAAGGAATGCAAATCAGATATCCTGCTACATTAACTTATGATTTGATATTTTTAATTAATGGGACATTTAAAAAGCGAGTTCGGTATGTCGATAAACGCAAAGAATCATGGGATTTGTCAAAGGTCATTCGGGATTAAAAAAACAAACGCAGCGCTGTATAAACTGTGTATAAATTGTTAACTATTCTACCAAGGAATTAATCTAGAATTCTGCCAACTCAATAGCTTCCTTTCTTGTTCTGCTGTTCACACACTACTTACACAGTCCCAGTTCTAGTTCAGTATATAAATCTGCAATTATGAGATATTCAAAAAGTTAAATAATTTATTATTTTCATTTAATGTGTTTGCTACTGTAATAAGAAAATATTACTTGTGTTTGAAACATTTTCTTATCTTTATTCATAATTTATGTATAAAAATATATTTAATCTGAGGCAGGCAGCGACTGTATCAGTGTGATGTGATGCTTTACCCACAGGTGGTGTGAATGTACAGTTAAGGCAAAGATTCATCTCCGAGGAAAACTGAGTACATGGTTGGCCCTGTGATGGTGCCGCCAATCAGATATAAGACATTTAACTGTGATATGCCAGCCCTTTAGTATTGGATAGATTGAGTGCAGGGTCTGTGCTGTTCCAAGTTTACGGTGGTGGCGGTGCGTTTCCCCCAGCCATCTCACCCAGTGCACGTTGACCAGCACAGTTCGCCAGCCTTTGTTGGCAGAGGCTCTTTGTGCAGGTGTTACCCGAAGCCCAAAGGTTTTGTAGAGGTTCTGCGTTAGGATCGGGCACGCAGAGAGCTAGCGAGAGGGCTGTAAATTAGATCAGCCCAGGTTGCCGAGTGGCCGAAGGGCGGATTTTAATGGATCATTATTAAACTGTTCCCCAGATCCCCCTCCCCAACAGTCGACAAAGTCTGACTGAGAAAATGTTCCCATTCATATTACGGGTTGGTTCTGCATTTGCCCACTCGCTGGGGCGGGAGGCGCCACCTTCAAAGCGAGCGAGAACAGGTCCTGTCAGCTGGGGAGCTGCGACCCACTCCCGAGTGAAGCCTCCAGTTTGGCTGCGGTTCAAATGCCTGCAAATTCTCATAATTATCACCGCCCAGTCACCCGGACCCGGCTCCCAACAGTGTGCCCTGACAGACTGGAACCAACCCCAGAGGTTAAAGCGACAGCATTTTTATTTAAGCTAACCCACCTCGAAAGTTTAACCAGCCTGTTCGAATCCAATCTGAACTTTCCAACCTATCCCCACATCGTACATTCTCCTCGTTTCCTTCAATCCAGGAAGGTTGTTTAGATAGGTATGTAAGGACTGTCTCAAATTGCTTGACCACACAACTTGTAATTTGTGTAAATCAATATCGAATTTAAATGGCTGTGACTCAGGCAAATGCCAGGGATTTGATAAATGACATGTTCGTTCCAGGCATTCTTGCGTTTTAAAGGCTGGTGCTGTATTGAGTCAATAATTTAAATAGATAGTTGTGGATTTGTGCAGACTGCAATACGCTGTGGCCTACTGCTGACATATTTGACTGATACATTTATTTATAAATCTCATTGAAATTAATATGCAGGTCCGTACACACACAGTAGTTCTCCTGGCGTGAATGTTTATCCCAAATTACCCTTGACCTGGGCATAATACCGAACTCGCTTATTAATGAGACATGTCCAAAGACAACTTGCATAGCGACAGAGCAAATCAGTCACTTCAAAAATGGGAAGATGGCTTGATTTTATAAAGAGAAGCATGCAATATAAAAATACCTTGTTTAAGATATTACAATTAAATTCCAATAATCCATCATCGGACTCTTTGGAATTCCAAATGGTTCAACTTCTCGTTTGTTCCCACACTAACTTCAACTCACTGATGCCTAAGTTCCTGTGTTCGCTTCCACACACTGGGTTCTATACCACAGTATACTTCACCCATGCTCCTATCTACAGTATTTACCATGCCTCAGTTCCCATGCTCCCTTTCGAAGTAAAATGGAAGCAGAAATAGACTACCAAGCACCTAATTCCAGTCCCACTTTTCAATGTGATTATGGTTGATTTTGTCCCAGGATTTTTCCATGTCAATTCCCTATGACATTCAATGCCCCGCTCTTCCAAACGTTTATCTACCTCCTCTACCCATTATTATCCACGATAATCTAGCCTCCACAATATCCCAGGGAATTCCAGTGATTCACTACTCTGCGAGAAACATGTGCCCTCAGTAACGTGACTGGTTGTAGTCACCAATAGCAAATTTCAAGAGGAAATTAAAAAGAGATAGACGTGCTTCTATACCACAGTATACTTCACAGACAATAAAGTACTTCTAAGTACAAACGTGTGATGATGTAAGAAAAGTTGGATGTGTACCTGAACTACAGAAGACAAGAGATATTTGGAAAGACTGTATATACTTGTGACTTTTACTTTTCATACAAGGCATTCAAGAGGTAACCATTGAGGTGTAACAAAATAATAAAACAATATGTTCTGTGAATGGTCTCATAGTAAAAGGTTAATGTCAGGCTGATACTTCATAAGAGCGGAATCTAGATAAAGTAGTTAAGGAGAAAATCCTCGAAGCATTTACAAGACAGTTAGCTAGCAGAATGGAGGCACTATCAGTTCCTTCTGCTTAGAATAAAATGAGCATGAATATTAGGTTGAAGCATGGAACTGCAGATGCTGGTGCACAAAAAAAGACACAAAATACTGGAGTATACCGAGTTAAAAAAATAAATCTGAAAAGGCATGAAAAGCTGGATGTAGGGAAGATATGGGCCTGCCCCACAGGCGATTTTTCAGGCAACTAAAATCCAGGGAAATTGTGGAGGCTAGATTATCATGGATAGTTCAAGTTGCCAGCAGTCGCCTAAAAAAACAGCAACTGGAACCGCGACTATCAGATTGTTCTGGAACACACACACATCGCTTCCTTCACCAGCCCGTTATGCAAGCAGGGGACAGGACAAACGGGGGGAGCGCTGTCTGCGTGAAATTCACACAATGCAAAACCAAGGTGATACAGATGCACACTGTGATGAACAGGAAGGTTGGCGCTGCAATTAAGATGGCTAAAGCATAGTGGACTTTTAAGTATTTTAAGTCCTTTAAAAGAAGGGGGGGTGGGGGAAGAAGTTAAAGTTAAATTAAAGTTAAAGTTTCCTTTATTGTCATTCAAACTTTTAGTTTGAACAATATTACGTACCTTGCAGTCATGACAGAAAATAAAATAACAGAACACACAATGAACACAGTTTAACATCCACCACAGTGAGTCTACCAGGCACCTCCTCACTGTGATGGAAGGCAAAAGTCTTATCTCTTCCTTTCTTGTTCTCCCCCTGCGTTGAGGCGATCCAGGCTTTCGATGTTGGGCCTCCCGCCGGGTGATGGTAAGTCCCCCGGCTGAATCCGAGCTCCGCGAACGGGCCGGTTCAAACTCCGCGGCCCGGGGCGGACGAAGCGGCCACCCTCCAGTCCAGCGGACGAAGCTGTTTTTGCAGGAGCTCCGGAAAATCGGGCACCAACCTGGGACCTGCGAGCTCCGATGTTGTCGTCCACCGGGCCTGCGGCCCGAAGCCTCCGAGGCTCCGAAGTCGGGCCGCCGCCGCAGCGCCACCACAGCCCCAAAATCGTCCAGCTTCGCGATGTTGAGTCCTGGCTCTGCCTCCGGAGCCTCGAGGTCGGTCCCAGTTGGAGGCCGCCAGCTCCGAGATTAGGACTCAGCGCAGAGGGAGACGGGGATATGACAAAGAAAAGGTCGCATCCCCCAGAAGGAAGAGACTAAAACAAGTTTCCCCCACCCCTCACACATACACAACTAAAAATAAATGAAAACTTGCGTCCAACAAGACAAAAGGAAACAAAAAAAAAGGAAAAGACAGACGGACTGCAGGCGAGCCGCAGCTGCATGGCAGCGCCGCCACTTCCGGATGGAGAGGGAGAAGGAGTGGAGACAACTTTTAAGAAGCCAGAGGAACAAGGCTGTGAAGCTCGGCGGACATTTAACATTACCGGTTGAATATCCTTGGTTAGCACCAGCTTCAACCTACGAGAACCTACGAAAACCTTTGACCTCCTGGCAACCCACTAGGGCCTCCTGGCGACCCACCTACGGCACGAGAATTCTTGCTACTCTCCATGGTGACTTCATTCTGGTCACCGCTAATTTTTCAACATGTTGAAAAATTCGCACCGACCATAATGAGGCTGCGACTAGTTCCCAGAATGCGGGAACTCCTCACGACCATGAAGGCGACTCCCCGGCAACCACCTGCGAACATGTGGCGACCATGTGGTGATGGCATAGTCTCCTGCAGTCGCCTAAAAAGTTGTCTAAGTGGGACAGGCCCAATACTCTCCTGGCTGAGCAGTCTAGGGCCAGGGGCATACAGTTTCATAGTAAGTGGCTAGCCATTTAAAATTTAGAATAAATTGTAATTTTCTATCCCAAAGGGCTGTGGAATCACAGTTGTTGTATTCATTCAAAATAAAGATCAATAGATTTCTGGGGATTAAGGCAACAAGGGATATAGCAACTTTGCAGGAAAATGGCACAGTTATAGAATATAATTCATGATCTTAATGATGGTAGACACAAAAAGCTAGCGTATCTCAGCAGGTCTGACAGCATCTCTGGAGAGAAGGAATAGGTGACATTTCAGATTGAGACCTTTCTTGATGAAGGAAGCTTAAAGGACATTGGCTTAGTCTTTCTTCAAATTCTGCTTCTATTCCTTTTGCAAGATACTTAGCTTTATAAGAAGGACTTGATGCACTGACATTCAATCAGGACCATTAAATAACAGTGTCAGTTAATTTTACTTATTCAGTTGTAGAGCAGAGAAACAGACTCTTTACCCACCATGTGGAAGCTTCCTATTATCACTAATCCCATTTACCCAATTTAGGTCTGCAGCCATTTTATACCTTAGCAATTGAAGTACTTCTCTGGATATCGTGAGATTATCTGCCTCAAGCACTTCGACATAGAAACATAGAAAATAGGTGCAGGAGCACCGCCATTGATCACGGCTGATCATCCAACTCAGTATCCCATACCTGCCTTCTCTCCATACCCCCTGATATATCTAGCCACAAGGACCACATCTAACTACCTCTTAAATATAGCAAATGAACTGGCCTCAAATACCTTCTGTGGCAGAGAATTCCAGATACTCACCACTCTAGGGGGCGCCGTCCAGTTGGTATGGCTGCCCAGCCTGCAGCTGTCTGTTTTTTAACTTCTTTCTTTTATTTTTAGTGAGTTTTAGTGTTTTGGTTTGGAGTCTATTCTTTTTTATGTGGGAGGTGGGGGGGGGGGGGAGGGGGAAACTGCTTTTCCTGGTCCCTACCTGGTCAGAGAGGCAGCTTTTCTCCGGGCTGTAACTTCGACCCGTCCTCGCGGCCTACCAGCGGGCCTGGAGCGGCATTTCCTGAGGGGACCGGCCAGAACCTCGGCATCGGAGGTGGTGCAGCGCTGGAGCACCATCGTGGAGGGGAGCGGGCGATGCCTTGCCTGGGTCGCCGCGCTGGAGCTCCGGACCGCAGGTGAACATCGCGGAGCTGCGGGTCTGTGGAGCGGCCAGCTGCGGGTGGCAGAGCTGAACTTTAACATCAGGAGCCTGGGATCTCTCGGTGAGATCGCCAGTGGTGGAGCTCCATCCAGCGCGGCCTTGTCGGCTTCGGAAACCACGGACTCCGGTAAGGAACCGGGCGTTCCAGGTGTCCCAAGCCATTGTGAGGACTCTCCCGACGTCGGAGCACCATCACCCGGCGAGAAGGCATAAAACATCGGGCCGCCGTAGCGCCGACTCCGGACGCCTGAATAGGCCCGACTATGGGTGGACATGGGGATGGGACTGGACTTTGTGCCTTCCCTCACAGTGGGAACCATTGTGGGGGGATGTTTTTATGTTAATTGTTAATTCTTTAGTGTTGTGTCTTATCTTTATCTGCGTGCTGCATGGCAAGTCAAATTTCACTACACCAATTGGTATATGTGACAATAAATGTCCTTTGTCCTTTGTCTCTGTGTGAAAAATGTTTTTCTCATCTCGGTCTGAACTGTGACCCCTTATTCTGGACTTCCCTAACATCTTCCTGCATCTAGCCTGTCCAACCCCTTAAGAATTTTGTAAGTTTCTATAAGATCCCCCCTCAATCTTCCTAAATTCTAGCGAGTACAAGCCGAGGCTATCCAATCTTTCTTCATATGAAAGTCCTGACATCCCAGGAATCAGTCTGGTGAACCATCTCTGCACTCCCTCAATGGCAAGAATGCCCTTCCTCAGATTTGGAGACCAAAACTTTACGCAATACTCCAGGTGTGGTCTCACCAAGACCCTGTACAACTGCAGTAGAACCTCCTTGCTCCTATACTCAAATCCTTTCACTATGAATGCTAACACACCATTTGCTTTCTTCACAGCTTGCTGCACCTGCATGCCTACTTTCAATGACTGGTTTACCATGACACCCAGGTCTCGTTACATCTCCCCTTTTCCAAATCGGCCACCATTCAGATAATAGTCTACTTTCCTGTTTTTGCCACCAAAGTGGATAACCTCACATTTATCCACATTATACTGCATCTGCCATGCATTTGCCCACTCACCCAGCCTTGAAGCCTCCTAGCATCCTCCTCACAGCTAACACTGCCCCCCAACTTCGTGTCATCTGCAAACTTGGAGATGTTGCCTTCAATTCCCTTGTCCAAATCATTAATATATACTGTAAATAGCTGGGGTCCCAGCACTGAGCCTTGCGGTACCCCACTAGTCACTGCCTGCCATTCTGAAAAGGACCCGTTTACTCCTACTCTACTTCCTGTCTGCCATCCAGTTCTCTATCCACATCAATACTGAACCCCCAATACCGTGTGCTTTAAGTTTGTATACTAATCTCTTATGTGGGACCTTGTCGAAAGCCTTCTGAAAGTCCAGATATAACACATCTACTGGTTCTCCCTTATGCACTCTACGTTACATCCTCGAAAAATAATATAAGATTCGTCAGAAATTATTTACCTTCAGGCTAACTGGTCTGTAATTCCCCGTTTTCTCTCTCCCTCCCTTTTTAAAAAGTGGGGTTACATTAGCTACCCTCCAATCCTCAGGAACTACTCCAGAATCTGAAGAGTTTTGAAAAAATATCACTAATGCATCCACTATTTCTGTGGCTACTTCCTTAAGTACTCTGGGATGCAGCCTATCTGGCCCTGGGGATTTATCGGCCTTTAATCCATTCAATTTACCTAACACCACTTCCCGGCTAACCTGGATTTCACTCAGTTCCTCCATCTCATTTGACCCCCAGTCCCCTGCTATTTCCAGCAGATTATTTATGTCTTCCTTAGTGAAGACAGAACCAAAGTAGTTATTCAATTGGTCTGCCATATCCTTGTTCCCCATGATCAATTCACCTGTTTCTGACTGCAAGGGACCTACATTTGTTTTAACTAATCTTTTTCTCTTCACATATCTATAAAAACTTTTGCAGTCAGTTTTTATATTCCCTGCCAGTTTTCTTTCATGATATATTTTCCCCTTCCTAATTAAGCCCTTCATCCTCCTCTGCTGGACTCTGAATTTCTCCCAGTCCTCTGGTAGGCTGCTTTTTGTGGCTAATTTGTATGCTTCATCTTTTGTTTTGATACTATCCCTGATTTCCCTTTTATCCACGGATGCACTACCTTCCCTGATTTATTATTTTGCCAAACTAAGATGAACAATTGTTGTAGTTCATCCATGCAGTCTTTAAATGCCTTCCATTGCATATCCACCATCAACCCTTTCAGAATCAATTGCCAGTCTATCTTGGCCAATTCACGTCTCATACCCTTAAAGTTACCTTTCTTTAAGTTCACAATCCTTGTTTCTGAATTTTGTCACTCTCCATCCTAATGAAGCACTCAACCATATTATGGTCACTCTTGCCCAAGGGGCCACGCACAACAAGACTGCTAACTAACCCTTCCTCATTACTCAATACCCAGTCTAGAATAGCTTGCTCTCTCGTTGGTTCCTCTACATGTTGGTTTAGAAAACTATCCCGCATACATTCCAAGAAATCCTCTTCCTCAGCACCCCTGCCAATTTGATTCTCCCAATCTATATCTAGATTGAAGTCACCCATTATAACTGTTTTACCTTTGTTGCACGCATTTCTAATTTCCTGTTTGATGCCATCCCCAACTCCACTACTACTGTTAGTTGGCCTGTACACAACTCCCCCTAGCGTTTCTGCCCCTTAGGGTTTCGCAGCTCTACCCATATCGATTCCACATCCTCCAAGCTAATGTCCTTCCTTTCCATTGCGTTAATCTCCTCTCTAACCAGCAACGCTACCCCACCTCCTTTTCCTTTCTGTCTATCGCTCCTGAATATTGAATATCCCTGGATGTTCAGCTCCCAGCCTTGGTCACCCTGGAGCCATGTCTCCGTGATCCCAACTATATCACAGTCATTAATAGCTATCTGCACATTCAACTCATCCACCTTATTACAAATGCTCCTAGCATTGAGACACAAAGCCTTCAGGCTTGTTTTTACAACACTCTTACCCCTTATACAATTATGTTGAAAAGTGGCCCTTTTTGATTTTTGCCGTGGATTTGTCTGCCTGCCACTTTTACTTTTCACCTTGCTACCTATTGCTTCTACCCTCATTTTACACCCCTCTGTCTCTCTGCTCACACATTTAAGAAACCCACCACCTCTTATTCTCTGTTTATTATTTTTATCTTCTTTCCCCCCTACATTTTCAAAGACACTGCATTCCAAACAAATGTGTGAAAAATCTCCCCCTCACATTGCCTCTAAACCGTTTTTTCCTTTATTACTACGATAAAACACATAAAACTCAGCTCACCTTAATCCAGTCTTAGACACCCATGCTATGGGAAAAAGGTTTTCATTATCTACCCTTTGTAGGCCTGCATAGTTTTATACACCTCAATCAGTCTTCTCTGCTCCAGGGAATGCAAACCCAGCTATCCAATCTCTCCTCATATCTGAAATATTCCAATTGAGGCCACATCATGATGAATCTCCTATGCACCTTCTCCAGCACATTTCTCATCCTTCCTAGTGTGGTGACCAGAACTGCACACAACGTTGCAGGTGTGGCCCAACCAATGTTTTATAAAATTGTAACATGATCTGCCCGCTCTCATACCTCATTTATGTTCAGTGATTTTACAAATGCAAAATTCCACAATAAATGAATGACTGTGAACATTTTTAAAATTTTCTTTGACTAGAATAGTTCATTAAAAAATATCTTATTTCTTGATGCAGAGAACGAACAAAATAGTGAATGCAACATACATTACAAGCCCATACATTTTGGGACTTCAGCACTGTGTAGCATCTCTTGGGAAGCTTTGGTGATTTAATAGAAACATGGTAGGACCTCATTTATGTTAAGAAGGGGAGATGAGCCCCAGGACAGAACAGTCATGATCACTTTGAATGGTGAGGTGGGTGGCAGACTATTTTTCCAATTTTCATGCGAGTCATCCACACATTTTATGTCTCCACAAATGTTGCCCAAATGTCTGCTGAGTATTTCAATAAATCTCTTATATTTCTGATCCCCAGAAACAGGTGTGATCTGCAGCTCACAGCGGCAGCAGTGTTTGATTTATTTTCTGTCCCCATTCAGACAAATCAGGAGCAGAAAGAGGATCCCACAGTCCTTGAGCCTCTTCCACCATCCAGCAAGTCCATGTCTGATCTGACCTCCCTCTGCCTACACCTCTTTCAGACAGGTCAGTTATGCTTAACAAGTATTCATCTCCCTCTCTCACATGACACCAACAGAATTTGTGTTACATAGATTCTTTGGGTCTCCACCCCATCATGGACATTGTTCTCTCTGCCGCCCCATGCAAATGCATGATCAGGAGTGGTTACAGAATGGGGTGTTGTAAAGTATTGTTAATTATGTTGCAGAGTCTTTGCACTGTTATCTTGTGATTGGTCAAAGTATGGAGCCTTGCTCATATTATTTATGTTACCTGGGGAAATGTTTCTTTATTTTGGTGAACTGTCTTCCATCTGTGGAAACAATGCAATGGGGCATTTTTTGATTGGGTTAGGGAGCTGTCAATAAATGTAACATATGATCTTTATTTGTGATTGGTTTGTAGGGGTTGCCCCGCCCCCCCCACGTATTTCGCGCCACGGGTCCGATAAATATAAAAGAAGGGACACCACATGGATCAAGGTCAATCTTCTGGAGGTGCACTTGGGACTGTGTTGACCGTCTGGAGGTGTCTATTCGCGTGAGGCTGAAGGGCTTGGACGAGAAGAGCAAGGATTGGACCCGCGGTGTTGGTTAGGTATTGTATAGGTTGTTAGCTTGTGAGTGAGAATAAAGAGTTTAGTTGATCCAGTGCTTGATTACGTGTTTTACTGAACTAGACTAACGGGGTAAGCTTTAGGAGTATAATTACAAGTGCACTGAGCGGGGAAACGCCACATTGAAGCTCATACATTTTTGGTGTTGTGAAGCTCTCTTTCATTTAGCTACCCTGCAGTCATTTGTAGTTAAACAGTCTGTCATCCTGTAAGATATTTTTCCAGTTCAGGTCCTTCTTATATAATGTTTTTAAAATCATTAATTCAACTAAATAACAGACAAATTAAAATAACAAGATTGAGCAGTAGAAATAACAAGATTGAGCCTGTCCCACTTAGGCGACTTTTTAGGCGAGTGCAGGAGACTCTGCACTCGCCTCATGATCGCCACATGTTCGCTGGTGGTCTCTTTCATGGTCGTGAGGAGTTCCCGCATTCTGGGAACTAGTCGCGGCCTCAGTATGGTCGCCGCCAATTTTTCAACATGTTGAAAAACTTTCTGAGACCAAAAATTGGTCGCCATGGAGAAAATCGATAATCCTGTAGTCGTAGGCACAGTTGGAGTGGGGTCGCCATGTAGTTATGGGTAGTCGAGATAGTCATAGGTAGTTTTAGTTAATCGCCTTTGCTGACCGGGCATTTTCTTTGGCTCATTGGGGGAAAAAACGTAAGCATGTATTTTCAGAACCAAGGATAACGACCGATAATATTAAATGCCCGCCAAACTTCACAGCTGTGCATCTCTGGCTCATTAAAAGTTGTCTGTATTCTTAAAAGTGTCTCCACTCCTTCTCCCCTCCCCCCTCTTTTAAAGGACTTACGGTACACTGTGCTAGCTGTCTTAACCTTGCTGTTCATCGCGGTGTGTGTCTGTATCACCTTGGCTTTGCACCGTGTGAATTTCAGACTGCGCTCCCCCGCTTTCCCTGGCCCCACCTTTGTGTGTTCCACTCTGACAGTCGCCGTTCTAGTTCCCGGTTTTTCAGGCGAGTGCCGTGAACTTGACAGTCGCCGCAGTCCGCTGAAAAATCGCCTGTAGGACAGGCCCTTTAGGGGCAGCCGTATCCATTTCTCCCTTTACTATCCAGGAGAACTGGGCAACAACAATTCATAATCAGTCCTTTAATAATCCTTTTGGTGGATAAATCAGCTTGATATTAGAATCAGAAATTTCCGATTTCAAAGATACTAAATACCAAAATAATGGTGTGTTAATTTAAGGGTACACAAAAGGCTGGAGAAACTCAGCGGGTGCAGCAGCATCTAAGGAGCGAAGGAGATAGGCGACGTTTCGGGTCGAGACCCTTCTTCAGACTGGTCCGGGATCAGGGAAACGAGAGATATAGACGGTGATGCGGAGAGATAAAGAACAATGAATGAAAGATATGCAAAAAAGTATCAATGATAAAGGGAACAAGCCATTGTAAGCTGTTTGTGGTGTGAAAATGAGAAGCTAGTGCGACTAGGGTGGGGGAGGGAGATAGAGATAGAGTGAATGCCAGGGCCCGAGGGCTGAGGGAGAGGTGGGAAGGGGAGGAGACAGCAAGGGTTAACAGAATTGAGAAAATTCAATGTTCAAGCCCAGAGGATGCAGACTCCCCAAGCGGAATATGAGGTGCTGTTCCTCCAACTTGCGGTGTTGGAGGAACAGTCAATTTAATTTAAGTCAGGTTAACATGTTATGTATTGGATATAAAATATACATATGCACAAATATATTAATTCTGCGGTACACAAAAAGCTTGAGAAACTCAGCGGGTGCAGCAGCATCTAAGGAGCGAAGGAGATAGGCGACGTTTCGGGTCGAGACCCTTCTTCAGACTGGTGTGTTAATTTAAGGGTACACAAATTAGCAGTCTGAAGAAGGGTCTCGACCCGAAACGTCGCCTATCTCCTTCGCTCCTTAGATGCTGCTGCACCCGCTGAGTTTCTCCAGCTTTTTGTGTACCCTCGATTCTCCAGCATCTGCAGTTCCTTCTTTAAAACTATATTAATTCTGCAATGGCTCAGCAATGTTAAGCATTGAAATGTTCAAGGAATTATCTAATTAACCATCCACAAGATAATAAAATAAATTAGTCAAGTGACTTGGCAAATGTTGCAGCTTGAGTAGAATTGTGCTATGAATAGTAATAAGGTCAATACTTGAAACATATGGCTTTTCATTAGTGAGTGAATCTGATTATACTGCACAGATTCACCAAAATAAAAATGTGGTGCCATAATGGTCTCACATTATGACATAACTGAATACATTCATGTATAGACATGGAATTTTCCATCTTTGCAAACTTTTCTCTCTGTGCAAAGCATATACTTTCAATCCACTGGAAGGATTTACATGATTAAATCAATGAAATTAAGAAAGGTTAACAGCCAATGTTAATAGTTACCTTGTCCTCAAAAACACGAGGATGGCAGTTTTCTCTGACAATACATATCCAATTTAAAACCATCAAAGTACATCCATCATTAATGATTTGCAAAGCAATGCAGGGAGGAAAAGATACCCCATGAATTGTGAATTTCAAGCAAGCTGATGAGTGAATTCCCCCCCCCCACATTTTTCTCTGCTAAATTTGGTACCTTGGCGTAAAACTCCCCATGACTTCCACAAATGGCTGGATTCACACACTGCCCATTAGACGTACCACAGAAAATGAGGGCTGGACTTATTCAATTACGACATTTACATCCTTCAATGCCCATACTCTCTTGGCCAGATAGGGAACAGCTGGATCTCGAGAGACTCATTCCTGCATGTGGTTAATCGCTGCTGTTCAAGATTTTTCTTTATATTGAAATTTAATGTTTAAAATTGCTTTTCTTACAATTACATTGTATATTTATTCTTTCTTCTCCTCAATCCAATCTTCCACTTTATTATTCTTTCTGTACATGATATGACTTTAATTCATTCTGATTCCCTTTTGCTTTCTCAATCCTTAGGTCTCATTCAT
This sequence comes from Okamejei kenojei, assembly GCA_035221665.1. Taxonomy (NCBI): domain Eukaryota; kingdom Metazoa; phylum Chordata; class Chondrichthyes; order Rajiformes; family Rajidae; genus Okamejei; species Okamejei kenojei. The sequence goes on from CM069142.1 coordinate 38,194,016, forward strand.
CTAGCCGATACATTTTTTGCCCTGTTAGCCAGGGAGGTCTCAGATGTCCTGTGTCCTCACATCTCCAGCAACTCTCGGTACAATTTCATTTCATGCTGATGGACCTGGAGGTAAAAAGTCTAACTCCTGCAGATATATCTGAGAGAGACCTCAATTGGAAAAACATTGTCAATTATAGAGAATTCTTCACATCACTCTCTTCACATTCAGAAAACCCATCAGTTAACAGGTGAGTTTCTTGAACAATATATTAAGACATGAATAGGTATTCCTTCATTTTATCATCACTGGAATTAATTTGCATGGCCCCAAGTTTAACAAAATAACTCAAACCCATTCAGTTGACAATGGTTTAACTGAGATTCTTGCCTTCGAGACATAAGAGACTGCAGATGCTAGAACCTAGAGCAAAAAGAAAACTGCCGCATGAATTCAGCAGGTGAAGTAGCATCTGTGGAGGGGTAAGGAACTGTTGACATTTCAGGATATGACCCTGCATTAGGAGTTGCCTTAACTGCTATGCTCCTAATTAGCAAAACATGCTGCACTTATAAGGAACATCTAATGTTTAAGAAAGAACTGCAGATGCTGGAAAAATCGAAGGTAGACACAAATGCTGGAGAAACTCAGCGGGTGAGGCAGCATCTATGGAGCGAAGGAATAAGTGATGTTTCGGGTCGTGACCCTTCTTCAGACTGGTGTGGAGGTGGGCGGTGGCGGGAAGAAGAAAGGATGAGGCGGAGACAGTGGGCTGTGGGAGAGCTGGGAAGGAGCTGGGAAGGAGAGGGGAAGGAGGGAGAAAGCAACGACTACCTGAAATTGGAGAAGTCAATGTTCATACCACTGGGATGGAAACTACCTAAGCGAAATATGAGGTGCTGCTCCTCCAATTTGTGGTGGGACTCACTCTGGCCATGGAGGAGGCAATCTAATGGGTAAATTCACATAATTACCGAATTGCTGCTCACCAGAGCACAATTTGTGCATAATTTGGCTGCAGCATTACAACTATGAATATACTTCAAAAATATTTAATTGGTCGGGAAGTGCTTTAGATTGAAGTGAAAGGTGCCACATAAAATCAAGTCTTTTTTATTGTCCCGTACCTTTTCATCCCCTTCAGGGCAATCATTTACCAAATGCGATGTCCAGCATTGAGAGTATCTGCTTCACCCTTAGCATCAGAAATAAATCGCCTGACTCAATGAATTGGTGAAATGTTTTACTCAGTGTTAAAATGGCATTTAAAAATAATTATTCTCACAGAAATTCTAATGAAATTCACCTCATAATGAGGACTGTTTTCTGGACATAAATATAGTGACCATCAGGATTCAACTGAATTAACTCATCTGTTATAAATAAACTATCCAGCTACATTTGTATGTAGGAAATGTGAGCCAGAAATGCTCTTGCCTCAAGGGATTGGAAGTTAATAAGGAAATGTGCTTGCATTTCTGATTAGAACAAAATCTGCATTTATAACTAGATATATTCCAAACATGTGGTAGTCTGAGGGCACAAAGTCATCCATCTGCTGCTGTCAAAGGGTAATGCTGCCAGTTCCTGTGTGAAGTAGCAATTTCTGATATTGCAAAAATAGCAAATTTCCGCTTTAAATCTTTAGCCAAATCATGACAAATAAAACTTGGTTATGTTTTTTATGAACCACATAAAGATCAATGGGAAAATGCTTAAAAGATTGTGCACACATTAGCCATACTATGTCAGTACCTCTGTTGGAGATCATCATCAGCGAGATTCAGTTCCTTTTTCAGATCCTGGTACCTGTCTGCTCTGAGTAACCGAGTGCCATCATAAAGTGTCAGCTCCCTGTCGTGAATAAGCCTATTAAAGAAAATCAAAGCCAATTCTTTAGCACCTGTGACAGAAACCACTTAAACTGTGTACTTCATATTGCAGTCCACTGCAACCATATAGCAGAATTTTACTTTCATTAGCCATAAGTTCAAAAAATCAGAGAGGGCAAATTTAAGGTAATTAGGACATGGACAGAGGAAATGATGAGGTTTTTTTATGTAGCAATTTTTTTCCTGGAATGTGTATAACAGGATAGTGGAAGCTAATTCAATGGTAGCTTTCAAAAGAGAATTGGTTTGAAAGTCTGACAGATTGGACAGATCATTCAAATATCCCCCACAGGTACATTGAGCTGAATGCATGGCCTCCTCTACTGCTCTGCTGCTTAATACAACAACAAAATATGAAAAGATAGATGCACATTGGGCACATGTACTTGTTCCATATTCCATCTATTCTCCATTTATTCAATTGAATGCTGGTAAACTTGACAAAGTAGCTGTGAACATACTATTTAAATAACATACGGGCCCCTTATCGCTAATTATGTGCCAAAGAAGACATGACTTAGAAAGGAAAACACCATTTATAGTTTGTTGTGGTCTCTGCATAAAGACCCTTAAACTAATTAGTTATTGATTTATAATTTGAGTATAGTTGCACTCCCAGTTAATTCCAACAATACAAACTAGTAACTATCACCAAGGACAAGTGTAGTAGTTGGATTGGCACCATCACCCACAGGTCCCCAAGTCACACTCCTTTGTTAATTAAAATTATGTTTTCCTTCATCCATGTAGGCATACCCAGAAACACCCGGCCCAACAACGCTCACTTGAAGTAGTGCAACTTCTCGACAGCAATTAGGAATGGACAATAAATGCTAGTTTTGCTGGCATTTTTGCTTTTTGCTTTTACTATAAAATTAATTAATTCTTTTTAAAACTTAAGGCAGTGTAATCTAAATGCACTCATTTTATTATATATTACATGGTATTTACAACAGAGAAATTGATCTATCCAGTTTTACACCAAATCCATCGCCATGGTAGCAAGTTCTATGTTCTCATTGCTCTTTGCATCAAGAAGTGCTTATCTCCATAACCTAATTGAAGTTATCAGTGACCAACATATATTTATAGTCCCTCCATGAAGACTTTATGATCTCTACATCTATGAGGCAAAGACTTTAATTCTTTTATTGGTTTGTCTTGTCTTTTCCAGAGGAAAGTACCTCGGATTATTCTGATCATTATGATCAGTTTTACTTCATCCTTGGAAATAAATAATTTAATCACAGCTATAGTAGCCAGCAGCTCATAATTATGAAAACAAACTCAATATTCTGTCTTCACCCCCGCAGGAGATGAACCTTGCAGAGAAGTAATCCCTTCAATTAAATCTGCTCATCTGCACAAACCCACATTTTGCAGATGCACAGTGAGTCCAGTGTGAATGTATAATTATTCAATTGGAAATCAATAATCATAGTATAAAGCGTCAGGTCCCAGTTGACACAATCAATATACTGCTCAACCACTCTCACCAGACAGACTGCTCAAGATATTGTTTTCATTAAATGCCCATGTTGCTGTCAAGGCCATCTTCAGCTCCCCACCACAAATTGTCTTTGAGTTGATCCACCTTCTAGAACAACTGCAGTTGGTACAGTGAGTACTTCCATGGAACTATTGGAGAGCAAGTCCCAAGATTGTGATCCAACAGTATGAACATAATTCTGACAGGATTTGAAGGGAAATTGGCGCACAGTGGAATTAATATGTGCCTGCTCTTTGACCAGCTTGTGGGTACATGAGGTGCTTGAAGGTCCAACACATTTACTGCTGGTACACCCACTCCAGTCACAGTGCATTGGTCGTAGATAAATAAAATCAATATGGATGGAACACCTGGCAAGGAAGCTAATTTGTCCTGTACATTGGCAGTCCTTTGAGTGTTGTTGCTCTTTCATGTATTCCATCACTCCTCGATGCTGCTCAAGAATCCTCGTTCCCCAATACTCCGCAGGGAACGATACTCCTCGACACTCCCGATAAACCTCACACTCCAACACTCCCCATGAACCTCACTCCCTGACCTTCCACACAGAAACCATATGGATCCAGACCTGAACGCAGCCTTCATCTCTACATGGATGCGTCTTAGAATCTCCGCTTGACATTCATCAGCATCATTATAGACAAATCTACCACCATCTACATCTAATCTTTACATTCGGAGAATTAAGTCAACCAGCCTGAAGAATCATTTGTTTGCAAGAGCAACTCAGAGGTGATTACTGAGCTCATGATTCCCCACATTATTTACTCCATCCAATGGCAACAGTTAAGAGTATATTTGGAAACACTATCCATCTGCCTGGATGAAAGCAGGTGATTGAATACCACCAAAAATAGATAGCATTCTGGTTAGAGCTACTTACTTGGTAGATTACTCTGACCACACCTCCCAAATGTGTGACTTCCCGAAGCAGATGAATTAAGTCAAGTCAAGTCAACTTTATTTGTCACATACACATGTAGTGAAATGAAAGTGGCAATGCCTGTGGATTGTGCAAAAACTACAGAACATAATAGAACAGAATTAAGCTAAATGTGCTTCTTTAGAAACATAGAAATTAGGTGCAGGAGCAGGCCATTCGGCCCTTCGAGCCTGCACCGCCATTCAATATGATCATGGCTGATCATCCAACTCAGTATCCTGTACCTGCCTTCTCTCCATACCCCCGATCCCTTCAGCCACAAGGGCCACATCCAACTCCCTCTTAAATATGGTCAAATCTTTGACCAAGCTTTGGTTACTAACTGCTAATATCTCATCCAGTGAATCTGCTTATACTTCATTAAATGCATCACATCAAGTCAAGTTGCTGACACTGCTTGCAGGAAAGAGTGAAGGATATATTCCCAGCCCCTTTATAAATTTGCAGATGACACCACCATAGTCGGCAGGATCGTGAATAATGACCAGATAGAGCGCCTAGTAACATAGTCATGACAACAACCGTTCCTCAATGGCAGCAAAACGAAGGAGTTAATCATTGAGTTCACGCAATCAAGTGGAAGTGGAGATGATCAAGAGCTTCAAGTTCCTAAGCATTAATATCACAATTTGTCCTGGACCACCCATATTGATACTAAGGCTAAGAAAACATACCAATGCCTCACTTCCTCAGAAGACGAAGGAATTTTGGTATGTCTCCAATGACTCTTACTAACTTCTACAGATGCTTCATCGAAAACACCCTATTGCGATGCGTCAGAACATGGTTTGGCAAGTGCTCTGCTCAAGACTACAAGAAATTGCAGAGTTGTGGATGCAGCCCAATCCATCACGTAAACTTGCGTAACCCCAATCAACTCCATCTTGACATCAAGCTGCGTTGGGAAAGCCAACATAATGAAGGACCATTTACATCCCAGTCATTCCCTCTTCTCCACTATCCCGACAGGTAAAAGATACAAAAACTTGAAAGCACATACCATAGATTCAAGAGCAGCTTCTTCCCCGTTGTTATCAGAGTATTGAACGTACCTTTTATAAGCTGAGTGTGTAGTCAAAATTTCCCAATTTGCTGATTTATTCTTTTTAATCAGCACTTTCTCTGCAGCTGTAACACTACATTCTTCACTCTATTTTTCTCTTTACACTACCTGTTGTCCTTGTATATGGTTTGATTGTTTTCATGCGTGGTATGATTAGACTGGATAGCAAGCAAAATGTTCACAGCATCTTGGTACATGTGACAATAATCAACCAATGCTAATGTTGATAAGATTAGCTCGAATAAAGTGTGGGTATGGTTGTGTGAGTGCAAAGACAAATAAGATTTCGAATCTTATAAGATTAATGTTATCAAAGTAGCATTAGCAAATTTGCAGATGACACAAAGCTGGGTGGCAGTGTGAACTGTGAGGAGGATGCTATGAGAATGCAGGGTGACTTGGACAGGTTGGGGGAGTGGGAAGATGCATGGCATATGAAGTTTAATGCGGATAAATGTGAGGTTATCCACTTTGGTAGCAAAAACAGGAAGGCAGATTACTATCTAAATGGCGTCTAGTTGGGAAAAGGCGAAGTACAACAGGATCTGGGGATTCTTGTCCATCAGTCTATGAAAGTAAGCATGCAGGTACAGCAGGCAGTGAAGAAAGCGAATAGCATGTTGGCCTTTATAACAAGAGGAATCGAATATAGGAGCAAAGAGGTCCTTCTGCTGTTGTACTGAGCCCTAGTGAGACCACACCTGGAGTATTGTGTGCAGTTTTGGTCTCCTAATTTGAGGAAGGACATTCTTGCTAATGAGGGAGTGCAGCGTAGGTTTACAAGGTTAATTCCCGGGATGGCGGGACTGTCATCTGCTGAGAGAATGGAGCAGCTGGGCTTGTACACTCTGGAGTTTAGAAGGATAAGAGGGGATCTTATTGAAACATATAAGATTGATAAGGGCTTGGACACACTAGAGGCAGGAAACATGTTCCCGATGTTGGGGAAGTCCAGAACCAGGGGCCGCAGTTTAAGAATAAGGAGTAAGCCATTTAGAGACGAGGAAACACTTTTTCTCACAGAGGGTGGTGAGTCTGTGGAATTCTCTAACTCAGAAGGTGGTGGAGGCCGGTTCTCTGGATACTTTCAAGAGAGAGCTAGATAGGGCTCTTAAAGGTAGCGGAGTCAGGGGATATGGGGAGAAGGCAGGAACGGGGTAGTGATCATGATCACATTGAATAGCAGTGCTGGCTCGAAGGGCCTAATGGTCTACTCCTGCACCTATTGTCTATTGTCTATTGAGTCAAGCAGTGATTCTACGAAATTTCACTTAGTATCTGAGAAAATCAATTCATATATTTAAAAAAAATTAAAAACACTTCTTTAATGGCAAAGACACGGTGGTACAATGGCCTAGCGGTAGAGCTAATGCCTTACAGCACCAGAGACCCATGTACGATCCTGACTACGGGTGCTTGTCTGTACGGAGTTTGTACGTTCTCCCCGTGAACTGCGTGGGAGTTCTCCGAGATCTTCGGTTTCCTCACACACTGTAAAGATGTACAGGTTTGTAGCTTCATTAGCTTCATTGTTAAATAGTCTAAACTAAAAAATTGAGCATTCACCATGAGCAAAGGTAGGGAACATGATTAGAATGATTAGTAGTCCATAGAAGATCTGGCAAAGATACAGACATGAAGAGCCAACTGTATCTTATTTTTGCACTGTCAATTATTAAAATGAATGCATTAAAAGAATCACCATAATATGAGTGCTCTCAAAAAAGGAACGGAATCCCACCAGCTGGGTGTTATACAATTTTCAGAAGTGTCGTTGCTATTGTTGAGGAAGCAACTATTTGAATCATATATAGAGAGGGAAAAGCAAACATTGATTTAGTTATTTTACCTCTGAAGAATCGCTAGTGTTCCAGGATTGACACGATGAATGCCATCAAGGACAACTAGTTTTCCATCCAATGCCGCAGTGACCAGAGGTGCAGGTCGCCAGGCAGTGTCACCATTTGGAAGAGTGTACCTCTGTTGAAGTAAATCTCTGGCCGTCATATCCTGTGACACAACATGAAAAAATAGTCAAGTCAGAGATGTGTGATCTGCTCTGTGATCCTGGCCCCGTCAATATACTCTTGATCTCTGTAAACCATTGGCTCAATTGTTTCAAATAATGTGCAGGTTTTAGCAATGTTACGCCATTTGTATATACAGTGCAATCAGAAAGTATTCAGACACTTTCAATGTTTCCACATTTTGTTACGTTACCGTTTTATTTTTAAATGGATTAAATTCACTTTTTTATCATCAATCTACACACAATACCCAGAATGAAGAAGCGAAAATCGGTGTTTAGAAATTTTTACAAAGTAATTAAAAAGAAATAACTGAAATATCACATTTACATAAGTATTCAGACCCCCGACACTCAAAATTGGGCTTGGGTTCATCCTGTTTCCATTGATTATCCTTGAGATGTTTCTACAACTTGATTGGAGTCCACCAGTGGTAAATTAAATTGATTGGGCATGATTTGGAAAGGCACACACCTGTCTATATAGGGTCTCACAGTTGACAATGCATGTCAGAGCAAAAACCAAGCCATGAAGACGAAGGAATTGTCCGTAGGCCTCCGACACAGATCTGGGGAAAGGTATAAAACAATTTCTGCAGCATTGCAGGTCCCGAAGAGCACAGTGGCCTCGCCGTTCTTAAATGGAAGAACATTGGAACCACCAGGACTCTTCATAGAGCAATATGGGGAGAAGTGGTGGCACTCACCAATCAGATGGAAGGCTCCTCAGAAGGCACATGACAGCCTTGGAACTCTCACAGACCAAGATTGAACTTTTTGGCCTGAATACCAAGCGTCACATCTGGAGGAAACCAGGCACCGCTCATCACCTGGCCTATACCATACCTACAGTGAAGCATGGCGGTGGCAGCATCATGCTGTGGGGATGTTTTTCAGCGGCACGAATTGGGAGAGTGGTCAGGATCAAGGGAAAGATGAACGGAGCCAAGTACAGAGAGATCCTTGATGAAATCCTGCTCCAGAGCATTCTGGACCGCAGACTGGGGCAGAGGTTCACCTTTCAACAGGACAACGACCCTAAGCACACAGCCAAGACAACGCAGGAGTGGCTTCGTGACAAGTCTGTGAATGTCCTAGTGGCCCAGCAGAGTCTGGACTTGAACCCAATCGAAAAACTCTGGAGGGACCTGAAAATAGCTGTGGCTCAACACCCCATCCAACCTGACAGAGCTTGAGAGGATCTGCAGAGAAGAATGAGAGAAATTACCCAAATACATGTGTGCCAAGCTTGAGGCTGTACTCACTGCCAAAGGTGCCCCAACAAAGTACTGAATAAAGGGTCTGAATTCTTATGTAAATGTGATATTTCAGTTATTTATTTTTAATTATTTTGCAAACATTTCTAAACACCTGTTTTCACTTTTTCCATTGATCTCTCGTTTTCACACCTCACCCTTCCATATCACTATGTCTCGTTCTCTCCTGCCTCTAAAGGAAGGCCTCGACCCGAAACGTCAACCATTCCTTCCATCCAGAGATGCTGCCTGTCCCCCTAAGTTACTCCAGCATTTTGTGTATAGCTTCGGTGTTAACCAGCATCTGCAGTTCCTTCCTACACATTTGTTTTGGAGAATTTGTCATGTTTATATGTTCATTTTGGTAGCTCTGAGGAAGCAGCCCTACTCTTGGTAATAATATAAACGGAGCATTCAAGTTTGAGCTTGAACTTTATGAAGCATTTCAAATAATGTTAAAACAAATTAATAACTATGATATTTCCAGTTGATACTTATGAAAGCCAATCCTAAAGGGAGTCTCTTAAGCAAGAGGGAGCTAGAAATATCAAGGATGCCTGCCACCCTGGTCACTCCATTTTTTCTCTTCTGTTTGTATTCTGTTTAGCCTATGACGTTTATGAGCACAAGAAATCTCTTTCCAAGCTGGTATATGACAGTAAACTAATCAGATCTAAATCTGATCTTAATTTTTAACTGTATCATAGAGATTAAAGTTATTTTTGAAATAATAGTTGGAAGAATCATTGACTCACACAACAGAGAATCAGATCCCTTAAGCTCATTGCATCTACACTGACCATCAATTAGCTGTTTACATCAACCACTCAAATTCCATTTTTCTCTCACAATCTCACCAACTTGCTCCAGAGTCTGCCAGTCACCTTCATACCAGGGACCATTTGCAGTAGCCAGTTAACCAACCAACCCAAGGAAACCAATCCGAGAAAATATACATGGGCACAGGGAGAATATGAGATCTCCACATCGATGACCACACTTCAATCCAGGTCATTGGAGATGTGAGGCAGCAACTCTGATAGCTGCATAACAGTATTTAAAAACATAATTTGTATTTATTTATTAATTAATGTATTTATTATCAGGGAAATTTTGTGAGCAAGTTACATACAGAAAAGTGCTGGAGTAACAGCTGATCAGACAACGTCTCTGGAGAACATGGATAGGTGTCTTTTTGGGTCAGGACCCTCCTTCAAACTGATTCAAGTAGTAATGCGATCAAAAACATAAAAGTGTATTATCTCTCAATGAGTCAACATTTAGGTGAAACAAAATAATCATCCTTAAATAGAACAATGTTATGTAATTACTGTGATATTTAAGTCTATGAACTAAATGTCAGTATTGAGCTGTTCCTAAGTGGTAGGATTTTAAGTCTATAACTGGGATGGAAGAAGGGTCTCGACCCGAAACATCACACATTCCTTCTCTCCAGAGATGCTGCCTGTCCCGCTGAGTTACTTCAGCATTTTGTGTCTACCTATGAAAAAATATATCATTTGAGATTGTTGCCAAGGAAACAAACAACCTTCAGTGCAAATATAGAGTCAATGGCACATTTTATGTCATAGCAATTTCAAAATGAATTCTGTACCAACATCAGTGACGGGTCTAAAAACAGGATACTTAAAATAGCTTAAAATAGCAGAACAAAAGAAAATAACTGAAATTCCCTGTTCTTTTAAACTATTGTTACTGTGTTGAAAGCTCTTTCCTTTGGCTGCTGTTAATTTGTCCTAATTTGAATTGTTAACTTGTTTATTCACAAACCTTATAAAACACTTGTAAAACACGTGTGCCTTCATGTTTTGAGAAGCAGAGTTTTTTTGGGTCATAATTCCTTTTCTTAACTTGAATTTAATTTGTCAGATGCTCCTTCCCTTTAATCTTCCCAAAATCAAAGCCTCAGCGATTAAGCTTTAATGGTCTATGACATTCACTGTTTGTGGCTTTACGACAGAATTAATCCAACTGTAAATATATCCGCAACTGATAGAAATTAAAATGTTTGTGCTTAACATCATAAATGGTGATCCTTGACATTTTCACCTTTATTCCTTCAAACTTATTACGACAGCTATTTACAATTATAACATATTGCGGTGCATTTAAATATTGTATTTTCCATTAGCCTTGAAGTAGCTGTTGACTTGAAGGATGACTAAAAACTTAACATTTAATTTCCCATAGTATGATTGCTCTGGGTGTCACAGTTCCATTCTATCTTATATACACACTCATTTATATTTAGCTCTCACCCCCATCTCCTCCCTTCAGTCGACAACTGCTGCTTGAATATAAATGTTTCTTAGAGAGTTTCATCGACACCTGGTGACCTTTCAAATGACACTTCATGTGCCGAGGCCAGAATCATTCAACGAGAGGTGCCAACACAGCTGAGGTATCAAAATTTTCCGCAAACATTTTTAAACTGGGAATGGTTCATTGAAGTGAGAATGCCCTGTGATTTTCACCACGCATGACAACCTTAAAGCCTTATACCACTAACTCAGCAGGGTTTAGGTACCGAACTCAGACCTCCCAACTATCCCGCTTTTGGCGGGATATTCCCGCTTTTTAGGTTCCCTTCCCGCCATCCCGATTTGTACCCTAATTATCCCGCTAAATTGTTCCTCCCGTGGTGAACGCCGGCGCCATGTGTCCCCGGTTTGCCGGCCCGCGCGATCAGCGGCACTTTGCCGGGCCCTAGTGGCCGCGCGTGCGCAGTGGGGGAGGGTTGCCGGGCCCCAGTGGGCCGTGCGCAGTGGGGGAGGGTTGCCGGGAGTGGCCGCGCGTGCGCAGTGGGTGAGGGTTGCCGGGCCCCAGTGGACGCGCGTGCACAGTGGGGGAGGGTTGCCGGGCCCCAGTGGCCGCGCGTGCGCAGTGGGGGAGGGTTGCCGGGCCTGGCGCCATTTCGAGCCACGCCACGCCCGGCCCAGAGCCCGGGCGGCGCCGGCCCGCGCGATCAGCGGCACTTTCTTGCCGGCAGCCGGCCGCTCGCGGCAGCCCCATCACCGGGCCTCCCCCCCCACCCCACCCCCACCCAGTGCGCAGGCGCAGACCCGCCGGCAACCTGGCCAAGTGCGCATGTGCCGCACCCGCCCGCCGGCAGCCCGCTGATCTGCACCAGTGCGCAGGCGCATAGCCGCCGGCAACAACCCCAAGTGAGAGAAATGAAGGTGAGTCTAGTGCCAAGTTTAACAAAGAATTATAAATGTTTCAGCATACATGTACCTTTTTCACATTTTGGCATTTAAAATACTTCTTCACAATTTAGAATTTGTGACATGGGACCCCGAATAGGGCGCCGCGACATATTATGAATTTTCATTTAAAAATATGAATTTTGAGGGGAAATATTATGAATTTTGACAATCAAATGTTGGGAGGTCTGCGAACTGGACATCTTGTGGTCAGTATAGCTTTGTTGTATGTCGCTTTATCATTGCATTATTTCAATGGGGCTTGAGCAAATTTGCAGTGTTTCCTTCATTGCAACAGTGAATTTGCTTTTAGAGTTTTCGGAATCATCGTGGGCAGCTTAATGTTTTGGGCTGTCTTGCAGCTGTGACACGTACTGTATCAACTTAACTAAGTAATGTTGATGTTCAAAAGAACCCAGCTGCCCTCCTTGGGTCATAGCCCTTGTACATCCAATGCAGCAAGTAGTTAGGAATAGGTGAGTTACCGCATGAGGAGAAATTAGTAGACTAGGCCTGTATTCTCTGGAGTTTAAAAGGAGAGTTTAATCTCACAGAAACATAAAATTCTTACAAGCTCAACCCAGGGTGAATGTCAAGCACTAGGGGACATCAGCTCAGAATAATGGGCAGCCCATTTAGAACTGAGATGAAGAGAAATGTCTTCATGCAGAGGGTGTTAAATCTTTGGAATTCTCTATCCCAGAGACCTGTGGAGGTACGTTCAAAACAGAGATTGATAGATTTGTGGAGCTTAGGAGATCAAAGTACATGGACAATACTGTTGAGGTAGATCAGCCACGATCTTTCTGAATGACAGAGCAGGTTAAAAGTCTGAATGGCCTAACCTTGCATCCAGTCTAATTCAGTACCGAGATCCACAAGATCACTGGAGCTACTTTCAGCACAGTTCGGTCCTGACCTTGGGTGCTGGCCATGTTGTGTTTGCACATTCTACCATTGGCCGCATGAGTTTTTTCCAGGGACTCCAGTTGCCTCCCACATAGCAAAAGCCCATGGGTTGATAGGTTAGTTGGCCTCTGTAAATGACTCCTAGCCTTTGTGTGAGTGATAGAATCTGGGGACAATTGGTGCGCAAAGGGTTAGCATGGAATTCGTGTAAAAAGATGATGCTTTACATTGTGCTCAAGGACCTGTTACTGTACTGATGGTCTCTGACAGGTAATAGTTTTGTTTAAAATTAGAACTCTCGTCTCTGAATCAGAAGTCTCATGGGTGCAAATCCCAGGTCCAAATCCCAGAACCAGATGCTCTAGTTCGCTACTGAGAATCCCATGATCACTGCAGCAATTTTAGGCTAATATGATTCGCTCCACATGATATCAGGAAATGGCAGATGGGACTGATTTCAACAAGGCTCTGAGACCAGACAAGATGTCAACTAAAGATCTGTGCCCCTAACCTAATTATACCTCTAACTATGCTGTTACAGTACTATGTAGACATTTTTACTAAGCAAAATAATTACTCAAGAGCACAAAAAAATCCAATCTTATAATTGCAACCCAATCAACATCAATCATCGACAAAGTGAGGGAAGGCGTTATTGACACTGCCAACAAGCACAACTAATTCATCAGTCCACTACTTATAGACAATAGGTGCAGGAGTAGGCCATTCAGCCCTTCGAGCCAGCACCGCCCTTCAATGTGATCATGGCTGATCATCCCCCATCAGTACCCCATTCCTGGCTTCTCCCAATATCCTCTGACTCCGCTACCTTTAAGAGCCCTATCTAGCTCTCGCTTGAAAGTATCCAGAGAACCAGCCTCCACCGCCCTTTGAGGCAGAGAATTCCACAGACTCTCTGTGAGAAAAAGTGTTTCCTCGTCTCTGTTCTAAATGGCTTACCCCTTATTCTTAAACTGTGCCCCATGGTTCTGGACTCCCCCAACATCGGGAACATGTTTCCTGCCTCTAGCATATCCAAGCCCTTAATAATCTTATATGTTCCAATAAGATCCCCTCTCATCCTTCTAAACTCCAGAGTATACAAGCCCAGCCGCTCCACTCTCTCAGCATATGACAGCCCCGCCATCCCGGGAATAAGCATTGTAAACCTACGCTGCACTCCCTCAATAGCAAGAATGTCCTTCCTCAAATTAGGGGACCAAAACTGCAAATACTCCACGTGTGGTCTCACTAGGGCCCTATACAACTGCAGAAGGACCTCTTTGCTCCTATACACCTCCTCTTATTATAAAGGCCGACATGCCATTCACTTTCTTCACTGCCTGCTTTACCTGAATGCTTACTTTCATTGACTGATGAACAAAGACATCCCAGATCCCGTTGTACTTCCCCGTTTCCCAACTTGACACCATTTAGATAGTAATCTGCCTTCCTGTTTTTGCTACCAAAGTGGATAACCACACATTTATCCACATTAAACTGCATCTGCCATGCATCTGGCCACTCACCCAACCTGTCCAAGTAACCCTGCATTCTCATAGCATCCTCCTCACAGTTCACACTGCCACCCAGCTTTGTGTCATCTGCAAATTTGCTAATGTTACTTTTAATCCCTTCATCTAATGATGTATATTGTAAATAGCTGCGGTCCCAGCACCAAGCCTTGCGGTACCCCACTAGTACTGCCTGCCATTCTGAAAGGGACCCGTTAATCCCTACTCTTTGTTTCCAGTCTGCCAACCAATTTTCTATCCATGTCAGCACTCTACCCCCTTATTTCAGTTCAATTTAAGTTTCCCAGGACCGCATGGCTGCAGACCTCATAAAGGAATCCTGGCTAAATTAAGGTATCAAGAGGAAAGCTCAACTGATCCAGCCACGTAAATATTGTGACTGCAAGAACAGATAAGAGCCTTGGTGTGTGATTCAGGTCCTGACACACCAACTCACTCCCTTCACATAGTGGGTACATTCAGGAGCAAAATATAATGTACACAACTGGAAGATTGCAACTCCAAGAACATTCAACACAGTTAGCTATATATAAAGCCTGTCCTCCACTTAAAACATAATTCCATTTAATACCTGTGCAGTGTAACAACAGAGTGTAGTATCTTCAAATGCTACATGGTAAATTACCGAGGTTACTTCGACAGCTAAAGCTTCTGACATCTACTACACAGCCAGAAAGCACATTTAAACACCACCCCTTCGAGGTTCCTTCCAAATGGCACATTGTCATGATCAGGAAACTGTTGCATTGTCACTAGTTTGAGCTCACAATACTCTCCTAATATCATTGCGGGACTTCCATCACAGAGACTGCAGGTATTCAAGGTGGCAGCTTCCCCCCCCCCCTCCCCCCACCTTCTCGAGAGCAATAAATGTTGATCTTGTCAATGATGCCTATATCTTGAAAACTGAATGTAAAAAAAACGCAGAAGATTAGCCTTTCAGAAAGTCATTAAACCTGTATCCATCTGCTCTCTCAGGTGGATTTTAAAGATCTTGTTAACCTATTTTGAACATGTGGAATCTGCCCAATATCTGGTGTAATAGTTACCTTGCATCCAATTAATCACTGAAACAAATAAATTGCTCATTATTTTCTTGCTACTTATGAGATATTGCTGCGCACAGATTGGTTACCACATTCCTTCTAATCGTACTTTAATGGTTCCAAATGAAACACATGCAACCTACAAAAAGCCTTACACAAACACAAGACTTTCTTCTTCATTAAGTGAATTTCTTAAAGCTCCAAACTCAAGTAATATGTTCAAAAGCGATTCTTCCACTGAGGATTTCTAATCTTCATACCTTTGATTGTATTTTTGTGCAACTTAGAACCATCGCCCACCCACTTCCCATCTGTTGTCCACATTCATCTAAATTGTCTCCAATGGTCTCCCTCAAATTTACTATTATCACCAAGTCTTAAAATTATGCTTTCCTCTCCCATTCTGTTTGCCTGTTATCACAACAGCATTTAGAGTCATAGTCATAGAGTGATACAATGTCAAAACAGGCCCTTTGGCCCACCTTGCCCACACCGGCCAACAATGTCCATGCTACATTAGTCCCGCTTGCCTGCGCTAGGTCCATATCCCTCCAAACATGTCCTATCCATGTACCTGTCTAATTGTTTCTTAAATTATGGGATAGTCCCAGCCTCAACTACCTCATCTGGCAGCTTGTTCCATACACCCACTACCCTTTGTGTGAAAAAGTAACCCCTCGGATTCCTATTAAATCTTTCCCCCTTAACCTTGAACCTTTGTCCTCTGGTCCTCGATTTCCCTACTCTGGGCAAAAGACTCTGTGCATCTACTCGATCTATTCCTCTCATGATTTTGTATACCCCTATAAGATCACCCCTCATCCTCTTGCACTGCATGGAATCGAGACCCAGCCTACTCAATCTCTCCCTATAGCTCACAACCTCTAGTGCTGGCTACATCCTCGTAAATCTTTTATAAACCTTTTCAATCTTGACAACATCTTTCCCATAACATGGTGCCCAGAACTGAACACAATATTCTAAATGCAGTCCCACCAACGTCGTATACAACCGCAACATGACCTCCCAACTTCTATAATCAATACTTTGACTGATAAAGGCCACAGTGGCAAAAGCCTTTTTGACCAGCTTTTCTACATGCGACTCGACCTTCAAGGATCCATGCACCTGTACTCCTAGGTCCCTCTGCTCAACAACACTACCCAGAGGACTACCATTTACTGTGTAGGTCCTGCTCTTGTTCGACATCCCAAAATGCAACACCTCAAACTTTTCTGCCTTAAATTCCATCAACCATTCTTCTGCCCACCTGGCCAATCGACCCAGAACCTTCTGCAATCTTTCACAACCATTTAGTTTAATGAAGGTGCAGGATTACCTGATAAAGAGTGATGGGTTCAATGCTATAGCCCAGCATATCAGCGAATTCCTTAGCAATCACAGTTTTGCCACAACCCTGAATAATGGAATTAATAGATGTTTTTAAATCATTCACATAGATCAACTAAAATGTGCACATGTGAGCTTTATAATGCACAACATAAGCTTCATTTATATTACCTTTCCACCAATTAAACACATATCCTTTACCATGTGCGATTGCATCATCTCTGCCAGAAGCCTATCATGACTGGATGTCCTGATGAAATTTGATGATGTTGTATGAAACTTTAGCGGTTTTGTTCCAGTGGAAATCTATAAAATTCACAAATAAGAAACAGATAATTGTTACCCTCAATAAAACTGAGCCATCAACTAAATCTTTAACTGAAAGCAGTTTGTAAAATTAATTGAAAGACAAAAATGTATTTGGAAGATAATATTTTTTTTACTTTATCTGACACAATATATCCATTTAGTAAAGCCGTCTGAGATTTCATGACAGTTTGACATTATTTGTGCTGTTTTGAGGGTTATATCACTGCACTATGTGCAGATATATCATCTAAATAATATAGTACAGATTTGATTAAGTTTTAAGAGTCTGATCATAAATATTTGCCAAGAACACTGGAGAGTTTTTGTAAAATGATGCACAAACCTTCACTGCAAATACTTCATAAAGTAACTTTTGAAAATGGACAGTGCAAAGTCAAATGACTATCAGACAAAGAAAAACTCTGAGATTGCATGTAGGATATGACTGTACAAAGCCACTGCTGGTGCTTAGGCTGTTGACTATATTTCAATTTAGTGTGTGATTTGCATGCTCACATCTGAAACCAGAGACAGAGAGCACAATAGCAACCATTCCATAACCTCATTAGATGGCCCACGAATTTCAAACTGCCAAGCACTATTTTGAAAACCTATAGAAATGTTTGAAAGCTTTCGCAGACATTGACGAGAGAAGGCCCTATAGCCATTAGGAATTCGATCAATAGGCTTGTACTATGTTAAACATCTGTTCTCACGAAAGCGGTCAGATTTTAGCTTTCATGCACCGAAAGGCTGTTGACATTGAGCAAACCCAATGGGCAGCACAGTGCACAGCGGTTGAGTTGCTGCCTTACTGCGCCAGGGACCCGGGTTCCATCCTGACTACGAGTGCTTGCCTGTACGGAGTTTGTAGGGTCTCCCCGTGACCTGCGTGGGTTTTCTCCGGAATCTCCATTCAACATTTACAATAGTTACCAATATTAAGGTAGCAAGGTGAAAAGTAAAAGTGGCAGGCAGACAAATCCAGGGCAAAATCAAAAAGGGCCACTTTTCAACATAATTTGTATAAGGAGTAAGTGCTGTAAAAATAAGCCTGAAGGCTTTGTGTCTCAATGCGATTCATTCGTAGTAAGGTGGATGAGTTGAAGGTGCAGATAGCTATTAACGACTATGATATAGTTGGGATCACGGAGACATGGCTCCAGGGTGACCAAGACTGGGAGCTGAACATCCAGGGTTATTCAATATTTAGGATGGATAGACAGAAAGGTAACGGAGGTGGGGTAGCGTTGCTAGTTAGAGAGGAGATTAACGCAATAGAAAGGAAGGACATTAGCTTGGAGGATGTGGAATCGATATGGGTAGAGCTGCGAAACACTAAGGGGCAGAAAACGCTAGTGGGAGTTGTGTACAGGCCACCTAACAGTAGTAGTGGAGTTGGGGATGGCATCAAACAGGAAATTAGAAATGCGTGCAACAAAGGTAAAACAGTTATAATGGGTGACTTCAATCTAGATATAGATTGGGTGAATCAAATTGGCAGGGGTGCTGAGGAAGAGGATTTCTTGGAATGTATGCGGGATAGTTTTCTAAACCAACATGTAGAGGAACCAACGAGAGAGCAGGCTATTACCCAGAGAGCTGGGTATTGAGTAATGAGGAAGGGTTAGTTAGCAGTCTTGTTGTGCGTGGCCCCTTGGGCAAGAGTGACCATAATATGGTTGAGTTCTTCATTAGGATGGAGAGTGACATAATTAATTCAGAAACAAGGGTTCTGAACTTAAAGAAAGGTAACTTTGAAGGTATCAGACGTGAATTGGCCAAGATAGACCGGCAATTGATTCTTAAAGGTTTGACAGTGGATTTGCAATGGGTGAGCTACACCAATTGTTCATCCCAGTTTTTGCAAAATAATAAATCAGGGAAGGTAGTGCATCCGTGGATAACAAGGGAAATCAGGGATAGTATCAAAACATAAGATGAAGCATAAAAATTAGCCAGAAAACGCAACCTACCAGAGGACTGGGAGAAATTCAGAGTCCAGCAGAGGAGGACAAAGGGCTTAATTAGGAAAGGGAAATAGATTATGAAAGAAAACTGGCAGGGAACATAAAAACTGACTGCATAATATTTTATAGATATGTGAAGAGAAAAAGATTAGTTAAAACAAATGTAGGTCCCTTGCAGTCAGTAACAGGTGAATTGATCATGGGGAACAAGGACATGGCAGACCAATTGAATAACTACTTCGGTTCTGTCTTCACTAAGGAAGACATAAATAATCTGCCGGAAATAGCAGGGGACCGGGGGTCAAATAAGATGGAGGAACTGAGTGAAATCCAGGTTAGCCGGGAAGTGGTGTCGGGTAAATTAAATGGATTAAAGGCCGATAAATCCCCAGGGACAGATAGGCTGCATCCCAGAGTACTCAAGGAAGTAGCCACAGAAATAGTGGATGCATTAGTGATAACTTTTCAAAACTTTATAGATTCTGGAGTAGTTCCTGAGGATTGGAGGGTAGCTAATGTAACCCCACTTTTAAAAAAAGGAGGTAGATAGAAAACGGGGAATTACAGACCAGTTAGTCTAACATCGGTAGTGGGGAAAATGCTAGAGTCAGTTATTAAAGATGGGATAGCAGCACATTTGGAAAGTGGTGAAATCATTGGACAAAGTCAGCATGGATTTACGAAAGGTAAATCATGTCTGACGAATCTTATAGAATTTTTCGAGGATGTTACTAGTAGAGTAGATAAGGGAGAACCAGTGGATGTGTTATATCTGGACTTTCAGAAGGCTTTCGACAAGGTCCCACATAAAAGATTAGTATACAAATTTAAAGCACACGGTATTGGGGGTTCAGTATTGATGTGGATAGAGAACTGGCTGACAGACAGGAAGCAAAGGGTAGGAGTAAATGGGTCCTTTTCAGAATGGCAGGCAGTGACTAGTGGGGTACCGCAAGGCTTAGTGCTGGGACCCCAGCTATTTACAATATATATTAATGATTTGGACGAGGGAATTGAATGCAACATCTCCAAGTTTGCGGATGACACAAAGCTGGGGGGCAGTGTTAGGTGTGAGGAGGATGCTAGGAGGCTGCAAGGTAACTTGGATAGACAGGGTGAGTAGGCAAATGCATGGCAGATGCAGTATAATGTGGATAAATGTGAGGTTATCCACTTTGGAGGCAAAAACAGGAGGGTAGACTATTATCTCAATGGTGGCCGATTAGGAAAAGGGGAGATGCAACGAGAACTGGGTGTCGTGGTACACCAGTCATTGAAAGTAGGCATGCAGGTGCAGCAGGCAGTGAAGAAAGCGAATGGTATGTTAGCATTCATAGCAAAAGGATTTGAGTATAGAAGCAGGGAGGTTCTACTGCAGTTGTACAGGGTTTTGGTGAGACCACAACTGGAGTATTGCGTACAGTTTTGGTCTCCAAATCTGAGGAAATACATTCTTGCCATAGAGGGGGTACAGACTGATTCCAGCGATGTCAGGACTTTCATACGAGGAAAGACTGGATAGACTCGGCTTGTACTCGCTAGAATTTATAAGATTGAGGGGGGATCTTATAGAAACTTACAAAGTTCTTAAGGGGTTGGACAGGCTAGATGCAGGAAGATTGTTCCCGATGTTGGGGAAGTCCAGAACAAGGGGTCACAGTTTAAGGATAAGGGGGAAGTCTTTTAGGGCCGAGATGAGAAAAACATTTTTCACACAGAGAATGGTGAGTCTGTGGAATTCTCTGCCACAGAAGGTAGTTGAGGCCAGTTCATTGGCTATAGTTAAGAGGGAGTTAGATGTGGCCCTTGTGGCTAAAGGGGTCAGGGGGTATGGAGAGAAGACAGGTACAGGATACTGAGTTGAATGATCAGCCATGATCATATTGAATGGCGGTGCAGGCTCGAAGGGCCGAATGGCCTACTCCTGCACCTATTTACTATGTTTCTATATTTCTATTAGACACAGAGGGAAAATTAAAAAGCAAATGCTGATGAGGGGTCCTGATCTGAACCGTTAACTGTGTATCCTTAAACATTTGGCACTGGCCTGAGGAGTGTTTTCAGCAAATTTTATTTGTCAGCCATGTAGTGAACAGCACTAATTCAAATTGCAGATAACTCTTGATACAATGTCAATCTGGCTAATTTGAGTATATTTAATAGAGAAGCTGAAATAATAAAGTGTACCTTGTTTACTTACGAACAAAACAAATGTTACAGAATTATAACAGCCTCAGAATTAAAGGACGTTCTTTTAGGAAGGAGATGTGGAGACATTTCTTTAGTCAGAGGGTGGTGAATCTGTGGAATTCTTTGCCAAAGAAGTCAGTGGATATTTTTAAAGCAGAGATAGATAGATTCTTGATTAGTACGGGTGTCAGAGGTTATGGGAAGAAGGGAGGAGAATGGGGTTAGGAGGGAAAGATAGATCAGCCATGACAGAATGGTCAGAATGGGAAGGGGAAGGGGAGTTAAACTGTTTGGCAACCAGTAAATTAGGTAGACTGAGCAAAGTTATTCAGCGAAAAGCAGTGTTATTTGGTCAAATTAAAATCCATTTGCTGCAATAGCTGAACAGGAGACAAAATCAATTTACACAAGTGTTGAAGAATTGAAAATGCTACTACAACACGTTCCTTTTCAAGTAGGAACATGAAAAAGAGATAAAAGTACTCATTGAAAAGTAGGTAATCAATAGTGCATTTAGTTTGTTCTACCATCACCAAGAGAGAATTAATTACCTTAATGGCCACCTCTTTGTCTCCAATTTGAATAATGGCCTCAGCCTGTGATGTTTCTCCACTTGTTTCATTAATACCTTTAACTTCCTTCGGGAGAGAGGAACTCGCTGAGCCGAGCAAATCAAATGTCTAAAAATAATTGATTTTCAGTTTATTGATTGTTAAGTAAATAGTACATCACAATAACAAAGGAAAACTCACAGGTTAAACTCACAAGCCTCCACTTTATGAGGATACCTCTTCCATATTCATGAACAAATTTGTCCCACGACAACCTCTAGTGAAAATGTTATCAGGGCAATTTTGCTGAAAGATGTCCAAAATGAACTCTGCTGTCGGCCGATATTTGCAAATAAATATTCTCTTGAAAACTCTGGTCTCAAAGTGATTAGCCACACAAATATTGTGACTGCAAGAGCAAGCCAGAGGTTGGGGTCAGTGATTCACCTCTAAAATCTCGAAGGCACAAGTGAGGTGTGCGATGGAATAGTCTTCACTTGCCTGGAAGAATTCAGTTCTGATAACTCTCAAAAAGCTAAACACTGTGAGGACGAAGCAGACCACATGATTGACACCCGATCAACCACCCTCAATCTCCATTCTCTCCACCACTGAAGTACAGCAATGTGTACCACCTCTAAGAAGCACTGCAGTTACTTGCACAGACTACTCCAGTAGCATGATATCCAAGAGAGCTACTGGCAGCAGGAGCATGGAAACACCATTATCCCCAGATGCCTCTCCAGATGACAAACCATCATGAATGAGAGGGTACACAAAAAGCTGGAGAAACTCAGCGGGTGCAGCAGCATCTAAGGAGCGAAGGAGATAGGCGACGTTTCGGGCCGAGACCCTTCTTCAGACTGGTCAGGGATCAGGGAAACGAGAGATATAGACGGTGATGTGGAGAGATAAGGAACAATGAGTGAAAGATATGCAAAAAAGTATCGGTGATAAAGGGAACAAGCCATTGTAAGCTGTTTGTGGTGTGAAAATGAGAAGCTGGTGCGACTAGGGTGGGGGAGAGATAGAGATAGAGGGAATGCCAGGGCCCAGGGCTGAGGGAGAGGTGGGAAGGGGAGGAGACAGCAAGGGTTAACAGAATTGAGAAAATTCAATATTCAAGCCCAAAGGATGCAGACTCCCCAAGCGGAATATGAGGTGCTGTTCCTCCAACTTGCGGTGTTGAGAAGGAATGAATGAGAAGGATTTTCACTGGCCCTTCACTGTTGTTGGGTTACATTTTGGAATTTCTTCCCCATCTGCTCAATGGAAGCACCTTTATCAAAAAGATTGCAGCTGTTCAAGAAGGTGGCTGATCACCATCTTTTAAGTACAAGCAATGAATGCTGACCTTGCCAACAATGTCCAGACCCTGAAAATAAATGAATGAACAAAAAAGTGAACCCAGTTCATTTTCAGAGCTAGGTTATGCAAAGGCTCCCGATGAAAGGAAAGACAGAAAATGGGAGCATTACAGCTCCCACGGGGTATTAGAACTCTTGTAATCAGCCTAAGGAAACACTGTCAAGGACTGCCATCCTTTTCAGTGACTCACTTGTTTCTTCTAAATTCAGTCCTTGTACATACTTGTTAAAAAAATCATGAAGATTTATTTTAAAACACACACACTCCTGGCAATATGTATGTAATACAAAAGACAGTACTGAAAGTACACTACAAGTAGTAATCCAGGGCTGCCAAGTCTCACGCTTTGAGCGTGAGAATCACGCATTTTAACAAATTCTCACGCCCTCACGCTGATCAGATACTTCTCATGCTCTGTGGTGAGAAATTCTGTGATCAACGAAAATTTCAAAACTTAGATGAACTGCATGGTCCGCGGGTGTTGGAGAGCCGGGGCTGAGGGAGGGATGGAAGCACAAGCAGCAGCGGAGACAGATGCGGACGGGGATCCGGGGCTGGCGAGTGTTTGCCGGGGACAGATGCCGGGAACGGGGCTGGCGAGTGTTTGCTGGGGCTGGAGAGTGGGGGAGAGAGAGAGGGGGAGAGAGAGAGGGGGAGAGAGACAGGAAGAGAGGGAAAGAGAGGAGAGAGAAAGGGGGAGAGAGAGAAGAGAGAGAGGGGGGAGATGGGAGAGAGAGGGGGTGAGAAGAGTGAGAGGGAGAGACAGAGAGGGAGAGAGAGGGGAGAGAGAGGGGGAGGGGAGAGAAAGAGGGAGAGAGAGAGGGGGTGAGGAGAGAGAGTGGAATGGGGGAGAGAGGGAGGAGAGGGAGGTGGGAGGGAGAGAGGGGAGAGAAGGAGAGGTGGAGGGAGAGAGACGGAGGGAGAGAGAGGAGAGAGAGGGGGAGAGAGAAAGGGGGAAAGAGAGAGGTGGAGAGAGAGAGAGAGGGGGAGGGAGAGAGAGGGGGAGGGAGGGGGATAGAGAAGCAGGGCTGCCAACTCCCATGCATTGAGCGTGAGAATCACGTATTTCGCCAAATTCTCACGCTGATCACAAATTTCTCACGCTCTGTCGGCAGCGTCGCAACGCTTCCGACGCCTTGCACTGAGGCTGCTCCATGGCCGTAGCTGCAGTGAGCATTTTGCCCAGGTGACCGACATGGATCAGGCTGCGGCTCGGTGCATCCTGGAGGACAACCAGTGGCTGCTGGAAGTAAGTACCAAGCACTGGGTAGAAATGGTGGAAGATAGTGGACTTCAAATGGGGGTGGTTGGAAAATTTCAAAACTCATATCAACTGCATGGGCCATGGGTGTTGGAAGCAGAAGCAGCAACGGGGACAGATGCGGATGGGGGACGGGGCTGGCGAGTGTTTGCCGTGCTGGCGAGTCGCTCACTGCAGCTCCGGCCCTGGAGCAGCCTCAGTGCAAGGCGTCGGAAGCGTTGCGCCGCTGCCGTGAGAGTCTCTGTGCCAAATTCGCCCAGGTGACCAGCATGGATCAGGCTGCGGCTTGGTGCATCCTGGAGGACAACCAGTGGCTGCTGGAAGTAAGTACCAAGCACTGCGTAGAAACGGTGGAAGATAGTGGACTTCAAATGGGGGTGGTTGGAGAAAGCATCCTGCTTGCCTGCTCGATTTTCACTTAACTGTAACTGCAGGAAAAATGTTCCCGATGTTGGGGTTCAGAACCAGGAGTCACAGTTTAAGAATAAATGGGGTGGCAGTTAGGACTGAGGTGAGGACAAACTTTCTTCACGCAGAGAGTTGTGAAACTGTGGAATTCTCTGCCACAGAAGGCAGTGCAGACCAATTCACTGGATGTTTTCAAGAGAGAGTTACATTTAGTTCTTGGGGCTAACAAAATCAAGGGATATGGGGAAAAAACAGGAAAGAGGTACTGATTTTAGATGAATAGCCATGATCAATTTGAATGGCAGTTGGCCTATTCCTGCACCTTGAAGGCTTGAAGGGCCGATGGCCTATTCCTGCACCTATTTTTCTATGTTTCTATGCTTGAGTATATGGCACTAGAACTCGATCACTTGATTTTGAAGCATTCATGCATGGTGGAGGTATAATGTGGTCATAGAGTGATACAGTGTGAAAGCGGGCCCTTTGGCGCAACTTGCCCACACCCGCAAACATGTCCCAGCTACGCTACCTGCTTTTGGTCCATACCTCCAAACCTGTCCTATCCATGTATCAGTCTAACTGTTTCTTAAATGTTGGGATGATCCCTGCCTCAACTACCTCCTCTGGCAGCTTGTTCCATACTCCCACCACCCTTTGTATGGATAAAGTTACCCCTTAAAAAGTTACCTCTTAAAAATACTTCATCCAAAAAACATTGAAATAATACTTCTACAATGCACTAAAACATAAATTTCAAAAAGTTCCTTCTCTGGGAGGGGGACACACCCTTCCTCTACACCCTCTCCCCACTCGCTTGTTCCACTCTCTCACCGGGTACCCCTAAGGCCAGTGAACAGTGATCGCTCAGCCTCCCCACTTTCGAAAACGCTCCACAGCCCCT
Organism: Okamejei kenojei; assembly: GCA_035221665.1. NCBI lineage: Eukaryota > Metazoa > Chordata > Chondrichthyes > Rajiformes > Rajidae > Okamejei > Okamejei kenojei. Next base: position 38,219,707 of record CM069142.1, read on the forward strand.
GGTTCAGAAGGAGAACACTGCCAGATGTGAGCGGGGAACTGAGGCCAGTTGTTTGTGAAGTCTGGATCCCAATGGTCAGCGCTTCATGTTTCAGAGTTGGTTAATGTTATTGATTTGTAATTAGCCTGATTTGTAATTAGTTGACAAAACCTTAATTTATTATTCCGGAATATCTAGGGGGATGGGATAAGTGTAATACTAAATGACATGCAAGGTGTCAGGCTGGCTGTCACAACATACATGATAACCCATTATTACCTTCAGTTAAATATTGGGACGGTAGCACTATTGTCATTTGCCACTCAATTCTAATGTTTGTTTACCTCACTGACTATTTCTAACCCACCCCCCCCCTCCAATTCCTTTGACAGGTTGAATAAAAATGTCCCCAATCTCGTTGTTTTATTAATTGAACACGTAGATGAACATCCTCAAGGAGTGTAATCAGATGGAAACTGATTCAGATGCGATATTTAAGAGCTTGTTTAAAGAAAGGGCGTATTTTAAAGGAGTGACAAAGTGTGAGGAGATTATTATTTGTCTTTAGTTTTAGCTTGAACCAGGACATCTGAAGATTCAAAGTTTAATATAGTAATTGTGCTGATACTGACCCCAACCAACCAAGTAATGAATATCATCCATTCTGGAGGTTTTACTTTTATGATGCCATTTAAACTTCACATGGATTTCAATCACTTCAATGTAAAAGTAATTGGGAATGGGGAGCATCGGAACAAAAATTTGCCCTCGGTACATATTAACTGTAATGTAATAATGTATGCATGTTGGTAGGTGCAATCAAAACAAAGATCTTTTTATCATTGTTGTGTTATGAATACCACAGAAAATATTATGTAATCTCAAGATCACAGTTAATAGAATAATATTGCTTAAATCTATAGTTATTGGACTTTGAATTTCGGAAAAGTCCCGGCTGAGAGGAAGACAGCAAAATACTGAAAATATTGGGGGTGAAAATAATATCAGTTTGTTATGAAAATGAAATAAATTGTACCAGAATACGTATACAGCTGAGTTTAATTTTATGGATGGGAATTGCGTTCAACCAATTGATGACTTCTTTGACAAAGTAACTAGCATGTTAGATAGCAAGGAAGCCAATGAATGTATCAAATTTTGTTATCCATAATTTGATCTGTGAAGTGCCCCATAAAGGATTACTGCATTAGATAAGTACCTGTGGACTTGAACGTAATAGGTTAAGTCCAGGGGGTCAGATATGGGGCTTTATGTGTGGGCCAGATATAGTCAGTGCAAAGGGGCAAGGCCAAGTTTGCATCCAGAGTCAAGGTCTGGAATAGTACTAGGTGTGCAGTCAAAGCTGGGACCAGGGGTGTGTTCAGCACTGGGAACCTAAGCAGGTAAGCAGTTATGATCAAGGTAGAATAGGGGACAGGTGTAAGGTTGGACTCAGGGACAGGAATGAGAGAAGATATGCAACTGGAGTCAGGGCCAGGAGTAGTACCAGGTGTGCAGTGAGACCCAGGTTGGTCAACATGGGCCAAGTTTGTGATTATAATCTGATTTCCATACATGAATACACTAAGATCATTCATGTGCTCCACGTATAGATCAGAGCCTGGGCTCTACTGTGGAATGTAATTAGGAATGTCATTTACTCTAACCTTATTCATAGCTAATCCAATTTAAAACATATATATTGCAATTAAGTGCAAGTTAAAAGACTCGCTACAGTATGCACAATATTGCACAATTTCAAACTGAAAAATGCAAAAGTTCTGTACCAATGGTTTCCGTCATCATGACGTCACCATGGATCTGCGTGCCTGCCGTCTTTCATGCGCAGCGAGTGATGTCCCCCCCACCAACGTTATTCAAAAGACGCAGCCCTCTCCCCCCCTCCTCTCCCCCCTTCCTCTCCTCCCTGTTATTCAAAAGACACTTGGGGGTTGCTTTTTCTCGGAACTTTCTCTCGGCTCCTCGGTTGGCTCCTCTCTCTCACCCCCCCCGGCACTCTTCCTCCTGGCCTCTCTTCCCCCCAGCATCTCTCCCCCCTGCCCTCTCTTCCCCTGCCTCTTCCACCACCCCCCCCCCCCTCCCTCGGCCTCTCTTCCGCCGCCCCCTCCACCCCGGCCTCTCTTCTTCCCTCCCTCTCCCCCTTCTTCGCCCCCCCCCCCCGCAACGGGTCGCACTTGGTCTAGTGATATATTAAAAGTTAAGGATATACGATAATACATAGCACCCTACGAATTTGGAAACAGTTGAAATCAAGCCTTAAACTGAGAAATTTCTCTCTCCTTTTACCAATCGCTATCAATCCCTCGTTTAAACCGTCTACTTCAGATAAGGCGTTTGCACAATGGAAAAACTCAGGAATTAAAACACTTGGAGATCTTTACGAGCAGGGGATTTTTCTCTTGTTTCAAGAATTGCAGGAGAAATATCATTTGAAAGCAAGTAATTTTTTTTGATATCTTCAAATCTGAGACTATCTGAAAACATATACACAAGACTGTCATTTTACTTCGGAGTCACGTGAGTGACTTTGTGAAGATCCCGCCAGCACACATGCACGACATATCGTCGCTCGCATTGCAGTCGACAAGCTGGGGGGAGAGCGCGCTCCTCTGCCGGCAGCTTAAAAGGACCTCCAGGTAAGTTTTTACTAACCTTGCGTTGGTTAGTTTTCTGTATTGATTAAATCCCTACAGGAAATTTATCATGGAGAGAAGAAGTAAAAAGAAGGCTGCGTCTAAGCATGCCTTTCAGGACCGCGGAACTTCAGAGCGAGGTCGGCGGCCAACATCTCCGGAGTTGAACGCAGAACTGGCAGCACCCGTACCACGGGCCGGGAAAACAGCGCGGAAGTCGGGGATGGTGGGAAACAGCGGGAGCCAAGACCCCGACTCCCCACCGCTTCAGTCTGTTCGAAAACAGACCAGCTGCAAAAAAGTCGGGAAGACAGGGCCCGGTTTAACGGCACACCCCGACTCACTACCGCATCAATTCGCAAGAGGGCGGACCGGTGGCAAATCCGCACAAAAGTCGTGTAGCCCTGTTGGAGCGGCTGGCACCGACTCTCCACCGCTTCAGTTCGCTAGATTGTGGACCGGTGGCAAAACTAAACATAAGTCGAGTAGCCCCGTAGGAGCGGCAAGCAACGACTTTGCGCCGCATCAGTCCGGAAGACCTCGGACTGGCGGCAAGCCTGCGCAGATGTCGTTTAGCCCCATTGGAGCGGCTGGCACCGCCCCACACCGCCGCAGTCGAGACAGACAGGCGGCAGATCTACCAGGAAGTCGTGTAGCCCCGAAGGAGCGGCTGGCACCGACTATCTACCGTATCAGTCCCTTAGACATCACCTCGACGAGGTGCGGACTGGCGGTAAGAGCCCCATAGAATAATCAGAATCTGGGGAAGACGACTTGCCGTTCGCAGATAGCGACGGAGCGGATGATGGAGCAGCTGCTCCAGAGGGACCTACTCCAACAGGAGCATGCATCCCAAGGATCACGCAGGTGCACGGCAGGCCCATTACCAGGACCGTCCAACATCTCTCCCTCATCAGTAGGGAGCGCAAGAAGTCAGGGATTAGCTGACTTCGAAGAGGGGTTGGCTGAAGACCCACAGTTGCAAGGGATGCAAGAAGAGGAACCTCTGGGGATGTTGTCTACGTTTGCTCAACCATCCCAGAAAGGGCAACCTCTTCAGCCGAGGCTAGCGACCAGCATAAACTACCTGACAACACACCAATTACAGGAACAGGTAATTTCGGAGACCACGAGCAAATACATGGCCCCGGAAAATTGCGTGTCGCTGAACGTCCATACCATGAACACACCCATATGGGGAAACATCAGCCCTGGGATAAGGGCACAGGAATTAAAAATTCAAAAAATCCTGAAACTACTGACCTCAGGCATCACTGCGTTTGCCAGGTCAGTCGACGGTATGGACATGACGGAAGAGCAGCAGGATGCATTAGCTCAGCTATGCAATACCCAATATGAGATCAATTGCTTTCAGAAAAGCTCTATCCGTCCTACATTCAACCCCAAATTTGCGGGTTTGTGTAAGGCCACCACTACGCCACCACCAAGACAGTTGTTTGGTGATGACCTGCCCAAACAGGTGAAAGACCTAGACGAGGAAGCTAAAGTGGTAGGGTTGATAAAACTGCCTTCCTCTGGCAGACCTCCAGCGTATCGTCCGCAGCATCCATATGCAACATCTACCAGGCCCCAGGTTCAACGCGATAGAGTGACGGGAGCGTACCCTAAGGTCGCGCCTTATCATCTGAGGCCTTTTTTAGGCCAAGGCCCACAGCGACCAGCCTGGAAAATGCGTCAACCCCATACCCCAAGAACAAAGGACAGAAGACCAAGCCCCACCGGTAACCATGGAGGTAAGGGGGTCTGGTTCCCTTGGGAATGCTGCATGCATAACCTCACAAATGGGAGGTAGATTGCGTCTGTTTGGGGATGCATGGAGTTCTATAACTTCTGACACTTTTATATTGCACAGTATTCGAGGTTACAAAATTGAATTTATAAACAGACAACTTCCCCCAGCTCAACATGTACCTAGCCAGAAATTCGTACTTTCTCACAAAGAGAAAGTGTAAGGACATGCAGAGCTATTACGGTTATATACCAAGGGGGTTATAGAGAAAACGGTACATGAACCTCTTGAATTTGTATCTAACATCTTTACCAAAACCAAATAAGATGGTGGATGTCGTATCATAATGGATTTAACTCAATTGAATACTTTTGTGCAATATACCCATTTCAAGATGGAAACATTTGAAACTACCAAGCAACTGATTTCCAGAGGGTACTTCATGGCCTGCATCGATCTAAAAGATGCATACTATTCAGTACCTATACGTAAAGATCACCGCAAATATTTAAAATTTGTCTGGATGGGGCAGCTATGGCAATATAAAGCATTGCCTAATGGACTTACAACAGCCCCCAGGTTATTTACTAAAATATTAAAACCAGTGTTGGCGTCTCCACGAAGACAAAACCACATAGTCATGGCCTATCTTGATGAGATTCTGATTGTGGGGAGAACTTTGGAATTGGCTAAATTAGCTGTGGCAGCCACCAAGTCACTATTCCAAAAGCTGGGGTTCGTCATCCATCCAGACAAATCAAAGTTAAACCCTTCTGTCATTATGGACTATCTGGGATTCACAGTTAACACTAATCATATGATTGTCACTTTCCCAGAGAATAAAGCAACAGATATAAAAGAGGCATGTAATAGCCTTGCTTGCGCCAGAAAAACGACTATTCGACATGCTGCCAAGGTGATTGGGAAACTTGTAGCTACATTTGCAGCTGCACGATTTGGACCATTGCATTATCAAAATTTGCAAAGAGCAAAAATCTCAGCACTAAAAACCTATGCTGGGCATTTTGAAAGACCTATGCAGCTACCAAACAAAGCAAAAGATGAGCAATGATGGTGGATTAGCAGCATTCAAGACTGTTTTAATCCCATCATAGTTACAAACCCTTCAGTCGTGTTGCAAATCAACGCAAGCGCCCACGGCTGGGGAGCTACCGACACCACTACTAGTTGTGGCGACAGATGGGATTTGCATGACTCTACACTACTCCAATCACGAGGTATAAACTATTTGGAAATGCTAGGAGCATTTCACAGACTGCGGGTTTACTGCACAAGTATGCATCATACACATGTCCATCTACAGATAGACAATACCACAGTGGTGGCATATTTAAACCATGTGGGTGGTATCGTCGATATCTTGTGATGAATTGGCAAACATAATTTGGCAATGGTGCATTGAAAGAAATATTTGGATCTCAGCTACATACCTTCCAGGTAAGCTTAATATAGTGGCGGACACCAGGTCACAAGTATTCAATGACAACACCGAGTGGATGTTGAACCCCCAAATATTTGCTAATATTATAGCCAAGTATGGAACACCAGATATCGACCTCTTTGCGTCCAGGTTGAACCATCAGATATCAACATATGTCTCTTGGGAACCAGATCCAGGGGCAGTAGCGATGGATGCGTTCTCGCTACATTGGGGGAAATTGTTCTTCTATGCATTTCGCCCTTTCTGCCTCATCAGTCGGGTATTGCGGAAAATCCAGCTAGATTCTGCATCAGGGATTCTGATATTACCCGACTGGCCCACTCAGCCATAGTTCCCGGTGGTCCTCGACATGGTGAAGGAACCATGGGTGCAAGTTCCTAAATGCCCGAACCTACTGACACATCCCATATCAGGGGAGAGTCATCCGTGCCATGGTCATCTGACCCCATTGGCTTGCAGGTTCTGAAGAGACCTTTGCTGGAATTTGGGCTGTCGAACAGGACCATGGATATCATCACGGCATTGTGCAGAGAGTCCATGAGGAAGCAGTACCTTACCCATGTAAGGAAATGGGAGACCTCCTACCAAGGTAACCTTTTTCACTGATTAACTATTTAAACACCATAGACCTGGTACAACCGATCTTAAGTTGGAATTCTATGCATAGCCCATTGATGTACGCCTCTGAATAGCCACCCATCTCCGACATTATATTAATGTCACCCAAAATTTAAGGAGAATGGAAACTGGTCTATTCATCAGTTTTAAAAGCCCACATCACAGGGTAACTGTGCAGACAATTTCCAGGTGGCTCAGGGTGGTGTTGGGTGCAGCAGGAGTAGACACTGATATTTTCAAATCTCATTCTACCAGGGCTGCTTCCACATCAGCGGCGAGGACCATGGAGGTACCCATGGATCATGTCCTCGCAACAGCGGGCTGGGCCAATGAAGGCACATTTCAACGGTTTTATAATAAACCTGTGGCCGCTCCCGCGACGTTTGTGGATACGGTTTTAAGTTCTGTTCCCTAAACGTTCCCCGAAGTCAGGGGTTTTTGTTTTGTATTAATAAATACATTATTGTTTTTCAGCTTTGTTTCAAGTCTGAAATACGTTAACATACTTCCTCCATCAGTTATTATGGCAGTGTGTGAGCATGGACGTGGTCCAGGGCATGAAATCACAGAGCTTTGAAATCTTCACAAAATTACTCACGTGACTCCGAAGTAAAATAGTAAGATTAAATGAGAACGTACCAGATTGAAGTTTGACCCTTATTTTATGAAGAGTTACGATGAGGGATTTTGTGCCCTCCGTTCCCAACCCTCTATCATAAGGACAACTGGTATATTACTTCTCTTAATCTTACTATCCAGTCAGTGCTACTATCTGTGATTTCACACCGCTGCTTTGAAGAATGTCACACATGCGTGCTGGCGGGGTCTTCACGAAATCTCTCATCGTAACTCCTCATAAAATAAGGATCAAACTTCAAACTGTTAAGTTCTCGTTTAATCTTACTATTTTATGGGTCCAGATATACTAGACGAATGCATGAATAGACAGGTGGATACAAGTAAGTTAATATCCTACATTTACAATACTCTTTTAATTGCACACATCCAATCTTCTGAAATGCATAGGCGAGCATGGGAAGAAGAATTAGGTTTATTAATTTCAAAGGATAGCTGGGAAGAAAGCCTTCTATTCATACACTACTGCTCTCTTAATGTTAGGCACTCCCTGATACAATTTAAAATATTGCATAGACTCTACTATTCAAAGACCAAATTGAACAAGATCTTCCCAAACGTCTCTCCTATTTGTGATAAATGTCTCCTCCAAGAAACAACTATAACCCATTCTTTTGCTTCCTGTATAAAGTTACAAAACTTCTGGAAGGGAATATTTGATACCTTTTCCAAAATACTTAAAATTAAATTGAAACCAGATAGAAAACTGATCACATTAGGTATGTCAGAGGCCTGCTCTAAGCTAACGATATTTCAAAGAAGTTTCCTTAATTACGGCTAATAACAGCGAAAAAATTAATGCTCACATTTTGAAATCAGACGACAGTCCCTACAGTGAAGATGTGGATTACAGATATGTCCGAGACATAACATTTGGAAAACATTAGGCTTGTCTTGGCGGAGAAAGCAGACTAATCTTTTAAGGCATGGTTACCTTTTACTGAATTTCTCCAACAACAGAATGGTTAAACACTAATTTAAACCCGATGCCAGGGATGGATGGGGGGGGGGAAGGTATATCTCCATCTTTTATTTTCTTCCTTATTTTCTTTTTTCCTGCACTTCTTTGGTAGCTTAGGGGTCTTTTTCCTGCTCTTTTGTATTTCACTTATTTTTCTTCATCCTCTTCTTCTCTCTTTTTTTTCCTCCCTTTTTTCCCTTCTTTTTTTTGATTTAGGTTATAATGTTAAAAATGAAGCTGTACAATAATTGTATAACTGTTATCAGGGCTGCCAACATTGGGTGAGAGTGAGAAATTGCGAGGGAGCGTAGCGACCGGGGGGGGGGGGGTGGGGTGGGTGGAAGGGGGGTGTTCCCCCTCCCACGGTAAGGAGCGTTTACATTTTTCAGCTTGAAATTGTGCCATCTTGTGCATACTGTAGCGAGTCTTTTAACTTACACTTGGATGCAACATTCATGCTTTAAATTGGATTAGGTATGAATAAGGTTTGGCTAAATTACATTCCTAATTACATTCCACAATAGAGCCAAGCTCTACTCAACAGGTGCAGCACATGAATGACTACCTTCATGTATAGAAATCAGATTATATTCATGCTGTTATGCATATATATATACATATATTATATATATATATATATATATATATATATATATATATATATATAAATATATATATATATAAATATATATATATATATATATATATAATATATATATATATATATATATATATATATATATATATATATATATATATATATATATATATATATATATATAAACAAAGCAAAAGTCAAACTTCCATCACTGTTCTGCACAAATAAATCATTCAACTTTGTTCAAGAAGGAACTGCAGATGTTGGAGAATTGAAGGTAGACAAAATTGCTGGAGAAACTCAGTGGGTGCAGCAGCATCTATGGAGTGAAGGAAATAGGCAACGTCTCGGGTCGAAACCCTTCTTCAGACGGTTTCAACCTTACCCTTTGAATATAGAAACAAGACGAAAATAATGCCACTTATTCAATCATATATGGTTCAATGAAATTAAGATATATATGTAAAAATATATATGGAAACAGGCCCTTCCGCCCAGCAGGTCCACACCGACCAACAATCTATCGTACACCAATTCCATCCATCACGCCCGGGACAATTTACAGAAGCCAATTAACCTACAAATCTGCACTTCTTTCGGATATGGGAGAAACCGGAATATCCAGAGAAAACCCATGTGGTAGTAAGGCAGCAACTCTACCGCTGCACCACCGTGCCTCCCCATTAAATTATTTTTTCTGTAATATATTTATTATGGTGTCACGTTAATAAAGATGAACACATGATTTTGATTTCTGCCCTTAGTTGGATAACACACATGTCCAGTCATTGAGATTTATGGCTGGTTTTCAACCTCTGCAGGCTGAAGGTCTCGATTCGAAACATCACCCATTCTTTCTCCCCAGAGATGCTGCCTGTCCTGCTTTTCTAGTTTTTAGTGTCTATCTTCAGTTTAAACCAGCATCTGCAATTCCTTCCTACACTATTTGTTAAGCAAAATACAAATTCTCATTATATAATTTTGTGATCAGCGTGAGAGCATGAGGATTTTGTGAAATGCGCGGGTCTCACGCTCAATGCATGAGAGTTGGCAGCCTTGCTAATAATTCAAACATTTTATGCAAGTTCCAATTGTTTGGACAAAAATCACTTATTACTGCTTTATCACAGTTAAGTTACTTTAAGACTATTTCAGAAATTATGGAAGTCAACAAAAAATCAACTAAATTAAAGCAAACTAAAAAAAATAACATGTTCCCTTTCCTACCTCATAAGTACTTTAACGCTGTTAACAGAGCAAAGGGATATTAATCTCAAGAATCAAAATGGGGAAAGTGAGGGCAATTTTGCTTAAATGGTAATTCTAAGCCCATTCAGATCTGCACAGAGTCAGTTATACAACTTGTACATGGCTGGCCCAATTTGTCCATACTGATCAAGTTGGCATTCTGTCCTAGGGACTGGCTGCCGTTCCCAGGTCAGCTCGCGTCCCAGGGACTAGCTGCCGTTCCCAGGTCGGCTGCCTGCAACAGAATGAGTGGTGGGCGGGGAAGGGATTGAGAGGGAGAAGAGGAGGGAGAGAAGGAAGAGAGAGAGGTTTAATTAAAGCAACTTGCAGTGAGAGCGTTCCTGTTGCTGCTGCTGCCCGCTAGTGTTGAGGGGAGGGGGTGTTCGTGGCTTCTCAGCTCCGATCCATAACTTCCTTCAGGAACAACAGCACATTTTCAGATATTTATTTTGTGAGGTCAAGGATTCCTGACCTATCACAAATAGAGGGTGTGGGTGAGCTACTTTCTTAAAGTGCCATATTGTGCCATGAAGATGCTATAGGATTTGGGCCCATGATGGGAAACAAATAACAGTGCACAGCTACATCAGAATTGTGGGCAACTTGAAGGGGGTATTTGCTGGATATTTCCATGTGCCTAATACTTTTGTTCTACTACTCAACTACGCATCAATTACTTTAATCTAAAATTATACTTGTTTTACATTTGATCATAATCTTGATGTTCATCGCTCTTTGTTAACAGCTATTATTATCAGCTGCCTAAGCCTCAACCTGTGAAATTTCCACTCTGAACCTTTTGGTCAGTGCTATAAGATGTGGCTCTGTGCTTGATTTTACCTCTCTTGAGAAGTAAATTAAATTTCGTAGGGGTAGGTTTTTAAGGAGCATAAATATGGAAAGAACATTTTAAAAGCAGGGAGGAAATTCCAGAGCTTAGGTGGCCATTACTGGAGTGATTGAATTCAGGGATCATCAATAACCCATGATTGAGTAGCATAGATATCTTGGAAGGCCAGAGGTCAAAGGAGATTACAGAGATCACAGAGGGCAGAGGGCTTGAAATAAGTTTGAGAATATTGTTATTATCGCTGAAATAAAGGTACTGACCCATCTGCAATTATTTGTTGCTAAAGAGTATAGTGTCACGTTCCCACATTATACAAACTACAGGTGTTAAAGAAGGAACTGCAGATGCTGGAAAATCGAGGGTACACAAAAAGCTGGAGAAACTCAGCGGGTGCAGCAGCATCTAAGGAGCGAAGGAGATAGGCAACGTTTCGGGCCGAAACCCTTCTTCAGACCTTCTTATACAAACTACATATTGATCAGCAGAAAATAAATGACAGTACAGCGGCTTATTACGTCAGTAATTCAGCATCATTGAAAGAGTCTGTTTTTAACCAAACTGCAAAAAAAAAGAATGTCACATGGAAAATAATCATCGTTTAAATCATTGAAATCTTCCATGTACACATTTTAATGCAATAACATATCTGTTTATATCATTGATAATCTGCTGATATTATCTCAGCTGGTGCTTTAAGATGCTCTTTGATTATCTGTTAACATAGTTTATTATTTACAACATGCAAATTTCACTTTCTGGTCAAGTCAAGATGAGTGAGGGTACATTGCAGCACCTTTCATAATCTTGATCAATGTTTGTCTAAGCAATACATGCACAGCAAATATATTGCAATCAGCTAACTTGTTTTAGTGACATTGGTTGTTAAATAAACATGCATTAGGACCCCTCTGTACTTCTTCCTGAATAAGTTTCACAATGTCTTTAACCTCTACCTGATAGGTTTGATGCCACACCTTAAGGTCACTGCTCAGCTGTTCTAAATGGAGTGCTAGATTTAATGGGTAACTGGAGACCAATTGTTCAGTAAATCTGTCATGATAACTAAGGCTTCATTTCTGTAATGGTTCTTACTTACTTTCAATACATCTTCAACTCCAGTTCTACCTTCTTTCCCAAGCATTAAATCATGTGGATAAAGTCTATGGAGCAGTAGCTGGGCAGACATCATGGGGAATGCATCCTGGTCAGAGAGTGGAGCATTAGTTACATTATTTTGTGAATTAAATGTGTAAGATTGTTCAGCTATCAATTATACCTACCATGATTTTAATGACAACCGGTAAATTATCCACAGGAAACTCAGGCAAACCAAGAGTTGTGGACTCTTGAGTGCAGAGGGTTGTTGCAAAGGATAACATCTGAGATATTCTGGCAAAGAAGAAAATGCTTTAGTCATAAATGTTGCAGGATATTGATCAGGTTAACTTTTTGTGTTTTTATGCTGCAGAACATATATTTTAATTTTCAGCCACATTTTCAATATTAATCCTCTTATTACAAGTGATTTTAAATCTTAAAGTGGTGCTGTTGAGATATCACACTGGGTGCAGCACTATCTGACTGTAACATCTTGCCCTTGTCTGATGTTGTGCCCAATCCCTGTCACTAGTCATCTAGCGTGCCCATGTTCATGATATATTGCCACTCCAAATCCAATAAAAATACAAATAATCTAATAGAATGATGCTTGACTTTATTTTTCATCAATATGTATACAGCTAATAAGCAAAAATGTTTAAAGAAAATTAAAAGACAGGTTTTATGATCTATGATCTCCTTGGTTCTTGCATTTAATGCTTCGTAAACATTAGTTATAATTCCTGGTATCTTCATAGAAATCTATTGGGTTAACATTGGGTTGCACAAGTGATAAAGATGAAGTTTTCACAGTGCACAATTGTTTTGATACTTGTCAAGAAATGCAACAAAAACTGCTGAAAGGGCTTTGAAAATGAATTCCAAAATGGGAATGAGTTGATAATGGTTCCAAATACTTCAGAGAGGGGCAAAATCATTTGACATGCACCAGGGAGCACTTTAGTCTGGTTTGATTAACTGTCCGCCCATACATAAATGGTGCTATGTAGATATGAAATACATCACTTTGTTCACTTGCATCAAAAATAAGCTGTTTTGTCTTTCTTCGATAAAAATGTATGACATTGCACTTCACCAAATTATATGTCAGGGAATCTGGAACTGAAGCAGTTATTGTAGCCAGATTGGAAAAGACTGTCAAGGAAGGTAACTCAGAAAAGTGGTCTATTTATAAAAAGCTCAATACTGAATCAATTGCTTAATCACTTGACTACTTAATGGATAATTCATTATTCAGCTTCCGAGGAAGGTTAGGGATATGAAATATTGACTCATTCTCTATCTGTAGATGTTATCTAACTTGCTTAACACTTCTCGCAACTTTTGTTTTACGATATTGACAAATAATAGGTATGATATCATAATCCATACCTCTCAGTGGGCACATTTGGTCCGATAGCATACAAGACTGTCAAATGGTCCTGGAAAAATGGGTGAAAAGGAATGAAAATTGAAATGGGATGAAACAGAATTTGTTCAAACTGTGACGTCTAGTGTAAATTCACCCCAAACCAATCAAAATGTAAATATCCACAGGCCATAATTTCTGAAGCTGGAGATTTGTGCTGCGATATAATCTACGGCAGGGATATGCAACATCATTGGTGCTGATGTTAGTAGCACTGAGTTCACCCCATAATAATTGGAACAAATTTGAACCCAAATATACTGAATACTCAAAATTCCAAAAACTAATCCCAATACCTCAACCACCACACCCCACATAAAGGTAGACTCCCCTCTCTCTAACATACCCCACCTTCATCACAAAAAAAGCCAATGCTCTCATCCAACAAATTACAGATTCCACAGACATTATTCCAGTTGCCAGTACTTGATACTAACGAAAAGCAAGGCACTCAACATAAAATATACACTGTCTGACTCCGTGTTTCTGCCAATTTTCATCTATTATGTTCTAATCCTCAAACCTGTACGTCTTTGGAGCGTGGGAGGAAACTGAAGATCCCGGGGAAAACCCATGCGGTCAGGGGGAGAACTTACAAACTCCGTTCAGACAGCACCCGTAGTCGAGATCGAACCTGGGTCTCCGGCGCTGTAAGGCAACAACTCTACCACTGCGTCACCGTGCTGCCCTGTTGAAATCAACTGATGAGTAAGCAATGTCCTGGTCTCCCAGGTCTGGCAAATTTAAAGAGTTATAGTTAGAGACAGCACAGTGACACAACTAGTGGAGCTGCTACCTCATAGCTTTAGCAACCCAGGTTTAATCCTGACCTCTGGTGCTGCCTGTGTGGCATTTGCACATTCTCCCTGTGTGTTTCCTCCAGGTGTTCCTGTTTCCTCCCACATCCCAATGACACACAGGTTAAATTGGCCAAGCTTAGTTGCGTGGCAGAATCTTGAGGTAGTTGATTGGAATTTTGGGAAAACAAAATGGGATGAGTGTAGGATTAGTATAAGTGGTTACATGATGGTTGTATGGATTTGGCAAACCAAAGAGCCTGTTTGTGTGATGTATGATGTTATGAGCAAAACCATTCAATAATGATCCTCTGATGTGGATAGAGAACTGGCTGGCAGACAGGAAGCAAAGAGTAGGAGTAAACGGGTCATTTTCAGAATAGCAGGCAGTGACTAGTGGGGTACCGCAAGGCTCAGTACTGGGAATCCAGCTATTTACAATATATATTAATGATCTGGATGAGGGAATTGAATGCAACATCTCCAAGTTTGCGGATGACACAAAGCTGGGGGGCAGTGTTAGCTGTGAGGAGGATGCTAGGAGGCTGCAAGGTGACTTGGATAGGTTGGGTGAGTGGGCTAATGCATGGCAGATGCAGTATAATGTGGATAAATGTGAGGTTATCCACTTTGGCGGCAAAAACAGGAGGGTAGATTATTATCTGAACGGTGGCCGATTAGGAAAAGGTGAGATGCAACGAGACCTGGGTGTCATGGTACAAAGATCATTGAAAGCAGGCATGCAGGTGCAGCAGGCTGTGAAGAAAGCGAATGGTATGTTGGCATTCATAGCAAAAGGATTTGAGTATAAGAGCAGGGAGGTTCTACTGCAGTTGTACAGGGTCTTGGTGAGGCCACACCTGGAGTATTGCGTACAGTTTTGGTCTCCTAATCTGAGGAAAGACATTCTTGCCATAGAGAGAGTACAGAGAAGGTTCACCAGACTGATTCCTGGGACGGCAGGACTTTCATATGAAGAAAGACTGGATAGACTCGGCTTGTACTGCTAGAATTTAGGAGATTGAGGGGGGATCTTATAGAGGCTTACAAAATTCTTAAGGGGTTGGACAGGCTAGATGTAGGAAGATTGTTCCCGATGTTGGGGAACTCCAGAACAAGGGGTCACAGTTTAAGGATAAGGGGGAAGTCTTTTAGGACCAAGATGAGAAGATCTTTTTTCACACAGAGAGTGGTGAGTCTGTGGAATTCTCTGCCACAGAAGGTAGTTGAGGCCAGTTCATTGGCCATATTTAAGAGGGAGTTAGATGTGGCCCTTGTGACTAAAAGGATCGGGGGTATGGAGAGAAGGCAGGTACAGGATACTGAGTTGGATGATCAGCCATGATCATATTGAATGGCGGTGCAGGCTCGAAGGGCCGAATGGCCTACTCCTGCACCTATTTTCTATGACGCTATGATAATTATTTTCATACAAAGCGAAGAAAACTGTTTTAACTAGTTATGAGAACTATGAATTGTTATTTGCATGCAAATAGATTCTACCACGAAAGTACATTAAATCACGATAGCATCTTTCTAATATGTGCCTAATATAAAAATCATGGTAAAGACACTGAAACCACCATCGCATGGATAGGTCAAAATTACCTGAAAAGGCAGGCAATAAACATCCCTGGCCTGAAATCTTGAACGAAGCGGAGGATCCAGAGGGTTTCCAGGATACCTTGGTACCGGTAGACCCAGGGCTATAACCCTGAAGTCCTCACTAACTCGTACAATTTTCCACATGTCCAGCTCTTCTTTTGTGTGTTCCTGTATGGAAAGTAGCATGTTATTAACTAGCCAAAACGAAACCATGAAACTGATCTCTAAATGCTATTAAAAAGTTCACTGCAAATTCTCCGTGTCATCAACCACGTGGATTGATGGTAACATGAACATAAAGGGTACAGGAATTTGTACACAGTTGTATGTGTTAAATGCACAATGCATTAACATATGTACGTTAAACTCTGTGTCTGAAATTCTATTACTAAAGTCAATGGAGCCAAATTTCAGAAGAGAATATCAAAGCACCTCATGAATTTAAAACTACAAATTAATTACAGGCATTAAACAAATACAATGTGAAAAAAATCTGACTTTAACACAATCTTAACATTCTTCCTCAAACTTCAATGAAATGGCTCAGTGTTCCAGCACTGGTTCTAAATTGCCACGCACTCCAAATTATATACCATGGAGTTCATCAAATTCTTGTTCCACCAGCAAATTCCACTTAAGTACAGCGTGGGATCAGACAATGGCCACCAAGTTCAGGAGTTCTGCGTCTGTGCGATTATGATGATTATGATTATGAAGTTTAGGACTTAGGCACAGACTGTTAACTGGGAGAGCCTGGTGATACTGAGAGAGTACACTGGTAATGAAAATAGTCTCTGCAAGGGCTAGAAATACTGGAAAGGGAGGTAAGAATCTACAACTGATGAGCTTCCAGTACAGGGCCTTGGTGAGACCGCACCTGGGGTATATTGTGCAATTTTGGTCTCCTAATTTGAGGAAGTGCAGCGTAGGTTCACTAGGTTAATTCCAGGGATGGCGGGACTGACATACGGTGAAAGAATGGGTCGACTGGGCTTGTGTTCACAAGAGGGGATCTTATAGAAACATATTAAACTCTTAAAGGATTAGACAGGCTAGATGCAGGAAAAATGTTCCCGATGTTGGGTGAGTTCAGAACCAGGGGTCACAGTTTAAGAATAAGGGGAGGCCATTTAGGACTGTGATGAGGAAAAACCTTTTCACCCAGAGAGTTGTGAATCTGTGGAATTCTCTGCCACAGAAAGCAGTGGAGGCCAATTCACTGGATGTTTTCAAGAGAGAGTTAGATTTAGCTCTTAGGGCTAAAGGAATCAAGGGAGATAGGGAAAATGCAGGAACGGGGTACTGATTTTAGATGATCAGCCATGATCATATTGAATAGGTGCTGGCTCAAAGGGCCTACTCCTGCACCTATTTTCTATGTTTTCTATGTTTCTATGATTGTGGGCTTTAGAACATAGCCATAGATTTAATTGGGAAGGCCTGAGGCACTGTGTGATACTGGGAGGTACTAAATTGGGTCTGGATGTTCTGTAGTAGCATCTGGATATGTGGTTATGAAGAAACTGTCTGGATGCACTGAGTAGACTCTGAATGGACAGTATGATGGAAAGAGGAACTAAAGGCACAACAAAGAGTCTTTAAAGCTCAGAAGGATGGTTAACCTGAATCAAAACCCACTGAGAGAATTGGACAAATTACTTAAGGATTTTTTGGAAAGTGTAGAATAGTGAGACTGTGGACAAAGATCAAACTCAAAAGGGCCAAATTACCTACTTGTGTGCTGCATATTCTATGATGCTATGGCCAGTCACCATCGACAACCCCACACACCAGCTGCAATCTTTTAGACACACCACCTTCTTCATGCACCATCCTCTCTCTGAACTTGTTTTCTCAAATATACCCACCACATCATACTGCTCTGATTACACAAATACAAAGTATTCTCGGACAAACTGCTCTCGATTTCTGGTCTCACATCTCTTGCTCATTCACAATTCTCTGGTTTTCCAAACCACCCACAGACCACTAACTACTAAGAATCTCAAGCATTTTTTCGCATCCATGGGCAACATCCCTATTCTATCACTCGCACACCACACCCGTACTGTCAGTCATTCCACCCATTGCATGAACTCATGAAATTATTTAAATACATGAAAAGTTAATTTCTAAATAATTTTGCAAAGAGCACTATCCCTCAGAGTGTGATGATTATTTGGAATGATCTGCCAAAGAGGGAAATGAGTTCAAAATATTGGAGTTCACTAGGATAACTGGAATGCTGTGCCTGAGAGGTCCAAGAACTGTGCAGCAAAATAACCTCAAAATTTCTGTTAAAGAGAATAGTTAATCAGCTGAAAACACTCAACATGAAAGATTCCATGCTCTCTTTGCACCGTGTCATCACTGGCCAGGATATGTCCTTCCTCGTTTGGCGTCAAAACCTCTGGCAATGTGTCTGGCTCCCATATGCAGAGCACTCTATTTCTTAACAAAAGAATAATTGCTAAAGACAATCTAAACCCCATTAGGTAGCCTGTGGCCAAGATTGCCATTAGTTTAGCTTCCTTCAGAGTGAGCACATTAGTTGCGATACATTAGGAAAGCAAGGAAAGTGTATAATCCTGTGGTTGTCAATGGCTTAAGGCTTTTACAGGAAACACTTAGGCTACATTGAAAGATGTGATGGAATGGCTTCCCGGCAGTCATTAAGATTAAGATCAAATGATTAATAAGGTTGGCAGCAGCCCATCTCAATGGTATCACAACTTCCATTTAGAACATCCTAGAAGTTTAGATTCCTGTACAAACAAAAGTAAAATCAAATGACATTAAGGCAATCAACATATTGGTTTTCAAGAACTGCCTGAACAATGTAGTAAATACCTTTAGTTTAGTTTAGTTTATAGTCACATGTAGTAAGGTGAAAAGCTTTTGTTGCATCTTATCCAGTCAGCAGAAAGACAATACACAATTACAATCGATTACAGTGTATAGATACATGATAAGGGAATAATGCAAGATGAAGCCTGCAAGGTTTGATCAAGGATAGTCCGAGTGTAACCAATGAGGTGGATGGTTGTTCAAGGCTGCTCTCTGGTTGTGGTCAGATGATTAAGTTATCTGTTAACATCTGGGAAGAAACTGTCCCTGAATCTGGAGGTGTGCATTTTCACACCTATACTTTTTTGCCTGATAGGAGAGGGGAGAAGAGGGTGGCCAGGGTGTGATTTATCCTTGATTACAGGTTGCCTACCACCAACACTAATGATTGAACATTTTGCCACTGAGATGAAGATTGCCTGTGATTTCTTCCACTATTAGTATTTTGCGGAGGAGAATTAAATATCACAATAGTTGAAAATGTGGGCTGTGTCACCTCGTTTAGGATCAAGGACAACCTGGACTGCCACAACTGATGTCTGAACTCCTGCCTCTGGAGGAAATTCATTCATTAATATCACCTGTAGTCGGTGCAATATTGAAGCAACTGCTATCAAAGTAGGTAGTAAATGTATGAATACAAACATAGTCTTGTGAGGAACTTTGTGAAGCCATGGATTGCAACAATTATGTTGCCACAGAGAATCACAATCAGATCCTTGGCTGCTTCAGTGTTAAGATGGTCTAGAGGAAGGGCCAGATTGTGGCTGGATTGAAACCAGTGCTTCTCAAAAGCCACAGATGCGTCAAGAAGCTGGTGGTGGAAATAGAACGTTTCAGGGCTCATAAAAGGTGTCGGGACAGTGAGGAAGGAATAATAGCCATGATTATTAGGAAGTAGTATGTTTACCCCATAAACTCTGGGAACCCACTGAATGATAATGTTGATCAGAAAGATGATCGCACCACATGAATAGGGAAGGTGTTTGTTGCTGGATCTGTGTGGTATGGAAAATGTGTTCTGGTCATTACTAATCCATTCAACAAGCTTGTGTTAATACGCTAAAGACAAGGCAAAAACAAGGCATGATCTAGGAGATGGTGCGGCCCTGTCCAGTCGCCGTCGTGACAGCTCTGCTAAAAATTGTGCGTATTTTAAACTTTTATGTTCCTTTTTAACTTATTTCTAAGTTCCAACTCCCTAGTACTAACGAAGTATGGCAGGGAAACCCTCTTAAAACTAAACTAACGCAAACGGAGACTTTTTAAACGCTGTACTTACCGATCCAGCGGGCCAGCAGAGATCAACAGAGAGCGCCGCGGCAACAACAATGGGAGCGTGGCTCCAAGGAAAACCCAGAGAAAACATCGGGGTAAGCGGGGGGTGGGGGGGGGGGGGGATTCGAAATAGGCTGAGAGCCCAAGCCTTTCGTCCTCCTCTGCCCAGCATTCTTCTGGCGAATGTCCAATCGCTGGAAAACAAGCTGGGTGACCTCAGGGCGAGAGTCAGATTCCAGCGGGACATAAGGGACTGCAACATCCTCTGCCTGACCGAAACATGGCTGACCTCGCTGATCCGGATCAGGTAATCTGCCCAACCGAGTCCTTCACTGTCCATCGTGCAGACAGAACAGAAGAATATGGGAAATCCAAGGGTGGAGGAGTCTGCCTCATGACCAATAAGAACTGGTGCAACCCTGGAAATATCAAGATGCTTTCCCGTTCCTGCTTGCCGGACCTGGAGCATCTGACGATCCCATGTCGCCCATTCTACCTTCCCCGGGAATTTGGCTCAGTGATCGTCACGCCGTCTACATTCCACCGCAGGCAGACACCGACGTGGCACTATCGGCCCTACACGCTATGTCGACACCAAAACAAGAACCCCGATGCGGCTATGGTGGTGGCTGGAGATTTTAACAAATCAAATCTCAAGAAGGTCATGCCGAACTTCTACCAATACATCACGTGTGCCACCAGGGGGGAAAGAACATTGGACCACTGCTATACGCCGTTCCGGAGGGCTACAAGGCTGTTTCACACCCTCCCTTAGGAAAATCTGACCATGCTGCCATTTTCCTGCTGCCGGAGTATAAACAGAGGATAGTTCGGGAAGCGGCAGTGACGAGGGATGTAAAGCGGTGGTCCGACCAGTCAGAGGCCATGCTGCAAGATGTCGACTGGAATATGTTCCAAGCAAGTTCCAGTGACTACAGTGAGTTCGCGGAAGCAGTCATGGACTTTATCGCAACAATAACCGACAACATCATCCCCACGGTAAGGGTTAGCATCTTTCCTAATCAAAAGCCCTGGGTAGACTGGTCCGTTCGCGTTGCCTCGAATGCTCGCACCGCTGCCTACAACTCTGGCCTGGCATCAGGAAACATGGACGTCTACAAGGTAGAGGCCTACCGACTGCGAAGGGCGGTGAAGGACGCAATAAGGAGGTACAGGGACAAGATGGAGTCATAGATGGAGCAGCAGGACACCAGATGCCTGTGGCAGGGGCTACGGACTATAACCAACTACCGGAGCACCCCACCCTCATCCGCAAGTGCCGGCACCTCCCTAGCTGATGACCTGAACTCTTTTTACGCTCATTTCGAGACGGGCAACATCACCCCAGGTCTGCCGACTAACGATAATACCGCCGGCATGCTGTCTATCGAAGATAAAGGGAGGAATGTGCACACATTCTCGTTATCCGAGCACGATGTGAGGAGGGCTCTGTCACGGGTGAACACGAGGAAAGCTGCAGGCCCCGATGGCATCTTGGGGCAAGTACTTAAGTCCTGTGCTACGCAGCTAGCTCCGGTGCTCACTACAATATTTAACCTCTCCATGGCCAAGTCAGTGGTCCCTGCCTGCTTCAAAAGATCCATCATTGTACCGGTACCTAGAAATGCCTCCCCTGCCTGTCTGAATGACTACCGTCCGGTGGCCCTCACCTCGGTAGTCATGAAATGCTTTGAGAGGCTGGTCAAGAAACACAACTGCGCCTTCCTCCCTCGAAACATGGACCCGCTACAATTCGCAACCCGTCCAAACAGATCCACGGACGATGCGGTCTCCCACTGCACACCGCTCTCTCTCACCTTGACAGCCAGAAGGGGGGCTATATATGGATGCTGTTCATAGACTTCAGTTCAGCCTTCAACACGATAGTCCCCACCAGACTGGCCGAGAAGCTGCTGGAATTGGAAACCCACACCCCCCTGTGTGCCTGGGTCCTGGACTTTCTCACCACCAGGCCGCAGGTAGTCAATATGGGGGGAAATACATCAAAGTCCCTCACCCTGAGCACAGGATTCCCCCAGTGTTGCGTCCTCAGCCCCCTGCTGTTCTCCCTGTACACACATGACTGTGTGGCTAGGTTCAGCTCCAACTCTATAATCAAGTTTGCTGATGACACTGTGGTGGTGGGCCTGATCACAGATAACGATGAGAAGGCCTACCAGGAGGAGGTGGCTGATCTGGCGCTCTGGTGTCAGGACAACAGCCTCCTCTTGAATATCAAAAAAACTAAGGAGCTGATCGTGGACTTTAGGAGGGCACAACATCCGAGGACGTACACACCATTGAAGATAAATGAGGATACTGTGGATAGGGTGAGCTGTTTTAAATACCTGGGAGTCCACATCTCAGAGGATCTGACATGGACATCACACGCTGCAGCGCCTTTACCACCTCAGGCAATTGAGGAAATTCAGAGTGTCTCTGAGGATCCTCCAGTGCTTCTACTCAGCGGCTGTGGAAAGCAACTTGTCCGGAAATATCACAAATTGGTTTGGGAACAGCTCTGCCCAGGACAAGAAGGCTCTGCAGAGAGTAGTGCGTTCGGCCGAACGCACTATGGGAACTACACTCGCCCCCCTGCAGGAACTATACATCAGAAGGTGCAACTCCAGAGCAAACAGGATCATGGGAGACCCCTTCCACCCCAGCAACGGACTGTTCCAGCTGCTAAGATCAGGCAAACGCCTTTGTTGCCATGCTGTGAGAACGGAGAGGATGAGAAGGAGTTTCTTCCCAGAGGCCATTAGGACTGTAAACTCCTATCTCACCAGGACCATTTCACTGTTTTTTAAAATTGCTGTTTTTTGTTTTGTTTTTCTTTCCTCCCACAAATAGTGGGGGGAGGGAGGGGGGGAGGGAGGGGGGAGGAGGAAGGGGGGGAGGGGATTAAGGAGGAGGAGGTGCTGGGGCCTTTTGAAGAGCATTAAGGTGGATAAATGCTCATTACCTGTTAAGATTTATCCAATATTGATAGAGGTCAGAGAGGAGATTGTGGGAGTCTTGACAGAGATCTTTGCATCTTCTCTA
Organism: Okamejei kenojei; assembly: GCA_035221665.1. Lineage (NCBI taxonomy): Eukaryota > Metazoa > Chordata > Chondrichthyes > Rajiformes > Rajidae > Okamejei > Okamejei kenojei. Next base: position 38,242,562 of record CM069142.1, read on the forward strand.
GCCACATAATATTGTTCTTTCACCCCACAACCCTTTGTCTTCTATTGGTAAACCAGTTCTGAATCCAAACGTCCAAATCACTGATAATCCCCCACATTTTAATCGTAGTCACTGTTAATCCCATGCATTTTAATCTACCCTGCATTTTCTTCATAACCCACAATACCAGCTGCTTTTATACCATTACCAAACTTGATCTGCTCATCCAAGTCACTGAGATTTTGAACAGCGGAGCCCAGCACCAGTCAGCCGGTTAGCCCCTCATAACCAGAAAAAGGCTCTTTGATTTATCCTCAAAGCTTTCTATACCAATGACCTCGGATGGTCCTACACCAGTCACATAACATCAAAAGGACTATCAACAAATAGCAGAGAGGATCCAGCAGAGGAAGAGTATTGAGACAGACAGTGTGGTCGTTGGATTTCCCTTTTGTTCTTTCATTACTTTGAAGCTATGAGGAGTGGAGTAATTGAAAGTGGTTGAAGAATTCCAGCTGAGGCTGACAGGGCTGTGGTCTCATTTAATGCCCCACCAGATCTTACTTCATCCATTCATTTAGTGGTGTGCTCTGCTAATCACAAGTGGTCAACTCAATGACTTTGGAGAGGGAAAATGTCAAATGTTGGACAGATTTTAGGGGAGGGCTGCAGTCTGAGATGTAGTAACTTTTGATAGAAGCTCACATTTCTACCTGCCAGAACATTAAAACCAAAAATACAGATCGGATAGAAGGATGTTCTGGTTCTTGCTCGCAGTAAATTAAATAGGCAGGGCTTTGCAGTCAAGTCAATTCTACACGAGCCGAGTGACGTTCAATTAGCCATGTTTGTCATAATACGTCACATTCTAAAAACATACAGAAACTAATAAGAAGATCAGAGAGTTAGTTCTGTACTGAAAACATCAGAATCATGTGATGGTAAATAACTGGGTCATGAACAGTTAGCACTAATCTGCCACTGGGTATACAAACTTGCCAGTTGAAAGCTGACGTTAAGAAACAGATGTGAAGGAAATTCCTTAAACATCTAAATGGCTAAATCACTTTAACATGGTGTAGATTCTGGGTTCCATGCATAAGTAATCCTTCCTAAGCAATTGCATTTTAATTCCACACAAACAGAAAATTCTTCAGCCATTGACGAATTTTAGTTGATACTTGATAACACAGAACAAAATTAACTCTATTTTCTAAATGACATGAATTGAACTAAATAGGTGATTTCCAAATTAAGAGTAGCCTTTGTCACTGCACAAAATAGCACTTTAGGCCAAATGATGCACTTACATCCCAGCAGTGCCCACAAATGTTTCTTGATAAATAAGGCAATGGAGTGGAACACATGTATGAACCAAGGAACCCCTCCAGGATACAGTAGCAGTGGGCTGGAACATATATAAATGATGCCGAGAAGCATAACTTCACACATAGTTAAGATCTGGAACTCTCTTCTTCAATATCTTTTGGGGTAGGGTATGAAGTGGGTTCAGTAGAGTCATTGGAAATTTTAGTAGTGTATATTATAGGCTTCATCTGTTTGTGAAGGTTAGGGAGTCAGCCGAATTTTAACATTAAAGTGATACAACCTAACAGAAAGAGGAAATAACGACACGGGGAATGTAATAAAACAAGCATTGAACTTTGGTCTAGTGAGTTTATAATGTAGTAGGAGGTGAAGGATAGGATCGATGGCACCTTGAAATAGTAGATAGGCAAACATTGGACTACTGATCAGCCTCATATTATTTGGCGAGCTTTTCATTTTTGATCTGGCAACAGAGATTTGGGCAACTTCAAAGGTGGGCCAAACCAAGAACAGGTTATTTCCACATTCTTTCAGATAAATCCATTCCCAATTTACCTTCAGTAGTTTATCATAACGTTCAGCAGACATAAGAAACCTTCCATCTTCCAGTTGCATCTCTCTGTTTTCCAAAAGATTGTTCAATACGGGTAAAACATTGCGTTCGGCTTTTTCCAGCCCTTCCAGCACCAATATCCTGCCTGCAGTCGCAGCTCGAACAGCACACTTTCAGAGAAAAGGAAGATGACAATGTAAAAACATAAGAAATAGATATAAGAGCGGGCGATTCAGCCCCTTATGCCAGTTCTGCCATTGAAATAAGTTAATGGTGTTCATGGTTGATTGTGATATAAGTTAATCTTCGTCTCATCTGTCCACAAAACCTTTTTCCAGAACTGTGGTTGCTCTTTTAAGTACTTCTTGGCAAACTGTAAACTGTCCATACTTGACTCTTGAAGAGTGTTTCTGATCTGTCGGACAAGTGTTTGGGGATTTTTCTTCATTATAGAGAGAATTCCTCTGTCTGGAATCAGGTGTGGATTTGTCAATTACCACTGTCCGCAAAAGACTTCATGAACAGAAATGCAGAGGCTACACTGCAAGATGCAAACCACCTGTTAGCCACAAAGATAGGATGACCAGGTTACAGTTTGCCAAAGAACAACCACAGTTTTGGAAAATGTTCTTGTGGACAGATGAGACGAAGATTAACTTATATCAGACTGAAGGCAAGAGCAAAGTATGGAGGAGAGAAGGAACTGCACAAGATCCAAAGCATACCACCTCATCTGTGAAGCACAGTGGTGGGGGTGTTATGACCTGGGCATGTATGGCTGTTGAAGGTACTGGCTCACTTATCTTCATTGATGATACAACCACTGATGGTAGTAGCATAATGAATTCTGAAGTGTATAGACACATCCTATCTGCTCAAGTTCAAACAAATGCCTCAAAACTTATTGTCTGGCGGTTCACTCTACAGAAAGACTGATCCCAAACATACTGCAAAAGCAAAAAAGGAGTTTGTCAAAGCTAAAAAATTGTCACTTTTTGGGTGCCCAAGTCAATCACCCGATCTGAACCCAATTGAGCATGTCTTTTACAGTGGCTTGCAAAAGTATTCATACCCCTTGAACTTTTCCACATTTTGTCACGTTACAACCACAAACGTAAATGTATTTTATTGGAATTTTATGTGATAGACCAGCACAAAGTGGTGCATAATTGTGAAGTGGAAGGAAAATGATACATGGTTTCCAAATTTTATTACAAATAAAAAACTGAAAAGTGTGGCATTCAAAAGTATTCAGCCCCCGAGTCAATACTTTGTAGAACCACCTTTCGCTGCAATTACAGCTGCAAGTCTTTTGGGGTATGTCTCTACCAGCTTTGCACATCTAGAGACTGAAATTTTTGCCCATTCTTCCTTGCAAAATAGCTCAAGCTCTGTCGAATTGAATGGAGAGCGTCTGTGAACAGCAATTGTCAAGTCTTGCCAGAGATTCTCAATTGGATTTAGGTCTGGACTTTGACTGGGCCATTCTAACACATGAATATGCTTTGATCTAAACCATTCCATTGTAGCTCTGGCTGTATGTTTAGGGTTGTTGTCCTGCTGGAAGGTGAACCTCCGCCCCAGTCTCAAGTCTTTTGCAGACTCTAACAGATTTTCTTCCGAGATTGCCCTGTATTTGGCTCCATCCATCTTCCCATCAACTCTGACCAGCTTCCTTGTCCCTGCTGAAGAAAAGCATCCCCACAGCATGATGCTGCCACCACCATGTTTCACAGTGGGGATAGTGTGTTCAGGGTGATGTGCAGTGTTAGTTTTCCACCACACATAGCGTTTTGAATTTATGCCAAAAACTTCAATTTTGGTCTCATCAGACCAGAGCACCTTCCTCCACATGTTTGCTGTGTCCCCCACATGGCTTGTGGCAAACTGCAAATGGGACTTCTTATGGCTTTGTTTCAACAATGGCTTTCTTAGAAACATAGAAACATAGAAATTAGGTGCAGGAGTAGGCCATTCAGCCCTTCGAGCCTGCACCGCCATTCAATATGATCATGGCTGATCATCCAACTCAGTATCCCGTACCTGCCTTCTCTCCATACCCTCTGATCCCCTTAGCCACAAGGGCCACATCCAACTCACTCTTAAATATAGCCAATGAACTGGCCTCAACTACCCTCTGTGGCAGAGAGTTCCAGAGACTCACCACTCTCTGTGTGAAAAAAGTCTTTCTCATCTCGGTCTTAAAGGATTTCCCCCTTATCCTCAAGCTGTGACCCCTTGTCCTGGACTTCCCCAACATCGGGAACAATCTTCCTGCATCTAGCCTGTCCAACCCCTTAAGAATTTTGTAAGTTTCTATAAGATCCCCTCTCAATCTCCTAAATTCCAGAGAGTATAAACCGAGTCTATCCAGTCTTTCTTCATAAGACAGTCCTGACATCCCAGGAATCAGTCTGGTGAACCTTCTCTGCACTCCCTCTATGGCAATAATGTCCTTCCTCAGATTTGGAGACCAAAACTGTACGCAATACTCCAGGTGTGGTCTCACCAAGACCCTGTACAACTGAAGTAGAACCTCCCTGCTCCTGTACTCAAATCCTTTTGCTATGAAAGCTAACATACCATTCGCTTTTTTCACTGCCTGCTGCACTGCATGCCTACTTTCAATGACTGGTGTACCATGACACCCAGGTCTCGCTGCATCCCCTTTTCCTAATCGGCCACCATTTAAATAATAGTCTGCTTTCCTGTTTTTGCCACCAAAGTGGATAACCTCACATTTATCCACATTATACTGCATCTGCCAAACATTTGCCCACTCACCCAGCCTATCCAAGTCACCTTGCAGTCTCCTAGCATCCTCCTCACAGCGAACACTGCCCCCAGCTTAGTGTCATCCGCAAACTTGGAGATATTGCCTTCAATTCCCTCATCTAGATCATTAATATATATTGTAAATAGCTGGGGTCCCAGCACTGAGCCCTGCGATACCCCACTAGTTACTGCCTGCCATTGTGAAAAGGACCCGTTTACTCCTACTCTTTGCTTCCTGTTTGCAGCCAGTTCTCTATCCACATCAATACTGAACCCCTAATACCGTATGCTTTAAGTTTGTATACTAATCTCTTATGTGGGACCTTGTCGAAAGCCTTCTGGAAGTCCAGATATACCACATCCACTGGTTCTCCCTTATCCACGCTACTAGTTACATCCTCGAAAAATTCCACAAGATTCGTCAGACATGATTTACCTTTTGTAAATCCATGCTGACTTTGTCCAATGATTTCACCACTTTCCAAATGTGCTGCTATCCCATCTTTAATAACTGACTCTAGCAGTTTCCCCACTACTGATGTTAGACTAACTGGTCTGTAATTCCCCGTTTTCTCTCTCCCTCCCTTCTTAAAAAGAGGGGTTACATTTGCTAGAGGGGTTACATTTGCTAGAGGGGTTACATTTCTTCTTGCCACTCTTCCATAAAGACCCGATTTGTGGAGTGCACGACTAATAGTTGTCCTGTGGACAGAATCTCCCACCTGAGCTGTGGATCTCTGCAGCTCCTCCAGAGTTACCATGGGCCTCTTGGCTGCTTCTCTGATCCATGCTCTCCTTGCCTGGCCTGTCAGTTTAGGTGGATGGCCATGTCTTGGTAGGTTTGCAGTTGTGCCATACTCTTTCCATTTTTGGATGATGGATTGAACAGTGCTCCGTGAGATGTTCAAAGCTTGAGATATTTTTTTATAACCTAACCCTGCTTTAAACTTCTCCACAACTTTATCCCTGACCTGTCTGGTGTGTTCCTTGGGCTTCATGATGCCCAAGGAACATTGTTTGTTCACTAATGTTCTCTAACAAACCTCTGAGGCCTTCACAGAACAGCTGTATTTATACTGAGATTAGATTACACACAAGTGAACTCTATTTACTAATTAAGTGACTTCTGAAGGCAATTGGTTGCACTGGATTTTATTTAGGGGTATCAGATTAAAGGGGGCTGAATACTTTTGCATGCCACACTTCTCAGTTTTTTATTTGTAAAAAGATTTGAAAACCATGTATCATTTTCCTTCCACTTCACAATTATGCACCACTTTGTGTTGGTCTATCACATAAAATCCTAATAAAATACATTTACGTTTGTGGTTGTAATGTGACAAAATGTGGAAATGTTCAAGGGGTATGAATACTTTTGCAAGCCACTGTATATGCTGAAGAGAAAACTACAGGGGACTAGCCCCCAAAACAAGCACAAGCTAAAGTTGGCTACAATACAGGCCTGGCAGAGCATCACCAGAGAAGACACCCAGCAACTGGTGATGTCCATGAATCACAGACTTCAAGCAGTCATTGCATGCAATGGATATGCAACAAAATACTAAACATGACTTATTTCATTTACATGATATTGTTGTCCCCCAAACATTATAGTGCCCTGAAATGGGGGTTTATGTATAAACACAGTTGTAATTTCTACATGGTGAAGCCAAAATATATAAAAATGGCCTTTATTAAAATCTGACAACATGCACTTTAACCACGTGTTATTTTTTTCTATTACAAATCTCAAATTGTGGATTACAGAGGCAAATAAATAAACAATGGGTCTTTGTCCCAAACATTATGGACAGCATTGTAACTATACAAGTCTCATAAAGTGCCAACAGCAGCTACATATCCACAATGTAAAGAGAAAACATAGGAGATACTCAGTTGATTTGGCAGCATGTATGGAGGGAGAAATAAAGTTAGTATTTTATGCCTATATAAATATCCAATCTCATGCTTTCAAACTCTAGTACTACAGTCACAGACAACTTAATCTCTCCTGAATTAAGAAACCTGCCATCCCAGGAGTCAATCCAGTAAATCTTTGCTAAATCTGAATATTCGCACCAAGACCTTACATAATTAGAGGATATTTGATGCATACTCAAATCCACTTGCAATAAAGACCAACATACTGTTTGTCCTCCTAACTGCTTCTGTACTGTGCACGGACATTTGGTGATGTATATACACGAGGACTGACGTGTCTCTCTAAAGACCAAAACCTTTCAATTTTGCCTTCCCTTGAACCTTCCATAGAACAGTACTGCACAAGAACAGACTCGTGGGCACACAATGTTTGTGGTGAACATGATTGCAAGGCCAACTCTTACCTGCCTCCACTTTATCCATATCCCTCCTTTCACTGTATATCCATGAGCCCATCCCAAAGCCTTTCAAATGGCACTATCTGTGTCCACCATCACCCTGGTAGCACATTTCAAATACTTACCACCCTCTGTGTAAAATAACTTCCCTCACACATCCACCTTTGCACCTCTCACCTTAAAGCTACGCCCTCTAGTATTTGATGTTTCCATTTTGAGAGAAAGGTTCTGATGATCTACCCTATCTATGCCTCTCATAATTTTATATATTTCCATCAGATCTCTCGTCAACCTCCTGTGTTTCAGAGAAACTAGTTTGTTAACTCTGCCCGGAACTAATATCCTTTATTGCAGGCATCATTTTGGTAAGTCTCCCCTGCACTCTTTCCAAAAACATCCACACCCTTCCTATAATGAGATGACTTGAACTACACGCAATACTCTTAATATGGCCTGATCAACATCCTATATAGCTGCATCATGACATCCTGACTTATACTCAATGACCAATGAAGACAAGCATACTAAGCCTTCCTTACCATTATCTACTTGTGTTGTCACTTTAAGAGAGCTATGAACTTAGACCCCAAAGAAATTTAGAAAAATGTTGTGTATTAATACCTCAAAACCTCAAAATAGGCTACATGGTAAAATGTGGAGAATGGTGAAAATGCTACCGAATGAGTTGCTGCTGTGAACAGAGACATTTGCTGATGACCTAGGAAAGAGATAGATGGAGGAAATAGGTGATAGGAAGTGGGGAAGGAGGATAATTGCGTAAACCAAAGAAACAGTGCGGCTAGGACGTTCTAAATTCGCTCAATATTAATTAACAATCAAATGAGCACAGATGGTGCCATACTATGGAATTTCCAGCTAGCAGGCAATATAAATCAACCTTCTTCACTACGTGACAGCACTGCACTTCACTGGAATTTAGAAGGATGAGAAGAGATCTTAAAGAAACATAAAATTCTTAAGAAAGAACTGCAGATGCTGGAAAAATGGAAGGTAGACAAAAATGCTGGAGAAACTCAGCGGGTGAGGCAGCATCTATGGAACGAGGGAATAGGTGACGTTTCGGGTCGAGACCTTTCTTCAGACTGAAATAATTTTTTTTAAAGGATTGTACAGGCTAGATGCAGGAAAAAAAAATCCCGATTTTGGGGGAGTCCGGAACCAGGGGTCACAGTTTAAGAATAAGGGGCAGGCCATTTAGGATTGGGATGAGGAAAAACATCTTCACCCAGACAGTAGCAGGGCTGCCAACATTGGGTGAGAATTGGGAGTGAGAAATTGCGAGACCAAGCCTGAGGGAGCGTAGCAGCCGGGGGGGGGGGGGGGGGGGGGGGGGAAGGAGGGTGTCCCCCCTCCCATTGGTACGGAACTTTTGCATTTTTCAGCTTGAAATAGTGTAATATGGTGCATACTGTAGTGAGTCTTTTAACTTACACTTGAATGCAATATATATGCTTTAAATTGGATTAGCTATGAATAAGGTTAGAGTAAATTACATTCCTAATTACATTCCACAGAAGAGCCCAGGCTCTGATCTATACGTGCAGCACATGAATGATCTTAGTGTATTCATGTATGGAAATCAGATTATAATCAAACACTTGGGCCATGTTGGCCAACCTGGGTCTCACTGCACACCTGGCACTACTCCTATCCCCGACTCCAGTTGCATACCTTCTCTCATTCCTGTCCCTGAGACCAGCCCTACACCTGGCCCCCTATTCTACCCTGATAATAGCTGCTTACCTGCTTAGGTTCCCAGTGCTGAACACACCCCTGGTCCCAGCTTTGACTGCACACCTAGTACTATTCCAGACCTTGACTCTGAATGCAAACTTGGCCTTGCTCCTAGCCCCTTTGCACTGACAATATATCTGGTCCACACATAAAGCCCCATATCTGACCCCCTGGACTTAACCTATTATGTTCAAGTCCACAGATGCTTACTAATGCAGTAATCCTTTACGGGGCACTTCACAGACCAAATTATGGATAACAAAATTTGCTACATTCATTGGCTTCCTTGTTATCTAACATGCCAGTCACTTTGTCAAAGAAGTCATCAATTGGTTGAACACAATTCCCATCCATAAAATTGTACTCACTCAGCTGTATAAGTATTCTGATGCAATTTCTTTCATTTTCGTAACAAACTGTCCTGAAGTCATCAGGCTAAATAGAAATCAATAACATTAGCCAACTCAGAAACATGAAGTGCTGAGCATTGGGATCCAAACATAATGGCCAACTGGCCTCAGTTCCCCGCTCACATCTGGCAGTGTTTTCCATCTGAACCAGGGACCGCGGAGCGTTTTTGAAAGTGTGGAGGCTGAGCGATCACTGATCACTGGCCTTGGGGGTACCCGGTGAGGGAGTGGAGCAACCGAGTGGGGAAAGGGTGTGGAAAAAGGGTGTCCCCCCTCCCAGGGTAGGAACTTTTTGAAATTTGATGTATTAAAATCATGTTTTAGTGCATTGTAGAAGTATGATTTCAATGTTTTTTGTATGAAGTATTTTTAAGAGGTAACTTTTTAAGGGGTAACTTTATCCACACAAAGGGTGGTGGGTGTTTGGAACAAGCTGGCAGAGAAGGTAGTTGAGACTGGGACTATCCCAACATTTAAGAAACAGTTAGACTGATACATGGATAGGACAGGTTTGGAGGTATGGACCAAAAGCAGGTAGCGTAGCTGGGACATGTTGGCGGGTGTGGGCAAGTTGCGCTGAAGGGCCTGTTTTCACACTGTATCACTCTATGACCACATTATACCTCCACCATGCATGAATGCTTCAAAATCAAGTGATCGAGTTTTATTGCCATATACTCAAGCATAGAAACTTAGAAAATAGGTGCAGGAATAGGCCATCGGCCCTTCGAGCCTGCACTGCTATTCAATATGATCATGGCTATTTTTCTAGAATCAGTACCTCTTTCCTGTTTTTTCCCCATATCCCTTGATTTCGTGAGCTAAATGTAACTCTCTCTTGAAAACATCCAGTGAATTGGCCTGAAGAGGCAGAGAATTACACAGATTCACAACTCTCCGTGTGAAGAAAGTTTGTCCTCATCTCAGTCCTAACTGGCCCCTCCTTTATTCTTAAACTGTGACCCCTGGTTCTGAACTCCCCCAACATCGGGAAAATTTTTCCTGCAGTTACAGTAAGTGAAAATCTAGTAGGCAAGCAGGATGCTTTCTCCAACCACCCCCACTTTCTCCAAGTCCACTATCTTCCACCGTTTCTACCCAGTGCCTGGTACTTACTTCTAGCAGCCACTGGTTGTCCTCCAGGATGCACGCAGCCGCAGCCTGATCCATGCCTGGTCACCTGGGTGAATTTGGCACAGAGACTCTCATGGCAGCGGCGCAACGCTTCCGACGCCTTGCACTGAGGCTGCTCCAGGGCCGGAGCTGCAGTCAGCGACTCGCCAGCCCGGCAAACACTCGTTAGCCCCGCTCCCCGTCTGTATCTGTCCCCGTCGCTGCTTCTGCTTTCAACACCCATGGCCCATGCAGTTGATATGAGTTTTGAGTATAAATGATTACTAGGACTAATTCCCGAACAGTCCCACCTGTTCATTCAAACGACCTCCGCAAGTTCCCACCGAATGGCTGCAAAATTGGTCTTACTGCAATTTAGGACCTTAACTTTTAGGGCTTTAACTTGTGGTCCAGTCCAATCCTTCTCCACAACTACTTTAAAACAAATGGTCATGGGCCCAATTGTGCTTCTCCCAAACACTTGCAACAGCAGGAAATGCTACACTTGTTGCATTTTCTCCCCCCTCGACTCCATCCAAGGACCCAAGCAGTCTTTCTAGGTGAGGCAGAGGTTCACCTGCACCTCCTCCAACCTCATCCACTGCATCCGCTGTTCTAGGTGTCAAATGCTGTACATCAATGAGACCAAGCGCAGGCTTGGTGATCGCTTTGACCAACACCTCCGCTCAGTTCGCATTAGCCAACCTGATCCGGTGGCTCAGCGCATTATCTCCTCCTCCCATTCCGAATCTGACCTTTCTGTCGTGGGCCTCCTTCATGGCCAGAGTGAGTCCCACCGCAAATTGGAGGAGCAGCACCTCATATTTTGCTTGGGTAGTTTACACCCCAGACATATGAACATTGACTTCTCCAATTTCAGGTAGTCCTTGTTTACTCCCTCCCCAGCTCTCCCACAGCCCACTGTCTCTGCCTCTTCCTTTCTTCTTCCCGCCGTCCCCCCCACAGTCTGAAGATAGCAAAAGTACAGGGTAGCATGTTCCTGGTAGAGTGAAGGGCAAGACTAGAAAGTCACGAGAACACTGGATGACAAGAGATGTTGGGGCTCTAATTAGGAAATGGAAGCATAGATGTTGGGATATCTTAGATCATACACAAATTACCAAAGAGCATGTATTGGTGGTTTTAAAGCTCATTAAGATGGATAAATCCCCTGGGCCCCACCAAGTACATTCTTAAACCTTGTGGGAAGCTAAGGAGGAAATTGCGGGGGCACTTATGGAGATATTTGCATTATCGTCAGCCACAGATGAAGTTCCGGAAAATCTGAGAGTGGCAAATGTCATACCATTATTTAAAAACGGCAGAAAGAACAATCGAGGACACAAGAGGCCGAGGAGCCTGATGTTAGTGCTAGAAACGTTGTTGGAGAGCATTCTTAGAGACAATATCTACCAACATTTAGATAGTCACCGACAGATTAGGGATGGTCAGCATGGCTTTGTGCATGGGAAATCATGTCTCACAAATCTGATAGAGGGCAGTGGACATTGACTATATGGACTTTAGCAAGGTTTTTGACAATGTCCCACATGATAGGCTTGTAAGGAATTTAATCGCATGGAAATAGTAAGATTAAACGAGAACTTACCAAGTTCGAAGGTTGATCTTTATTTTACGAGGAGTCGCGGTGAGGGATTTCGTGAAGACCCCGCCAGCACGCATGCGCGACATCCTTCAAAGCAGCGGTGTGGAATCACAGAACGCACCATGACTGAAAATAGTAAGATGAAGAACGTAGAACTTCCGAGTTGACCTTATGATAGAGGGTGGGAGCGGGGGGCACAAAATCTCTCACCGCAACTCCTCGTAAAATAAAGATCAACCTTCGAACTTGGTAAGTTCTCGTTTAATCTTACTATTTTACTTCGGAGTCACGTGAGTGACTTCGTGAAGATTTCAAAGCTCTGTGATTTCACGCCCTGGACAACGTCCATGCTATCACACTGCCGCAATTCTGATGGAGGAAGGCTGTTAATGCAGTTCAGTCGAAACTGGTTGAAAAAATAATACAATTTATTAATCAAATAATAAAAAACAAATAACCCCTAATTCGGGGACAGACATTCACTGAGCAGCTCCCAGCAGAGCTTCTGCGAATGTCGCGGGGGCGACCAGTGGTTTATTGTAGAACCTTTGGAAGGTTTCTTCACTGGCCCAGCCCGCGGTGGCGAGGATGTGGTCCATGGGCACCTTCATGGCCCTCGCCGCTGATGTGGATGCAGCCCTAGTGGAATGAGATTTAAAAATGTTAGTAGCAACTCCTGCTGCATCCAATACCACCCTGAGCCACCTGGCGATAGTCTGTACAGTCACAACTGCTCCTTCTTCCTGATGCTGCATCCAATACACGAAGTCACTGTGACTCCGAAGTAAAATCTAGATGAGCTAGCCAATAGGAGTAAATGAGTAGAAAACTTCACAGAGAGCAGATGGACCACATGGCAGGTGAATGAATATAAAAGCAAAAAGAACAGGGAATTCAATTTTACCTTCTATAGCCTAATGTTCATAAAACATAGGAGCATAATTAGGTCATTCAGCTCATCGAGTCTACTCCGCTTTCAGTCATGGCTGATCCATTTTCTTTAGCCCCATTCGCCTGCCTTTCCCCCGTAACCTTTGACGCGAACCAACCTTCAGCTTAAAAATACTCCATAGCTGTCTGTGGCAATTAATTCCACAGATTCATCACCCTCTGGCTAAAAAAAACCCTCCTCATCTCTATTCTGTGCCCTAGGGTTCTAAACTCTCCTATTACAGAAAATATCCTTTCCACTTCCACCATTAACTGGTCCCCCTCATGAGATTGAGATTCCCCCTCATCCTTCTACATTACAGAGAGAACAGGTCCAGAGCCTTCAAATGCTCCTCATGCATTAAGCCAATCACTCCAGGATCATTCTCGTAAATCTCCTCTGAACCCTCTCCAAAGCAAGTTTATCTGTGGGCAACATGGTGGCGCAGTGGCAGTATTGCTGCCTTACAGCACTAGATACCCGGGTTGACTAACCGATCCTGACTATGAGTGCCTGTACGGAGTTTGTACGTTCTCCACGTGACCTGCTTGGGTTTTCTCCGGGATCTAAATTTTCCTCCCACACTCCAAAGATGTACAGGTTTGTAGGCTAATTGGTTTGGTAAAAATTGTAAATTGTCCTTAGCGTGTAGGATGGTGTTAATATGCGGGAATCCCTGGTCAGTGTGGATCTGGTGGGCTGAAGGGCCTGTTTCCACGCTGTATCTCTGAACAAAACTGAAACAAATCCTTTCACGGATATGGGGCCCAAAATGGCTGACAATATTCCAAATGTGGCCTCGTCAATGCCTGACATGATATAATATTTAATTGCACTTTGTAAACCGCTGCTTATGTATTTTATATATTAAATATTGTTTGTTCAGATAAAGTTATAATTATTAACTGTTTAACTGAATAAAAGAGCAGAAACTTCATAGTATATTCTTTCAAAGAGAATATAACATAAGCTTTGTTCATGATAATGTTCTTTGAACTTTCTTCAATTCATAACAATTTTTAAGAAAAAAGATTATTTGAGCCAATTTGTCCTACATTGTCAGATATGTTTTACAACATTAATTTGTTAACATAAGATGAAAGCATAGTTTCTAGAAATATTATCTGAGTGCTTGTAAATTTCAATCTGTTCAATAAATTTTCGCTTTAAAAACAAAAAGTGCTTCTGGGATTCCTCTTTTCAATTTTATAATTGTTGCTTCTTGTCACCACAGGCAATGTTATGAGTCGTCTTGATTTAACTCATTATCTTTTCCATTTGTGCCATGTCACTCTGAGCCTCTTTGTGCTTTGGTAACAAGATTTACATTGGCTTGGGAAGTACAAGATTCAAATGCTTCTCCAAAATAAAGCCCCTTTTCAAAATTGAATGTATGTAAATGTTTTTATTTCCCTCGCATGTCACCTTCATCTTCACTATCATTCAACCTGATTGCTGATTGAAGCAATCTAAAGCACTCACTACCACCTCTTCAAACCCGTACCAAGGTTGTGTTTTCTAATATCCCGGTTTCCCTCAACTGGACAGTAAACTTTAATATTAATTCTGGTCTGTCACTTGAACCCTGCATGTTTATAGTGGCCATCTTTCTGACAAGATATAAAACCAAGACCACATCTGGCTTTTCAGGTGGTGGTAACAGATCCTTAAGAATGTATCCTGCTGAAGAATGGGCCTCCAACCCAGTATCCTGACTATTTTCCTTCCACACGCAGTCTTGATGTAGGGTCTTGTTAACCATTCAATGCTGATGCCTTTGCAGATGCTGCTTGAACTGCTGAGTTCCTTCACCAGTTTGTTTCTTTGCTCCAGTAACCTGGGCACTCTTTATCGCTAAGACTAAAGCGGATCGTCAAGATGATTCTGAAACCTCCCTGCCCCACTTCCGAAATTACAACAGTGATTACACCTCAGAAATACTAAACTGGCTCAAAGACATCTGAAGTCATGAAAAATCACAAATAAATACAATATTTTCATTCGTCCTTAAAAAGGAACTAATGGTATATAATCATAGATTTAAAGAGAGATACGGAATAGAACAAGCCCTTCAGCCCATGTTGTCCATGCCAGTCGTCAAGCAGCCATTTTTATACAAATCCTATCCTATTTTATTCTCCTTACCTTCCCATCAACTCATCCCCCCTCCGCCCCCCCCCCCCCCCATTCACTCCTACATACAGTAAGTTTCCTCTGGCCAATTACCTACTGACCAGTATATCTTTGGGATGTGGGAGGAAACCAAAGCACCTGCGAAGAGATCTATGCAGTCTCAGGGAAATCAGGTAAACTCCATTCAGATGGTGCCCAAAGTCAGGATCAAACCCAGCGCACTAGAACTGCACTTCGCTAACTGTACCACTGTGCCTCCCGGTGCTGCCTTGCAGCTGTGACTCGCCTGCAGTCCGTTTTGTCTTTTTTTTTTTTTGTTTTTTGGTCCCGTTTTGATTTATTTTAGTTTGTTGGGTTGTGTATGTGGGGGGGGCTGAGAGGCTTGTTTTTGGTCTCTTCCTTCAGGGGGATGCAACCTTTTCTTGTCGTATCCCCCATGTCCGTCTCCGTCTGCGCTGGCGGCCTCCAATGGGGACCGACCTCGAGGCTCCGGAGGCAGAGCCAGGACTTACTTACCATCGCGAAGCTGGCCGCATTCGGGGCTGTGGTGGCGGCGACCCAGCTTCGGGACTGTGGCGGCGTTCCGGCGGCCCGACTTCTGGGCTGTCCGGCGACCCGACCGGGCGGCATACCGGCGGCCCGACCGGGGCTGTGGCGGTGTTCCGGTGGCCTGACTTCGGGGCTGTGGCGGTGTTCCGGTGGCCTGACTTCGGGGCTGTGGTGGCATACCGGCGACCCGACCGGGGCTGTGGCGGTGTTCCGGTGGCCTGACTTCGGGGCTGTGGCGGCGTTCCGGCGGCGGCTCCCGCAACAACATCTTCGTCCGCTGGACTGGAGGGCGGCAGCTTCGACCGCCCCGGTCCGCGGAGTTTGAACTGGCCCATTTGCGGAGCTCGGATTCAGCCGCGGGACAGACTTACTTGCCATCACCCGGCGGGATCACGACATCGGAGGCCTGGATCGCCTCAGCGCAGAGGGAGAACAAAGAGGGAAGAGACAAAGACTTTGAGACTTTTGCCTTCCATCACAGTAAGGAGGTGCCTGGTGGACTCGCTGTGGTGGATGTTGAACTGTGTTGAGTGTGTGTTTTGTTGTTTTGTTTTATGTTATGACTGCAAGGTTAAAACATTTTGTTGTACTGTAAATGTGCAATGACAATAACGTTGAATCTAATCTAATCTAAGCTATTGTAACGTACGGAAATTTTTTCATTTTTATCCAGTTCATCCATGTGCGAATATCCAATGATCAATCCGTAGTTCCAAAATAAGATCAGATGGGCAAGGCTCAGCAATTAGTTAGCATCTACATCCGAGATACAAGTTCACATTCCATTGCCACACAACAAGACTTCCAATTTCAAACGTAAGCCAGTTATTTCAGTTCTATAATACCATGCTGATAAAAAATCTCATCCATCTAAAACCAAGAAGAATATGGGCACATTTTGCCCAATATGTTCAATAACTGCATATTGGGCATCAAATCCTATCTCTGAACATACAGCACCTCAGAAAATAATTATGGATGGAGCTGCAAATTTCCCATAGAACTTTACATTCACATGGGTCATGATTGAAAGATACCTTGGTCCTTGTTGGGTATGAGAATTTTATCCCCCATCAAATTATCTATTACCCATCTCATCATAATTTTAAAAAGCGAAATGATCAGTTGATGGTTTCTTACTACTTAAGGTCAAAACCTGCAGACTATCATAGAAATGTGCTTTTGTCCATAAGATGGGGCTATTGCTTCAAAGAGCAGCAGCCTCTAACTAGATTGCTGGGTTTATTAAATGGGCTAACTGCAGGAGTTGGGCATGAAAATATATTTCACATTTGAAGAATAATATGTCAGTTCACAAACCCATCCACTGCAAAAAAAATGTCAGTGTCAGCATTGGTAACTCGGAATGAAATGGTGTGTAAGCTAGACACAACTGTGATCTATCACACTGATGGAGTAGGAGGGAGAAAGCAGAGAGAGGTGGGGGTACAGAAAAGCCGGAAAAGTGATAGGTGAATACAGGGGAGGGCGTGTGAAAGGCAGATGGGTGGAGTAAGTGACAAAGGCTAGAATAAGCGAGCTTGGTATTCCGACTGCGGATGCCCAGGTCAAAGGTCACTATGCATAAACATTGCTGGAAAGCAGTGGAGCTGTGTACATACACACCTTCTGTTTTTTCCAGGTTTTTTCCTAACCAGTCGAGGAGCGGGTTCCTCGGGAGTTGGCGCTTCTTCTCCGCACTGCCTGTGGGCCTGGGGCTGCTGGTGTCGTCTGTCCGGGGCTGTCGGTGGGGCAGGCGGATTTGAGCTGGGGTTGGCGCTTCTTCTCTGCGCTGGTTGTGGGCCTGGGGCCGCTAGGACGTCTCCAGCCACCCCCCTGCGGCGCCGGGGACCCGGGCTCGATCCCAGCCGCAGATAAGGCGCAGGTCTGTGTGCGCGCTCTTCCGTCTCCCACTCGCATCTGCCCCCTCTCTCTCGCTGTTACACCCCACTCTCCCGCTACCTGTTCCTTTGAAGGGGGATGAGGTGTTGACCATTTATGGGAGTCTCTCTGGACTCGCGAATTTCATTGCTCATTCGTATTCATAGATGAGGCCGAAGAATTCTATTTTCTTGCAATAAGCAGAATAGATCGACTCAGAAACTATCATTGTTGTGTTCCAGTCTGGAATACATTAATTTTATGATAATGTGACTGCACGGCACCCTCGTTCCTCAGATTAAATGCATTTTTACACATAAATTATGAATAAAGTTGAGAATTTATACACAGTTTCTTCAGCCAGCGCTTTGTTCGCTTTTTCTTTGAGGTGAATGACTGACAAAAACCCATGATTCCCTCTGTTTTTCGGAATACCGAACTCGCTTATTGAAAAGGAGACAAAAGACTGGCAGATAAGGAAAGATCAGTTGGTGGGAAGGAGACAGGGAAGAGGGAAGAGGAAAGAGGGGTGATTAAAGGAAATATGGAAATCAGGGATGCAGGCATGTGTTCGGAGGGGGGGAAAGGACATCATTTTGCAAACTATCTCACCCTGCTTCTTTCACTTGCTCCGTATGCTCATCTCCCATTCCAAATTCCCATATTTTCCTTTTATCACCTTTGTTCCCCTTCTACCCATATCCCTCCATATCTGACAACTTGTTGGCTCCTTTTCACCTCCAACCTTTGTCACTTACTCCACCCATCTGCCAATCACCCCCCTCATGTGTCCATCTATCACTTGCCAGGCTTTGCCTCATCTCTCTTTTACAGCTCTCCCCCTCTCTACTCCATCAGTCTAAAGAAGTCTTAACCCGAACCCACTGAGTTCCTTTAGCACATTGTTTTTTTTGGTTATTGAGTATGCAGGACTGCTTTGCCACCTTCTTTGATGCATTATGTTGAATGCCTTATTTGACGAGATTTCTACCACCCTGAAGGACTGGAGGCAGCAAGTGAATGGGACTTATATTCTCTGAAAGCGTCAACCCTGTCATCAGCCCTTCTGATCCCTGTCACTGTGTAAACACTGGAATTCCTGACTAATTGCAACACGGAGACCCTGCACACAGTTACAGAATTTGACTATCTCCTGCAGGACAATTAGGGATGGTCAATATAATCTGGCATTGTGTGTTTTGCAAAAAATTAAAACTAGACTCAAAAAGAAACAATTTGGCACATTTTGCCTGTGCCAACTCTCAAAGAGCTTTCAACTTTCATGCTAAACTGATGCAGTTTTCCCCAACTTTTAACTCGCTGAATATTTTCCTGTTCAAATCTGTTCCACCTTTCTTTTCTAAACATTATAATGATCCATGCTGTTTCCATGCCCTGACCACTGTCATATTTTTTAAGGAAACTCACGACACTGCCAGTGAAAGATTGAAAGCTGCCCAACACGTGAAATAGCTCAGAAGGAAGTAACAGTCTCCAGCATTTCACAAACATTTCTAGTAAGAATAACGAACATTCAAGGCAGTTGCTCTTTTTGACCAACTTCTTCTGAAAGATGTAGGAAGAAATTCCATACACCTCAATGACTAGTATCATAGGTATTTCCAATGTAGGTTTCAAAATGTAGCAACAGCTGCGTCCGCTGGACTGGGGGGCGGCAGCTTCGGCAGCTTCGACCGCCCCGGGCCGCGGAGTTGAACCGGCCCGCTCGCAGAGCACGGTTCACCCGCGGGACTTATTTACATCACCCGGTGCGGTCACAACATCGGAGGCCCGGGTCGCCTCAGCGCAGAGGAAGAGGAAGAACAAGAAGGGAAGAGACAAAGACAAGATTTTTGCCTTCCATCTCAGTGAGGTGGTGTCTGGTGAACTCACTGTGGTGGATGTTAAATATGTGTTTATTGTGTGTTTTGTTATTTACTATATGTATGACTGCAGGCAACGAAATTCCGTTCAGACCGCAAGGTCTGAATGACAATAAAGTTTTCCATGAAATGAACTCACAAATTCTGTGCCAGGATCTGGGAATAAAAATAATTGCCATGGAAGAAGATTTATTTTATGGCAGAAAACTGTTGAAATACAAAGAGTCATGCATAAAACTAATTTGTGGAGAATAAGGCAATGCATTGATGCATTGCTGAAGGCTCGTTAAATGTATATAAATGTATATATGTGCCGTATTGGTTCACAAAATTGACTTCCTATTCTCTGGCACAAAATGAAAGGCTCCTCTGTGAAATTCAACCATACTGATGCCAGAGTTGCAATGTTTCCAATTTTTCTTTCGGAGTCACGTGAGTGACTACGTGAACAAGCCCCGCCTGGCGCTGGAACGGCATTACGTCGACGCTGACGGCAGAAGCAAGAGTTGCACTCTTTATTGTCAGAGTGGGGACGTTCTAAAAAAGACGTTACGCTGGTAAAACCAGCAAAAGAGAAAGTAAAAGTTAAAATCAGAGTCACGCTGGCGTACTGATTTAGCCAGATAAATGGAAAAAAAAAATGGAGAAGTCTCAAAGGAAAATTTCGCGGGTAAAAAGATCGTCCCGGGGTGAAGCTAAAGATACGGGACAAGAGTTTAGTGCGGATCCGGTTCCGATACCGGCGGCCGCTGATTCACCCGTTAGTGAGACTATAATTTCTCCAGAAATACAAACCACGGAGGAAAATGTTCCTAGAAAATGTAAAAAGAAATCCGTGACGCCCGTGGTTTCTGATAATGACTCTGATAATGAAAGTCCTCCGGATAATAAAGCTATATGGCTAAAAATGGAACATATGGAGAAAGTGCTCCAAAATATAATGAGACAAGGGTCACAGTACCCAGAAGTTTCCAAAAATGGCCCTGAGGGGTTTGAATATCCAGAATATGGCTATGTGCCAAATTGGGAATTTGAAACTCCGGACCCAGGATTAAGGGCGGAGGAAGTCTCATTGGATATAATTCCAAGTGTATCAGGGCTGCAAAAGACAGACCCTGCAAGTGGTGATGTGGATTATGAGTGCACACCACGAATAAAAAAGAGAAGGCCAGATGTGCCTGAGATGGCAAAAGATTTTGCTATACCTGAAGGAAGTGGTGAGGCTATGGAAGAAAACCTAGCTGCCAGTATTAATTATATGGTATCTCACCAACTTCAAGATTCTGTGATGATTGAAACAACAGAATTATATAAAACACCGGAAAATTGCACCTCATTGAAGGTACCTACGGTTAATCCGTCTATATGGACGCCTATGACTCCAGGCATGAGAGGACAAGAAATAAGATTTCAAAGAATCCTCAAATTGATTTCTGCTGCCATTACTGCTTTTGGAAGGCAAATGGAGGGGATTTGATTTTGGAAACAGAGGCAGGAGTATGATAGAAAATATTATCATCCGACACGGCCTAATGTTCACCCGTATACGGGGAGAAGGAGACCACCACGTTCATATGGAGAGGTACAAAAAATTTATTCTATGCTTAAAGAAACTGTGGACAAATCTCCAGTTGGAGGGAGATTACAAATGTTTTATGATGAATGGCTTGCCATCACATCTGATCGGTTTATTTTACAAACAGTTTCAGAAGCTACTATTACATTTAAAGAAGGTGTTAATTCTCCGGTACAAAATAAACCTGCTTATGGTTTCATGTTTCTGCAATTGAAGAGGCAGAAATAAATGTGGAAATTGACAAATTGTTTAAAAAAGGTGTTATTGAAAAAACTGTTGAACATGAGCATCAATTTGTGTCAAATATATTTCCAAGAAATAAAAAAGATGGTGGTTGCAGAATTATTCTGGACCTTACAAATCTTAATAAATTTGTCGAATATAAACATTTTAAAATGGAAACATTTAACACTGCAAGACATTTGATATCAGCAGGTTGTTATATGGCTACAATTGATTTAAAGGATGCGTACTATTCAGTACCTATACATCAGTTTTTTCGAAGGTATTTAAAATTTAATTGGCTGGGACAGCTGTGGCAATTCAAAGCTTTACCAAATGGGTTAAGTTCAGCACCCAGGCTCTTTACAAAGCTGTTGAAACCAGCTTTAGCACAATTAAGAGCACAAAAGCACATCATTATGGCTTATCTGGATGACATTTTAATCATCAATAGTAATCAGGAATCAGCTGGAAAATCAGTTTCAGCAACTAAAACTTTATTTGAGAAGTTAGGGTTCTTGATTCATCCAATTAAGTCCCAGCTGCAGCCAGCACAGTCAATTAACTATTTGGGGTTTGTAATTAACTCAGTTACTATGTTAGTAACTTTGCCAACAGATAAGATTGATGATATTTTGGTGACCTGTAGGGGTCTCATTCACAAACCTTATCCCTCCATCCGAGAAGTAGCAAAGGTTATTGGTAAACTAGTAGCAGCATTTCCTGCAGTAGAATTTGGTCCATTACATTACCAAAACCTTCAAAGGGACAAAATAAGAGCTCTAAAAAAGAGAGCAGGCCATTTTGATAGGCCTATGCAATTAACAAAAAAAAGCTTTATTGGAATTACAATGGTGGATTGAAAATGTCCCACAAGCTGCTAAAAACATTCTGATACAACAGCCTGAAGTAATTTTACAAACAGATGCTAGTGCTCTCGGATGGGGGGCAACAGATTCATTCACCAGCTGTGGGGGCAGATGGACTGTCCAAGAGGAAATGTTTCTCCAAACATATGGTATTAACTATTTAGAATTATTGAGTACATTTTATGGGTTGAAGGCATATTGTTCTACAACAAAGAATCTGCATGTACTGATACAATTAGACAATAAAGCAGCTGTTGCATATATTAATCACATGGGTAGAGTCAGATCAGTATCATGTGATTGTTTGGTCAATCAGATATGGCAATGGTGTATTAACCACCAAATTTGGATTTCGGCAAATTACATCCAGGTAAAGACAATGTGGTGGCAGACAATAGATCAAGGATGTTTAAAGATAACACAGAATGGATGTTGAACCCAGTAATTTTCAGTAAAATTGTGACTCAATATGGGTTACCAGACATTGATCTGTTTGCATCAAGTGATGTGTCTTGGGAACCAGATGTAGCAGTAGACACCTGGGGGAATATGTTCTTTTATGCTTTTCCACCATTTGCTCCTGAGGAAAATAGAACAAGATTCTCAAAGGATTATTGGTAATTCCAAATTACCATGGTTCCCATTGATGTTAAACATGATCAAAGAACCATATATGTCAATTCCTGTGATTTATTGATAAAACCAGTAACCAAAGAAATTCATCCATTACATGCAATCTGCAGGTTTTGACCAGACCAGTACAGGAATTGTCGGATAGAACTTGGATATTATAGTCGCATCATGGCGAGATAGCATTCAGAGACAATATGACACATATAAAGAAATGGGAAAATGCAGACAGTCAAATATATCCTATCATACTGTGAACATTGATATTGGAGTTCTTGCCGAGTTGGAACAACACCATTAATAGTGATCTCTGACCAGAAATCAATTGGCAGATTTATGAAAGGAATCTTTAACAAAAAATCCACCCAAACCAAGATATACAGAAATTTGGGATAGCATTGTACTTACCTTACTTAGGCAATTCCAATCGAACCATTTAAATTAGCAATGGTTTCAGCTCAAGGGTGCAAACATTACAAATGTTACGTTTAGACTGTATGCATGTGACTGCAGATAACATCGTGTTCTATGTTTATGATCTGATCAAACAAAGCAGACCAGGGAGAACTGGAGCGAAGGTAATGTTTCAAGCTTATCCCATTGATCCAACGTTGTGTGTAGTTAAACATTTGAATCATTATGTAAAAGTTACCAAAACTCTTCGAGGAGATGAAAAAACATTAATGATTACGCATAAGAAACCACACACAAAAGCTTCAGTGCAAACAATTTCAAGGTTGTTAAAACAGGTGTTACTTTTAGCAGGAGTAGACACTGATGTGTTCAAATCTCACTCCACCAGGGCAGCAGCTACATCCGCAGCGAAGTTACAGGACGTACCACTCGAACATATTTTAGAAACTGCAGGGTGGTGTAAAGAGGAAACCTTTTCAAAGTTCTACAATAAACCTGTTTACACAATGACAGGCTTTGGACACGCGGTGTTGGGTTCACTATAATCACCTGCTTTGTTTCACTATTGATTGATATTAACAATTATGTTATCACTTATATCTTTTATCATACTTTGTAATGGTTCCCTCGGGTATAAAAGAGGGTTATTATATGTTCTTTTATCATTAAAAGATTTATGGAAAGAACTAAAACTAGTCTGGTTTTCTCATGTATGTGTTGACCTAGCCGGACTGTCGTATGGAAGAATTCTACGACATGAAAAATACAGAAGCTTCAAAATCTTCACGTAGTCACTCACGTGACTCCGAAGTAAAATAGTAAGATTAAACGAGAACTTACCAGTTCGAAGTTTGATCTTTATTTTATGAGGAGTAACGATGAGGGATTACGTGCCCTCCACTCCACACCCTCATAAAATAAATGATCATCTGGTAGTTCTAAATCTATGATGAGCCTTACTATCTTACTCCGGCTATTGTGTTCTGTGTTTTTCATGCCGCTGCTTTGAAGTATGCCGTTCCAGCGCCAGGCGGGGCTTCTTCACGTAATCCCTCATCGTTACTCCTCATAAAATAATGATCAAACTTCGAACTGGTAAGTTCTCGTTTAATCTTACTATTTTTATTCAGATCGCTTGCATATTCTTCTTTAAACCCTTCTGTTCCGATTTAAACCTCAGGTCCACCCTTGCGGATTGAAGAAGGGTCTTGACCCAAAACGTCACCCATTCCTTCTTTCCAGATGATGCCTGGCCCGCTGAGTTACTCCAGCATTTAGTGTCTACCTTGCGGATTGAATGCAGGTGTACCATAAAGCAATCACCCAGTTAGCATTTGATTTCTCCAATGTACAGGAGATCATATTATGAACACAAAATGCAGAACACTAGATTGGCAGAAGTACAACAAATCACTGTTTTTCCTGTCCTTTCAGATCTTACACCTCTTGCCTCCTTGCCATTCAGGTGCCCAAACAGTCCTTTCACATGAAGTCAGAACCCTTGAGCTTCCTGTTGCCTGCCGCTTTTAATTTTACATCCCACTCATTCCGATCCATTTTGTTTGTGATCTTCTGCACTGTTATAATGAGGTCCAACATAAACTTGAGAAACAGTATCTCATCTTCCACCTGGGCACATTGTAGCCTTTCTGATTCAATATCAAATTTTGCAATTTCTGTTAACTTACTTTCCATGCTTATCTCAGAGCTGGATATTTCTAATTTAAATAATCTACCTGTGATCATTTTGGTTCAGTTATTCTCTTCATTAGCACACATTGACCTGATAAGAAATATTCCCTTAGTCCGCTCCATCCTTCCCCACAACCTCGCTGCAACTTAAAACTTGTTTTCTCACTTTCCTGTTATGACAAAGGATTCTCTCAAACATTAACTCAAAGTCAAAGTCAAAAGAGTTTATTGTCATGTGTCCCTGACAGGACAATTAAATTCTTTCTTTGCTTAGCACAACAGAACATAGTAGGCATCGACTACAAAACAGATCAGTGTGTCCATATAACATTATATACATAAATACACACATGAATGAATAAATTGATAAAGTGCAAAAGAAAGTAACTCTTTCTGTTTCCACAGATGCTTCCTGACCTGACCTGCTGAGCGTTTTCAGCTTTGCTTTTTTCCATATTTCATCAGCAATTTTTTTGATTTTCAGGTTCAAACACATCTCTCCTGAGATATCTGATCAGTAATACCACATTGAGAAATAATAAATAGTTCATTGAAAAGTGAAGTGACAATTTATTGAGTGAAATAGTCTCTCTCACTCTCCCTCTTCCCCTCCCTCACTCTTGCCTTTCAATCCCTGTCCTCTACATTTTTATTTGGGTGGGCCAGACCTTTACAACAATCATTAACACCAAATAACCGTATAACAATTACAGCACGGAAACAGGCCCTCTCGGCCCTTCCAGTCCGTGCCGACCATTTATTTCCCTCTAGTCCCATCTACCTGCACTCAGACCATACCCCTCCATTCCCTTCCCGTCCATATACCTATCCACTTTACTTTTAAATGTTAAAATCGATCCTGCCTCCACCACTTCTGCTGGAAGCTCATTCCACACAGCCACCACTCTCTGAGTAAAGAAGTTCCCCCTCATGTTACCCCTAAACTTCTGTCCCTTAATTCTCATGTCATGCCCTCTTGTTTGAATCTTCCCTACCCTCAATAGGAAAAGCTTATCCACGTCAACTCTGTCTATCCCTTTCATCATTTTAAAGACCTCAATCAAGTCCCCCCTTAACCTTCTGCGCTCCAAAGAATAAAGACCTAACTTGTTCAACCTTTCTCTGTAACTTAGTTGCTGGAACCCAGGCAACATTCTAGTAAATCTCCTCTGTACTCTCTATTTTGTTGACATCCTTCCTATAATTAGGCGACCAAAATTGTACACCATACTCTAGAATTGGTCTTACCAATGCCTTGTACAATTTTAACATTACTTCCCTACTCCTATATTCAATGCTCTGATTTATAAAGGCCAGCACACCAAAAGCTTTCTTTACCAAACTATCTACATGCGATTCCACCTTCAGGGAACTATGCACAGTTATTCCGAGATCCCTCTGTTCCACAGCATTCCTCAATTCCCTACCATTTACCATGTACATCCTATTTTGATTTGTCCTGCCAAGATGTAGCACTTCACACTTATCAGCATTAAACTCCACCTGCCATCTTTCAGCCCACTTTTCCAAATGGCCCAAATCTCTCTGTAGACTTTGAAAATCTACTGCATTATCCACAACACCACCTATCTTAGTATCATCTGCATACTTACTTATCCAATTTTCCACCCCATCATCCAGATCATTGATGTACATGACAAACAACAGTGGACCCAATACAGATCCCTGAGGCACCCCACTGGTCACCGGCTTCCAACCTGACAAACAGCCATCCACCATTACTATCTGACATCTCCCATTCAGCCACTGTTGAATCCATCTTGCTACTCCGCCATTAACACCCAAAGATTGAACCTTCTTAACCAACCTTCCATGGGGAACCTTGTCAAAGGCCTTACTGAAATCCATATAGACAACATCCACTGTTTTACCCTCATCAATTTCCCTAGTAACCGCTCCAAAAAAATCAAGAAGGTTTGTCAAACATGACCTTCCAGGCACAAATCCATGTTGACTGTTCCTGATCAGACCCGGTTTATCCAGATGCTTATATATATTATCTCTAAGTACCCTTTCCATTAATTTGCCCACCGCTGACGTCAAACTAACAGGTCTATAATTGCTAGGTTTATTCTTTGAACCCTTTTTAAACAATGGAACAACATGTGCAGTACGCCAATCCTCCGGCACTATTCCCGTTTCTAATGACATTTGAAATATCTCTGTCATAGCTCCTGCTATTTCTACACTAACTTCCCTCAATGTCCTAGGGAATATCCTGTCAGGACCTGGAGACTTATCCACTTTTATATTTTTCAAAAGTATCAGTACTTCCTCCTCTTTGAATCTCATAGTTTCCATAGCTACTCTACTTTTTTCCCCTTACCTCACAGAGTTCAATATCCTTCTCCTTGGTGAATACCGAAGAAAATAAATTGTTCAATATCTCCCCCATCTCTTTTGGCTCTGCAGATAGCTGTCCATTCTGGCTCTCTAATGGTCCAATTTTATCCCTCGTTATCCTTTTGCTATTAACATAACTGTAGAAATCCTTTGGATTTACTTTCACCTTTCTTGCCAAAGCAACCTCATATCTTCTTTTAGCCTTTCTAATTTATTTCTTAAGATTCTTTTTACATTCTTTATACTCCTCTAGCACCTCATTTACTCCATGCCTCCTATAATTATTGTAGATATCTCTCTTTTTTCGAAACAAGTGCCCAATTTCCCTTGAAAACCATGGCTCTTTCCAATTAAGGCTGATTACATCTTTCCACTTTGGTGTCCAATGATACAAGTACACTATTAATTCCAAATTCCTTCTAATCCAGGGTGCTCACCCTCTGAAACCATCTGTCTGCTAATCTTTTATTTGGATTGAATGTACATCTCTGAGGTAGTTTACTGAGAGATAACACGACCTTCTATCAGTTTGTTTCTCCGAATTATATCTTTGGTCAGTTCTTAAGTAACTTTACTTTCCTTATTTCAAAGCTAAATTGTTATTGTCAACTGTGTGCTAGTGGGCCTAGAATGTAATTGTAAAAAGTCTGGCTTCTCTTTCAAATACAAAGATAGATAATGAACCCTGATTTCTCACCTTTCCTATTAATATATAATCACCTTCAGTGCAGTGGGAGCACCATTTATTTTTATTCTGGCAGCTGTGAATTTAGGACCACCATATATATTGGAACATTTAATTCATGCTGACGTTCCAATCCAACAAAAGTGATCCTTTCGGTTTAGTGCCCTCAAAATCTGAGCTCCAGCGTCAGCACTGGGCTTGAAAGGTAATGTCTTTCTGGTTCACTCACATGGAAGTTAAAAAAAATCTCTATCGAAGAAGGAATTAAGCTTTTTCCTGGCAAATATAAAACACAACCAGTTTCTCCAAAAATATATCACATACTCTTTCATCTCACCACTTTGCATGGAGACTTGGTATGACCAGATTAGATATTATGCTTCGCTACGTTGCAAAAATGACCACACTTCAAATGTACTTCAGTGAAACTTTTGTTAATATTTCAAGTATATACAATTGTTATTAAAGAGCTGAACATCTAATTTATTTGAGCTCTGTTGTATGGCTCACGCTAATGTGGTGTTAAGTATCATAATCATAGTATTTTAATTGCAGACAAGCTTTCAGTAAATGATTTCCCACCAGACATTTAAAACATCGCCTACGCAACTGTGAAGCGTACACGTGCTAAAACTGCCTGGTATTCTGTTAAATCGCTGATTACTTCTGTTTGCCATAAAAGTCAACTAACAAGTAACTTCAAAATGGCAGTAAGCATAATTCCACTGTTCAAGTCAACTGTCTAACAAAATATGACCAAGCAATATTAATGCAAAAATAATTAATCAGAAAGTACTCTGGCACAGGATAAAAAAACATGGATGTAAAATTAGACAGGATATCCCAGAGGCTTGGACTAACAATCTGGAATCTAGACATGTTGAAATCGCATGTGACACCTGAAGAACTTAAATTCAGTTAATAAATCTGGAATAAAAGAATAGTACCAGTAATAGTGACAATGAAAATATCATGTTAAAGTTTAATTGGTTCACCAACATCTTTTGGGAAATAACTGTTATCTTTCCTTGCTGCAGTTTATACACGACTCTAAATGTTACAGTAATTTGGTTGGCTAATGGTGCCGAAATGGCTAAACAGTTGGTTGCATTTCACAACATTCTGCTGAGAGTGGTGGACTCAAACGTATAATATCTTGGCTGGGTAACCTTCAGGACAGCTGGGCACAGGACACATCATCAGTAGTGTAACCTTTTATCACTATCTGCCCGCTGCAATGATCAGCCCTCAAAATCCCATTTTTATTCCAACAGTAGATGACGCAACAAATCCTCTGAAAAAAGCTTCTTACGCCTCCACAACAGAGTTCTATGTATGAAAGGGACCAAAGCAGCAATTTCAGGTGGAAAGATTAGTTGTCGGCCGATGTCCGCCAGCATCCTCCAGTTAAGGATGTTTCGGTGTTTTCTGTCCTTCTCGACAGGTTGTCGCCCTTAAGTGGGAGGGGTTGCTTCCTCGGAGGCTATTTGCCAGGCTTTTTAATACCTGAGAATGTACCACTGATTGAGGTTCTTTGGTGAAAGCTCTGATGGATCTTGCTTGATTCCATTTCCCATAGGTCTTTCCAGCTGATCTTCCTCCGCTCACTGCATCCATTGCCCCTGTTTGAACCGCCTTTGCACTGTCGCCGCACAATTTATAAGGCCAAACAACGACGTCTTTTTGTGCCTCAATGAATGTACTCCGAAATCAATTTCAACGCATACAGCAAGAATACGCAAAGCCCTCTATTTGGAAGAGAATGTGCTTCAGGCAACATAATTTAATGAAGAGAGGCAATTTCTATGATAATGCAGTACAAATGTACAACCATTTTTCATTCACAAATGCCAGAAAAGTGATCAGATTAAAAGTAATTTAGTTTGGTTCTGATAATATGAATAGTGAAGTCTTTCAAGTCATCCATGCCAAGCCCTACATCCATTAGTCTCCATTTATCATCACAAATATTGATATCTATAACAATGTAAAACGTGTTATGTGTAAAACTACATTTAAGCCTACATTCAAGCTCCAGAGCAAGATTGGAACTAATGATCTTCTGGCTCAGGAAAGAAAGCTACGGCTGAGCGAAACAACCAAAAGAATGGAAATAATATGCTCAGCAGGTCAGGTACCAACTGCAAAAAAAGTTATTGTTGAAAAGTCATTCAATTGAAATGTTAACACCATTTCTCTCTCTATATGGATGTTGCCTGATCTGTTGAATGATTCCAGCTTTATCAGGTTTCTAGCACTTTGTTTTTGAAACTAAAATTAGTATTAATCAGTCTTATCCATTCTCTTGGGTATCATAATTTCAATTTTTAAAGCATGAAAATTCTATATTCACAAATGGGCCCACAAAGCACCTTTCATCTAATAGCTCTCTCGGACCAAAACTGCAGTTTGCATCTTTCTTGAATCTTATCAAAGACAGGCTGAGAAAGTCTGAGCGAGGCAAGATTAAGTGTATACCGCAAAGATACAAATACACAGAGTACAGTCAGTTTTAGTGTCATAGAGTGGTACAGTGCGGAACCAGGCCCTTCGGCCCAACTTGCCATACTGGCCAACATGTCCTAACTGCACTAGTCAAACCTGCCAGCATTTGGTCCATATCCCTCCAAATCTGTCCAATCCATGTGCCTGTCTAACTGTTTCTTTAATGTTGGGATAGTCCCTGCCTCAACTACCTCCTCTGGCAGCTTGTTCCATACATCAACCACCCTTTGTGTGAAGAAGTTACCCCTCAGATTCCTGTTAAATCTTTTCTCATTCACCTTAAACCCATGTCCTCTGGTCCTCGATTCACCTACTCTGGGCAAGAGACTGTGCATCCACCCAATATATTTTACTCCAAACTTACCTAATTTCAGAATCATTCTCAAGCACAAGAACACAATGAATACAACAACAGGCTTGCTTGATTTTTTTGCAAGGTAGCTTTTGCTTCTGATTAGCAGTGCATTTGAGGTGTGTAATTAAATCTCACTCAGACAGGCATCCTCTCCAGAACTAACTGGCAAACTGACCAGAAAACTGACCAGCAGGTCTCTTCTCTATTTCTCAAAGCAGTGGGAAGACTGTACAGTACCTCTGTACCTATTTTACCAAATAACCGTGGGTTCATGAATCGCACTATTTTTTGATATGCAGCTTTAAAAAAAATAGGATCGCTTAATCTTAGACTGAATAAAATGAGATGATTGTCCCTCATTTCTACTGTGTGAAACAAACAAGCCAATGATTTCCACTCAAAGGATGATCTGGCTTTAATAAACACCATCTCAAATTTGTGCATGCATTCATTCACAGGTTGCTGTTAACACCAGAGTTAAAACAGAGGAAATGTAAAAATTGGCTCAGATGAAAACAAAGAGAAGCACTCCTTTGTGAAAAAATCACGCAGCCTGGATAGAATATGACTGAGAATGGAAATAATACCTCAGGTCACAATCTTCCATAAAACTGTAAAGTAATAACCATTGCATTTGTGTTCCATAAAGGGAGGGTGGATACACTGAGCAGAATCTTTACAGCTATTACTAAGCAGCAAAATTAACCACCATGTTGAAATGAATGGGCTGAAAAGGAAAACCAACACTGATTTCCCAAGAATAAACCATAAAAACTGGAATGAATTCTTCAACAAAATAACAGAGAAGGTTAATGAGAACAATGCAACATTTGTTTTCCATATCGACTTTTAACAGGCAAATATCCAAATAATAGACTCTTTAGATGAAACGAAATGTATGAGATTAAAGAGGCAGCATAGTTGTGGAACTGCTAAACAATAGATAATGTATTTGTGGCAAACAATTATTTCTCTAACCGAAGGGAAGTATGTAGTGTCATCTGCAGCATTGGTATAAGGACTACTGCTCTTGTTGATCTCAAGATCCAGTGCTTACGCGGATCTAGGACAAGCAGCAATCAAAGAGAAGCAGGGAGAAGAGCTAATTGGCTGAAACCAGTGAGTAAGTCACAGGGGAAAAACAGTTTAAAACTGAAGAATTTGGTTTGTAAATTGGAAAATTTGGCAATTTATCAGTCAATATAAGCAAGGCTGCTCTAAGGGAGCGGCAGTGAGGGAGCAGCCTTGTGAGTAAAGTGTGAGTCACTGGCTCGAGAGTCTTCGGCGAGGCTACGCAAAAAGCTGGAGAGGACGGGACACGGTGAGCACATGATGGGTAAGATGAGACAGTGTGATGCCTGCAGGATGTGGGAGGCCAGGGACACGGATGGATCCTCTGGCTGCTATAACTGTGGCAAGTGCATCCAGCTTCAGCTCCTGAAGGACCGTGTTGGGGCACTGGAGAAGCAGCTGGATGACCTCAAGGTCATCCAGGAAAACAAGAGTTTCCTGGACAGGATCTACAGTGAGGTTGTCACGCCGAGGATATGGGATACATTCTCCAACATGACTTCAGAGAGTTGGGAAGAAGACTGAAAGGCAGGACTTCTAGGGTGGTTATCTCTGGATTGCTTCCAGTACCTTGTGTTAGTAAGGACAGGAACAGGGAGATAGGGGATCCGAATGTGTGGCTGACGGGCTGGTGCAGGGAGCAAGGATTTAGATTTATGGACCACTGGGATCTCTTCTGGGGTAGGGGTGACCTGTACAAAAGGGACGGGTTACACCTTAACTGGATGGGGACCGAAATTCTGGCAGGCAGGTTTGCTAGGGTTACACGTGTGGGTTTAAACTAAATAGTGGGGGGGGGGGGGGGTGGGGGGGGGGGGAGGGGGGGAGTGGGAGGGATTGACAAATTGGGAGATGGAGTTGAAGGGGAAGCGAGTATAGGAAAAGTTACAAAAGATTCTCGAATTAATGAGAAGGAAAGTTCTAGAAGCAATAAGAGAAAGAGATCGGGGCCAATTGCGAGGAGGGACGTGAATAAGGAGGTCAAAGTGTTGTATATGAATGCGCAAAGTATAAGAAATAAAGTGGACGAGCATCGTAAACACGAGGACTATAGTAGCAGATATTATTTCTCAAACTGTAGAAATAGACTGACACATATTACATGAAGCATAATGTAGAATTCTCTTTATCCCCCATCCCTTCCAACTATATCCCTTTCTCTGGTTTCATAATCCACACTCTTCTACCCTTATCTCCTAATCACACTTATTGTTTGTCACGTTTGGCCTTTTGGCATCACCTCTTGTCCAACCAATCAACCCTTCCTCACCTGTATCCACCTTTCACTTGCTGGGCTTTGTCCAGCCCACACCTCCCTCCCCCACCATAATCAGTCTGACGAAGGGTCCTAACCAGAAACATTATCCATTCACCATTCTCCTGAGATGTTGTCTGACCTGCTGAGTTACTACAGCATTTTGTGTCTATCTTCGGTGAAAACCAGCATCTGCAGTTCTTTCCTATTCCTTGAAATCAATGTCAAGTTTGCATTTTTTTTCTCGGGCCAGTTACCAACCTACGACTATTTACGACAACCATCACGACCTACTACGACCTACCTATTACCTACCTACGAGTAAAATGTATCAATTTTTTCCATGCCGACTTTTTTTTTACTCGTGGACATTTTTTTAATCAGGCTGGAAAAAATGGCACGACCTACTTGAGGCCACGAGTACGCGGAGACCACTCACGAGCATGAGGAAGAGTTACAAAGACCTCCTACGACCTCATGGCGACCATGCTGCGAGTATGAGTCAAGGACAAACTCGGCAGAGGTCACCAATTAGGTTGTGAAAGTGGGACAGGGGCTTTACACCTTATAACGGATCCACCATCCTGCTAAAAATAGCAGACATCTCCTGCAGTGACATCACTCAATTAAGATTAGAAAACCAAGATAATTTTGAGGTGACCTGTTAGATTTATAATATAATGGGGAGATAGATTGTGTATCATTCAATAAATTATTACAATGTAACTATTTTGGGAAGAATGTGTTTAAATCAAAAAAAAGAATAAATTGGACACCAGTTGGTTCTTGTTTCTCCAAAGGTTAACAAATTTCTGGAGTATGTTGCCAGCTGAACAGTGTCATGCCTCTTCATGACATTTTCAAAAATAATGTTCTGAATTCTATGAAAAGAAAGCCCGGAATCATGCGGTAGCAGAGTATGTATTAATAATTAGTTTACCATTTTATTTAGAAATGTTTATTTTTGGTTTAATAATACAAAAGCTCATTCTTTAAAGGCCCCAGATGACAGAGTGCAGAAGAGGTGTCAGCCATGCAACTACCATTATTTGGAAAAATACACAAAAACCACCAATTAATTCCACTCATATTTAAATCTGTAATATATCAGTGTGCCTATTTGAACATAGAAATATAATTATAACATTTTTACAGAAAAGGTTGCCCTTTACATCAAGAATGATAGTAATTATTACCTCTGAGTCATATTGAAGATCAAGCTGTATGACAGCTCGAGGAAAGAGTAAATTGCATTTTACATAATGCCACAATTACACTGTCCTGATGGCTTCACTATCATCTTATGAATTGGTATTAATTAAAAAACATTTTTCAGAGGCACTAAAAAACCTTGTACAATATTATCCAATCAAATATGGCTGATTCGTGTAAATAGGGATATCATACAGGTGTAAATGTATTTACTATTAATTTATATCACCTGCAATTCTGCTTTGCAAAATGCCTGTGAGGTGACTTCTCAGAGCAGCTTGTGAAAAAGCACTAGGGAAAAGCAATTCTGGATTTGGAGTTGTGCAATGAATCAGACTTGATTAGGGAACATAAGGTGAAGCAACTCCTCGGAGTTAGCATTCATAATATGATAGAATTCAACCTGCCGTTTGAGAGGGAGAAACTGAAATTGGAGTATCAATGTTACAGTGGAGTAAATACAGAGGCATGCGGAAGGAGCTGGTTATAATTGATTTGAAGGGGACCCTTGCAGGAATGACAGTGGAACAACAATGGCAGGAGTTTCTGGGAGTAATTTGGACGACACGGGATCTTTTCATCCCAAAGAGGAAGAAACATACTACGGGAGAATGAGGTCACTGTGGCTGACAAAGATAGTCAAAGATAACATTAAGGCAAAAGTGAAGGCATAGAACATGGCATAGATTAGTGGGGTTGGAGGAATGGGAAGCTTTTAAAACCCAGCAGAAGGCAGTGAAAAAAGCAAAAAGGGAGGAAAGATGAAATATGAAGGTAGGTTAGCCAACAACATAAAAAAGGATACCAAGGTGGCGCTGCAGTAGAGTTTCTACCTTACAGTGCCAGAGACCCGTGTTCGATCCTGACTGCGGGTGCCTGGCTGTACTGAGTTTGTATGTTCTCCCCCTGACCTGCATGGGTTTTCCACAAGAGCTCTGGTTTCCTCCCACACTCCAAAGACATAGGATTGTAGGTTAATTAGCTTAGTAAAATTGTAAATTGTCCCTAGTGTGTGTAGGATAGTGCTAATGTGCAGGGATCGGTGGTCAGCGCTGACTTGTGGGATGAAAGGCCTGTTTCCTCGCTGTATCCCCAATCTAAAAAAAATACGTTTTTACAGTTTTTAAAGAGTAACATAGAAACAAGATAGCACATTCGATCACAGGAAAGTTACGCTGGAGAAGTAGTAATGGCGAACAAAGAAATGAGGGATGAACTGATTCAAGTTATGTTTGGGTCAGTCTTCGCAGTAGAAGACACCAGCAATGTGCCCGAAATTCACAGTGAAAGATCTGCAGTCGCTATGCCTTTTTCAAGGTGTTTAGGAAGCTGAAAGGTCTGAAGGTGTATAAGTCACCTTGACCACATGGTCTACACTCCAGAGTTATCAAAGATATAGCTGTTGGTGACCTTTCAAGAATCAGTAGAGTCAGGAATGCTTCCAGAGGACTGGAAAATCATAAATGTACATCCACTGTTTAAGAAGAGTGATGCAAAATAAAGAAAATTACAGGCTTCCGACTTCTGTGGTTGGTTAAATTTTAGAGTGCTTTATTAAGGATGCGGTTTTGTGGTACTTGGAAACACATGATAAAACAGGTGAAAGTCAGCATGGTTTTATTAAACTGACAGTCACTGATCTGCTACCAAACACTGACCATGGTTTTATTAACTGTCACTGACCTGATACTGAGTACCTATTAGAAATCATAGCGAGGCACAAAATGCAGCATTTCAGCAAACTAGTACACAGAAAGACAATAAGACTGCATGTGCCGGAATCATAAACAAAATACAGAATGCTGGAGCATGTCGAGCAGCATCTGAGGAGCAAAAGGTGTAAATTGATGTTTCAGATCAAAACCCGACATGTGGACTAGATCGTCATGCAGGGTCTTGAGCCAAAATGTTGACTCTGAACTTTGTATAAGATTGCACTATGTACTTCAGCTTGCACAATAATGATCTGGTTACCAGATAATTTATATCAGATAATTTATTGTATCATTGTTTATTGTATAGTTATTTGTTGTGTTGTCATGTTAATGCGTCTGTAATGCTGTAGCAACAAAGACATTCATTGAAGATAGATACAAAATGCTGGAGACAGTGGGACAGGCAGCATTGCTTGACCTGTTGGGTTTTCCAGAATTCTGCTTTTTTGTACTTGTATCCCTTTTTCAATGCATGGGTCTTACCAGTATGATATGACACATTTTGATTCAATCCTGCCTTCCCTTGTCTATTTCACTAATGTGAAAACTAATTTTGTAAAAATAAAAATATGTTCCTATTAATGACCAAATTGGTTCAACAGCTAAGTATAACTCACCTGATCGACGTAAAAGGCTGTTCCTGCCCGAATTTCTCTGCGTTGCTTAAGGTCTGTTTCAGTGGTATCTCTGGACAAGGCCATGTACTCCACCTCTCGCTTGGTCAATTCCTGCGGTGGAATACGATTAGTCAGGTTTTTAATATAATAGTTCCACCATTGACACTTGACAGATTCAATAACTTAGTTACATTACCAGTTTGTTGACATATTTCACAGTCAGTAAGTTGTCCTGACAAGATGATAGCAAAGATAAGTCATGATACAGATGATTGGGTTTAAATAGTAATATGACAATAATTTAAAAATTACTGGATAGGCTTTGGCTGGAGCATCACCAAATCACAATTCAGGCAACCAAATATGAGAAGGGACAGGCCAAGGAAAGGAATACGCGACGTTTCGGGTCGAGACCCTTCTTCAGACTGGTCAGGGATCAGGGAAACGAGAGATATAGACGGTGATGTGGAGAGATAAGGAACAATGAGTGAAAGATATGCAAAAAAGTATCGGTGATAAAGGGAACAAGCCATTGTAAGCTGTTTGTGGTGTGAAAATGAGAAGCTGGTGCGACTGGGGTGGGGGAGGGAGATAGAGATAGAGGGAATGCCAGGGCCCGAGGGCTGAGGGAGAGGTGGGAAGGGGAGGAGACAGCAAGGGTTAACAGAATTGAGAAAATTCAATATTCAAGCCCAAAGGATGCAGACTCCCCAAGCGGAATATGACGTGCTGTTCCTCCAGCTTGCGGTGTTGCTCACTCTGGCCGTGGAGGAGGCCCAGGACCGAGAGGTCGGATGTGGAATGGGAGGGGGAGTTAAAGTGCTGAGCCACCGGGAGGTCGGGTTGGTTATTGCGGACCGAGCGGAGGTGTTCGGCGAAGCGATCGCCAAGCCTCCGCTTGGTCTCACCGATATAGATCATCTGGCATCTGGAGCAGCGGATGCAGTAGATGAGGTTGGAGGAGGTGCAGGTGAACCTCTGTCGGACCTGGAAGGACTGCTTGGGTCCCTGAAAGGAGTGGAGGGGGAGGTGAAGGGACAAGTGTTGCATTTCTTGCGGTTGCAAGGGAAAGTGCCCGGGGAAGGGTAGAGTGGGAGGGGAGGGAAGAATTGACAAGGGTGTTGCGGAGGGAGCGGTCTTTGCGGAAGGCAGACAGGGGGGAAGATGGGAAGATGTGGCGGGTGGAGGGGTCACGTTGGAGGTGGCGAAACTGGCGGAGGACTATATGTTGTATTTGCCGGCTGGTGGGGTGAAAGGTGAGGACCAGGGGGACTCTGCCCTGTTTGCGAGTGGGGGAATGGGGAGCGAGGGCAGTGTTGCGGGGTATGGAGGAGACCCTGGTGCGAGCCTCATTGGAATTTAGAGGGATGAGAGGGAATCTTATTGAAACTTAAAATTATTAAAGAATTGGACAGGCTAGATGCAGGAAAAATGTTCCCGATGTTGGGGGAATCCAGAACCAGGGGTCACAGTTTAGGAATACGACGTAGATCATTTAGGACTGAGATGAAGAGAAACCTCTTCACCGAGAAAGTTGTGAATCTGTGGAATTCTCTGCCACAGATGGCAGTGAAGGCCATTTCACTGGATGTTATCAAGAGAGTTAGATTTAGCTCTTAGGGCTTAAGGAATTAAGGGATATGGGGGAAAAGCAGGAATGGGGTACTGATTTTAGATGATCAACCATGATCATTTTGAATGGCGGTGCTGGCTCGAAGGGCCAAATGGCCTATTCCTGCACCTATTTATCTATCTCCCAGCCCCAATTCTCTTTCACCCATTTACACTAGTGCCAATTAACAGTGGCCAATTAATCTCTCAGCCCACACCTTTGGGATGTGGGAGGAAATCAAAGCACTCAAAGGAAATCCATGTGGTCACAGGGAGAACATGTATACTCCACACAGACAGCACCAGAGATCAGAATCAAACACAGGTGGCTGGCGCTATGAGGCAACAGCATTGACCACTTTGCCATCACACCACCCAAGTACAAAATTATGAAAGAAGCACAATACAATGATTTTTAAGAGAAATTAAGAACTCTCTGAATTTATATACTATCTATAATTTAATAAAACATTGTTTAACATGAAGAGTATGTAACAAATGTGACACTGAGCCATGCAAGAAAATGTTAAGACATATGAAGAAAAAAGTCTATCTTAATGAGGAGAAAGATTCAGAAAGAACAAGATGTTTAGGGAGGAAAGATACATATTAAGTTGCTCGATAAAATTAAGTGGCTGAGATTATAAATTGCCTCATGAGTTAACTATCACTCATTTTTATTCGGTGGCTACGTTAACATCTAATTTTATTAATGATCTATGAGATTTTGCTGTTCCATTTCCAGAAAAGAATATCAAAATTATAAAAATCATTCAAACATTTGCATGGTTTCCCTAAATAGAAACATCATATATAACATAGAACAGTACAGAACAGGAATAGGCCCATTGGCCCACATCTATGCCAAATATTATGTCAAGTTAAACTAATCTTCTCTGCATGCACATAATCCATACTTCTACACTCCCTGCGTATCACTGTGCCTATCAAAAAGCCTTTTAAATACCATTGTCACATCTCCTTCAAACACCACCCCTTGCAGCGAGTTCTAGGCACCCACCACTGTCTGTGTAAAAAACTTTAAACATCTTTAAACTTTCCCCCTCTTACCTTAAAGCTATATCCTCTTGTCTTTGGCATGTCCACCCTGGGAGAAAGGTTCCGACTGTTTACCCCTTCTACGTCGCCCATAATATTATACTTTTGTTAGGTTTCCCCATCAGCCTCTGATTATTGTTGCAATGGTGGATGTGGTTTGCTAGTATTTGTAGCAGTAAAAACTTTCACACAGCATAGCAACTGAAATTGAAATCAAGATGCCATGGTTTTGATGTGGACTAATCTTCCTATATGAAACGTGCTCTTCAGCTTCTACTTATCACCAGCTTATTGGTAATATTCCTTATTACAGCAACTCCTTCAACGTCTGGTTCAATTTTGATTCATAGAAACTGCAGCAAGAGAAATGAGGTTAGGAGAAAACTAATGTAATCAGTCAAAATCACTTCAAAATGCATTTTCATAATATCTTCACACCTCGGGGTATGATGGAGGTATTTTACATATTATTTTCCCTTCATAGCACCATTTGTTTCTTTCTTTTTTGTCTCAAAGGAGATGATATAACTACTGAGAGTTGGATCTGGATGTGTCTAGCCTTAATGCTCTAGTCATTTTGGTATGGGAGGCATTTGATCGATGAAAATAACTAAATAGATGTTTCCCATGTGAACTTTTGGGGAAAAAGGGTACATCTAAATTAATAATTATATCCAAGGAAAACAAACATATTTAAGGAGCTTGCTAAAATCCACATCTTAAATTGTACACTCATTGTAATTAAAATAATTACAAGGAAGGTGACAACTCATTAGGAAAATGTTCCCAAGATCTCTTTATCTTGGGAATTTATTATAATAAACATAAATATTCTCAGAAACCAAGTCGATCCTACAGTAGAGCTAATAGGACTTGATGTTTCAATCCCTGTAAAAAGTCGGCACTCTTGCTATTTGCAGTGGGATTGGAGTGGTGAAAGGTAGGATAGGTACGTCATCGGGGTCATCAGGTGGGCACCCTCCTTCTTTGACGTTTCATTGATAAGCCCACGGCGGGCTCAACGGTGATACCTGGCATCCCAGTCACACCCCCCTCAATTCCATACCCTCCTGTATTTATCTTGCAGCCCAATTGTTTTTCTCCTTTTGATCCAAAATTGCTGCTTTTTTCTGCAGAATTCGATAATGATTTGATCGCTTGTTGGAGCGACCCCTCACCCCCATTTTCTTTGATAGCCTGGTCATAGATGCAGCAACAAATCCCCTGCATCCCACTTCGACAGGGAAAATCTTGGTCTTCCAGCCATTCTGTGATGCTTCAGTTGCCGGTTCAGAGTACTTGTTTTTTTTCCTCTCATAAGCTTCAACATCATCTTTCCATGGAACTGTCAATTCCACAACATGTGCCAACTTGGCTGTTGTCAGCCACAGAACCATGTCTGGCCGGAGTGTTGTAACCACAATGTCTGGGGGAAACACAAGCCTTTTTTCTAAGTCCACTTCCATTTTCCAATCCCGAGCAGGCTGCAGAATGCTTGCATCCATTGATTTATCTGGTGCTCTGGAGGTTGGCCTGCTGGTACAAATGTTGTGAAGTGGACATTTCCTGCCAATGTTGGTGGAGAAGCATTTGTGATCGTTCGCCTCTGTTCAAGTATTGATGACAGCTGTCTGAGAACTTGGTTATGTTCTCCGAACCACTGCATCAGGTTCTGCGACGATGGTAGAACATCATAAGTGGCTCTGATGACAAAACATAGCCAAGATCCTTCCATTTGCCAGATTTCATGCCAGCTGAGTTTCCTCTTTTCCAGGCTCTCTCAGTTAGTCCATTGGCCTTGCTTGGCCATTGTTGGACTTGGCCAGCCATATCCCGGAAATGAAGAGCAGACTTAGCACTCTGAACGGCTTCAGAGGGGGTCCACTTCCTCCCCGTTGCCACACGGGGGGCCTCTGTTCGAATAACAGTATCTTCAGATACAGTGAGGGTCATGACCAACCTTGCTTTAGTGCATTTGAACTCTTCCACAAGTCCTTTAATGGGTGATTCCAATTTGCCACTCCCATACAGTCCGACAGCACTTAAGCATCGTGGAAGTCCAAGCAACAGTTTCACATGTGTGCGGATCATTCTTTCCAGCTTTTCCGCTTTGTTGATGGGGATTTCATACATAGTTAAAGGCCACATGATTCTTGGTAGTATGCCAAATTGGAAGCACCACAGCTTGAGTTTTCCTGGTAGCAAGGTCTTGTTGATGTGAGCTATGTGCATGATGGTATCCTTTTTCAGTTGTTCAAACTGCTCGGTGTCCTTGAGCTTTGCATCAGCCCAAACTCTTCACTGGCATTTCTGAAACAGTTGGAACAGGTATTCCGTTAATATGAAATCTTTGATCCTTGACTTGACTTTTGACAATGGAGATGCTTCTGCACTTGCTGGGTTTAATCTTCATCCTTGCCCATGTGATGTTTTGATGAAGTTTTTCCAGAAGTCTTTCCAGGAGATAGTTGTTGTTAGTGTTGTTATATCATCCATATAGGCTCGTACCGGTGGCAATCACTGACCACACTGTAGCCATTTTCCTCCCACAACCCATTTTGATGCTCTGATAATGAGCTTCATTGCCATAGTGAAGGTCAATGGGGAGATGGTGCACCCCGCCATGATGCCTACTTCCAGTGGTTGCCACGCTGTGGTAAAGTCTGATGTTGTGAGACAAAATTGCAGATCCTGGAAGTAGTTTTTTACCAGATTTGTATTATTGCCGGCACCTGAAAGAATTCAAAAGCAGTCCACAGTAGCGAATGAGGAACTGATCCATAGGCGTTGGCCAGATCGAGGAACAAGACATGCAGATTATTTTGTTCTTTTTTAGCAGTCTGGATTTGATGCCATATGACGCTGGTATGTTCAAGGCATTCCTAGAAGCCTTCTATGCCAGCCTTTTGGATTGACGTATCAATGAAATGGTTTTGTTTCAGATACTTTGTAAGTCTTTTTGCCACCACACTGAAAAAGATCTTGCCCTCTATGTTAAGAAGGTTTATTTGCCGAAACTGTTCGAATGGGGAAGAATTTTTTTATTTTGGGATCAGGACTCCCCCTGCTTTCCGCCAGGCTTTGGGGATGACTTCCTTTTCCCACGCAACCCTCAAGTTCCTCCAGAGGAATTTCAGAATATCTGGGACATTCTTGTAGACACAATATGGAACAGCATTAGGGCCTGATGCAGAGGCCGTTCTTGCCTTCTTCACTACTCCTTTTACCTCACTCAGCTTGGGAGGGCTGATGTCAAATTGATGTTGTGGGGGTGACATTGGTGGGATGTCAGCGGGGACAAAAATTGGTTCATCTTTTTACTCATCAGTGGATGGTTCTGATGTGTCCTTCAACCTCCTTTTTTGATGTTTTCAGGGACCCGCTTTTTTCTTTTGTGAAAATGCCTTTCACAAATTTAAAAGGATCTTTGTAGAAGTCTGTTCATGCTTTTTCCTTCTTTTTGTGTAGTTTCCTTAAATTTTCCGCTCTGCGTAGCTTCGAGAGCCTCTGTTTTAGGTCCTTTTGATGGAGATTGATGCCCTCCCTTTCTTCTGCTGTTGCTTTTTTCCACAGGCTTCTTCTTTCTTTAATAAGTCGTTGGATTTCCTGGAGATGACGGGACTTGGGGGGGAGGAGGCCTATCTTTCCTGCTGAGTTGTTCCTTCTCACCAAATTTCTCCTTTCCATAGCTGTAGACTAGATCACCCATCTTCTCCAACTTCTTTTCTGCTGATCCCTTGATTCCACTTAAGATTAAGCTCACATCTGCATTGATGATTCCACACTCCTTGCTGTTAGACTTTGGCCATTTCACCAGTGGCTTATGTCCTTGCATGTTCTCCACTTTACGATGTGCATGGTTGCGTCTTGGACTGTTGCCTGAAACTTCTGCCACATCCCGCAGGGTGCTAATGCTCAGCTGACTGTAGATTTCTTCCTGCCGCTGAGTTTCATCCGACTGATTTGAACTTCCTCTTGACAGAATCTGGTCAATGCGGGGCCCTGGGTTGGGGATTTTCAAGCATTTCTTCCGTCCCTGAAGAATTTTGAGACCATGAGTTGATGTTTCTTTAGTCCAGCCACACCTACAGCAATTATCATGGTTAGTAATACCATTTTCTTCCAACAATTCTTCTTTGTTGATCTATCCCATGGGGCTTACTTGGTTCCACACTTCCCAGTCTGATTGGACTTTGATTTGTTGTTTCCCTTCCTCCCTGCATCTTCACAGAGTATGCAAATTATTCGTTCTTGGATCTCACTTCACACTCATCTGCATGCTGT
Organism: Okamejei kenojei; assembly: GCA_035221665.1. Classification (NCBI taxonomy): domain Eukaryota; kingdom Metazoa; phylum Chordata; class Chondrichthyes; order Rajiformes; family Rajidae; genus Okamejei; species Okamejei kenojei. Next base: position 38,285,934 of record CM069142.1, read on the forward strand.
CACTTGGCAATAACTATAAGTGTGACATCAATTTCCAGTGCCAACTCTTCCCCCACCTGTGTGTTAACAGATTACTTCCCCAACATCCTCTGTTGGTGCGCTAGAGCGTCTGTCTGGCCAACCCCTTTTGATCACTAATGAGAGTATTTGGAGGGTGGCGTCGGCGGCAGTGTGCTCGGCTAGACGCCGCAGTTGGTTGGTAGGAACGAAGTTAACGCCGAGAGCCATAAACTCTTCCCGTTCATAGGGATGCCGTTCGCAGGATGCTCGAGGTGCACGAGAGAGGGTATCCGCAACCTGCATGTCTGTACCCTTTTTGTAAACAAGGGTGAAATCGAAACGTTGGAGCTGCATCATCATGCATTGCAGGCGGGCTGGTGCGGCATGGATGGGTTTGTTCAGGATAGTCACCAGTGGTTGGTGGTCTGTCTCGACCGTGAAAGTGTTTCCGAAGATAAAGTAATTGAATTTGGAGCAGGCAAAGACGATAGCCAGCAGCTCCTTCTCGGTCTGTGCGTAGCACTGTTCTGTGTTGGTCCTGGTACGGGAGACATCACAGGTGATAGTCACGGGACGTTTCAAATCGAAGAATATCAGAGTTGGTGCACTGGTCAGCTTGGATTTTAAATTGTCGAATGCTTGTTGATGCTGCTGGAACCAGGACCAAGCAGTGTCCTTTCTAGTCAGTTGTCGCAGGGGCGAGCTTAGTTCATTGAGGTTTGGTATGAATTTTCCAAGATAGTTCACCATACCCAGGAAACGCTGCAGGCCGAGCACGTCGGTGGGGGCCGGCATCTCAGTGATGGCAACAGCTTTCTGCGGATCAGGCTTGAGGCCATCGAGAGTGAACTCATGCCCGACATAGGTGACCTCTGAAACCCTGAACGTGCACTTGTTAGGGTTGAGCTTGAGGTTGATCTGACGTGCCCGCTCCATGACACTCCTTAGGTTTTGGTCATGCTCTGTCGCATAAGTCTGTATGTGGATTAAAGATGATCTTAAATTACATATTATGTATATGTCATATTTACATGATGTCAAGTTTGGGTTAACCCACTCCTCCTGTATATTGGTTTTTATTTTCTTCTGCTAGTTTTTATTTTCACGTATCGCGATGGCTTCCTCCTGCCGAAAGCCTGCACAGCTTATCTTCGATTCGGATATCGGTGAGCGCTGGGCTACTTTTGAAATGGATTACCGGCAATAAATGAACATTGTGCATCAAAATGAACCAGACGCTGTCAAAGCCTCCCTTCTACTTAACCTCGCTGGTCCGGATGCTATGAAACGATCCAGGACCTTCTGATATGCCCCAGCGATCCTGGGTGCCAAAAATCAGGTAGTTACACCTGAAGAATCTGCTGACGACCCTAATGTCTTGTTACGCAAATTTAGTGAGATTTGTGACCTGCCCTCTAATCACATTTTGGAAAGGTCAAGATTCTTTACCCGGAGACAATTGCCAGATGAACCTGTCGAAAGGTTAATCTGGCATACAGGGCTGAATGATGAAAAGCTGAGATCTGAGCTCCTGCGCAAACCTGATTTGACTTTAGACGAAGCTGCGCACGCTTGTCGAATGGCAGAAATCATTGACCCATTAAACAGTCAGCGCGGGGCAGATACCAAAACCATTAATCTGACTGGATTTAATAGACCGCGAGCTCAGACAGAAAACACAAGATTTATGACCCAGGCCAACCCGGTATCTTATAGTGAGCCTCCCAAAAGATGCCCCAATTGGAATTATCTGCATAATAGGCAATCGCCATGTCCTGCTTATGGAAAAACCTGTAACTATTGTAAGAAAATGAACCATTTCGCTATTGCCTGTCATGCTTGTGGGAAGAAGCCCTTCAGTCCTGCAAGACGAAAACAACTCCAACTGGAGGCGTGGGTTCGAATCCCATTTCTGACACCATGTTAATATGACATACGCACGATATGTAATTTAAGATCATCTTTAATCCACATACAGATTTAACAGCACAGTAGCATGTTAATTGTCACTGTCTGCTACCCGAACTGCGTAGCATAGGAAGTGGGTGTTAATATAAATGATACAGTAAGGTGGGGTTGGTGATGCTAACCTATATCTGATTGGTTGCATGCATCACATCACAATAACTGGGATGGACAGAATGCAGCAATGGTAATATCTACTGTTTGACATACCCTTGGACAATGCACATTTGATGCAGCCATGCAGTTTTTTCAGAACGATGGTCATGTCGTCTACACTTCACTCATCTATCCCCATTAGTTTGCATATTGCGTTTCCACAGATATTCAATTTCTGGATACAATGTCTGGGTGATTGCCTCAGTGCAGAAGTAGAGTAAGAACCACACCTGTACCAGATACAGCAACAGCACAAACACCTTGCACCTGGTGAGCAGGTTCTCTCTTGCAGTTGAGAGGGTACACCACTCCCACGTTCTCAGTTTCTGCGTTATCTTGGCTACATACTTCACTCATCGCTTGATGTATTGCCCAGCTCCTCCAAATCATATACCCAGCACCTTGACATAAAGATGATGAAAGGGACAAAGGATTTATCGGACCATTTGCCACAGAACATACGATTCCTTTATATTGGAATGAGCTCCAGCGCTGGAAACCAGTGAGAGTAGTTGCTGGTGCATGTCAATCTGCAGACTGACAGTGCATCTGTATTCAAGGAAATATCCGTAAGATCTGGCCCAAGGTGTCAGCAGTTTTCCTTCCTGCAAAACTTACACCTTCTTGTCTTATGTTCTTAATATTTTGATGCTAGAGTAGGCACACCAAGTAAAATAATGGGCAAGGAGCCAATTATATTTCTCATCAGAAAGCACAAATAGTTGTGGGGAGAAAATGAAAAAGATGGAGACAATCCAAATGGTAGGCAAGAATTCCTTTTCTTAACATTTCACATATTTCTTTCAATTTAGCTTTAAAGTTTTCAAAAATGAAAGCATAATTTAATCTGATCACATCTGTTGGTGCAGAACAATGTACCTGGTTAGGATGGGAGTAATAGTCCGTGCATTGACAATAAAAGCTCACATAGCTTCATCTCTCGCCCTTAAGATATTATTTTCCAAGTTACAGTCAAATAATTGTTGACGTCAACTCCACTAGGTGTGAATTAAGGAGCACCTTTCCAAAGAAAAATGCTGAGAATTGATCAGAATGGAGACATATTGGAAGAGCTAAAATAGCAATAAAGAATAGTTGGGTGTATGGAGTCAGTGTGGAACCAGAAAATATAAGGAACAGAGACCAAGCCTACTGACAACAAAAGCTGAAGTAGGAGAAGAAAGATGAACTGGGGAAAAAAGAAAAACAGGGATGCATGACTGACAGAAGGATGAACTGAGTTGCAAAATGATGTGATCAAGCGGTTACGTTTTTATTTATTTATCTAAGCCTTCCAGGCTACAGATAAATTTTATCAATATTCTCCTTACAACCAATAATATTTTTGATCTCAATGCTGCAAGCATCTTTTACAAAAACACGACCCGTTTCAGTGTCTTCCGATGGGAAGCTGTTCATACATTCAAATTTGGTAAAAAGAAAAAGCCTCCAAAAAATGTTGTAGATTGGAAGGCATTCTTGTTCCAGTGTTAACAAACATAACCTTACCTCAATATAGACAAAAGCTGGAAAATTGGACAGTGATTAGTCCCTGCTGTATGCTTCCAAATGTACACAGCTACTACAACAGAACTCTTTAAATATAGTGCACAATGAAACAGTATTTAGAAGACTATAAATTTGTTCCATTGAAACGCCACAAAAGTCACGAAAAATGATAAATGTTAGATCTCTTTCTGTCTGTTGTATTTTGCCTTTCACCAAGTCACGTGGACAGTTACATGACACTTGGACAGTTACATCGATAGGATATGGGCCAAATGCAGGCAAATGGGACTAGCTTAGATGGGCATTTATGAAAATTTTAATTTATCCGTATTTCTTTCGAGCTTTCACATTTCTTGTCGGATTCTTTTTCTCATAAACTCTCTGCTTACTTCTGACCAGCATCTGAATAATTCTTGTTTCTAAATTCCTTCTACCAGCCAATATTTCCATATATCCTGTGTTATTTTTATACACTACTTTACTCAATTTTTATTCCTCACTTCCTCATAAACCCAGCCCAACAAGATAGTAGCAACAGCTGGTCAGGCTAGCATGCAGGAGATAGAATGCCTGGGTGCTCATGTGAGAGGGAAACTGAGGATTTGAAGTGGAGACTGATGCTTTATGGTTTGAATGTGCAGAGAGGAGGGCTTTGTATTAGCACAATGACTTTATGGTATCTGGTGTAATCGGTGCGCAGGCGTGGACCCAAGCACCACTGTGGAGCCAATATTCAAAGCAGAGAGGAAACGTACATATTAGCACATTGGAGTGGGATTTATAAGAGGCTGAGATATAGGATTGGGGCAATTAGCAAAGCTTAGACTATAAATGATTTGTATGGCTATTGAGGGAAAGCAAAAAGTGGTCTCAATCATCAAAGTGGAGGTTTGAGAACCAATGATACATCCAGGATTTTCAAACTCTCTTCAGACCTGGAATAAATCTGGATAGTGCCAAACCTGTCAAGGAAAAATCCAAAAGGTTGGGTTCCAAAAACTTGTAGCCTTATTTGCCCATGAATCGATTTCTAACAAAGACTTGGACAGCTGGTTTGCTAATGATCAATGATGAAACAGGCAAGTAAAAAGTATCTGTGTGAATTGTTATTTCAGTGTTAAATGTCTTAAGGGCCTGTCCCACTTGGCAATTTTTTCGGCGACTGCCGGCATAATTGACTGATGTATCAGGTCACCAAAAAATTAGCGGCATGACGCGGCGTGATGATGTATGGCAGCGGTGTTTTTTCAAGTGTCGCAACATTTTTGTCGCCGCTGGATTTTGAAATGTTCAAAATCTATTGGCGAAACTGATTTGACTCTGGCAGTCGCCGAAAAAAATCGCCAAGTGGGACAGGCCCTTTAGTCATGTTACTGAATTTTGTTTAAGCTAGATAAGAAGAAACATCAGTCTGAAGAAGGATCTCATAGAAACATAGAAAATAGGTGCAGGAGTAGGCCATTCGGCCCTTCGAGCCTGCACCGCCATTCAATATGATCATGGCTGATCATCCAACTCAGTATCCTGTACCTGCCTTCTCTCCATACCCCCTGATCCCTTTAGCCACAAGGGCCACATCTAACCCTCTTATATATAGCCAATGAACTGGCCTCAACTACCTTCTGTGGCAGAGAATTCCAGAGACTCACCACTCTCTGTGTGAAAAATGTTTTCCTCATCTCGGTCCTAAAGGAATTCCCCCTTATCCTTAGACAGTGACCCCTTGTTCTGGACCTCCTCAACATTGGGAACAATCTTCCTGCATCTAGCCTATCCAACCCCTTAAGAATTTTGTAAGTTTCTATAAGATCCCCCCTCAGTCTTCTAAATTCTAGTGAGTACAAGCCAATCTCGACCCGAACCGTCACCCATTCCTTCTCCCCAGAGATGCTGCCTTGTCCCGCTGAGTTCATCCAGCATTTTGTGTTGATCTTCGATTTAAAACAGCATCTGCAGTTCTTTCCTACACATGAGGAGACAACTTTGTCAACTTGTCCAAGGGAACATTTTGTCTTAATTTGGTTCAACAGATATTGACTCAATTAGCATAATTAACAATGAAGTTTTGAAGAATGCCTGTGGATATGGTAAGCTTTTGAGTTGTGATGAATTAGTGGGCAATGATGCCAGAAGGATTCACTCGATTCAGGATTCACTCAATATGTGGAAAGCGATTTCATGATTAAGACAAATTAAGATTGAAATTTGAGTTGTTTGAAGTAAAAATCTCAAACAACAGATTTCATATAAACAACACAACTTCCAATGTTCAAATATGGTGCCAAAATGTGCAATGGAACTGGCTTCTTGGGTCGGGATTTTTTTCCAGAAGCTATGCCATTCTTACTTTAAACTCATACATTGTTCAATTGTAGACTGATTTATTTACCATATTAAAATTGTTCTTCACAAATTAAATGACATTTTTCAGTTAATACAGCATTTGTTTCTGAACAAGAAAATGACTCACCAAATATTGCATAGCAATAGAGCGTCGTAAAGGACCGGGTGGCCCAATTAAGAACACATCTTGTCCCAGCAAATCTTTTTGCATGATCCATCGAAGATGCTGTACAAGAGACTGAGGTAAAGGCTCCAACACTGTTGAAAGAAGGAACGCAGACTTAATAGTAAGATTAAATGAGAACTTACCAGTTTGAAGTTTGATCTTGATTTTATGAGGAGTTACGTTGGTGATTACGTGAAGAAGACTCGCCAGGCCGCATGCGCACCAATTTTCAAAGCAGCGGTATGAAATCACAAATAAACAACACCGGAGTAAACAGTAAGATCAGTGACTCGAGAACTACCAGGTGATCTTTCATGAGAGAGGGTTGGGCATGGTGGGCACGTAATGGTAAGTTCTCGTTTAATCTTACTATTTTACTTCGGTGTCACGTGAGTGATTCCGTGAAGAGTTCAAAGTTTTGTGATTTCATGCCACAGATTACAAACTCGGCATCCCACTGCATTAATTGACTCGAATGAGAAATAATGCATTAGTAGTAACATTGCATTCAATGTAGTAATAGGGTTTATTTAATAATATAAACAAACAATAGTTTTTCTTTAATACCAGGGCATTTAAACAGAACTTAAAATGGCATTAGCAAACAGCCCTGGATCAACAATCGGGCGATGATAAAAATTCTGAAACATTAGCTCATTTGCCCAATATGGTCGACGGGCACGTCCTTCGCTTTGGCCGCCGAAGTAGCTGCTGCCCTAGTGGAATGATATGTAAACACATCTGTGTTAATACCTGCATCAAAACTTGTTTCAGTCACCTGGAGATAGTGTTAACTGACACTCTTTTATGTGGTTTTTTTATAACCGATAAACAATCCTTTCTCCATATTGCGTAAATTCTCTGTCACTGCAATGTATTGCATCAAATGTGTCACAAGATCCCAACTTGATACCACCCATGTGATTGACATATGCCACTGCCGTGGTGTTATCGATCTGGAGCTGAACATGCAGACTGCTCTTGTTAGAACAATAAGCTTCGAGCCCATGAAATGCTCCTAAAAGCTCTAAATGGTTAATTCCCCATGTCTGCAGATGCCCAGCTTCTTCTGAACTCCATCTTCCTCCACAACTTGAATTTGTGTCTGTGGCACCCCAACCAAGTGCACTTACATCAGTCTGCAAAACCGTGGAAGGTTGTTCCAGCTCTATCATGCTAAAAACTACTGGAGACACGTTGAATCCACCATAAAATATCAGTAATTGCTTCAGCTGATAACTGCATGAGCCTATCATAATGCCCAATTTGTACCTTAAGTGCCTGTTCTTTTGCTCTTTATAATTGCTGATAATGCAAAGGCCCAAATTGGACTGCTGGAAAAGCTGCTACCATTTTCCCCAGAAGTCTCGCCACTTGCCTAATTGAAGGTTTGCACTTGTTTAAAAGTGTTACGCAATCCTCAATTAGCTCTGTACTTTTTCCAATTGGCAAGGTAATTACCATTTTGATAGAGTTAATTGAAAACCCCAAATAATCAATTGTGGTAATTGGCGTAAGTTTGGATTTTCCCAAATGAATGACAAACCCCAGTTTTTCAAATGTGGATTTGACAACTGCCACTGATATTTCGGCTAAAACTTTTGTTTGTCCAATTATTAAAATATCATCCAAATAGGCCATAATCACATGGCCCTGACCTCTAAGCAACCCCAGAATTGGTTTTAACAATTTGGTGAATACTCTAGGGTCTGAGGTCAATCTGTTTGGCAGTGCGTTATACTGCCATAATTGATTCATCCAATTGAATTTAAAATACCTTCTATGCTCGCAATGAACAGGCACTGAATAATAAGCGTCCTTCAAATCTATTGTGGCCATATAACAACCTTTATAAATGAGTTGCTTGGCCGTAACCAATGTTTCCATTTTAAAGTGTCTATATAGTACAAATGTATTTAATTTTGTCAGATCCAAAATGATTCTACATCTTCCGTCCCTCTTAGGACGGGGAAAAATATTTGACACAATTTGATGGACTTGATGGTCCGTCTTTTCAATTACACCTTTGTTATATAATTTTGTGAGTTCAGCTTGAACCTGTATTACCTCTGTTTGTGAAAAATAAAGTGTTCGAACAGGAACATGTTGGAAAGGTAAAGTAACATTTGGAATAAATTCAACCCGAAACCCTTGAATGACACTCCTGATAAATAGATCTGAAGTAAGCTGCTTCCATTCATTATAAAAAAGCAGTAATCTACCACCAATATTCTCTTGAGTTATATTTAATATGTTTTTATGAGAACCAGGTCCACTTACCTCCCTGGTGACTGGTACACCTTGCTGACTCCAGCCTCTGGCAGTAGCTCCCATAGTCGCTCGTGCTCCCACCGAGGGATACCATCCACGTCCCTGTACTGAGGGCTGGCTTGTCCCTGGAGTAGCTCCGGATGCTGAGGTGGTTTTGTAGGGATACTTTCTCTTCAGCTGTCTGCCAGGCATCAATCGTCTCATCAGACTCATTGTTTTAGCATCTTCATTTATTTCTTTAACTTGTTTGGTTAGATCTTCGCCAAACTGCAGATCAGGTGGTTGAACACTTGCTGGCTTGCAAAGTGCAGCGTATCTGGGATTAATGGTGGGCCTTATAGCCCTTTTCCTGAGACCATTGATCTCAAAATGGGTGTTGCATAACAACCCTAGAGCCTCTTGGTGTGTTCTGGTCATATAACCACCATCCATTGTTCTTGCGAATGCTGTAATACCAGCAGCCAATAATTTTAAAATTCTTTGCATTTTTACTTCTTGGCTTCGCATACAGGGTCCCATCTGACCCCAGATGACTTGATTCACCGTTGGAACTCTTAATACTTCACAGTTGCTTGACGGCTCGTGTTTTTTGGCTGTCTCATCCATAGTAAGCTCCTTAAGCTGATGAGACACCATGTAATTAATTGTGGTAGCCAGCTCTTCACCTAGTGGCTCCCCAGCTCCTGATGGGACAGCAAATGGAAGTGCCAGTGGTGGAGCATTTGGCAGTTCAGTTTCTCCTGGCTGAACTTCCCCATCAGAATCGGCCTCAGGACTATTCTGGCCTATTGCACTCTCCTTAAATTGATAAGGATTTTCTGGCAGCCTTGGTTCTGCTGGCGCTTCTTTTCCTAAGCGCTGACACTCCTTCTCTTGGAGTGAAGTTCTTTGGAGGACTGTATGCAACAGTTCCTCCACTTGGGATAGGCATGTGCACACTCTATCCAGGCCCGGTGAGGAATCATCCCCCGACTCTGTGGGTCTAGCAGACTTATCTGTTGCCTTGTGCCCTAATGGCAACGGCTCTGTGCTGTGTAGCACTAAGTCTGCAGTTACTGTATCTGTACTAAGCGACCGAACAGGGGTATGAGGCAGGGCTTCCAAGCCTGAACTGCTGCGGGCGGTTGGAATGCGCCGCTTTCCCTTCCTTGTTTTTTCCATGCTAGCACTCAGTATGGCGTACCGGCCAGCATGGATTCAAGCTCCAGTGGAAAGTTTTAAACTTACCTGGAGTCTGCATACTTACCGCTGGAGGAGCTCCGTTCCTCGCAGCCTCAATGCGGCTGACATACTGGTGCGCATGCGGCCTGGCTGGTCTTCTTCATGGAATCACTCACGTGACTCTGAAGTAAAATTGACATCTTCATTATGGCAGCAATCTGACCATAGAACTTGCACTATTGGAACAAGAATTTTTACAACATAACAAAAGTCCTCCGCAAAAATGGGATGCATGATAAAACTCTGTTGTTTTAGTCAGATCCTGACTAAATGTTATTTGTATGGAGTTTGTACATTTTATCTGTGACTGTGTGGGTTTTTTCCGGGTGCTCCGGTTTCCTCCCACACTTCAAAGACGTACAGGTTTGTAGGTTATTTGGCTTCTGTAAATTATAAATTGTGCAGGATAGTGCTAGTGTTCAGGGTGATCACTGGTAAGCTTGGACTCCGTGGGCCAAAGTGCCTGTTTCCGTGCTGTATCTCTAAAAAGAAAATCCAGGATTTTGATGCAATGATAATGAAAGAATTGCAATATGCATCCAGTCAGAAGAATGTGTATTTTAAAAGGAAACATCATGTCATGGTGCTCCCATGCAACAAATGATCTTGATGTGGATTTGGGAAGTACAACTGAACGAGCCTTGTGCAGTTGCTCATGCATCTTTTAGATGCTACTTGCTACAGTACATTATTGATAGAAGGACTACAAAACTGAAAAAGAGTTCTTTTTTTTAAAATCACATTCAAAACCTGTGCCTTGTAAGTGATTTGAAAGACTTTGGGGAGTCAAGATTGATATTCTGAGTGGATTGGGGCGATATTTCCCAAAGTGTTTTTACCTGAAATGACAAAGCTAATGTTTTTCTATTTTATGCCACTCACATAGATCCCATAGATGGTTTTGAGTTACACAGCAGATAGGGTTGACACAATGAATTAAACAAATGTCATCAAAGACAGAACCTAAAATTAGGGGCAATAACTATAAAGGAGCTACTAATGAGTGACCAGTTGTAATTAGGAGAAACCTCTTCACCAATGAAGGCATGCGGAACCAAACAGCACAGATGTTAAGGAGGAGCTCGATAAGTACATGTAGGGGAACAAATTTCTGACTGGCACAGATGAACAGTTGTGCCAAACAGCTTGTTTCTATGTTGCAATTACCACATGTCTTGCCCATCTGCATTCAATATGACACTAGAACACAAACCGACCGAGTAACCAGACCACATTCCCATTGAATACAAAAGTGCAACTTGTAATGCATTTTTAAATAAACAATTACCAACACAGTGGCTCAGCTGTAGAGTTGCTGCCTTACAGCTCTTGCAGCACCGGAGACCCGGGTTCGAGCCTGACTATGGGTGCTTACTGTACGGAGTTTGTACGTTCTCCCCATGACCGCGTGGGTTTTCTCCGAGATCTTCGGATTCCTCCCTCACTCCAAAGACATACAGGTTTGTAGGTTAATTGGCTTCGTGAAGGTGTAAATTGTCCCTAGTGTGTGTAGGATAGTGTTAATGTGTAGTAGGGATCGCTGGTCGGTGCGGACCCGTTGGCCGAAGGGCCTGTTTCCGCGCAGTATCTCTAAACTAAACTAAATGAAAAATTATTAATCTTAATTTAGTATCAATGTTTGGAGAAAAGGAATGGGTGACGTTTCGGATCGAGACATAGACCCGAAACGTCACCCATTCCTTCTCTCCAGAGATGTTGCCTGTCCCGCTGAGTTACTCCAGCATTTTGTGTCTACCTTCGATTTAATCCAGCATCTGCAGTTCTTTCCTACACATAGAAATAACATAATTTTCCATCCAGCATGAAATGATTGAAATAAGACAAAAGAGACTGCAGATGCTTGAATTCAAAGCAAATGAATAAACTGCGGAAGAACTCAGCAGGTTAAGCAACTGGATGGAGCTAATGGATGGAGCAAAAAAACAAACTGCTGTAAGATCAGAGATGGTAAGATAATTTCCCCTTAAAAACACAATTGTAAGTGACAAATTAATTTTACCTGCGTCATTTGCAAAAGTATGGAAGGGTGACAACGAGCTTTCCAGTCATGAATATTTGAGGGGGGGGGGGGGTGGAGTATATAGAACACCTAATTGAGCATGAATGAATCAAATGCCATATGTAATTTTTGAGGAAGATTCATGGCAATGCTAACCAAGATCCGTGGCAACCAAATGATCATCTTGCATCGAATGGTCTTGACCCCAAAAAAATGTAATCCAAAAACGATAACATGGATACAGGATTTATTCTGCAGTACAAATTATCTGGGAAATCAGTTCAAATAGTTCCATGGTTATTATTAACAAGGTTAATCCAAGGCCCTGCCTGCTCTTACAGGTATCTGTAAAATGTGAGGTTATCCACTTTGCTAGCAAAAACAGGAAGGCAGATTATTATCTAAATGGTGTCAAGTTGGGAAAAGGGGAAGTACAACAGTATCTGGGGTAGATCAATCAGTCAATCAGTCAATGAAAGTAAGCATGCAGGTACAGCAGGCAGTGGAGAAAGCGAGTGGCATGTTGGCCTTCATAAAAAGAGGAGTTGAGTATAGGAGCAAAGAGGCCCTTCTCAGTTGTACAGGACCCTAGTGAGACCACACATGGAGTATTGTGTGCAGTTTTTGTCCCCTAATTTGAGGAAGGACATTGAGGAAGTGCAGCGTAGGTTTACAAAGTTAATTCCCGGGATGGCGGGACTGTCTTATGCTGAGAGAATGGAGCGGCTGGACTTGTATACCTTCGATTTAGAAGGATAAGAGGGGATCTTATTGAAACACTAGACTAAGTGGGACCCATAGGGTCCCAGCATCACACGGGAGGGCTGGTCCCCCAATGCAATATTCCACCTCTCTACCAATTCCAATATTGGTGGCCAGTGGGGAGGGGAGGGGGATTTCTGGAGCGCTAGTATGGGTGTTGTGGGCTGAAGGGACGGGTTTCCAGAGGGCTATTATGGACATTGTGGGGTGGCAGTTGACACGGCTATTCCTTCAAATTCCAGTTCAAGCAGGGTGCAAGGCCACCAAATTCAAGTGCAGTTTCTTACCATTTCAAGCAGGGTGCAAGGAAACCAAATTCAAGTGCAGTTTCATACCATTTCAAGCAGGGTGCAAGGCCACCGAAGACAGCAAGTCGTGACCTCTCCCTTCTCCATCTTGCCACGCCCACACTTCTGGGTTTTATAGTCCCTCCCCCCTCCCACCAGAAGGGGCATGGCCTTCATGGCGTAATTGACAGGAGAAAGAATCTCAACATTTTTTAAACACTAATAACTCTTTTATTTTTAATCGATGGGAAAAATCCTCGGCACCTGATGAGCGGAGGGGAACTCTGAGTAAGATGGCCAAATATCACAGTGGTCAAGATTAGACTTTTAATTATATAGAAGGCAAGGCAACTTTAATTAGGCAAGGCAACTTTAATTGGGCAAGGCAACTTTAATCAGGCAAGGCAACTTTAATCAGGCAAGGCAACTTTAATTAGGCAAGGCAACTTTAATTAGGCAAAGCAACTTTAATTAGGCAAAGCAACTTTATTTAGGCAACACAGCTTTAGCAATTCCAAACCAAAGGCAACATAGCTTTAGCATTTCCAAACTATATTTTCAAACCACATTAAGGGCACTGACAGGTCAGTAAAACCACTCACTGTTTAGTAGACATGTGTTCAGTGTTATTCACAGCTCAAACTGAGAGGTGACCCTCTCGCTCTCCCATCTTGCAGAGACTGACTGAGGCACTCATCACTTCCGGGTTTTATAGCCCCTCCGGAAGGGGCGTGGCCTTCAGGAGAGAGAATCTCAACATTTTTTAAACACTAATAACTCTTTTATTTTTCATTGATGGGAAAAATCCTCTTGTCCTGCGCAGCGGAGGGAGGCTCTGAGTAAGATGGACAAAAATCACAGCCATAAGTGGCAGCGTTTTTTCTAAATTCAATATACAGAACAACAGGAAGTGGTCAAGATCAGACTTTTAGTAATATAGATATAAGATTATTAAGGGTTTCGACACGCTAGAGGCATGAAACGTTTTCCCGATGTTGGGGGAGTGCAGAACCAGGGGCCAAAGTTTAAGAATAAGGGGTAAGCCATTTACCCCTTATGGAGATGAGGAAACACTTTTTCACACTGAGAATTGTGAGTCTGTGGAATTCTCTGCCTCAAAGGGCGGTGGAGGCCGATTCTCTGGATACTTTCAAAAGGAAGCTAGATAGGGCTCTTAAAGATAGCGGAGTCAGGGGACATGGGGAGAAGGCAGGAACGGGATACTGATTGGGGATGATCAACCATGATCACATTGAATGGCTGTGCTGGCTGAAAGGGCCAAATGGCCTACTCCTGCACCTATTGTCTGTTGTCTATTGTCTATCCCACAGCAGTATTTCAAATAAGAGCAGGGCAGTCGTTCTCAATGAGCTTGTCAATATTCAGTTTTCATTACCTTCAAAATAATGTACATGGAGAATCATGGAGATACGAGAGAATATAGATGCTGGAATCTTGAGCAAAAAACAAAATGCTGTAGGAACGCGGTGGGTCACGCAACGTCCATGGAGGAAATTGAGCGTATGACATTTATGGTAGAGATGACTCCAGTCTTAAAGAAGGTTACCAACCTTCTGTTCATTTACCACCACAAATACTGCCTGATCTGCTTTCCTCCATCAGTTTATTTTTACTGCCTTTCATCGTGTGGCCTTATATATGAGTATGTTGTATACAAATTGCTACTACATATAAAACTCTACAGCAGTTATTATGCTTGAAAAGTACTTATTGTCTGCAAAGATATTCAGGACATTCTGTGGGCGGGAGAACACATGATTGTAAACCTATCATTAAGACAATTGTCCCATCAAAAAGCACAGGAAAAAAAGGTACTTTACTTTTACATTTACAGTTAGATGAAATCTGCCATTCAAATGGTTTTAATCTAACATTTTCTTGTACTGAATTTGAATTTCTGAGTCGAACAAAACAGTTATTTATGCAGAATTGCTCTGACAATATACTGTGCCCTCCATAATGTTGGGGACAAAGTCCCATCCTTTATTTATTTGCCTCGTGCTCCACAATTTGAGATTTGGAAAAGAAAAAATAATCACATGTGGTTAAAGTGCACATTGTCAAATTTTATTAAAGGGTATTTTTGTACATTTTGGTTTCACCATGTAGAAATTACAGCTGTGCTTACACATAGACCCCCATTTCAGGGCATCATAGTGTTTGGGACACATGGCTTCCCGAGTGTTTGTAATTGCTTAGGTATGTTTAACTGCCTCCTTATTGCAGGTATAAGAGAGCTCTCAGTACCTTGTCTTTCCTCCATCTTTCCATCACATTTGGAAACTTTATCAACATGAGGACCAAAGTTGTGCCAATGAAAGTCAAAGTAGCCATTATGAGACTGAAGGGCCTGTCCCACTCGGGCAACATTTGGGCGACTGCGGAGCGTCAGTGACTGACGCCTGTAAAACCGTCAAGTTGCACGACATGCGGGTGACACCCAGTTAGGGTCAAGGCTGTAAAATATCCTTCCACCCATGCATGGATTTTAAACATTAATATATTAAATTTTACACAATAAAATCAATTGTGCAAATGTAAAGTCAGAGTCGTTCTGTTTTCTTTACAGATGTATTGGTCCGCTTTCAGATCCGATCACCAGGGATGGATTCAGTGAGTGTAGACTGAACTCCCCTCTCCCCCTTCCCTCGCTCCCGCACCCATCCCACCTTCTCCACTCCGCCCTACCCTTCTCCCCTCCCCTCTCTCCCTTTCTTCCCTTCCCCCCCTCTTCCTCCCTTCTTCCCGCTCCACTCTTCTCCCTCTTATCCACTACCCCATCCCCTCACATCTCCTTCTCTCCCTCTCCTCCCATTCTCCACCCCCCCCCCAAACCCTCCCCCTCCCCCTTTCCCCGACGCTCCCCCATTTGTGGACCCAGCCTGCGACCAGCAATCCCCTGCACATTATCCTACACATGCTAGGGACAATTTATACAAACCTGTGCACCTTTGGAGTGGTTAGGGTTTGGGTTTCCTCCCGCACTCCAAAGGCGCACAGGTTTGTATAAATTGTCCCTAGCGTGTGTGGGACAGTGTGAACTGAGCAGAAGGATTGATCTGCACTGTGCTGCTTGAACTGAATGGAAGGGTTGGTCTGCACTGTGCTGCTTGAACTGAATGGAAGGGTTGGTCTGCACTGTGCTGCCTGAACTGAATGTCGCGCTCATTCCGGAAGTCCCGCTCATTGCGGAAGTCCCGCTCAGGGAAGAGACCGCACTCCACCGCGTGAGTAGATTCAAGAAAGTTTTACTGTCATATATATGTTATGTGTGAGCTTGTGAGTGTGTGAGAGTGTGTGATGGATGGTGTGAGTGTGTGTGAGAGATGGTGTGTGTGTGAGATGGAAGGTGTGTGTGTGAGATGGAAGGTTTGTGTGTGTGAGATGGAGGGTGTGTATGTGAGTGTGAGATGGAGGGTGTGAGTGAGTCAACTGCCAGCCCTCCAGCCATGAGTGTCAATTGCCAGCCCACCAACCGTGAGTGAGTCAGCAGCCAGCCCACTATCCGTGAGCGAGTCGGCTGCCAGCCCACCAGCCGTGAGTGACTGAGCTGTCAGCCTACCAGCCGTGAGTGAGTGAGCTGCCAGCCCACCAGCCGTGAGTACCTGAGCTGCCAGCCCACCAGCCGTGAGTGACTGAGCTGCCAGCCCACCAGGCTAGTCACGGAGTTGCCAGTCCACCAGGCCCGAGTGACTGAGCTGCTAGCCCACCAGGCCTGAGTGCCTGAGCTGCCAGCCCACCAGGCCTGAGTGACTGAGCTGCCAGCCCACCAGGCCCAAGTAGCTGAGCTGCCAGCCCACCAGCCCGAGTGACTGAGCTGCCAGTCCAACAGGCCCGAGTGACTGAGCTGCCAGCCCACCAGGCCCGAGTGACTGAGCTGCCAGACCAACAGGCCCAAGTGACTGAGCTGCCAGCCCAGTAGGCCCAAGTGACTGAGCTGCCAGCCCAAGAATCCATTTGGCCCATAATGCCCATACTAGCCCACTGGAAACCAGTCCCTTCGGCCCACAACATGCATAGCTGCGCTCCAGAAAGCCCTCCCCCCACTGGCCACCAATATTGGAATTGGTGGAGAGGTGGAATATTGCGTTGGGGGACCAGCCCTCCCGTGTGAACATGGGACCCAACGGGTCCCACTTAATCTAGTGTAATTATAATTGCTGTTTACGATACGATACGATTTTATTGATTCCGGAGCGAAATGAGTCTACCACCAGTCAAAAGATACAGTTACAAGGCATTAAAAGTGTCGTGTGAAATTTGAGTGACCTGTTATTGCACAGCACATATGTAATATTGTACAAGCATGAAATTAAATTATTGAGTGGAAAAGTCCAGGATAAGGAATGTGCAAAGATGGGGGAATGTGAATCAGTCTACTCCACGACGGAAGTGGGAGGAGCAGTATAGTTTGATAGACACCAGGAAAAAGGATCTCCTGTGGCGTTCTGTGCTGCACCGTGGTGGGACCAGTCTGTTGCTGAAGGTGCTCCTCAGGTTGACCAGTGTGTCATGAGATGCCCCGCCGTTGAGGAGCATCCTCCCTTCTGAGACTACCTCCAATGTAGCCAGCCATCCCGATGAGCTTGTTGATTCTGTTGGCGTCCATGGCTTTCGCCCTGCTATCCCAGCACACGACAGCGTAGAAGATGGAAATGGCCTACGCTGTCGTTTTGCTCTTGCTCTCCTTCCCCCTCAGACAGAATAAGGATAGGGATCCCCTGGTCCTCACCTTTCACCACACAAGCCTCCTCATCCAAAACATCATGCTCCGACATTTCCGTCACCTCCAACGTAATCCCACCACCTGTCACGCGTCTTCCCATCTCCACCCGTTTCCACCTTCTGAAAAGACCGCTCCCAAGGCAATTCATCCCTTCCCACCAAAACCACACCTTCCCCAAAAACTTTCCCCTGCAACTGCAGGAGATGTAAAACTGTCCCTATACGACCTACCTCACCTCCAGCCATGGACCCCAACAGTCCTTTCAAGTAAGACAGAGGTTCACGTACACCTTCTCTAACCTCATCCACTGTACATGGTGTTCCAATGTGGCCTCCTGTACATCGGCAAGACCAACCATTACCTCAGCAAACGTTTTGTGAAACACCTGCAGTCGGTTCACCAATGTCTTTCAGATCTCACGGTTGCTAACTCCATTCACATGCTGCTCTTTCTGTCCTGGTCCTCCTCCATTGCCAGAATGAGGCCATACATAATGTGGAGGAACAGCACCTCATATTCTGCTTGAGTAGCTAACAATCCAATAGTGTAAACACTGAATTCTCCAAATTTAGGTAACTTCTATCGACACCCCTTCCCCTTCTCCCCACGTCCCTCTTTCTTTCCTCCCTACCCCTCTCCTGTGCCCCACCTGAACTCACACATATTTTTCCCCTCTCTACCTATATTCCTTTCGCTGGCTTCACAATTCGCAACTCATCAATCCTTTTGTCTCATACATTTTCATCTCTGGCGTTTGTCCATCTCTGGCTATCAAAACCCCATCTCGCCTGTGTTCACCTATTACCTGGTTGCATTGTCCTTCCATTCACCTCTTCTAGCTTTCATAACCCACCCCCCCTCCCCCCCCACACCCTCAACATGTCCACAGCGGGGTCCTGACCCAAAACACGTTTTCCAGGGATGTTGCCTGACCCGCTGAGTTACTCCAGCAATTTGCGTCTTTTTTGTAAAGCATCATTTGCAGTTCCTTGTTTCTACAGCATGAGTGTAGGATTGCCTTGGGGATAAACTGATGAAGTCATTCAACTGGTACTTAAGGCAATTAACAATCGTTGGAGAGAGACAGAGAGAGAGAAAACATGGGAACATAAATCTGCAAGAGATAGACACAAAATGCTGGAGTAACTCAGCGGGTCAGGCAGCATCTCTGAAAAAAAGGAATAATTGACGTTTTGGGTCAAGACCCTTCTTCAGACCTGGTCTGAATGGTCTGAAGAAGAGTCTCGACCCAAAACTTCACCTATTCCTTTTCTCAAGAGATGCTGCCTGACCTGCTGAGTTACTCCAGCATTTTGTGTCCATCTTCCGTGCAAACCAGCATCTGCAGTTCCTTGCTACACATAAATCTGTAAACAGCAGAGCTGTGGGAAATGCCAAACAGATGAATACTCTATAGCAGAATTGGCCAGTTCTGAGACAGATAAAGAAAGCTAGTTAACTGAGGTTATAAAATTTGACAATGAGTCCGAAAAGCTGCAACATGCCCAAATGCAGTGTTGTTCCTCAAGTTTACATTCGGCCTCAGCAACAGTGCAGGAGGTCACAGCTGAATAGAGAATGAAAGTGGCAGCCAGCAGGAAGCTGAACTGAATGCAGGTATTCTACAAAGTGGTAGCTCTGACCTCCTGAGTGCTTTCAACAAGTTATTTGTATATTTATTTAAGATTTTCAGCTTTGCTGTTTTTTAAATTTCATTTACTGCAGCTTTAAGAAGAAAGGCTTTATAAGAATTTGGAGAATGAGATGTACAGAATCAGAAATATATGCTAAAAATGTATCAGAATAGTTCAGTCCAAACTTAACTAAGGTATCGATGAAGATTTGGTTATCAGGCAAGTTGAGGCACTGATGAAATCAGGCAATGGCATGGGGTAACATTAAATGGTCTTACTGAATGAGTGGATATCTGGTCCAAATCATATTTCAGAAGTTAACTAAACCATGGAAATTGGGGATAATCTGGTTTAGTCTCAGTTTGAAGACCCAGCAAACTGTTCCAATATAAAGAAAGCCTATCAATGCCTCTACTTCCTGGGTGTTTCCCAGGAACAATGAGGATTTTAAAAAATGGTGAATATTGTCCAGTCCATCAAGAGTACTGACCTCATCACCATCGAACGGATCTATAGGAGGCGCTGCCCCAAAAAGGCAGCCAGCATCATAAGTGACCCACACCACCCTGGCGACGCTTTCATTTCACTCCTGCCATCGTGAAGAAGGTATAAGAGCCTGAAAACTAACATCCAGGTTCAGGAACAGCTTCTTCCCAACAACCTTATTGAACACCACAAACTCCAAATAAACTCTGAACTACAAACTGACTTAAATGCACTTGGGACTTGGGAAACATTGTTATTATCTTTGCACTATATCATTTGTTTGTTTTTATATATATTGAACTTCCTTTTGTTGCTTATTATGGTGTCTATTGAGTACTATCTTCACATATCTGTTCTGCTGCTGCAAGTAAGAATTTATTTGTTCCATTTCAGGATAAATGACAATAAAACACTCGTGACTTAAATAGAATTTGTGCCCAGTCCAACCATAGTGGGTACTGTCTTCTACAGGCTTAGTTGAAGAAATCTCTGCTTATTTAGTTCTTTATTATCCTTGAAGTATAGAGACATAGGTGAGGTCAAGGAGGTTGTAACAGATGACACCAGTGTACACACAGGAAATTACACCCTACTTTAGATCCCACTGCCAAGCCGCAGAATCCGGATAAGTAATCTTCATAATCACTAAAATATTTTGTGACTTTAATCAGAGTTTCAGTTCAATGGTGCTTCTGAAACCTGATTAAAAGAATTCTGGGGAAAATGGGCATATATACTTGTGACAGCACATTTCATGAGTTGAAAAGAAAGATATGAATTAGTTATTTGTAAAGGAGAAGGATCAAAGGATTGTATTGAGGAGAGGGAAGATAGCATGCGATCGGAAGGGATATGATTATTAAGGCAAGCGAATCGGTAAAAATACAAACATCCTAATTGACATCAACATTACAACATTAATTTATAGAACAAATGTTAACATGCATAAAAGGCCTGAAGGTGGCAATTTAAAATGTCAAAATTCCACTCATTAACTGTTTAATAAATATGAATAAAAACTAATAGAAGGAAATACAAAGTTCTGTGTAATTGTATCTCTTAGCTGTTAACAGTTACAATGTTTGAAATGCATAATTTATGGGAAGTAAGCAAATATAATATTACAGCCAGCATGGCCGTCCGAAGGGGGGTGCGTTGGGTGCGACCGCACCCCCCTTTTTTCCAGAGGGAAAAAAATTCAGAGGAAAAAATAAATATATATTTGAGACATTCCGCGCCTGCGCAGTGGGCGGAAGCTGGTGACCAAAGATGCGGAAGCAAAATGACGCCGTCTCTCCGCGCGTGCGCAGTGGGCGGGGATCACCGCCATTTTCAATGCGTCGCCTCGACGCCGCGGGCCTAGTTTGGGTGAGTGGGGCCGTGAAATACTGCGTTGCATCGCAGGGAGGGGGGTCTGTTTGTTTTATATCGGGGGTGTTAAACTACCCGCGAAGGGTAAAAATCCGACCCGTGGGATGGTTTGGAAAAAAAGGAGTTCCCGTTTCAATTGGAAAGGGGGGGTGGCGGTGTTTGCCCGCCCGGTCCATGGGCTCCATCCGCGGCGTCGGAGCCTCGCCGGCGGGGCCCGTCCGCTGCTGCCGGTCAGTGCGGGGAGACCGTTCTCCCGTCGCCGGGCGGGAAGCGGGAACGACTGACTCTGAACCCGACACCAGGCGCTGCTCAGGCCGGGTCCACACCACCAGCCCCCCTCCCGCCGGTCCCTCGCCCCCCGCCCCCCGGTCCCTCGCCCCCCCAACTTCGCCTTTCCCCCCACCCCCCCGTTTCTGGTCGGCGGCGGCTGTAGTGCGGGGTGACGGCGGGGCGGAGTGAATGACCGGCCCCGCACAGCAGCAGCAGTGGCGACGGCGGCTCCACCTCCTCATGCACCCCGCCAGCCCTCACAGCGGCCGCTGCTTGCCGCTCCGTCAACGACGACAACGGCTTTCACAACAACCCCTCCCGCACGCCGAGGCTGGGAGGAGGGAGGGAGCGAGGAAAGAAGGGGGAGGCCCCCTTCTGCCATCTGAAGCACCTGCACCGCTCGGCCCCGCACCTTCCTGTTGGCTGGCGGAGGAGGGGAGACGGTGGCGACTCGGGAGTTCCCAACAACCTCCCCCTTTGGCGGTGGCACTTGGCAGTGGACAGGGACGGCCAAGGCTGCGGGGCGATGATGCCGAGGAGCGCTGACCTTCCTTCCTCACCACTTCCTCTGCCCCTTCCCCTCTCTCTCTCTTGTACGCCCCCCTCCACCCCCCTTATCCTGGGACCCCTCCTCTCCACCCCACACTGATCCCCATTCCCCCCTCTATTCAGTCCTCACTGACATCCTCTGTGCTACCCTCCCCATCTATTCATCCTGATCTCTCTATCCACCTCGCATTGATTCTCCTGCCACCTCCACATCCATCCTACACTCATCCCCCAATTCATCTTGTACTGACCCCCTTCCTATCCATCCTGCACTGCTCCCCACCATTCATCCTGTACTGAACCACCCATTCATCCTGCACAGCTCCCCGATCCACACTGTACTGACCCACCCCCATCCATCCTGTACTGATTTCCCCCCCATCCATCCTGTATTCCCCCACTGACATCTCCTGCGCTCTCCCCTCACAATTTTACCGACTCCAACCAACACACACTAATTCCCCTGCCTCAATCCATCCATTCCGCAACGATTGCCTTCTCAAACCCCCCCCCCCCCCCCCGCCATCTATCGATCCCGGGAAGTGGGGGGTAGAGGGGAGTTCAGTCTACACTCGCTGAATCCATTCCTGTGAAAAGTTAGAGATGGTAATTGGATCTGGAAGCAGACCAATACATCTGTAAATAAAACTGGACAGACATCCTTTCATTTGCACAATCGATTTTATTGTATTAATTTTAATATATTAATGTTTAAAATCCATGCATTGAAGGAAGAATATTTTACAGCTCCTCTGTGGTTCTTAACCCCAACCCTTATCCCTAACCGGTCGTCACCCGCAGGACAGCGCATGTCAGCGTATGACGGCGCACGACATGATGAGCAGCCAGATGTCGCCCCTGGATTTTGAACATTCCAAAATCCAGAGGTGACAGGGAGTCACCATGCGTCACTACATGCGTCACCACACATCAGGCCGCGTCACGACCCGACAACCTCTTTTCAGGCTGTTGCCGAAAATGTCACCCAAGTAGGACAGGCCTTTCATGCTGCGAAATATGAGGGCAAGGCTTTCGAAGGCGGCGTCGGTGGCAAACTTCTCCCTGGCCAGGATCTCGATCACCTCGGGCTCGAGTCCGCAGTGCTCGAAGACTGTCCTAGCCCGAGCAGTCTCGGGAGAACCGGCAGCTGAGGTCAGAGTGCGCCATAATCTGCCTTCACCAACCTGCCGCCTGAGTGGCTCCTTGGGGCGACCTGCTGCTGCTTCTCTACGTGTTGCTGACGTGGTTACTTGTGCACACTGGGATGCTGCTGGCATGGCGACTGGTCCTTCCTGGGGCGCTGCTGGAGTGGTTACTTGTGCACCCTTGGGTGTTGCTGGCATAGTTACTTGTGCACCCTTGGGTGCTGCTGGTGTAGTTATTTGTGCACCCTGGGGTATTGCTGGCGAGGCTGCTGTTTCTCCCTGGAGAGCTGCTCGTGGTTACTTGTGAACCCAGGAGTGCTGCAGCCTCTGTACCCTCTGCTAATTCTCCCTCTTCCGACGTTGCTGCTCCTGTTGCCAGCCCTTGCTGCTTGTCCCCCGGCCGCTAGAGCTGGACAGCAGCCAACGGACCAGGCTGCCAGTGCCCTTGAAACTGCGGGCGCTGCTGGTGGCCGCCGCTCCCCGCACAAACTCACACTTCTGCTGGTACATGACTAACGAATCGGGCCTGAGCTGCCTCTTGGAGCTGGAGCGACGCACAATGTCAGGCCTGCCCGCTCTGCTGGGGGTTGCCGGAGGCCAGGTAAGTCTTCATGCTGCTGCTGGCCCTGCTGCCACTGCCTTCCTCGGGGGCAGAGCTGCCCAAACCATTGGGATCCACTTTGCACCCCCTCGCCGTCTGGCTCTTCAAGTTCTTGGCCTTGTCGGCAGCCAGTCTCTCCACAGCGCTTTGCCGACCCTGTCTGACCCTTCTCCATTTGGCTGCGGAGGTAGCCGGGGCCCTTGGACATGAGCCTGAACGGCAGAGAGATGCTCGCCTCAGGCGGCATGCTTGCAGTGGGCACGATCTCGCTCGGCACCTTACTTTGATCCAGCCAACGTGGACAAACACGTTTTCACATCCGCAAAGAAGGAAAGACCAGGACTTCCATAAGCATTAAGGCTGTCGGCACTCGCCTTAATGCACATTCACTATGGCTTTGCCCATGACTTGGACAAAGTAGTGAGTAGGTTTGCACAGTTGCATTCTCAGAAAACGGAACTATTTCATGTTGAGGTTGATGTGATGTGAAGTTGTTAGGTCAGGAAGACTATTAAAGGTGCACTGCACACACTAATACAGTCTAACAGTAACAGGCAATCAAATCAACACACAAAACCAGACTGATTCCTGGGATGTCAGGACTGTCTTATGAAGAAAGACTGGATAGACTCGGTTTATACTCTCTGGAATTTAGGAGATTGAGAGGGGATCTTATAGAAACTTACAAAATTCTTAAGGGGTTGGACAGGCTAGATGCAGGAAGATTGTTCCCGATGTTGGGGAAGTCCAGGACAAGGGGTCACAGCTTAAGGATAAGGGGGAAATCCTTTAAGACCGAGATGAGAAAGACTTTTTTCACACAGAGAGTGGTGAGTCTCTGGAACTCTCTGCCACAGAGGGTAGTTCAGGCCAGTTCATTGGCTATATTTAAGAGTGAGTTGGATGTGGCCCTTGTGGCTAAGGGGATCAGAGGGTATGGAGAGAAGGCAGGTACGGGATACTGAGTTGGATGATCAGCCATGATCATATTGAATGGCGGTGCAGGCTCGAAGGGCTGAATGGCCTACTCCTGCACCTAATTTCTATGTTTCTATGTTTCTAAAACATTTTCTAAAAAAAGGTTTTCTTTACTGCAAAAACTTACAGTATTTTATTTGCAGTTTTTGCATGCTCCTTTATAACATTTTACATAACATTTTACAACAGTACAACTTGATGATTAAAACAAGGACAACAATTCTTAATTTAAAAAAAAGGATACAACAATGATCATCCCATTCCACCCACTCATTACTCTTGACTCAACCAAAATTATTTCTGAAATATTGGTCATACATTTGGTGCAAAAAGCTCCAAAATAAGGCAAGAATGCACCAGAGAGCATCTAAAACCCCAGAGCTTTCAGGGCCCTCAAGCGGGCCCTGGAACCCGGACGTGAGGGGCTTCCCGCTTGTGATGTGCGCTGCGTGCACATTATTTCACATGACATTTTTGGAATCCTGTCATGCCACCCCCCTTTTTGAAAAGCTTCGTACGGGCTTGCAGCCAGAGAGTTTTATTCATATTTAACCTGGTACTCAATCACCATGAGGAGAATGTGTCTTCCTGAGCTTAATGCACTTTGAGATATCAAGATTAGAGTTGTATCTGTGATATAAGATTCCCTATTTGGAAAAAAAATAAACAGCAAACTATTAGATCTGAATAAAGATCATAAAATTTGATATAATATTCAAATAATTTTGAAATTTATTTGAACAGAAACTGCTGCATCGTGTAGGAATATTTTCCATTAGTACAGCTGAATGAACATTAAAAATGCCTTCTGGAAAACAGTATTTTCAGCAAATGCTCAAATTGCTGAATGTACATTTAATTCAATCACATCTGTGAGCAAACCTAGCATATTTATGATTCAGGATTTTAGGAGGGGATTTATACAGAACCTAATGACATAAAAATCCACATTTGTCCATTCTGTTATATCAGAAAATTCAATTACTAAAGAGAGAATTGGATGCAAAAAAAATTCAAAATGTATCTTAAACAAATTTGGGAACCTGGTGCTGGATGAGGCAATAACAATGATGAATTCACATCGGCATATTCTAATAAAAAGAATCGGACAGTAGAATTTATCTGGGAATTTAAATAGTCTTGTTACATAAACAGGGTTAAGTTAACTCTATAGATATCCATCATAATTTTAAACCATCGCTGATGATTTACTGATAATATACATTATATTTTATGTTAATTATTTCTAGTCCTGATAGATCAACAAGGAAACATATTGGCTTATGGCAAAATGTATCGTCTGGCAAGAAAACAATGTAAAATATTTTATGCTGCCTTTGCTGTTGGAAATGTATTTCATGTGGAGAATGCATATCTGCAGTCTAGTGAAAGACTTTTAATTTGCTGAGTTCAGCATAGTTAGACATGGTAGTTAATTTGGGAGAATGCACAGTTGGAACCATGTCACCTTTGGCTTATATCAAGTCTGATCAGTATAATCCACATCAAACCGTTTGCAGTGGGTGTTGGGTTCATCAAGATTAATTAGCTCTTCACGTTCATTGATGTCCCTTCTTTCTTCAAATGGCAAAGACATTCAGGTCACGTAGGCCAGTCATAGAAGGCACTGCAATCAGAGGGGCAACTGGTGGATTGAACTTGTCTTCAGATTGTGGTAGATTGGGAACAACGTGGATGTTTCTTGACCAACTTGCAGATAATTCAATAGATGTTAAGCCAGCAAGCAGGAATCAGAGGGGAGTAGAATGAAGAGTTCACAAAATACTGAGTGTGATTGCAACCAGCTGGGTGTCCATCTCTCCTCTCTCTGATGTGAGTTCTGTTACATCCTCTATCTCTGTTCCCTCTGTGATTCCTGCTGCTCTCCTGCTCTTTGGGTGTCCACGGGTTGCCTGCCTGATGATTAGTGTCAAATTGAAGCATGGTATTCGAGCACAGTGTCCGGGAATATCACGCACCAGATCCCCAAAATAACTCAGCTACTCGAATTCCAGGGAGTTTCAAGACTGAATCTTTGCTGCTGTGTTCCTGACTTTGACTAAACTCTTTCACAACAAACCTAAGTTATTAGGATAGTGCCTCCATGTGTATTTGCAAAGGCAAATTGTCAAGAATATTCTCTTACAGAATAGAGCTCTTGCATTATAATCAGAAAATGCTGAGGATACTCATTGTCTGTTAACATTTCGAGGGCAATAATCCTTCATCAAAACTGTTGAAGGACTGGGCTGAGGTGAACCTGTCCCTGGATCAGAGTTAACATTTTCAGCATTTATCAGAAATATGAAACAGTTAAAACTATATAATCAAGATCAGGCTTTGACTTGACCTCCAACCTCATTTGTACAAGTTACTCTCATCCTATCATGTGAGTTTTGGCCTGTAAATTTAGTGGTTCAACATCCACTTGCTCAACAAAATAACAGAATCACTGGGATAAACAAATATAAAGTACACATTAAATCAAACATTAAGACCATGGGACTTACTAACAACTAAGTTAGTCATAAAGCAAAGCCACTTTGATTATAAATGAAATTGTGAAGCAGTTGCCATCAATTTTCATTTGGTTTTCGTTCAAGCAGCTCTGCATTAACAGTGCTTGTTCAGTAAAAAAACTTCAGGCGTCATTGCAAAAGAAAAGCAAACATTGGATGGGATTTAGATCATTATATGGTCAGTTGAAGTATACAGTATGCATTCCCAACAAAATGGCATTTAAACAGAGTGACATCATGTTACCAAAATAATTAAACTGCACATCTCAAACCAAAATAATCAAATCATTAGCCTGCCTCATTTAATATTACTAAAATGATTACAAATGTACCATTTTGCCAATAAATTTGCCAATCCCAAAATAATTAAACAGCTAATGTTGTCAAAATTGAAAGATAATACGTCACTTGCACAATTTTACATAAATGAATTATTTCATCTTGTCCATTTTAATACTGATAAAAGAATCAAACTACAATCGCTCACCATTTGTTATTTGAATACCATAATCAGTGGCACAACTTTATTAACTAATATGAAACTAAACGTTGACAGTCTGAATCATTCCATTAGCCATTTAGTCTTATAGCAACCTGTTTACAGTCCATTTGAAAATAAAATTACTCTTATTGCAAATTGTAATTAAATAGCAGCCAACATCCTGGCAACCTATCATCCATTCCCTTTGATCTTCTTGGGGTGGCTTCTGACCAGGCAATGTATATTGTTTGGATTTAAATCAAACTAGCTAGAACTGTAAACACCTCATATACAGGTCACCTCTGTCCCAGAAGTGATCCTAATGGTCCAAAAATCTAAATCTCTGCCCTCTGCACTAAATCTTCAGCCACATATTCAACTGCCTTATCTTCCTGTTCCTACTCTCACTAGCACATGGCACTGAAAGTAATCCAGAGATCCTGGAGGTCCTATTTTTCCTAACTCGCTGTACACATGTCTCATTACCTTTCCTATGTCATTTGTTCCAACATACACAACGATTTACGGCTGCTCCCCCTCTCCCTTGAGAATGTCATGTTGCTGCTCCACAATATACTGGACCCTGCAGGGAAGCATCCTGGAGTCTCCTCGACTGCTGCCACAATATCTCCTGTCTGCACTAAACTAAAGAGTCACAATGGCTTTACCTGACATTACCCTTCCCGGCTGTGCCTCAGAGCCAGGCTTGGTGCTACTGCTGCTCAACTCAAGCCTTCTTCCATCAAAAGCATCTACATTTAAATCTGCGTCAAGAAAGAGGTATCTATTATGAAGGATCCCACCATTCGGCCATACCATCAAGCAAGGGTATTGACATCTGAAGTCCCAATTATCCAGTTCAGGAACAGCTCCTTTCCTGCAAGTATCAAATTCTTAAACCAACCTACCTCAACAACTGAATAGTATGGTCCACGTCTTGCACTACCAGTTTTTTCTCTAATTGTGTTTTGCACTAATGTCATGCTTTGGCTTTGCAGTTCCTTTTTAATATATAGTTTTATAAATAATTTGTTTTTGTATGGTTGTCTGAGTCTAATTCCTTGTGATGCTGTATGCAAGATTTTTCATTGCACCTGTACCTCACCATATTTGTGTATGTGGCAGTAAACTCGAATTGACCTGACCTGAGTTCGCATTGTCATTTTAGATAACACTTTTCATTGTCCACTCTACCACCAATATCTTTATGCCATCTGCAAACTTATTAACCATGCTCACATCCAGATCTTTAATGTAAATAACAAACAACAATGGACATATCACCAGTCACTTTGACACAACACTTGCTACGCTTCAAGTTTGAAAAATAAGTTGCAACCAGCATCTTGTCTTGTTTCAAGCAAATTTTGTTTCCAATTGGTTAACTCGCCCCCTGTGATCTAACCTTTCAGACCAGCATACCATGCAGCACCTCTTTAAAAGCCTTTCATAACTCCCAGTAGATGTCAACCACACTGCCATTGTCAATTTTCTTTGTCACCTTTTCAAAAAGTTCAAACTCAAGACACCTTTTCTCATACACAAAGCCATGCTGACTATCCCTAATTTATACTTGCCTTTCCAGATGCATGTAGTTCTTGTCTCTCAGAATATCCTCCAGTAGCTTACCCCTCACTGATGGTAGGCTCACCAGTCTACAGCTCCCAGTGTTGTTGGGGATAGAGCTCAGGATTTAGATTTGGTGACAAGGTACAGCGATGTATTTCCAAATAAAGACAAAGGGTGGCTCCAATGTACCTGCTGTCCTTGCCCTTCTTGGTGAAGTATATGTCATGTCCTCAAGCCACATGTGGTGCAGTTTTAAGCCACAAAACACCAGTGGAGGAAGAAATAAACATTAAGGGTGAATGATGGAGTCGCCATAAATTGAGTTTCCCTTTTCTCGTTGGCAATGAGCTTTATGACCCTTGTGAGAAAGTTGTCTTGATCTATCTCTCTGTTTTAAAGATGACAACACAGTTCCATGGACTGATGAGTCATACAATCAAGCATACAGATTCCTTCTCACCATCAGAGAGGGCAAAGGTACCTGGAAGCACCACGACTTCCTCGGTCTCCACCAAGACCCACATCATGCTGACCGTCATTGTTGGGTCAAGATTCTGGAACTACCTCCATAAGTACTAGATTGGGTCTGGATGTTCTGTAGTAGCATCTGAAGGTGTGGTTATGAAAAAACTGAGAGGACTCTGAAGGGACAGTATGATATTGAATGGCCATGCTGGCTCGAAGGGCTAAATGGCCTACTCCTGCACCTATTTTCTATGGTTGTATGCTTCTATTGCAAGAATTTTGTCATAATTATCATTAATTTAAAAGCTATTCCTATAACCTCCACACTTTTGCAGTCCCAACAATGTAAGTCATCAACCTATGAAAAGTTAAAAGTACAAAGGTAATAAGTATACTTACTGTGTTTCATGGGGACCAATTCAGGATTTGTAGGTTGTTTCAACTTAATATGAACGTCACCAATGCTAACTGTGTCTCCTACAAATTTAAATATAGATCCAATGAATCTGAACATTCTCAAAACATCTGTCACATCAGTCAACTGCAATGTTACAAAGTGTCAGAACAAGTGGCATAATTCCAAAATTATTTATTTAGTCAAGATCCCCAGATACTTTAAACTATTCACACATCACTGGTTAAATAATCCACCAAAATTTGATTTGATTTGATTCAATTTATTGTCATTGCACTTTTCAGTACAACAAAATGATTTAGCCTGCAGTCATAACATAGAATAAATAACAAAACACACACTCAACACAGTTTTTACATCCACCACAGTGAGTCCACCAGGCACCTCCTCACTGTGATGGAAGGCAAAAGTCTTTGTCTCTTCCCTCCTTGCTCTCCCTCTGCGCTGAGGCGATCCAGGCCTCCGATGTTGTGACCCCGTCGGGTGATGGCAAGT
This sequence comes from Okamejei kenojei, assembly GCA_035221665.1. Taxonomy (NCBI): domain Eukaryota; kingdom Metazoa; phylum Chordata; class Chondrichthyes; order Rajiformes; family Rajidae; genus Okamejei; species Okamejei kenojei. Next base: position 38,316,359 of record CM069142.1, read on the forward strand.
AAGTCCCGCGGCTGAAACCGAGCTCCGCGAATGGCCGGTTCAAACTCCCCGGCCTGGGGCGGTCGAAGCTGCCGAAGCTGCTGCCCTCCAATCCAGCGGATGCAGCTGTTGTTGCGGGAGCCCCGGAAAAACAGGTCACCAACCTGTGACCTGCGAGCTCCTGACGCTGATGTCGTCCACTGGCCCGCGGCCGAGGCTCCGAAGTCGGGTCGCAACGCCACCACAGCCCCGAAGTCGGCCAGCCTCGCGTTGGTAAGTCCTGGCTCGAGGTCGGTCCCAGTTGGAGGCCGCCAGCTCCGCGATAGGCCTCAGTGGAGACGGAGATGGGGGATACGGCAAGAAAGGTCGCATCCCCCCGAAGGAAGTCAAAAAACATATTTCACCAACCCCCCCACACATACACAACTAAAATAAACCGAAATAAACTGAAACAACGGGACAAAAGAAAACAAAAAAAGAAAAGACAAACGGACTGCAGGCGAGCTGCAGCTGCAAGGCAGCGCCGCCACGTCCGGGTGGATAGTGACGGCAACATAGCAACATAAGAATTGATAAATTTGGCCCCAGATATATCAGACGCAGGTTAATTTTAAAAAACTGAAAGAGTGGGGAGTGAAAGGTGGCATGCCATGGCTGATGTGTGGCTGTGTACCAAGGCTGGCCTGGGGGAAGGTGCTGGCGAGGTGATGGTTTCCTTTGGCGCAATGGAGGTACGGTGGAGCTGAGGTGGGTGGAACCCGAGTGTTCAATTGGGGCTGGGGGAAGAAGATGTAATGGTGCTCCAGGGTTTGGCTTGGAGGAGCAACGAAGGGGAAGTGGGGCGTTAGATCTATGGGGGAAATGGGGGGTGGTTGTGGTGCAAAGGTGGAGGGTTACAGAGGCTATGAAGTGGTAGGGCTGGGTGTGGAAGGTATGGAATTAGTTTGCGATGCGTTGAGAGATAGGAGTTGGGAGTCAGAGTTAGAAGGATGGGGTGATAGGGATGGGGCAAGGGCAGGCAGTTGTGGGCTCAGAAGGATAGTCATGTTGCTAAATTAAGCTGGAAAGAGTGCAGAGGTTTACGAGGATGCTGTCAAGACTCAAAGGTCTGAGCTATATGGAGAGGTTGAGCAGGCTTTATTCCTTTGAGCCTCGGAGACTGAGGGGTAATCGTATTAAGGTGTATTAAATCATGAGGGGAATAGATAGGAGAATCATGAGGAGAATGCATACAGTCTTTTACCCAGAGTAAGGGATTGAAGAAGCAGAAGATATGTTTAAGATGAGAGTGAAAAGCTGTGGGGCAACTTTTTCCACAGTGTGTAGTTGGTATCAGGAAAGAGCTGTCAGAGGAAGTAGTTGAGGAACGTACAATAATAGCATTTAATCGACACTTGCACAAGTACATGGATAGTAAAGGTTTAGAGGGATATGTGCGAAATGCAGGCAAATTATACTAGCTTATATAGGGCAACCTATTCAGCATAGCTGATTTAGGCTGAAGGGCCTGTTTTCATGCTAACATCCCTGAAGTACCCTTGGCGAAATCTGTGTTTGACACTGAAAGTTGGGAAGACCAAGTAACGAAGATTTGGGTACGTCTTTGTGAAAGATCACTCTTCAAGGAAATTCCCCCTCTAAGGCAGTAAAATAATGAGAAAAGAGAAAATAAAGGAAAAGGAACAACAAAGGGTGTGGTTAAATCTAAGACACAAGGTGCTGGATTGTCGGATAGGGAATAAATGGAGGATGTATAGGGAGCGGGAGAAGACAGTACAAATTATATGAGTGCCATATAATTATTTGTGGGTATAAATAATTGATTTAAATTTGGGATAGGGACTACATGGGATTAGGGATTACAGGTATGTTCCATAAACTCATGAACAAACATGGGTTGTTGAGTGACAGAGGCTGAAGATTAACTGATAGAAGTTTATAAAATTATGAGAGGCATAAATAGGGTAGTTAGTGATAAATAGGTTAGTGATTTTTTTTCCCCCCTAGATAGTTTTAATCTACAATTTGAGAGGATTGGGTAACTTTTAAAGAGCAACAGAAGATAACTAAAAAGGCCATACAGGGAGAAAAGATGAGGTACGAAGGTATAGTCAAGAATATAAATGGGGATCGTAAAGGCTTCTTTTGGTATGTGAAGAGGAAAAATTTAGTTAAGACCAAAATTGGACCCTTGAAGACTGAAAAGGGCGAATTTATTATGGGGAACAAGGAAATGGCAGACGAGTTGAACCGGTACTATGGATCTGTCTTCACTGAGGAGGACACAAACAATCTTCCTGATATAGTAGTGGCCAGAGGATCTGAGGTGAGGGAGGAACTGAAGGAAATTCACATTAGGCAGGACATGGTGTTTGGATAGACAGATCGGACTGAAGGCTGATAAATCCCCAGGGCCTGATGATCTGCATCCCAGGGTACTTAAAGAAGTGGCTCTAGAAATCGTGGACGCATTGGTGATCATTTTCCAATGGTTCAGTTCCTGTCGATTGGAGGGTGGCTAATGTTCTCCCACTTTTTAAGAACGGCGGGAGAGAGAAAACAAGGAATTATAGACCAGTTAGCCCGACATCGGTGGTGGGGAAGATGCTGGTGTCATTTATACAAAGATGAAATCGCGGCACATTTGGATAGCAGTAGCAGGATCCGTCCGAGTCAGCATGGATTTACGAAGGGGAAATCATCAGTGGGCAAAATTAGGGCGCATGGTATTGGGGGTAGGGTGCTGACATGGATATAAAATTGTTTGGCAGACAGGAAACAAAGAGTAGGGATTAACGGGTCCCTTTCAGAATGACAGGCAGTGCCTAGTGGGGTACCGCAAGGCTTGGTGCTGGGACCACAGTTATTTACAATATATATTAATGATTTAGATGAGGGGATTAAAAGTAACATTAACAAATTTGCAGATGACACAAAGCTGGGTGGCAGTGTGAACTGTGAGGAGGATGCTATGAGGATGCGGGGTAACTTGGACAGGTTGGTTGAGTGGGAAGGTGCATGGCAGATGCAGTTTAATGTGGATAAATATGAGGTTATCCACTTTGGTGGCAAGAACTGGAAGTCAGATTATTATCTGAATGGTGTCAAATTAGGAAAAGGGGAAGTACAACAAGATATGGGGGGTCCTTGTTTATCAGTCACTGAAAGTAAGCATGCAGGTACAGCAGTCAGTGAAGAAAGTGAATGGCATGTTTGCCTTCGTAAGAAGAGGAGTTGAGTATAGGAGCAAAGAGGTCCTTCGGCGCTAGTGAGACCGCACCTAGAGTATTGTGTGCAGTTTTGGTCTCCAAATTTCAGGAAGGACATTCTTGCTATTGAGGGAGTGCAGCGTAGTTTCACAAGGTTAATTCCCGGGATGGCGGGACCGTCATATGTTGATAGAATGGAGCGGATGGGCTTGTATACTCTGGAATTTAGGATGAGAGAGAATCTTATTGAAACATATAAGATTATTAAGGATTTGAACTAGAGGCAGGAAACATGTTCCAAATGTTTATGTTCCCGATGTTGGGGAAGTCCAGAACCACAGGCCACAGTTTAAGAATAAGGGGCAAGCCATTTAGAACAGAGATGTGGAAATACTTTTTCACACAGAGAGCCTCAGAGGGCGGTGGAGACCGGTTCTCTGGATGCTTTCAAGAGAGAGTTAGATTGTGCACTTAAAGATAGTGGAGTCAAGGGATATGAGGAGAAGGCAGAAAGGGGTATTGATTGTGGATGATCACATTGAATGACGGTGCTGGCTCGAAGAGCCGAATGGCCTGCTCCTGCACCAAATCTCTATTGTCTATTGAAATGTGGAATGCTAGAGGGCACAACAATAAGTCAATGAATGAATGAATAAATTAATTAATAAGTTTACTTGCCAAGTATTCACATACAAGGAATTTGCCTTGGTGCTCCGCCCGCAAGTGATAACATGACATACAGTGACAGTTAGGAATGACACATAAAACATTAATAATAAAACATTATCAATTAAACATGTGAATTAAATAAAATACCAGAGCAAAAGGAGGCTACAGATTTTTGGTTATTGAGTAGAGCTACTACTTGTGGAAAAAAAGCCGTTTTTATGTCTGGTGTGGCAGCTTTAACAGTACAGAGTCGTTTCCAGAGAGGTGACAGGGAGAAATTTCAAAGATTTATATCGCAATTTTGTTTTAACACAGCGGTAGGCGCCTGGAATGCCATGCCAGGAAAGGTATTGTAGATATGATAACATAGCAGCAATTAAACAAATACACGAATCAGGGAATAGTGAGATATTGATCATGTGCAGGCATTGGCATCAAGGTTGGCATAGGCAATGCGGGCCAATTGAATATGTTGACTGATATTCCGAGGTAGAATGAAGTGGATCTTTGGTGGAGCCATTGCCAAACCAAGTTGTGATGCATCTGGATAGGATGCTTTCTACAGTGGATCTGCAGATTACATTCCATTGATTACTTTAGCGATGTCAGATTTTACGGTTGTGTGGGGGACTGCTTGGGTTCCATAGGAGTATTGCTTGGAATTATTTTAAGTAAGGATTACATGAGGATAGGGATTATACGGTATGTATAAAGATCCAGTCTGAAGAAAGGTCTCGACCCGAAACGTCACCCATTCCTTCTCTCCAGAGATGCTGCCTGACCCGCTGCGTTACTCCACCTTTTTGTGTCTACCTTCTATGGATATGGATTATTCTGGGGTTGAGATGTACAGGATTATTTGGGTGAGATTATTCTGGATGTGGGATTACATATCCCTGCCATTATTTTGAGGATTTTTGGAGCTCGGGGGGTCACCAGCAGAAACCCAGCGCCTCACCTGCTGCCGTCGCCACCCGTCTCACCCGTGGCAACGACGGGCACCAGGCTCCACTCAGTGGCCGCAGCACGATGTTCCTGAGTCGCCATAGGGCTGAGCCCCCGGCGCCTCTCTGTATAAACAGCAACCGGGGTTGCATTGCTGACCGAGAAAGAGAGGGGGAAGAAGGAAGAGCAACCTGGCGGCCTGCACGCCGCTGGCCCTGTCGCTGGGGACGGGGGGGAAGAGCCGGCCGGTGCACGTCGGGCTGGTGCGTCGCTCAATGGTTTCCGTCGGAAATGGACGACTAGGCGCGGCTGTGTCTAAAGATTATAGAGCGGAGTATTTTGGCTGTGTCTGCTGGAGAGGCTGGACGCCGCACTGGAGTCACACCCGGCTGAAGCCAAGAAGTCATAGGACCGCACAGAGTGATCGGAGCGGTGACTGTGGTTTGATGAGAACATTTGGGGTCGCTGTCTGTGGGCTTCTGGACTGGTGTTGCCAGGCGCTGTGAGCTCAGGGCAGTGAGAGAGTGGGATGAGGTATCGCAGGTGATTTCGGACGTGAGAGTTTGGGGGTCACAAGCGGAGGAGAGAAAGTAGCAATGTTACAAAATTTTGAGATTAAAAAAAAAATCAAGTCTGCAATTTATCCCATCAGATAAAGCATAAAAGATGTTTAATTTGACACCGAATTCACTTTCACATCCTCAGTGTTAAAAAGGTTATGGCCATTTTCATACTCTGAAATTAACATCTTGTTCCCTATTGCTTTTCCATTGACTCAAAAGCTGTGATCGAGGACAGTCAAAAGCCCATAACTTTCTTAAAAATTAAGAGAACTGAATGAAATTTTCAGTTATTATAGACTGAAGCATTCTGAAACAAATATGACACAATCTTATTTGAATGACCTGAAATTAAAGCATATAATTAGTTAGTTACCTAATTGTAGCTAATTACAAAATTCAATTACTAGATCAAAACATCTATCCATTTCTTAAGAAAAGATAAACATTTTTAAATAGCCTAAGTGTCCAAATAACATTCACACAAGAATTCACAATATAACATGATTTTTAAATCTCATTGTCATTAATTTATAGGCCAAGGGAGGAATTTAATGTTTAATTCCCGTAAATTAATGGCCATTTTAATCATCTTGCGAGTGGTTTTTTGTGGAACACGATCGATTGAAACGTTGTGGTTGCAGTGAATTTGAACCCCATATCGGCAGGAAAAGCACTGCCGGTTCGTATGGGGCCAAAATCAAATTACTCCAGAGATTAAATTGTTCCGCGATTTTTTTTTTTAAACTTCCGAGAACGGAAGTTTTCTGCAGCAGTTGAACAGCCTGAGAAAGTTCGACTCTGACAGGCAGGAGAAAACTGAATTTTAATCCGACCCCCCCCCCCAAAGGCGCCAAAGTCACGCACACGGCCAGTGGCAGAACTGCAGCGTCGCTGAAGGTGAGTATTGTAACGTCGCTAGAGAAAGGTGCGGTATATCATAGCTGATTGCAGGTGTACAAGGGGTTAAGGTCGCAGGGTGAGGTTAGAACTAGGACAATGGGCTTGATGTAGAGGTGGGCGTTCATTTTTGTTTCAAAATAGACTTTACTCGAGAAATAAATATATACAATACATGATCCTTACAAAACTACATCCGACATTTTCGGAAGCTATACATACAATACAATTTCCCCAAATCACAATTTTACCCCACACCCATGCGGCCCACTGGCATGGAATCCCCTTATTTTGAGGGGCGTCTCCACTACACCCTGCCCCCCATGTCCAGCAGCAGAAGGACCCGAGACTGTCGCCCTCCCCCACAGAGCCTTGGTGTTGGCTGCACCAAGTTTCAGTGTGTTCCTCAGTGGACTGAAGTCCCAGTCCGTCTTCCAAGAGTGCAAGTAGCAACAGTTTTAGGGGAAAGTCTTATTTTTATGTCTTCTATGCTGTCAGAATCTGGTTCTCCCCATATTAAATCAAAACTTTCCCAATGTTTGTATTTAATATTAATTGTTTTATATGATCATCTGGATTTAGTCTGAAATAAAGAATGGTTCTACAGTTGTATTTGTCTTCCTTTAATCTGAAATATTGTCACTGACCAATGGCATGCACTGCTGATTTTATACATTGTGATCAACATCAGTTGCTGGAAGTGGCACTTTCCCATGTTCCATCATTGCCTGATCATTAGCCTCCATAATATGATTGCGAACTTGACTACCCATAAGTACAAGACACTCACCACTGAGGACATGATAGTCAAATAGGTCATGAAAAGAAACATAAACATCATGAGAAAAGTGGGAAATGGTGGCAGAAAATCATAATATCCCACCTGCAACGCTCTCGACCTTCTTGACAAACAAAGACTGATCACCGCTGACCATCAGCTGAACCTTTCAAGTGGAAAGAAGCAGATGCAAACTTCATTTGCCTCGATGTTGTAATGGCTTTGCTGGGCTGGTTTCAGCAGGTCTGAACCTTCTTGGACTCTGACCTTGCTTTATGAGAGAAAGTGATGGAATTTGTAAAGGAGTTTGGTACTGACCCTGTTTCAGCATCATGGTTAACATCTTTCAAAAACTCATGCAATGAACTCCATATTGCAAGAGGTGGTGATTCATAGTCCCTTTGTTGGCAAGGTAGCCAGCAGGATCAGGTCACTGGCAGCCACAAAAATATGACAATATTTTGACAATGTGCTGCGAGTGAGATTGAGGAAGTTGTCAAAATACTTGGTTGGTGACCAAACACCAATTCCCACCACAGGAATAACAGCCTATTCTGTATGGTTGCTGAGGAACTGGCTAGCAATCAAATAAGCTGTTTTGGTTGCAAGGTGAAGTGGAGTTTGATTAGGCTGACTGGACCTGTATTCACTAGCCTTTAGGAGACTAGCTCAATGTAAAATACAAAATTCTGACAAGATTCGATAGGCTGGTTGCACGGAGCGTGTTTCTCCTAGTTGGATCTAAGACTGAAATGAGAAATATCTTCACTATATATGGTGATCTTGTGCACCACAGTGTTTGTTTTTGATAATCCATAAGTGAATTACCTCCGAAACTAAAAGACTGAAATAAATGCAAGTAATAGTTAGGTATGTTACAAAACTTATCTTGAGCGGCGCTGCAGTTCTGCCGCTCCCCGTGTGCGCGACTTTGGCGCCTTTTAAAGGTTTAAAGTGCCGTTTTTCTCCAGACGGCAAATCGATCTGTATCAGGGGATTTTGTTGCTGAAGAGAAATCGCTCCGACATTTGTTTTATGAAGGTATTTTTTAACTACACTAGATCATTTAATAGCTAGAGTAATTAAAAAAATCATCCTCTAAAGCCGTGAGCGCCGCCAACGGGAGGGATTTTACGTAGGGGATAAAATAAAGTACACAGTTTATTTTTACATAAAAACGTGCTTCTTAGGAAGCCTTTAATCAAAATTTCATGTTGCGAAAAGGGGACAAAAAATATATAAGAACCGGCAGTGTTTTTCCTGCTGACTGTGGGTTAAATTCACCGCAAACCGCAACGTTCCAATCCACCGCGTTCCACTAAAACCCACTCGCAAGTTGATTTAAATGGCCATTAATTTACGGGAATTAAACATTAAATTCCTTCCTTCCACTAATTTCCGAGTATGAAAATGGCCATAACTTTGTTAATACTGAAGATATGAAAGTGAATTAGGTGTCAAATTAAACTTATTTTTATGCTTTATCTGATGTGATAAATTGCAGACTTGATTTTTAAAATCTCAAAATTTTGTAACATTGCTATAATAGTCAGTATGTCAGGCAGCATCTGTGGAGAGAGAAAAACTCATTTCAGGTCAATGGATTTTCATCAGAATTGAGAGAGGTTGGAGCAAAAACACTTTCTACCCATTCTATGTGCCAATGATGACCCTCCATAATTTCTAACACCTCTGACCTGTTGCCACAATCAAACTCACTTTTCTCTCCCCTATCAGCTTTTTGAAAGGACCATTCCCTATTGAGTTAATTGCATTAAATTGATGCCAATTTAAATTAATCCCATCTGCTACACATAGCATGTAACCCCCTTTTCCCTGCCTCTTCATCTGTCTGTCTAGTTGCTTCTTAATTGTTGCTACGATATCTGCTTCTAGCATCTCCCTTGGCAGCACATTCCAAGCATCCACCAGCCTTTATGTGGTCCACCATTCCACCAGTCTTTAAACTTTTCTCCTCTCAACTTAAACCTATGCCCTCTGGTATTTAACATTTTCACCCTGGGGAAAAATACTTTTGTGGTCTATGCTATCCTTGCCTCTCCTAATTGTATTTATTTATATCAGATAATAATTTTGCTTCCACTGAACAGATTGTTGTTATTCAGTAATCACTTTATCAGCACCATCTAGGATATCTCAGATCCCGAGAAAAAATGAAAGGATCTAAAAATTAAATTGGGGTGATTATGGGGATAACCTGTAAACAAGGTCATCTGGCCAATGAGTGAATGGAAGAATAAGCAAATAGAAGAATGTGGAGTCGCAGAGTGCATTGCAGGAAAATGTGCCTGGCAATTAATTCTGAGCATGTCCTCCAATTTCAAAGGGAAAAAAGAAAAGGGGGGGGGGGAGCAGCTGTCACAGATGGACAACTGATACAGACAGAGACATCAAGTTACCTGAAGTTATAGAAGTTAATATTGAATTCTGAAAGTTGTAGCATGCCCAGATGGAAGATGATTTGCTATTCCTCACGTTTACATTGAGCCTTCTGACAATGGCGATAGTCACAGACTGATAGGTCAATGTTATGGTGGGATGGTGTATTAAAATGCTAGACGACAGGAAACTCAGAGATGCCCCTTTAGACAGTATGTAGGTACTCCACAAATAGATAATAGACAATAGGTGCAGGAGTAGGCCGTTCGGCCCTTCACCGCCATTCACTGTGATCATGGCTGATCATCCACAATCAGTACCCCGTTCCTGACTTCTCCCCATATCCCTTGACTCTGCTATCTTTGTGCTCTAACTAACTCTCTCTTGAAAGCATCCAGATAATTGGCCCCCACTGCCTTCTGAGGCAGACAATTCCACAGATTCACAACTCTCTGGGTGAAAAAGTTTTTCCTCATCTACGTTCTATGCCCCTTATTCAGTGGTCCCTGGTTCTGGACTCCCCCAACCTTGGGAACATGTTTCCTGCCTCTAGTGTGTCCAAACCCTTAATTATCTTATATGTTTCAATAAGATCCCCTCATCCTAAATTCCAGAGTATACAAGTCCAGCCACTCCATTCTATCAACATATGACAGTCCTGCCATCCCAGGAATTAACCTCGTGAACCTACGCTGCACTCCCTCAATAGCAAGAATGTCCTTCCTCAAATTTGGAGACCAAAACTGCACACAATACTCTAGGTGTGGTCTCACTAGGGCCCTATACAACTGCAGAAGGATCTCTTTGCTCCGATATTCAACTCCTCTTGTTATGAAGGCCAACAAGCCATTAGCTTTCTTCACTGCCTGCTGCACTTGCATGCTTACTTTCAGTAACTGATGAACAAGAACACCCAGATCTCATTGTACTTCCCCTTTTCCTAACTTGACACCATTCAGATAATAATCTGCCTTCCTGTTCTTGCCAGCGAAGTGGATAACCTCACATTTATCCACATTAAACTGCATCTGCCATCTCACCCAACCTGTCGAGGTCACCCTGCATCCTCATAGCATCCTCCTCACAGTTCACACTGCCACCCAGTTTAGTGTCATCTGCAAATTTGCGAATGTTACTTTTAATCCCTTTATCTAAATCATTAATGTATATTGTAAATAGCTGCGGTTCCAGCACCGAGCCTTGCGGTACCCCACCTGTCTCTGTCTGCCATTCTGAAAGGGACCTGTTAATCCCTACTCTTTGTTTCCTATCTGCCAACCAATTTTCTATCCATGTCAGTATCCTATCCCCAATACCATGTGCTCTAATTTTGCCTATTAATCTCCTATGTGGGACCTAATCAAAGGTTTTCTGAAAGTCCAGGTACACTGCATCCACTGGCTCTCCCTTGTCTATTTTCCTAGTTATACCCTCAAAAAATTCCAGAAGATTAGTCAAGCATGATTTCCCCTTCATTAATCCATGCTGACTCAGACTGATCCTGTTACTGCTCTCCAATTGTGCCGCTATTACATCTTTAATAATTGACTCCAGCATCTTTCCCTAACTGGTCTATAATTCCCTGCTTTCCCTCTCCCACCTTTCTTAAAAAGTGGGATAACATTAGCTACCCTCCAATCCACAGGAACTGATCCTGAATCTATAGAGCATTGCAAAATGATCACCAATGCGTCCACAATTTCTAGAGTCACTTCCTTAAGTACCCTGGGATGCAGACCATCAGGCCCTGTGGATTTATCAACCGTCCAAATCAGTGACCAAAGCGGTCACCAATCTGTATTTGGTTTTCCCAATGTAGATGGGAACTACATTGGAAATATCAAATGTAAATACACTAGACTAGAGGTGCAAGTGAATTGCTGCTGCACCCTGGAAAGACTGTTTGGGTCCTTGGACAGTAAAAAGAGAAGAGGCAAAAGGATAAGTGTTGCATCATCTCCAGATGCAAGTGCCATAAGAAGAGGAGTGGTTGGTGGGAATGGATGAGCAGACCAAGGGATAGAAATGGGAAGATATGGAGAAGATGTGTCAGGTGTTGCAATCTCTTTGAAGGTGAAGACAATTGTTGAGAATGATCTGTTGAACATGGAAGCTTGTGGGGTAGAAGGTAAGCCAAGGGAAACAAGTCAGCTATTCATAACTTTAACAAATCATGTAACTGCTCCTTTCTAAATGAGTTTATGCTATCCCTTAATGGCTCAGAATGACTTGATTTGTTCCCTCCAAGTACTTTAAAAAGTCATCGTATGGTAGATCTTTAAGAGCCCCACTGGCAACACTCCAGTAGACAGTAAACTGAAAATTTGTAGTCTAAACTACTGCAGTTTCCTCCCTGACTTTTTAAAATAGCCAGGGATGAGTTTTATCTGGACCTTGTTATTTATCCATTTTTTAAGATGACAGCATCTTAATACTTACTCCTTTAACATATTTTATCTCATTCAATATTTCACACTCATTAGCCTTAACCTTAATGTCGGCATCATCACCTCTTTCGTGATCAGAAAATAATAAAAACATTGCACACATCATCTGTCTCCACAACAGGTTACCTGATTGGTCACAAGTAGGCTGTATTATTTGTTTGGTTATTCCCTCACTATGTTATTATGAAACGTGTTCCAATTTTCTTTGATTTTAGGTGCCAATAGGTTTTATGTACAGGTGAATAAAATGAATATTCTTGTCCAGTTGGATTCTCTACTCTCCAAACATCTTTAATGTTACTAGTATCCATATATGCATTTAATAAGTCACTGGAATGGGATTTGGTTTTCCTTTGTCTTGTGGATCTATCTAAATAAGAATCTAATGTACAATTTAAATCTCCAATTATTAAGTTATGTTGTGCTATTTCCGGGATGTTGTTAAATATTTTCTTAAAAAGCAGTGGACTATCAAAGTTTGGTCCATAAACATTGACAAAAATCATTTTTTGTGCATTTAATTCTCCTATTACAATAATGTATCTACCATCATTATCAGTTATAGTTGATGTATGTTTGAATAAAGTGCCTTTACGAAATAATATTGCTACGCCTCTTGATTTGTGTGTAAAAGAAGAATGATACGTTTTATCTATCCATTTAGCTTTCAGCCTATGCTCCGCATCTTTTTTTAAATGTGTTTCTTGAATGAAAATCACATCAGCTTTAATTGATTTTACATGTGCAAATACTTTACCTCTCTTAATTGGTTCATTAATACCTTTAACATTCCAGCTGCAAAACGTTATTCCTTCATTCCCCGCATTCATTTTTTAATCTTGCATCTTTTGTCTATGGGGGTCGAGAATAGAGCCAATGGTTCAGTTCGACAGACCCGACCTTACACCCGAACTCCGAATAGACGAATTTTAAGACCCTTAAATGTCTCTCACGTGTATATCTCCTTTGATCCAATTTGTAATTCCATTCAAACTGAAAATAATAATGATAGATTATAATACAGAATAAAAGAGGATAGGTTAAGAAATTAGTATTGTGCACAAATAATCTAGTATTAGTGTAGTTAGTGCTAGCCATACTAGCATGGCTAACCATCTACCGACTTCCGTAGTTGATGTTGCGAACGTAACCAGCTCCTTGGGTTCTTGGAATTTTTATTCCATAGCAGTATTTTACCAGGGATATTAAATTTTAAAATATTCGGGTTCCAATAGTAGGAAATGTGAGGATACATATATTTAAAACTTGTTTGAAAATCTAATTTAAAAAAATGAAAAGAAAGGAAGAAAGAAAATAAAAATGAAAATTATTAGTAAAAAAGAAAGAAGGTTTCCAAAGAGGGCAAATGAAATCAAACTCTATATTTGACTCTAATCATTCCATTATAAGTAAGTTTTAGTCATTAGTGATAATGATTAACTCTGATTAGTAAAGATACCACGCTATAATTTTAGTATTTATTAGTTATTTGTATTAGTAGTGCAGTTATACTAATTATTAGTATCCATGGGAGAGTTTCCGATCCACATCTTTCTCCAGCTTCCTTAGTCACCACTTCAATTCCAGTCCTGCAAAGTCAGTTTATTCAATGGTGAGGCACAGTTTTAAAAATATGATTCAAACATCCTCTCAAGACTTAATCTTCTGGGCAAAGTCCAATGCTTCCACAGGATTGGTGAAAAAATGTTCCTTCTTGTTGTAAGTGACTCTTAGGGTAGCTGGATAGCTCAGATCATATTTCAAATTCTCCACTTCCCTCAAGATACTTTTAGTCTCATTAAAAGCTTTTCGTTTCCTGGAGACCTCTGCTGGATAATCTCGATAAATACTGATCCTCTGTCCTTCAAATGCAAGATTTCTGTTTCTTGATATTTTTTGCATTATCTCCTCCAAGACGTGGTCATACTGTACTTTTATTATCATTTGTCTTGGGGGAGCGTTTTGTCTGACGTCTCATCACTCTGTGTGCTCGAGCTAGTAAAGGCTTTTGTTCCAGAGATAAAACTTTTTGCAGTAAATTTGCAGTGAATTCTCGGGGATCTTGATCTTTCTCTTTCCCTTCAGGAATACCCGCAATTCTTAGGTTCTGTCTTCTCTGGCGACCTTCCAACTCAGTACATTTCTCGGTTATTTTGCCCAGTAATTCAGTTAGACGTTGATTTTCTGTGATAAGCTTTGCTGTAGTCTGAGCACTTGTTTCGGTTAGTTCTTCAAGGCCTTTTATGGCAGTCGTCTGTTGGTTCAGTGCCTGCTCCACAGGATTCAGCCTTTCTTCAAAATTAATTTTATCATTCGTCTCATTTGTCAGACCAATCAATATTTCTGCAATTTCTTTCTTCAATTCATCCGATGTATTCTTAGTCGTGGTATTAATTTCAAGCTTTAAGTCCTTCATTTCCTCCTTGATTTTTTTTATTTCTTCACTAACATTCATCAGCTTTATTTCTTCCCTTAAACCAGCAATTTCACTTGCAATAAAAGTTTTAAGTTCTTCACTTTCCGATTTTTTTGTCGTTTTTTTCGGCACGTCCTACCTGAGCCCGAGGCTTCAGTCGGGCCTTCCCCCGGTTTCAGCCTGGTAGCCCGACTTTTCGGTTTATCCGGGGGTGGGCTGCGCTGTGTAGACATAGTAAGTCGCGCGCCTGATGACGTCACTCACAGCAATCGGTGCAGAGACAGCAGGCAGCAGGTAGGTCGGTTTCTCCCCGATTTTTCTCCGTTTTTTACGAGGAGCTGGCTGGCGTTACCCTCTAGCCCTCCATAGCACCACCGGAAGTCCATCACACATGCTGCCTATGTTTGGTGAGAGTGATCAGCAGTTCTTTTATAGGGAAAATGTTGGAAATTCGCTGCTGGAGTATTTCTATATGACTGCTATCCAGGTGGAGATGAGCTCTGACTGCCGGCCCTGCGGTCTGCAGTGCTTCTGGCTGCAGTGCGGCGGGGACTTTAAATCTTCGACCGCCGGCCTGCGGCCCACACCAACCTGAAGCCGCGGTCTCCGGTGGGGAAGCACCAATCCAGGACTTACCTGCACTTTATCTGGACTTTACCTTCTCTGAACATCTGGCCGCCCACAGCGGCGGCTGCGGAGGGTTGAGTTCCCGACCACGGGGGAAAATGGAGGAGGACTGGCCAAATTTTGTGCCTTCCACCACAGTGATGAATGCTGTGGTGGATGTTTGTGTTAAATTTTTATTGTGTTTTTGTGTGTTCTTTTTTCATTGTACCGCTGCTGGCA
The DNA here is from genome assembly GCA_035221665.1 of Okamejei kenojei. Taxonomy (NCBI): domain Eukaryota; kingdom Metazoa; phylum Chordata; class Chondrichthyes; order Rajiformes; family Rajidae; genus Okamejei; species Okamejei kenojei. The sequence goes on from CM069142.1 coordinate 38,331,508, forward strand.
GATTCATTTCACTTGCACTTTATGTGCAAGTGACAAATAAAACTGATATTGATATTGATATTGGTATATGGAATCAATTGAGGTACAGATAAACAGTGATGAAGTTCTTCATGACTATAAGATTATGCAGACAATCCCCAAGGGCTCCATCGTGTGGACTCCTGCCGTGCCAGACATAGCTTATCAGACGGCAGTCGCGTGCTCGTGCATGGATGGGTGGGCCAGTATGAAATGCACCACCCTGTGCTTGGGGGTCGACGACCGGAAGTGTGGGGTCAGGATGTTCGGGAACGCGAGCAAAACAGGAATCCACGGACGATGGGGGGTGTGCAATCGGCTCATCCAGGCGCAGCGCGATTGGCTTCATCGTGGCGCCGTGGACCAAGCGCTGCCGCCTGACATCCACCAGGAGTCCGGAGGAAGTCGGCAGCGAGCACCGGATGGGAGACATCGGCGATGGTAAACTGTCACGAGAAATGACAGGAGCCAAAAACAATCGGGACCATGCGAACCCCATACGGATGAGGCTGCCATTCGCCACGATGAGGATGGGCCCCCGCTTACCGGAACGAATGTCTGCCAGCGAATGGGGCAGGGTGCTCAGCTCCGCCCCAGTATCCATGAGAAAGCGACCCCTGGAGCGCCTATCCCAGGCGAAGAGGCGGTGAATCTGGCCGGCCGCCGCGGGGACTATTAGCGGTCCCGGCGTTTCCCGGGAACATGCATTGCTGGCGGCATTACCGTGCTGCAACACCCCAGCGCTGGTGGTAATAGCAACATAGTAACATATAAAATTATAAAAGGACTGGACAAGCTAGATGCAGGAAAAATTGTTCCCAATGTTGGGCGAGTCCAGAACCAGGGGCCACAGTCTTAGAATAAAGGGGAGGCCATTTAAGACTGAGGTGAGAAAAAATGTTTTCACCCAGAGAGTTGTGAATTTGTGGGATTCCCTGCCACAAAAGGCAATGGAGGCCAAATCACTGGATGGATTTAAGAGAGAGTTAGATAGAGCTCTAGGGGCTAGTGGAATCAAGTGATATGGGGAGAAGGCAGGCACGGGTTATTGATTGGGGACGTAGGTAGTTTAACGGAGACCGCGCCGAGAGACAGGGCCCAGTTGGCCTGAAAGGGTGGACGGACGGGCGGCTCTGTCTTGTGACTCCATTATGACACCAATGGAGTGTCAGGGTCACCAATGTGGCACGGCGATAAGCCCAAAATGAAGGCGAGGAGCCGGATATTTCGGGAGGAATTTTATTAGTTGTTGTTCTCTTGTCCAGTCAGGTCTGCAAGAGGACGATCGCGCCTAAACCCCTGCCCTTTATCCCTGTAGCTCAGGGCCGCCCCCGGACTAGTCCATTCCCGTGCCGAGGGGTTCGATAGTGAAATGGCCTGGCCCCTGGGAGCCACCACAATAGGCACCAAGGATTGGGTCCAGGCACGGAAATCGCTGTCAAAACATGTGGGGGGCACAATTTCCTGGCGTGCGCATGCGCATACACAAGCACACACATGCGAGGCTTCGGCCGTGGGCAACAGCAGCTTCGTCCGCCCCAAATCGTGGGGCTTGAATCGGCCCGTTCACAGGGTCCTTCTTCAGCCGGCGGGGGCTTCAACATTCAGAGTCTCAATTGCCTCGATGCAGCAGCTTGATTTTAAAGCGCGGCGGGCTGAAAGGCCCCACGAGCGGACCGATTCAGCCCTGGGAAAGCAGCTGATAAAGTCCGGATTACAAAACATGGGGGGGGGGGGGACCGTCCCCCACCACTCAAAGCAGGGGGGGGGGGGGAAACGTGTGTCCCCTGTACCCCCCAGGATTTCCACCCCTGGGGTCTAAAGCAAAAAGCTGCCAAGAGACCTGCCTACCCAAGAGGCATCAATATGATACCAGAGATCTCATGGCATTGGATAGGACTTAGAAACATAGAAACATAGAAATTAGGTGCAGGAGCAGGCCATTCGGCCCTTCGAGCCTGCACCGCCATTCAATATGATCATGGCTGATCATCCAACAAAGTATCCCGTACCTGCCTTCTCTCCATACCCCCTGATCCCTTCAGCCACAAGGGCCACATCCAACTCCCTCTTAAATATGGCCAACAAACTGGCCTCAACTACCTTCTGTGGCAGAGAATTCCACAGATTCACCACTCTCTGTGTGAAAAACGATTTTCTCATTTCAGTCCTAAAAGACTTCCCCCTTATCCTTAAACTGTGACCCCTTGTCCTGGATTTCCCCAACATCGGGAACAATCTTCCTGCATCTAGCCTGTCCAACCCTTTAAGAATTTTGTAAGTCTCTATGAGATCACCCCTCAATCTTCTAAATTCCATCGAGTACAAGCCAAGTCTATCCAGTCTTTCTTCATATGGAAGTCGTGCCATCCCAGGAATCAGTCTGGTGAACCTTCTCTGTACTCCCTCTATGGCAAGAATGTCTTTCCTCAGATTAGGAGACCAAAAATATACGCAATACTCCAGGTGTGGCCTCACCAAGACCCTGTACAACTGCAGTAGAACCTCCCTGCTCTTGTACTCAAATCCTTTTGCTATGAATGCCAACATACCATTCTTTTTCTTCACAGCCTGCTGCACCTGCATGCCTACTTTCAATGACTGGTGTACCATGACACCCAGGTCTCGCTGCATCTCCCCTTTTCCAAATCGGTCACCATTCAAATAATAGTCTACCTTCCTGTTTTTGCCACCAAAGTGGATAACCTCACATTTATCCACATTATACTGCATCTGCCATGCATTTGCCCACTCACCCAGTCTATCCAAGTCATCCTGCAGCCTCCTAGCATCCTCCTCACAGCTAACACTGCCTCCCAGCTTCGTGTCATCCGCAAACTTCGAGATGTTGCATTTAATTCCCTCGTCCAAATCATTAATGTAAATTGTAAATAGCTGGGGTCCCAGCACTGAGCCTTGCGGCACCCCACTAGTCACTGTCTGCCATCCTGAAAAGGACCCGTTCACTCCTACTCTTTGCTTCCTGTCTGGCAGCCAGTTCTCTATCCACATCAATACTGAACCACCAATACCATGTGCTTTAAGTTTGTATACCAATCTCTTGTGTGGGACCTTGTCGAAAGCGTTCTGAAAGTCCAGATACAACACATCCACTGCTTCTCCCTTATCCACTTTACTAGTTACATCCTCAAAAAATTCAATAAGATTCGTCAGACATGATTTACCCTTCGTAAATCCATGCTGACTGTCCAATGATTTCACCACTTTCCAAATGCGCTGCTATCCCATCTTTAATAATTGACTCTAGCAGTTTCCCCACTACCGTTGTTAGACTAACTGGTCTGTAATTCCCCGTTTTATCTCTCCCTCCCTTTTTAAAAAGTGGGGTTACATTAGCTACCCTCCAATCCTCAGGAACTACTCCAGAATCTAAAGAGTTTTGAAAAATTATCACTAAGGCATCTGCTATTTCTGGGGCTACTTCCTTAAGTACCCTGGGATGCAGCCTATCTGGCCCTGGGGATTTATCGGCCTTTAATCCATTCAATTTACCCAACACCACTTTCCTGCTATCCTGGATTTCACTCATTTCCTCCATCTCATTTGACCCGCGATCCCCTGCTATTTCCGGCAAATTATTTATGTCTTCCTTAGTGAAGACAGAACTAAAGTTGTTATTCAATTGATCTGCCATGTCCTTGTTCCCCATGATCAATTCACCCGTTTCTGACTGCAAGGGACCTACATTTGTTTTAACTAATCTTTTGCGCTTCACATATTGATAAAAATATTTGCAGTCTGTTTTTATGTTTCCTGCCAGTTTTCTTTCATACTCCATTTTCCCTTTTCTAATTAAGCCCTTTGTCCTCCTCTGTTGGTCTCTGAATTTCTCCCAGTCCCCTGGTAGGCTGCTTTTTCTGGCTAATTTGTACGCTTCATCTTTTTCTTTGATACTATCCCTGATTTCCCTCGTTATCCATGGATGCGCCACCTTCCCTGATTTATTCTTTTGCCATACTGGGATGAACAATTGATGTAGTTCATCCATGCAGTCTTTAAATGCCTTCCATTGCACATCCACTGTCAACCCTTCAAGAATCAACTGCCAGTCCATCTTGGCCAATTCACGTCTCATACCCTCAAAGTTACCTTTCTTTAAGTTCAGGACCCGTGTGTCTGAATTAACAATGTCACTCTCCATCCTAATGAAGAACTCAACCATATTGTGGTCACTCTTGCCCAAGGGGCCACGTACAACAAGGCTGCTAACTAACCCTTCCTCATTACTCAATATACAGTCTATAATAGCCTGCTCTCTCGTTGGTTCCTCCACATGTTGGTTTAGAAAACTATCCCGCATACATTCCAAGAAATCCTCTTCCTCAGCAACCCTGCCAATTTGATTCACCCAATCTATATGTAGATTGAGTCACCCATTATAACGGTTTTACCTTCGTTGCACGTATTTCTAATTTCCTGTTTGATGTCATCCCCAACTCCACTACTACTGTTAGGTGGCCTGTGCACAACACCCACTAGCGTTTTCTGCCCCTTGGTGTTTCGCAGCTCCACCCATATCGATTCCACATCCTCCAAGCTAATGTCATTCCTTTCTATTGCGTTAATCTCCTCTCTAACCAGCAACGCTACCCAACCTCCTTTTCCTCTCTGTCTATCCTTCCTGAATATTGAATATCCCTGGATGTTCAGCTCCCAGCCTTGGTCACCCTGGAGCCATGTCTCCGTGATCCCAACTATATCATAATTATTAATAGCTATCTGCACATTCAACTCATCCACCTTATTACGAATGCTCCTCGCATTGAGACACAAAGCCTTCAGGCTTGTTTTTACAACACACTTGGCCCTTTTACAATTATGTTGAAAAGTGGCCCTTTTAGATTTTTGCCCTGGATTTGTTTTCCTGCCACTTTTCACCTCGCTACCTATTGCTCCTATCTTCATTTTACACCCCTCTGTCTCTCTGCACACACATTTAAGAAACCCTCCACTTCTTATTCTCCGTTTGTTATTTTTAACTTCTTTCCTCCCAACATGTTGCGTCTGACTGCTTCTCTTCTCTGCCTCCTGCCTCACAAACGGACTACTTGCCTTCTCTATTTGAGTCCCTCCCCCCAACCGATCTAGTTTAAAGTCTCCCCAGTAGTCTTTGCAAATCTCCCCGCCAGGACTTGGTTTGGAAGATCACGCAGTTTACTATATTAGGCTAGCTTGATAAACCAGTCAATCTTCCCTTGCCCTTTTTCATTGCATTCTTTGTGATTAAACACATTTCTTGTGTTTCATTGAGCTAGATAGCTTTTAACACCAGCCAGTAACTCCAATAATGATGCAACTACAAATGCCCCTTTATGACATTCGTCTAATCCTGCACTGCCTTGCTGAGCAAGAATCTAACCAAATAGATTGTACACTCAGATTCTTTCCTCCAGAATCTAGCCCATCTTGGGTATTACTCATGTGAGATTTCAAGCAATGTGTTGACATTTTTGTCACTCATGGAATGAACACAGCGAAGTTGCCAACTGAGGTAGCCAGAGAGGAGGTAGGAAACTCACTGGTCACCTCTGAGTACTGTGTATCCACACCCTGGCGTATTTGATGTTACATTTCATCGGCTAAAGCTGCGCCATCTATGATCCATTAGCTCTGAAATGTTCAAGGATGAAAAGTAGTATCATTTTCAATACTTCAATATTATTATAAAGTTTCAGGTTATCAATTTCCACTGATGAAAGACTCCAGGGTAAGATAGAACAACCTTAAAGCTAGATGTAGGCTGATCAGTAGTGACATCAGTGTCAAAGGAGTTTTGCTTCAAGTCACTGCTTTTTAAAGATATCAAGGACACAAATCTTTGTGCAAGATGAATCGTTTTCCTTGGGATATAACCTTAAATTAAAACAAGGCCACTCAGAAATGGTGTCAAGAAGCTTGAAAGGTGAAACGCAAAATCAGATCTCAAAACGGCAGAGGACAGGCCCATTGAAAATTTAAAAGCAGAGTGAATCATTTTAGTTACATCATAATATTAATGATTACAGAACAAAGGGAGTGAAATGAACTTATAGGCTAAATGCATCTATTGTTTTCTAAGATTCCTCTAATGAGACTTGAACAAAATTGATGGAAATCTGAAACAGAAACAGATGAATATTGAAAGTACGCAATAGAATCATTGGATAGACAATAGACAATAGGTGCAGGAGTAGGGCTTTAACCCTTCGAGCCAGCACCGCCATTCAACGTGATCATGGCTGATCATCCCCAATCTGTACCCTGTTCCTGCCTTCTCCTCATATCCTCTGACTCTGCTATCTCTGCAGAGAATTGGCCTCCACCGCCGTCCGAGGCAGAGAATTCCACAGACTCACAACCATCTGTGTGGAGAGAGAAATTATTGTTTCAAATTAATGATCTGCATAATTGCTGGGTACTGAGACATGCTTCCAATGTTTCAACAAACAAACAAATGTGCTGTTTTGTGAGGAAAGATTTGCCTGACATAGGACGGAAAGGTGGTAAGCTGGGAGAGTTGATGGCGGTGGGAGGCTAATTAGGAAGGGAGATCAATCGTTGTTCAATTGCCAAATTAAAAGTGCCCTCAGTGGACATTGTCTGTTCATATTTTTTTCAACCAGAGCCATGGAAGGTGGGGGGTACAGTGAACCAACGGTAGAGTTGTTGGCTCACAGTGCCAGAGACCCAGTTTGATCCTGATACGGGTGTTGTCCGATTCGAGTTTGAATGTTTTCCCTGTGACCGCATGAGTTTTTTCTGGGTGCTCCGGTTTCCTCCCACACGCTAAAGACCTACAGGTTTGTAGGTTAATTTTCCTCTGTAAAATTGTAATTTGTCCCTAATCTGTAGGATAGTGCTAGTGTATGGTGATCGCAGATCAGCGCGGACTTTGTGAGCGGAAGGGCCTGTTTCTGCGTTGTATGTCTAAACCATCTGAGAGGAAGCACAAAAAGGGAAAATAAGCTAAAACCTTGGAATGAATGGAATCTTAAATGTGCACTATATTTTTTTCATCTTTAAATATGGCTTTCTATTTGTTTTTCAACTCGTGTAACCTATGTACTCAAGCCTGAAATACAGAATGGCAACATATCCAGCACAATCAACACGACCAAATATACCATGTACAATACTATTTATTTCTATTTTGGTTTCTCCTTTGATCTTTTACTTGAACCACTTGGTTGTCTGCCATTTGCCTGTCTTTTGCCAGCTGAAACTGCCCACCTATCCTCCTGCACTATCCTACCTGTGGGGAAAGTCTGCGGTTCATATCGACTCTATTACTCACCGCAGACCCCAGAATGGAAGCATCATTAACAGTCCTGAGCTACTGCCTGACAAATTATACGATGAATTACTCCCTCTTTGAATTTTTCTGTTTATCTATTTTCAGCCCTGGAATCTTATCTATCTTTTCTCCCTTCTTTTGTTACCTTTGACCCTGAGAACCACAAATTCTAAAAGTTCCATAATGTAAAAATCCAACTGCTTCTATACTTTTATTCTCTCTTTTATTTTATCTATAAACTTGCTTCTTGGGATGACTTTAATCCATCGTCTATAAGCGAAAATGTGATTTGGGCCCCATACAAAACGATTTAATCATTTTGCTTCAGGAATACGATCGATTGGAACGTTGCGTTTGCGGTGAATTTTAACCCCATATCGGCAGGAAAAACACTGCCGGTTCGTATGGGGCCCAAATCACATTTTCGCTTATAGACGATTGATTAAAGTCATCCCAAGAAGCAAGTTTATATGTAAAATAGACGACTTACACCGTGTTTTGTCCCATATGTGAGATCCGTCACGTTGTAGGCATTGACGGCATTAGAAGTCGCTTTTTATTTTAATATAATTATGAAATTGTCTCGTGATTACAATTTTTTTAAAATCGGGAATGGAAGTCGGAACAATTTTTCTGCAGCAGCTAGCAGCCCAAGGAAATCCGCTTTGGACAAGCAGTAGAAAACTGGATTTTAATCCCGCCCCCCCACTCAAAGGCGCCAAAGTCACACACACGGCCAGTGGCAGAACTGCAGCGCCACTGAAGGTAAGTTTTGCAACATCGCTACTTTGGAAGGGCAGAACATGTGCCCCAGCCAGGTATGTCCTTTGTCGGTTTGCAGGTGAGCCACTTGCAGGTGAGCCAGTGGTTTAAGCGGCTTGCTCGACTTATCGTAGTAACGCTTTTGTGGACACGGGGCTGCAGCTGCAGCTGAGAGACAGGCAAGGGCGGACGCGTCTGGCGGGATATTAGTTGCTGAGCGGGGGAGCCAAGAATGCTATCCCGTGCAATGTTTCGTAGGTTGAGCAAGTCCAGGTAAATGTCGAATTTTGCCAGGTAGGAACGTTCCATGAGTTGTTTAGACTCCGAACAGCGCGCTCGGCCAGTGGGAACTCTGGGCTGCTGGGGACGTGTTGGGAGTTCCATCTTTTAGCAGTTCTTGAATGCTTGGCTGTTAAATTGCCTGCCATTGTCAGTCTGAATGCGTACCAGGGAGCCAATGATATGCCAATGTACCAGCTAGCAACTGATCTTCTCCATAAAAACTTGGTCTATTGCTAGAAATTGTAATTTATTTACCTATCTGTTACGGATTTACAGCATATAATACAATAATATTACTGTCCTGATCTTGAGAATATCACATTTTTGAATTTTCAAGGCAGTCCGGGTGTTTATTACTATATCCGTCACAACGGTCAATTTTGTAATTAACTACAAGTAGGTAATTAACTAATTTTACTTCGGAGTCACGTGAGTGACTACGTGAAGAGCCCGCCTGGCGCTGGCAAACGGCATTACGTCGACGCTGAAGGCGGAAGGAGGAGCTGCAGTAAGGAGCAGCTCCTCGCAGCGGTCGGAACGGATCCGCAGGTAAGTGGGGCAAAGTCGGGACGTTCGTTAGAGTACGCTGGGTGGGTCCAGCAGTAAAAGTAAAGTAAAATAAAAGTCAGAGTCACGTTAAAGTGCTGTTTAGCACAGATTAATGAAAGAAATGGAGAAATCGGCATAGAAAAATTCGCGGGTAAAAAGAGCTTCCCGGGGTGAAAATAAAAATACGGGAAAAAAAGCTAGTGCGGATCCGGTTCCGATACCGGTGGCCGCTGATATACCCGTTAGCGAGTTTCTAGATTCTCCAGGAGTTATAACCACGAGAGAAAATGCTCCTAAAAATGTAAAAGAAATCTGAGAGGCCCGTGGTTCTGATGACTCTGATACTGAAAGTCCTCCAGATAATTAAACTATGTGGAACTAATAATGGAGCATATGGAGAAAGTTCTCCAAAAAATTATGAGACTAGGTCACAGTACCCAGAAGGTTCCCAAAAAAGCCCTGAGGGGTTTAATTATTCTGAATATGGCTGTGGGCCTAATTGGGAGTTGGAACTCCGGACCCAGGATTTGGGCCGAAGGAAGTCTCATGGGATGAAATCCCAATTGATTTAGGGCTGCAGAAGGCAGACCCCTGCTGATGGTGATTTGCATTTGAAAACACACCACAAAATAAAAGAAAGGCCAAAATGTGCCTGGGATAGCAAAAGAATTTGCTATATATGAAGGAAGTGGTGAGGCTATGGAAGAAAACCTAGCTGCCAACATTAATATATGGTATCTCACCAACTTCATGATTCTGTGATGATTGAAACATCAGAATTATAAACGCACAGGAAATTGTGCCTCATTGAAAGTGCCTACGGTTTATCCGTTTGATATGGGCATCCATGATCCCAAATATGAGAGCTCAAGAAGTGAGGTTCAAAAATCCTCACAAATTATTCTGCTGCCATTATGGCTTTTGGGGAGATGGATAAGTTTAAAAAAAGAGGGCCTATTGTGCAATTCTTTCTATGAAATTATTGTATGAGGAAATGGCTATTCGGCCCATATTTCACCCAAGGTTTTGCAAGCCTGTGTCGAGCAAGTGGTTTTCAAGCTCCTGGTTATCTGTTTGGAGTAAATCTGCCTAAATTATTAAAAATTGGATGAAGAAGCTAAACATTTTAGCTGCATGAAACCTTCGTCTTAGGACAAAAAAGGTATTTTTCGCCCAGAAGGGGATTTGATTTTGGAAATAGAGGCAGAAATATGTCAAGGAAATATTATCGTACTGCACAGGCCAATACTTACCCGTATTCGGGGAAAAGGAGACCACCACGCTCATATGGAGAGGTATTAAAGACTTGTTCCATCCTTAAAGAAACTGCGGATTAATCTCCAGTTGGAGGGAGATTACAAAAAGTTTTTATAAAGACTGGCTTACTATTACTTCTGATCGGTTTATTTTTACAAGCAGTTTCAGGAGCCACTATTACATTTAAAGAAGGGGTTAATCCTCCAGTACAGATAAACCTGCCTATGCTTTCGTGTTTACTGCAATTGGAAAAGCAGAGATTAATGTGGAAATTGACAAATTTATCTGAAAAGGGGTTATTGAAAAAACTTATGAACACGAGCATCAATTGTGTCTAAAGATATTTCAAAATACATAAAAAGATGGTGATTGCAGAATTATTCTGGACCTTACAGATCTAAATAAGTGGTAGAATACAAACTTTTAAATGGAAACATTTAATACTGCAAGATATTTAATATCAGCAGGTTGTTATATGGCTACGATTGATTTGAAAAACGCCTATTATTCTGTACCAATACATCAGTTTTCTGGAGGTACTTAAAATTTAATTGGCTGGGACAATTATGGCAGTTTAAAGCTTTGCCAAATGGATTGAGTTCAGCTCCCAGGCTCTTTACTAAACTGTTGAAACCAGTTTTTTTAGCCCAATTAAGAGTACAAAAACACATCGTTATGGCTTATCTCGATGACATTCTAATCATTTATGGCAATCAAGAGTCAGCTGAGAATTAGTTTCAGTACAAAAGCTTTGTTAAAGCTAGGGTTCTTGATTCATCCAATTAAATCCCAGCTGCAGCCAGCACAATCAATTAACTATTTGGGGTTTTGTAATTAACTCAGAGACTATGGTTAATACTTTACCAACAAAGATAAAGTTGATGATTTTTTGGTGACTTGTAATAATCTCATTCACAAAACTTATCCTTCCATCCGAGAAGTAGCGAAAACTTATTGGTAAACTAGTAGCAGCATTTCCTGCAGTAGAATTTGGTCCATTACATTATCAAAATCTTCAAAGGGACAAAATAAGAGCTCTCAAAGAGAGGGCAGGCCACTTTGATAGGTGCCTATGCAATTAACAAAAGAAGCTTTGTTGGAATTACCATGGTGGGTTAAAAATGTCCCACAAGCTGCTAAAAACATTCTGATTAAACAGCCTGAAATTGTTTCTAAATAGATGCTAATGCTCTCGGATGGGGGGGGGGGGGGGGGGGGGGGGGGGGGGGGGTAACAGATTCATCCTCCAGTTGTGGAGAGAGTAGATGGAAAGTCCAAGAAGAAACGTTTCTTCAAACTTATGGTATTAACTATTTAGAGTTATTGGGTGCTTTCTATGGTCTAAAAGCATATTGCTGTTCAAAAAAGGGTCTACATGTATTAATACAGTTAGACAATAAATTATATATATTAATATATTAATCACATGGGGGGAGTCAGATCAGTATCATGTGATTGTCTGGTCAATGAAATATGGCAATGGTGTATTGATCGCCAAATTTGGATTTCAGCAAACTACATTCCAGGTAAAGACAATGTGGTGGTAGATAAAAGATCAAGGATATTTAAAGATAACACAGAATGGATGCTTAATCCAGCAATATCTAAGAATATTGTAACTCAATTTGGTTTACCAGAAATTGATTTGTTTGCATCAAGGCTTAATCATCAATTGCCTAAATAGTGTCTTGGGAAACACGATCCAGATGCAGTACAGTAGATGCTTTTTTCATTGAACTGGGGGAATATGTTCTTTTATGCTTTTCCACCTTTTGCTTTGGTTCAGCAATGTCTGAAGGAAATAGAACAAGATTCTGCCACAGGATGTTGGATAGTTCCAAATTGGCCAACACAACCTTGGTTCCCATTAATGCTGAATATGATTAAAGAAACCATATATGTCAATTTCCTAACTGTAGTGATATTTTGATTTAATCCAGTAACCAAAGAAATTTATCCATTATATGCATATATGAATTTATTAATCTGCAGTTTTGACCAGACCACTACAGGAGCTGGGATGGTCGGACAAAACTTATGGAAGTTATAGTCGCATCATGGCGAGATAACACACAAAAACAATATATGACACATATTAAGAAATGGGAAGAATTTTGCACACAGTCAAATATTTCTTATGATACTGTGGAATAATGCCAAATGTATTGGAGTTCCTTGCTAAATTGCATTTTGAGCAACATTTAAGTTACAGTGCCATTAACACTGCACGCAGTGCCTTATCATCTTATTTAGGACTTATGTCTGACCAGAAATCAATTGGAATCACATCCACTAATATCTAGATTCATGAAAGGAATCTTTAACATTAATCCACCCAAACCTAGATACATAGAGATTTGGGATGTGAGCATTGTACTTACCTTACTTAACAGTGGACTCCAATTGAAGGATTGTCATTGGAAAGATTAACATTCAAATTAATAATGTTAATATCATTGGTTTCAGCTCAAAGAGTGCAAACTTTACAAATGTTGCGTTTAGACTGTATGCATGTGACTACAGATAACATTGTGTTCTATGTTTACGATCTGATCAAACAAAGCAGACCAGGAAGAACTGGAGCAAAGGTAATCTTTCAAGCTTATCCTATTGATCCTACTTTATGTGTGGTTTAGACATTTGAACCAATATAATAAAAGTTTACCAAAACTCTTCGAGGAAATGAAATAACGTTAATGATTACGCATAAAAAACCACACACTAAAAGCTTCAGTTCAAACTATCCTCAAAGTGGTTGAAACAGGTGTTACTGTTAGCAGGAGTAGACACTGATTGTGTTTCAAATCTCACTCCACCAGGGCTGCAGCTACGTCCGCGGCGAAGGTGCGGGACGTACCGCTCGAGCATATTTTTTTTAAATCGCAGGGTGGAGTAAAGAAGAAACTTTTTCAAAGTTCTACAATAAACCTGTTCACACTATGACAAGTTTTGGCCACGCGGTGTTGGGATCACTATAGTCACCTGCTTTGTTTACTATTGATTGCTATAATCAGTTATGTAGTCACTTATATCTTTTATCACTTGTAATGATCCCTCGGATATAGGAGGGGTTATTGTGATGTTCTTTAAACCATTAAAAATTAATTATGGAAAGAACTAAAATGAGTCTGGTTTCTCATGTATGTATTTACTTAGCCGGACTGTCGTACTGATTAATTCTACGACATAAAAAACACAGAAAGCTTTAAAATCTTCAACGTAGTCACTCACGTGACTCCGAAGTAAAATAGTAAGATTAAACGAGAACTTACCAGTTCGAAGTTTGATCGTTATTTTATGAGGAGTTACGATGAGGGATTACGTGCCCTCCACTCCCACCCTCATAAAATAAATGATCATCTGGTAGTTCTAAGTCTATTATGAGCCTTACTATGTTACTTCGGCTCTTCTGTGTTTTTCATGCCGCTGCTTTGAAGTATGCCGTTTGCCAGCGCCAGGCGGGCTCTTCACGTAATCCCTCATCGTAACTCCTCATAAAATAACGATCAAACTTCGAACTGGTAAGTTCTCATTTAATCTTACTATTATATGCTTTAATTTCAGGTCATCCAAGTAAGATGTTTTGTATTTGTTTCCGAATGCTTCAATCTCTAATAACTGAAAATTTCATTCAGTTCTCTTAATTTTTAAGAAAGTTATGGGTTTTTGACTGTCCTCGATCACAGCTTTTGTGTTGTCAATGGAAAAGCATTAGGGAACAAGATGCTAATTTCCGAGTATGAAAATGGCCATAACTTTTTTAATACTGAAGATATGAAAGTGAATTAGATGTCAAATTAAACTTCATTTTATGCTTTATCTGGTGGGATACATTGCAGACTTGATTTTTTAAATCTCAAAATGTTGTAACATATCTATCCAAAGAACCACCTTCGCACCTGGTCGAAGTGGACGGTGTCATCTACAGACGCAACCGTCAACATATCCTTCCAGTGAAGGAACCTTGTCCTGCACCTACTGGTCGTGATGCCCCCATATAATTACCGGACTCATACACATTTAAGGATACAACACATCTTTATTAAACTACTTACAGTATTGGATATGCAGCACATTACATGTCCAAGCTTCTACATCTACTGCCTGACGTAGGCGAGTTCCGAATATTATAAAGCATGTACTAGGCGGGGCTACCACTAACAAACACTCTAATTGGCTAGCATGTAATAGCCAATCTACACAGACCAAGTTGCACCAGGGTTCCCCTGCTGGACTCCAGAGTCCTCTGGGGGAGCAAAGGCTTGCTGGATTTCCCTTCATTTCTATTGGAAAATCTACTTGCAAAACCTGCACTAGATTTGATTTGGCTCCATGCCCTTCATTTGACTGGAGATTTTAAATCTTCAAGAAGGGTGGCAGAGTGGCAAGGGTAGTAGAGATGCTGCTTCACAGCATGAGAGACTGATTTCAATTCTGACCCCAGGTGCTGTCTGTGTGGAGTTTGCATTTACTCCCTGTGACTATGTGGGTTTCATTTTGGTACTGTGGTCTCCTCTCATCCCAAAGAAATGTGGGTTGATAGCGCTGTAAACTGCCCCTAGATTGACAGAGGTAGAATAAGTTGTTGATGGGATAGTGAGGAGCATTAAAAATGGGGTTAATCTAGAATTAGTGCAAATGAGTTGATGATCGGCACAGACCCAGTGGGCTAAAGGGCCTGTTTCTGTACTCTACGTGTTTGTGATGAGCAACTTTAAGGAAAGGTTTTTCTTTTTTGCTGAACTTTTACATTTTTTTGAAATTTTAATAGTCTTTGTGTGCTTTTGAAAAACAAGATATTTTCAACAACATCCAAAAGCTTTGTGAATTTTGAGAAGTCGGCCTCAAGGCCTCATGTACGATGTGTCAATAGACAGAGCCCCCACCAATCAAGTTCTGAATGGTTCTACTCAGCATGTTCAGCTTTCACGCCGTGAATCAACAGAGTGCATGATGTCAGCGGTGACAGTGAGTGAGAGGGCACTTGGTAGGAATTTCAGAACAGCTGAGATAAGGCAGCCTTGCAGAGGAGTTGCTGACAGTTGGTAGCTCTACAGTTTGACGCTGAGGTTTTGCAGTCAGTCAAAGTGTCAGGAAATGCTATTGTATTGACCCAGTGACATTAAAGGAATAGCGAGAGATCTTCAAGTCTGCATGGTGTGTGAACAGGAACATTTAGGTATTGATATCCCACAACAGTATTATAATTGTCCTGCTCAGTGGTGGATGCGGCAGGGAGGGGATGTACTGGTTAGTCATCATTGATAAAGTGTGGCAGGGAAAGCAATAAATTGTAAATGGGCAGGGTTAACCAATAGGCTGTTATTCAGTCCAATTGCAACAGCACCAATCAAGCAAACTGATTTATCACAAATGATGTTATAACTGCACCTGTTGCAAATGGTGACTATCAGATCTTAGTCCATGCTTGAACCTTGTAATAGCAGTGACTAGAATCACTGCCTCACTGCTCAATAAACCCAGGTTCAGTCCTGGCCAATGCAGGGTGTTGTCTATGTGGAGATTGCACGCTCTCCCAGTGACTACATTGATTTCCCCCGAACACCGTTTCCCTCCCAAATCTAAAAAACATGGGTTAGTAGGTTAACTGGTCACTGTAAATTGCCCCATGTGTGTAGGTGAGCAGTTGAATCTGTAAGTAAGTTCATGGAAATATGAGGAGAATTAAATGGGTTGGGTTAAAAGTCGAGTTAAATTGGGTGCTTGACATTCACCACAGATTCAGTGAGCTGGAGGGCATTTCCGTGACAACATGATTGTGCTTTGAGGGCTAAGGAATGGCTTAGGATATCTACATAGAACACAAAACAGAGAATATGGAATAGTAAATTACAGGAAAAGGCCCTTCGGCCCACAATATCTGTGCTGAACATTATGTCACGAGCACCTCTTACCTGCCTGCACATGATCCATGTCCCTCCATTCCCTGCATAGCCATGTGCCAATCCAAAAGACTTTTAAATGCTACTATCTTATCTACCTCCACCACCAACCACGGCAATGCATTCCAAGCATTCACCCCCTTCTGTAAAAAAGCTTGCCCCACATATCTCCTTTAAACTTTGCCCCACTCATTTCAAGTTATGGCCTCTAGTCTTTTCACATTTCCACATTGGGAAATGGGTTATGTTTACCCTAACTATGCCTAATAATATTATGTACTTCTATTGCGTCTCCCCTCAACCTCTGTGGTTCCAGAGAAAACAAGTTAAGTTTGTCCAACCTCTCCTTGTAACGAATGCTCTCTAATGCTCTCTAATGCAGGAAGCATTCTGATAAACTTCTTCTGCACTCAAAGCCTCCACATCCTTCCTGTGATGGGGCGACCAGAATTGCACACAATACTCAAAGTACAGCTGCAACATGGCTTCCTGACACTTGTGCTCATTTCCCATGAGGGCAAGCATACCATACACCTTCTTTACCATTCTATCTCCTAAATTAGCTGCTAATCTTCCAATAGTGGAAGAAACCTTCCTGAGCCATCAGATAAATCTGAGGACAATGGGGGAGGCTAGAAATTAAATAGCAGGAGTCCTGGCTGAGACATAAAAATCATCATTAGACATGGGTGAGGCGACAGAAGACTGGAGGGTGGCTAAATGTTGTGCCTCTATTCAATAAGTGCTGCAAGGGAAATCCTGGGAACTATAGGCTAGTGAGCCTAACGTCTGTGGTAGTAAGTTACTAGAGAGGACTCTGAGGGATACATATATATATTTGCATGGAATGGTATTGATTAGGAATAGTCAATATGGTTTATTTGCATTGGAGATTGTGTCTCATGAATCTGATTGAGTTTTTTGAAGAAGTAACCAAAAAGGTTGATCAGGGCAAAGCCATAGACGTTGCCCATATGGAGCAGGAATGTATTTTATCACGTTTTGCAAGCTAGCTGCTCTTGAAGGTTAGATTACATAGGATCCAGGAGAGGCAGCTGACTGGATAGAGAATTGGCTTCATGGAAGGAAGCAGAGGATGATGGTGGAAGGTTATTTTTCAGGCTGGAGGCCTGTGACCGGTGGTGTGCTTCAGGGATCAGTGCTGGGCCCTTTGCTGTTTGTGGTTTATATCAACAATTTGGATGAGAAAGTACAAGGCACGATTAGTAAATTTGCAGACAACATTAAAGTCAGTGGTATCGTAAATAGCAAAGATGTTTATTGAAATTTACAGTCGGCTCTTGATCAGCAGGGCCAGTGGGCTGAGGAAGGGTTAGTGGAGTTTAATGCTGATAAGTGTGAGGTGTTTCATTTAGGGAAGTCAAACCAGGGCAGGACCTTCACAGTAAATGGCGGGGCTCTGTGGGGAGTGTTGTAAAGCAGGGGGATTTGGAGTGCATGTACTAAGTTCCCTGAAAGTGGTGTCATTGATAAATTGGGTGGTCAAGAAGGCTTTCAGTACAAAGACCTTCATTAGTCAGGTTATTGAGTATAGAGGTTGGGATGTTATGTTATGTTTGTAAAAGACATTGGCGTGGCTGCAGTTGGAGTATTGTTTTCAGTTTTGGTCACCCTGCTATAGGAAGGATGTCATTCAGCAGGAAAGAGTGCAGAGAAGATTCACGAGGATGTTGACTAGACTTCAGTTCGATGGGTTTGTTGTACAGGGAGAAGTTGGGCAGGCTAGGAATTTTTTCCTTGGAGCATAGGAAGCTAAGTGGCAATCTTAGAGATGTGCATAAGTTCAAGAGGCGAATAGATAGGGTAAATGTTCAATGTCTTTGACCCATGGTAGGGGAATCAAGAACCAGAGAACATAGGTTTAAGGTGAGAAGAGAAAGATTTAATAGGAATCTGAGGGGCAACTTTTCTCGTATGGAGGGTGGTGGGTATATGAAACAAGCTGCCAGAGGAGGTAGTTGAGGCAGGTACTATAACAACATTGAAAAGATATTTGGACAGCTACATGGATCACCCCATCCTAGCTCCCTATGTCCATCAATCTTCACCCATCCTTGGTCTACCCGTTACTTACTGATCATCTCCTCCACTCCCCTCACCCCCTGCCCTCTTTATCCCAGCTATGATCCCTCTCCATTTTCAGTCCTGATGCAGGATCTTGAAGACAGTTCCTTTCCCTTCACCTGCTACGTTCCTCCAGCAATTTGTTTTTTTTTGCTGCAGTATCCGGCTCTGTCTGCCATTTTAACCAGAAGCATGTTTGACTATTCTTTGTGACAATGGTTACAATGAGAACAAGGAAAATAAGTTGACCATTCAGACCCTTGAATCTGCTTCATCATTCACCAGATATCTGGCTGATCTGACGTTTCTCAAATTAATTTCCTGCCCTTTCACTATAACCTGTATTTCTCTCATTGATTAATGATCTTTCTCACCCTTAACACTCAGCTCCCTCAGCTCTTGGTGACAAGGAGTTCCAAAGACTCGCAACCCTCCAAGAGAATACATTATTTAGCAAAACACTAAGTACTGGAGGAACTCAGTGGGTCCGGCAAGCATCTGTGGACAGATGACGTTTTGGATAGAGACCCATCTGCAGAATGATTGACGATGGAGGCAAGTGCTGTGGTAGTTAGTCTGGATCAAAACACGGTCGAAGAGCATGAGAGCAGCAGGAATCCTGAGGGGGAGCAGTGAGAGGGAGTTTCACAGATCTCCGTTGTGGAGAGGAGGATAACTTCTTCAAAATAGGCATACTTTGTGGAAATTTTACAGTGGAGCAATAAAATGGAGACCATAAACTGCAGATGGTGAAATCTTGAGCAAAATACAAAGTGCTGGAGGAACTCAGCAGATGGGGAATGAACAAGTGACATTTCAGATCAGGACCTTTTTTCGGAAGAAATTCTTTAATTTGGACACCCCTAGCAGAAAGATCCCGGGAGGGGCCGTAAAGCTGAACAAGGACAGACCCAGTGGGCCGCCGCGAAGAAGGACCTGGCGGGCCGTTGCCTGCAGGGCAAATGGAAGCTGCCAAGCTCAGCTCTGAAGAGCAGAGGGGCGAGCTGCTGGTGATGTCGGACACGAGGAGTGAGTTGGTAGGAGAGGGATCAGAGTATTACCTCCAATTCCTTCGTTCGGCTGCAGGAGGCGCCCCAGGGACACAAACGCCCCAGGGACAGAAATCGTGAGCCATTAGGTTTGCGTGCCGAGTTGGTTGAGGGCGAAGGAGGAGGCCCTGCAGCAGCCAGGGGCTTGCCTGGGCTTCTGAAGAAGGGATCCCACCCAAAACGTCACCTATCCTTTTTCTCCAGGGATGCTGCCTGACCCACTGAGTTACTCCAGCACTTTGTGTCTATCTTTGCTATAAACCAGCATCTGCAGTTCTACATGTTCCTGCATTGAATTATCATGTTTTTTAATGGAGGGATCAAAATTTGTTGAAGTACTCCAAATGTGATCTGTTGTACAGTGACAGCAAAACATTTCTCCTTTTATACTCCTTCCTGCTTGAAATAAAGGCCAATATTCCTTTAACTCAATTAACTGTGCATCTTTTGTGTATAAAGACTCCCAACTTCCATTGTGTGGCTGCTTTCTGCAGATTTTCCCCATCTAAGTAATATGCTGTTCCTTTATTTGTTGTAAATGAATAACTTCATACTTTCCCACAGTATACTCCATTTACCAACTTCCTGACACTTACTTAACTTAATCCCTCTGTACACATTGTATTTTGCTGTCAAGCTTGCCTTCCAGTCTATTCTTATGACACAGACCAATTTGTCCATCATACACATGTTTACTTCCTCCAAATTAGTAAATATATATTATGAACAGTTGTAGTCCCAGCACTGATCCCTGTTGTACCCCAGTGATCACAGGTTAACTACATGACAATGACCCCTCTCTTCTCCCTAATCAATGGATTTCTCCTTGTTAATTAATCCTTTAATTAATCCTATGATGTTGGAGATAACATAATATGTTATCTCCAACATCATAGACATCTTCTGTGACTAGCTTTTTATGAGGTACCTTGTTGACCTCCTCTGGAAGTCCAACCACATTTAACAGTCCCTTCTCTATCCACTTTAGTTGAGACTTCCTCAAAGATCTATAACTATAACTTTGTACATTCTCCTTGATTAATCCTTTGCTTGATTGGTTTTCAAATGTACTGCTAGTATTTCCTTTATAATTTATTCTAACGTTTTACAACAAGCAGTTAGCCTATATTTCCCTGCTTTCTGACTGCTTCCTATTTAAAACAGGGTTGTCAAATTGGCAATTTTCCAATCCCCAGATCTATGGATGATGTATGAATGTGTGTATATATACACACACTGAACTTTTGTTTTCTCCCGTTGTGTACTATGTTTACATGTTCTGTTGTGCTGCAGAAAGTAGGAATTTAATTGTCCTATCTTGGACAATAAAACACTCTTGACTCTTGTCTCTTGACTTGGAAAAGTAACATTAATCCATTCATGATCTTAGTTGCCACTTCTTTTAGCACCTTAGATTCAAAATGCTGAACATGATGTCAGGTTAAACTAATCTGCTCTGCCTCCACCCTCCAACCTCTGCATATCCATGTGCCTATCTAAAAGCTTCTTAAATGCTTTGTTCAATGCTTGGAGACACGAGAGGCTGCAGGAATCTGGAGAAACAAACGATCTGTTGGAGGAACTCAGAGGCTCAGGCAACATCTGTGGGTGGAAAGGAATTGGTGTAACAAGCCAAAATCTTGCAAGGGGACTTGCCAAAGAGCTGCTTCTCAAATCCTGTCCACCTGTGGGTGAGTCCAAGATTCCCTCATTGGCTTTATCAACCACCTCAGAACCCACAAAGCCGAAGTGAATTGCTATTGAGGGAGTGCAGCCTAGGTTTACAAGGTTAATTCCTGGGATGGCGGGGCTGTCATATGCTGAGAGAATGGAGCGGCTGGGCTTGTACACTCTGGAGTTTAGAAGGATGAGAGGAGATCTCATTGAAACATAAGATTGTTAAGGGTTTGGACATGCTAGAGGCAGGAAACATGTTCCCGATGTAGGGGGGAGTCCAGAACCAGGGACAAAGTTTAAGAATAAGGAGTAAGCCATTTAGAACAGAGACAAGGAAACACTTTTTCTCACAGAGAGTTGTGAGTCTGTGGAATTCTCTGCCTCAGAGGGCGGTGGAGGCAGGTTCTCCGGATGCTTTCAAGAGACAGCTAGATAGGGCTCTTAAAAATAGCAGTCAGCAGAAGGGGAGAAGGCAGGAAGGGGGTACTGATTTGGGATGATCAGCCATGATCTCATTAAAGCCTTCAAGCTGGCTCGAAGAGCCGAATGGCCTACTCCTGCACCTATTGTCTATTGTCTATTGAAAACAAGTCCTTCTCCATCCCAGAGACTGTCAAAGAAGAGGAAAAAATACTGTGTGGGAAGGAACTGCAGATGCTGGTTTAAACTGAAGGTAGACACAAAATGCTGGAATAACTCAGCGGGTCAGGCAGCATCTCTGGAGAGAAGGAATGGGTGACGTTTCCGGTCGAGACCCTTCTTCAGACAGGCTGTTTGAAAAACTGTTTGGAGACGTGAGGATGGATCTATCATGAGAGCTGGCCGAAGAATATAGGACAGGAACATATGATGATGGCTAACAGGAGTTGGCAACCCACGAGCTTGACTGCTACATTGCAAGCATATAATCTGGTACTGAATCTAGAATATTCCAGAGTGTAACTGATACAGAAATGTTGATAAGGTCAAGTGAAACTCACTAATCCAGGAATGCTTAATGACTGAACAGAAACTAGTTTTATTTTGTACATTGCAGATCTCAGCAGACCTTCCATTAAAACACAGATTAAGACACGGGATGACATAAATTAGATTCATAAAAAATTGTGGTTGCTCAATTTCATAAATAGCCTCTTAAAATAACACATTCTGGTTGTTTAACACATTTAAGAAAACTGTGTTTAAGATGGAAGGTTATATTTATTTCAAAATATGTTTTATTCCAAAATATGCTTTATTCAAAAAAATATCCTAAATTGTTCAGGTCAATATCTTCTAAATAAGTAATGTTATTCAATTAGTTACCATCAACGTCATCAGTTATCATCCATTTACAAATTAAAAGTAAACAGTTTACGGGGGTTTAACATAAATGTTAACTGATTTGCGTGGCCTGTTATGCGTTTTTGCGGCACGTCCACCTGTTTTTGCTTTGTTTCCTGACTCCCCTCTTTACGCCTTTGGCTCCTGGTTGAATCCCTCATTGTTTGGACTCTCGTCCCTGCTTTGTTTTTAAATTCCTCCACTGCCCTTCCCGCTCAACACCTACTTCCACCTCCACTTCTCGCCCGGATCTCCCCCCAATGATATCCACTTGCGCAGCCTGCCACCAGAGAGTAGCCAAGCGCTGAGCCCTGGGCTCCGTGGACTGTCCAGCAGCTCGCCCCCCCCCCCCCCCTCTTCTATTTATTTCGATCCTGAAACCCGCCTCTATGACCATTGGTTTTGATGATCTTTCGCCTGACTACTTTGCCCGGTGCACGGCGCCTCAAAAATGCAGGAGCCCGCAGCTTGCTGCGGTTGCCCAGAGGATTAAGCTCCAGCCTCCGCGGTTTCACAAAGTCCAGCTCCTTATAAGGAGGAACAACGAATCACGTGGAGCCTTCACCAGCGAACTCCCCGAGGCATGATTAGTGAACGCGAGAGAGAAGGAAGAGATAAGGCAAAGTGACTTAAAGTGGGTGGGGACGGCATCTTGATCAAACAAACAGCAATCGTACAGTCCTTGAGAGAAGCCCGCCTGGGACCGCTGCCGAGTATGGAGGAGTTGTATCCCTCTTACAGCCGGAGCCCTGTCTGGGAAGAGATGGTGGGTAGTTGTTTTGTTTATTTGCAATCAATGCTACTCGTCTCCGCACTTTGGCTCTCTGTCCTGCCCACGCTTGTTGACGGTGGCCAGTGTGTCATTGTGTTATTTCCTTCTCGGCTTTAACAAATGTTTAATGTGTGCGTTATAAATAGCCATGGCATGGGTGGAGGGGGTTAATGTACGCGGACGACAGAAATGTGTGTCTGTGCGCGCTTATTCACGTGTCCCTCTGGATTAGTGTCGTCCGGGATCGAAACCGTCGAATATTCCAAATTAGAAAGTTGGGTCTCGCTGTAAACACAGAAATAGCGTCACTCGCATAAGGTCCAGGATGTTGTAGGAGAGCAGCAGCTGGGAGGCAAATATAACCGGGAAACTGGAAGTTAAACAAATAGGGTGCCGGCTGGAATCCTCAGAATAACATTGAAATCCGGACCCGACTGGTGGGACTGTCACTAATCAAGTCGTGTGGAAACCTAGTTCAATCGCATCTGACAAGAATAAAACATGTTGAAATTGTCAATGTGGTGTCTGTCTCGCCCTTTGCCTAATATCTGATCTACTGTGGAGGGTGAGTTCCTTCATCCCTCCCCTGCAGGTCCGTGGTAGAAGCCTTGAGCATAATCTTTCCATAATTGCAAGGAATGAAAAGGAAGGAAACATAACCTGTTTTTTTTTTCTCTAGCCTGGAAGTCTTTGTTCCTGAAGGCATTCGCTCAGCAAATCCCCAAATATAGGAGCCTGTGGGTTGCTAATTCCTTCCCTGGCTAATTTTAGATCAAGTTGGTGTGATTTGGACAACGCTATCACTTTGTGTGTGTTGCTGTGTGGGTGTGATTCTGTATGTGTGTGTGTGTGTGTGTGTGTGTCGGTGTGTCTGTTCTGATTTAACTTAAACGCTCTTGCTTTCTATTTTAATTTTCAGTAGATCCTGAGGGGGTCAGTGCGGAGCTCTGAGAATGCGCTGCCGAAAATCTAAAATTAATTTTGTTCACTTTCTGTTCCATCTGTTCGTTTTGAAAGTGTGACTTTACAGCACGTTTTGGGTCACAGTCTTTAATCCACCCGAGGCATTACCGGGCAAAAAAAAAAACACAAACCCGTGGATATTTCAACGTTATAACATCCAAATTTGTCGTAAGGAACTGATTTTAAAAGCTTATAAAAGGCAGAGTTGGGTGCGGGCTTGACTTGTCCCATCATTTCACCTCCACGGTTGCTCCTGTAGTCTACTTTTTGCTCCAGAATCCAGCATCTGCAGTCCCTTGTGCAGATTTAAGTGACATTTAAGTGAGATTTAAGTAACCAAGTCGGAAGTCTGAAGCGAATTTTATTTTTGGATTATCACGTCGTGACTCAGTGCAGGTGTCTTGTCAAGAGTAAGTTTTACTGAAGCATTTTATTGATTTTTCAGTTTTTGAAGTGCAGGAGGATTTCACTGAATTATGTAAATAAACTCTCGATCTGATTTGCGGTTTAGATTTACAGCCAGAAAGTATTGGTCCTGTTCTCCAAATCCACCCCGAAAAGCATCCGGATCGTCACGTCTCTCTCTGCATATTTGCTTTGCACAGTGCGCTAGACGAAAATACAGGTGTATTGGTAGAAGAAGGGTCTCGACCCGAAACGTCGCCTATCTCCTTCGCTCCTTAGATGCTGCTGCACCCGCTGAGTTTCTCCAGCCTTTTGTGTACCCTGTATTGGTAGAATATATATTTAAAAGATAGCAAAATATCTAATCCCACAACTAAGAATTCATCCGAGAGTACACAAAAGGCTGGAGAATTAATCCGATTTTAGATCATTTGATGTCTGAAGCAATGTCGAACCATTCACTTGCATGTGGAAGTTAAATAAGGTGTGGTTTCTGTTCTGATTTCCTTGGAAATTTGCTACCCACCAGCAGTAACCGCGAACACACTGGGGTCTCTGTTAATAAAAGTATTCGACATGTTGGCGTTTTTTTAAAATAAGCGTGCAGGGTTGTTCGATGTTAATTCTTCTCTTCTAGCCGCGACCACTTCAATCACTCTTGAGCCTGCATATACATGCGCTTTATTATTTATTTCTTCCAAAGGATATTCTGCCAGTAGGATCTGTGCAGAAAATCTACCCGAGGAAGTGTGACGGCAGACTTCGCATGCCGATGATTGAACTCTGAGAATCAGAGTCTTGTCTTTGCAGTTTCTCTCTTAATGAGGCTTTTGCATTTTTCGCGACTGTGACTGGTTGCGTACGTAGATGATTGCTTTGTAGCTGTGCTGGTGTTGAATTTGTTTTAAGGACTCATTTCGACAGCGTGCTCCAGGGATTCATTTCTGCCTCTGCGGTTTGGTAATCTTTGCGTGACAGTAGATTCGTGTTCAAGATTCTTTCGATGAATATGTGTGTGTGTGTGTGCGCGCTTGAAACCTCTGTCACACAATTCATTCGTGTTAATTTCGCAGTCGTGAGTGCTGATTTTAGTGTGAGAATGTGGTGGTTTCTCTTGACAGTCATTTGTTTGTGCTGATTTTACTTTCTGGCGGTATGTTGCTGTTCATTTTACTGACAGTATGTTTGTGCTGACATGTTGCTCTCGCAGGGCGAGTTGAATTTATTCTCCAACAGTCAGTCAGTTGTTGGTGTTGGGCTTGCTCTCGTGGTGCATTTATATTGAACTTACTGATAATGTATTTATGCTGACTTGATCACTTTGTACGTGTTGATTTTAATATCAGACCGTGTGTTTGCGTTGATTTAACCTGAGTCTATCGTTGTTGGTGACGTTACTCTCTGTTGCTTTGGTTTGATGTTACTTCAAAACCTTTTTGTGCAGAATCTCCAATGCGTCTTGCAATTCCTTTTTCTCCAGAGTAATTCTTCACACTTACTTTGGCACATCATCAGTCACATAGTCATAGACATACAGCATGAAAACAGGCCCATTGCCTCCAGGCAGACCAGCGAGCATCAACTCCGCATTGTTCCTATTTCCAACACTTGCCTCAGAGGGTGGTGGAGGCCGGTTCTCTGAATAATTTCAAGCGAGAGCTAGGTAGGGCTCTTAAAGATGACGGAGTCAGGGGATATGGGGAGAAGGCAGGAACGGGTACTGATTGGGGATGATCAGCCATGATCACATTGAATGGCGGTGCTGGCTCGAAGAGCCGAATGGCCTCCTCCTGCACCTATTGTCTATTGCCGTAGTCTTCTATGCCTGGGTGGATCTCTCTGGGGAAAAAGGATCACCCTCACATCCCTCTAAATCTCTACCCCTCATCCTAAATCTATGACATCCATCAGACTACCCTATCTGTACCCTTCATAATTTTATATACCACAATCATAATCGCTCCTAAATACCTCTACTCCAGGGAGAACAGACCCAGCCTCTCCATTCTCTCCTCATAAATAAAACACTCCATCCCAGGCAATATCCTGGTGAATCTTCTTTACACCCTCTCCAGCCCTATCACTATCTCCATATAGCATGTTGATCAGAACGGCACACAGTGCACATGCTGAGGTCTGATCAGTACGTTTGCTTCATTATTCTATTTCTCGCCCTAGAACTGGTGTGTAAAGTCACTATTCACAGCCAATGTGTTACATTAACTGCTGTGATGAGCTTCAGAGCACATTTGCACACTGCCACTGTTACTTTGTCTGCCACTGTTTATGCTTCATCTCATCTCTGAAACCCTAAACCATTGGCTTTCTTGTATCTATATTTGACTTTCTATAAACACTGATCTTTGTCCTGCCATGTGTGAATTTTAGCTCCTAAAAGTCTGTTGTCTGTCCTAATCTGCAGCATTAGTAGATTTTTTGATAATAAGGGAATCAAGGATATGGGCCAGCAGGAAAGAGACACTAAAAGATCAAAGGGAGACTCAAAATGCTCTCAGTGTAACTCAGTGGACCAGGCAGCATCTCTGGAGAGGAAGAATGGGCGACGTTTCGGGTCGAGAGTGTAGCATTACTTTTTGGCCGGTCCACAGTGAAACATTCTGGGATGTTATCATATCTTTCAAATTCATATCTCTAGTTTCTCAGCATCAATCTGAGCCCAAGCTCCCCCCTCAACTTATCATATATATAAAACCATTCAGGTTCATTTATTGACATATACCAGCGTGCAGTGAGATCACTTGTCCACAGGAAACAACAGAATGGTAAAAATATTGTAGTGCAATCTGAAGAAGTGCAAAACAAATATTAAAGTATAATAATGAAATAACTGAATGAGGTAGGGTGAAGAGTGTATGGCACAATCTCTGGGAAAGTGACTTATGCGTTTTAACGTGTAACGTGATTCTTTTATTCCCATTCCTCTCTTTTTGATGGGGTCACCCTAGTTGTTAAATATTTACTTTTCTGCTGCACAATGGGTAATGATACTCCCTGTTTTTCATTGTTAGTTTTGTTGTTTTGATTGAATATGTGCAGAAAAGCAACCAGTTGTTTCAATTGTTTGACAGGGAGGTGCTAAATACTATGTAAGTCATGCTTGGGAAAGTGGAAGTGGCGATTGGTAGACTGCAAGGTGAAAGAGGAGGACTGAGCAAGAAGAGGATGCAAACACATAGGCCTGTATTAGCTCCAGGAAGTCCCTTTTCTTGGAAGGATCCAAACGTTTGGGGTCATCTACAATTGACCATAACTCAGTGGCTTATTGACTGGATTTGTCCAGAACAACCTTAATGGCCCTGCTCAGTATCAGCATGACTTTCACCTTCATGTATAAAGTCAGTTCCATTTACATACACAGCATGTCAGTCATTCTCTATGACTAGCCTCCAAATGTCCTTAAATTTATTGCCTTGCACTCTGTACTTTAATTGGTATCTCTCATTTTGTTTGACATTTTCTAAACACGGTCTGCTTTGCATCTACATTCATTTCTGAGTTTGGGTACCACTTTTATTCTCACATGATATAAATCACGTTCCCATTCCAGGGAATCATTTACACAAGCCCACATCTCATCAATGACAATAAAATGGGTTTTGCTAACATGAGACGGAATGGGCCTAATAACGTCATTTGACTTGACCAACCACTCCATGGCGGTGCACTCAGTGCTTCTGGCTATTGCCATGGCAGAGGCTCAACTTCTTTTGATTCAATAATTGATGTTAGAGAAACAGGAGCATCCTCATTTTCTTCTGGTGGTCAGTTTTGTGATTTTAAAAGGCTAAATATTAGCAGTGCACAGGTGAAAGCTTTTTCCTCACCAAAAATATGATTATTCATTCACTGTTCAGAGTATGTTATTATTACCTTTGCTTACCACACTTTCATAATGTTAACACGCATCAGTTTCAATCCCAAACATTACTTCAGCGTAACATTTGACAGGTTATTACTTTGGGCCCAGTTCCTCAGTGCCCAGTGACGGGAGGAACTCAAGTGTGGCCTTTTTTCCACAGAATCTTTGTGCATCCTTCAGCATATACTCCTGCATGTTGGAATGAATTTGCAGTATTTGCTTGTGGATGATTCCTTGCAGACCAAGTGTGTCTTTCACTGGATTTTTCAGCAGCATAATATGTTTGTCTTAGTGGGTGTGCTTGAGAACAGCCTGTAGAGCACAGAGTCTATTGATGCATATGGGATATGCATTAACAACAGCTGCTCAGGATAAACCTCGACAAAGACATTTGTGCCTCCTTCCTGACTTCCTTGGCATACAGATGCATCTCCCTGTTCATGGACAATACTGCCACCTATTCAGACCCACTCTCACTCCACAGACCGCTGAACATCTGCAACCAGTTTGAACAAACCTTGAGAGGCAGTCAATTGAAGGAAAAGAGGATGGCCTCTCTTTGGCAACTGGTCCCACTGATCCTTTGTTCTCTTCACCATCTGTTCTGATTACCTGAGAACAGAATGGAACAGTCAAGATGAAACAAGCTCAGCACATGGGAGTAGTGTTCCCTCTTCAATTACAGAAAATACTTGATCACCAGGAGTGAGGAGCTCTTAATGTTGCCATAGGTGGTACAGGCATGGCCTATACCCTAATGCTGCACAGCAGCAGTCACCCAATACATCTTCCATTTCATCTGGAGATCCAAAATGCAGAGATCTGGAAAAAGGGGGAACATGTACCCATAAATTAGGAATTCCAGAACCAGGTGCCACAGTTTAAGAATAAGGGGTAGGCCATTTAGAACAGAGATGAGGAACAACATTTTCACTCCGAGAGTTGTGAATCTATGGAATTCTCTACCTTGGAAAGCAGTGGAGGCCAATTCTCTTGATGCTTCCAAGAGAGAATTAGATAGAGCTCTTAAAGATAGCGGAGTCAGGGGATATGGTGAGAAGGCTGGAATGGGGTACTGATTGTGGATGATCAGCCATGATCACAGTGAATGGCGGTGCTGGCTCGAAGGGCCGAATGGCCTACTCCTGCACCTATTGTCTATTGTCTATTGAATGCACTAAACGTATCCATGTAGAGGAATAATATCCAATTGTGGATTCTCTCTCCAAAGCCCATTTTGGGTAATACATCCATCATATACATGTGATATTGTTGAAGATCTCCTGGTCCAAGCTGACCAAGCAAGGGTCTTCCTCACTGTCCTGCAAGTAGCTGATCAAGCACACTTGACAATCTTGAGGACACAAAGTGCTGGGGTAACAGCAGGCCAGGCAGCATCTCTGGAGACTATGGATCAGTGACATTTCAGGCCAGGACACTTCTTTCGACTGATTGTGTGCGTGTGTGGGGAGGAGGAACAAGAAAGTTGGACGGGAGGAGGGGGAGGACAAAGCGTGGCAGGTAATAGGTGAACAGAGGCGAGAGTTTTTTTGATGGCCAGATGTCAAAATTCGCCTCCTGACAATCTTGAGACTTGGAGAATTAGATCCGTGATCCACAAGAAGAAAGGATCAATTACTGATCTTACAGTAATGGTGCTCCAAGGTAGCTGTGACATGATTGAATTTTATTTTCAGTTTGAGTTGAGAAGAATGGGTCCAGGACTAGTGTTATTTAAATTAGGAGGGCATGATAGCAGAGCTAACTAAAGTGAACTGGTGGATTAGGTCAGAGTTTCAATCAGCTGAAATGCAGTGGGAGAAATATCAGGGAGATGACATTCCAATGGGAAAGAAAACTCCAAGGGTTGACTTGCCTTCCATGGAAAATCATAGATATCAAACAAAAAAAAATCATATCATTGAACAATGATGGATGGTAGATCAGAAGATTGGACAAAATATAAAACACAAAATACAAAAGACACATAAAAATGATGGGTAGAAAAATAGATTGTTTTTGCTGTTTAAGCCAGACACAAGATGATAATTTTTCCGTTAGATTGTCATGAGTCTTTGCAATTCTCTTTATCAAAAGGTGGTGGAGGTTAAAACCAATATTTATGAGGCAGAGATAGATAGATATTTGATATCAAAGGGGTGAATAGCCAGACATGCCGAACTGTTGTTACAATTGGAATTAGCTATTCTATTAAATACTGGAGCATGCTCAAGGCCCTGGTGGCCTACTTAATCTGCCAATATATATGTCACTATGTGGGCAGTACATAGTACACAAATGACAGATTTTTCAGTCATAATTATCCATCAAATTCAGTATAATTTTATATGGGTCAGGCATCCAATTGATAAAATGTAACCATCCTTTTTGCTACATACATGCACCTCTAATTCTCAGCTAGATATTGTGCCCCACAATTACTTGGTATACCTATGAATGACAATTTCAACATCTGTAGGTCTGTCCTCCTTAATGCCAAACACTATCTCCAACACCCTGTGTTTACATTTCTCACAACATATTTCTACCACATACTGCCAATCCAGTCATTTCACTGAGATATTTTAGCCAGCTATGTCATGAATCAATAGTGTTTGCATGTGTTTTGATTGGTAGATAAACAGTGGGCTGGCAGAGATCATTTGTATATTAAGTTATAATTTGTTTTACTAAGTCCTTCATATTTAGACAGTTACAAATGCATAACTATATCCTATATCATACTCTTGCTCTTGATCCACTTTACGCTTACTTTGTCTTGATCTTTCCCTGAGTATTTCAATACATGCGACTTTGCCACACTCGTATTCCTCCCATTTGTCCATTGTAAATATACCTTTGATTGGTTCCATGCTACCTATCAGATTATGGGCTGGAGATCTCCACCAATCGCTTCAATTTCCACTCACATCTCCCTACCGCTGATCTTTTCTTTACTCCCTCTTCTTCAAACATATATTGCCCCTTAGTTACATTCTCCATGTCTACTCTTACAACACTGAGGACCACCTCTCATGTGGCTGTTATTAGGTATCCAATGTTGGATAAGTAGCAATTTCCTTCTGCAAACAAATAGGGAAATTGAAGCTGGTGGCTCTGGCTTTTGATTCAACTTTCATACATTTGCCAATAATCTATCTTCTGAGTTATAAGTTGTCATAAACCACTTGAAACTTCCATTTTCTTTATAGCCATAGGTGAAATTCCAAATCCATAACTTCGTTGTCATAAAGACAATTCAGTTGCATCTCTATAGTATTGCCTTGCTCCATCATTGCATCTCTTCACCTGCTGCTGAAACGTTCACACATGTATGTGAGACTTAGCACCGACATGGTCAAATTTATTTTCATTGTTACCCTGAAGAATTGTCTCCTTCTCAGCCTGTTCTTGCCGATACACAATAACTTCCAGCCCTCCTGTGACTCAAATTTAAAATTCTCATTCTGATGTTTAAATTAGACCGTAACTGTTTAATTGCAGCACTAATTCTCAGTGCTTCTGAGTCCCCATCACATCAGCCTCATTAGTGGTGGCACTGATTTCAGTTAGCGAGGTCCAAATTACTCCATGAACTTCACACACTCTCCACCATTCCTCATTTAAGGTTCTCATCATCACTCGCTTATACTAAAACCTATGGTCATTGCTTCCAATAATCTCCTTTGGTTAAGTGTTTCTTGGTTCAATATATGTACATCTGTCCTGTGCCTCTGGTTGATGGATTTCTAAGTAAGGCTCTCAGTGGTCTGAGATTTTGTCCTCCCTTCTAGTGTGCATCTCTTTATGCATTGCTGGGTCTGCTTTTACTTGTTGTGGTATAGTTCTTAGTTACTTTTTCCCTTATCATGTTTTAATATTTTCACTATCTCCCATTTTCTCCATGCGCTAGTGTCATACTTCTTATCTGTGGCGCTGTTGTCTCCCTGTAAATCTGACTTGGTTTTAATTTGTTCTTTCTGCATCTTTTCTCAACTTTCAAGTGTCCTTGTCCATTTTACCAGGTTTTCTCTCTGCTGTTGATATCTTTACCTCATTTCTACGAGTTTGTTTCTCATTCCTCTGCCTTCCTGTTTATGTTCTTGTTCTTCACATTTTTCAAATGAATGTATCTGCGTTCGAGTTTATTCATCCAATTAGTGTCTTATTTACATATCCTTCACTCTCTCTTTATCTTACTGATTATCTTTTCAATCACAGTTATGTATTATTTTCACTTTTATTATTTCCCAATGTCTCACTTTGTAATTATCAATTTACTTCTGCCTGTTTTTCTGTTTATCTCTTTGATCACTTGTATTTAGCTTTCTCTTACGATCCCTCCACCTACATTTATCCCTGTTCATTGCTATCTTTTTACCTCTTTATATTGCCTTGCTCTCTGTGAATGTATGTGTAAGTTTTTGATGTACATCTGATGGGATGTTTTGCTGCCCTCTCACCACCATCTCTTGGTCTTCATCTGTCTGCATGTGAATCTCTGTCCATCTTTGTCTCCCTATCTCTCACTCTGAATCTGTCACTCTGTACATCTCTCTCTGTTCATGCATACATTACCCCCTCCCCTCATCTGGTTCCACCTATCACATACCAGCCTATCTCATGCCTCCCTCTCTCTTCTCTACACTGGCTATATTTGCTCTCTACTTAGATGCAGTGTGCAACCTGAAAAGTCAACCACCTCTTTTCCTCCACAGATGTTGCCTGGTCTGCTGATTTCTTCTGGCAGTTTGTTTTATCGACCCAGATTCCAGCATCTCCAATTTAGTGTCTTATCTGTGCAACCCTCTCTGTGTGCCATCACTCCATGTGTACATGTCTCTCTGTGTACATGGAGCTATATAGCACAGAAACAGATCAGACAAACAGGCCCAACTCATGAATGACAACCAAATTGCTTAACCAAGTTAATCCCACCTCCGTGCCTGTGCCATATCTCTCCAAACCTTTCCTATCCGTCCATCTGTCCAAATACCTTTTAAATGTCTTAATTGTACCCACCATTATTGATTGAAAGCTACATAATGTCAACAGCAGCTTCAGCCCATCGAGTCCATATTGACCATCGATTACCCTCTCACACTAGATCCATGTGATCCTATTTTCGCATCCACTCCCTACGTACTTGGAAGAATTGTTCAGAGGCCAATTAACCTACTAACCCAGATGACTGAGAGGTGGGAGGAAACCATGGCATCCAGGGAAAACCCACACAGTGACAGGGAAAACATGCAAATTCCACACAGAACAGGGTCTTTTGTGCTGTGAGCAGCACCACTATGCTGCCAAAGCATCTGGCAGCTTGTTCCTTGTATGCAGCATCCAGTGTGAAATGTTGCCCCACAGGTCCCCTTTAAAACTTTCCCCTCTCACTATAAACCCAAGACCTTTAGTTTTAGACTCCCCTACCTTGGGGAAGAGACTGTGATCATTCACCTTATCTATACCCACCATTTTATGTAAGGTCACTCCTCTGTAAGGTCACTCCGCAGCTTCCCATGCTTCAGGGAAAGAAAGTCCAGCCGATCCTTATAACTCAAACCCGCAGATCCTCTCTAAACCTCTTACCCCTTACTCTAAACCTATGCTCTGATATGTGTAGGAAAGAACTGCAGATGTTGGTAAAATCGAAGGTAGAAGCAAAATGCTGGAGTAACTTAGCGGTCGAGACCCTTCTGGTCTGAGGAAAGGTCTCGACCCGAAATGTCACCCATTCCTTCGCTCCAGAGATACTGCCTGTCCCGCTGAGTTACTCCAGCATTTTGTGTCTACCTATGCTC
Organism: Okamejei kenojei; assembly: GCA_035221665.1. Lineage (NCBI taxonomy): Eukaryota > Metazoa > Chordata > Chondrichthyes > Rajiformes > Rajidae > Okamejei > Okamejei kenojei. The sequence goes on from CM069142.1 coordinate 38,365,528, forward strand.
TGATATCTTAGATACCTCTTCTTGGATAAAGCTTCCTCCTATCTATCTTAAATAATTTATGTTTGGAGTCAGATGTAAGCGAAGTACTAAATGAGTACTTTTACATCTGTATTCACCAAGAAGGATACGGAAGACAGTGAGATCAGTGTGAATATTAATATGCAAGACGGAGGTGGTGTTGGGAATCTTGAACAGCATTAAGATAGATAAATCGCCTGGGCCTGAAGGAATCTATCAGAGATTATTAAGAGAGGCAAAGGAAGAGATTGCAGGAACCTTGTCAAAAATCTTTGCATCTTTTCTAGTCACAAGCGATGTCAAAGTCAAGTCAGAGTCAAAAGAGTTTATTGTCATTGTCCTGTCAATTGCATAGCACAACAGAACATAGTAGGCATTGACTGCAATTATATACTTAAATACACACATTAATTAATAAATTAATAAAGTGCAAACAACAGATGGAGGGGTATTAATGTTCAGAGTTTTGTCCGAGCCAGGTTTAATAGCCTGATGGCTGTGGGGAAGTAGCTATTCCTGAACCGGGTCGTTGCAGTTCTCAGGCTCCTGTACCTTCTACCCGAAGGTAGCAGGGAGATGAGGGTGCGGCCAGGGTGGTGTGGGTCCTTGATGATGCTGCCAGCCTTTTTGAGGCAGCAACTGTGGTAGATCCCCTCGATGGAAGGAAGGTCAGAGCCGATGATGGACTGGGCAGTGTTTACTACTTTTTGTAGTCTTTTCCTCTCCAGGGCACTCAAGTTGCCGAACCAAGCCTGTAGAGGTTAGAGAGAGTTCTCCTTGACAGACCGACTCTCCGTAATCTTCTCAGGAAGTAGAGGCGCTGATGAGCTTTCTTAATAATTGCATCTGTGTTCTCGGACCAGGAAAGATCTTCACAGATGTGCACGTCCAGGAATTTGAAGCTCTTGACCCTTTCAACCATCGACCCGTTGATATGAACAGGACTGTGGGTCCCCATCCTACTCCTTCCAAAGTCCACAATCAGTTCCTTGGTTTTGCTGGTGTTGAGGGCCAGGTTATTGTGCTGGCACCATATGGACAGTCTCTCGATCTCTCTTCTGTACTCCGACTCATCCTCATCAGTGATACGTCCCACAACAGTGGTGTCGTCAGCGAACTTGATGATGGAGTTCGCACTATGACCGGCTACGCAGTCATGAGAATAGAGTGAGTACAGCAGGGGGCTGAGCACGCAGCCTTGAGATGCTCCCATGCTGATTGTTATCGAGTCTGACACATTTCCACCAATACGAACAGACTGTGGTCTGTGAATGAGGAAGTCGAGGATCCAATTGCAGAGGGATGGGCAGAGACCTAGTTCTGCGAGTTTGGTAACCAGCTTGGAGGGGATGATTGTGTTAAATGCTGAGCTGTAGTCAATGAATAACAGCCTGACATATGAGTTTTTGTTGTCCAAGTGGTCCAGAGCGGAGTGGAGGGCCAGCGAGATCGCGTCCACCGTTGATCTGTTGTGGCGGTAAGCGAACTGCAGTGGGTCCAGGTTTTTGTCGAGGGAGGAGTTGATTTGCGCCATGATCAACTTCTCGAAGCACTTCATCACCACAGGCACTTCATTCACCAGTTCCGGAGGACTGGTGAATAGCCAATGTTTTAAAGAAGGAACTGCACATGCTGGAAAATCGAGGGTACATAAAATGCAGGAGAAACTCAGCGGGTGCAGCAGCATCTATGGAACGAAGGAGATGGGCAACGTTTCGGGCCAAAACCCTTCTTCAGACTGATGGAGGGTGGGGGGAGACGGGGGGAAGAAAGGAAAAAGGAGGAGGATCCCAAGGGCTGAGGGAGAGGTAGGAAGGGGGAGGAAACAACAAGGGTTAACAGAATTGAGAGAATTCGATGTTCATGCCAAGAGGATGCAGACTCCCCAAGCGGAATATGAGGTGCTGTTCCTCCAATTTGCGGTGTTGCTCACTCTGGCCGTGGAGGAGGCCCAGGACAGAGAGGTCGGGTACGAAAAGGGAGGGGGAGTTGAAGTGCTGAGCCACTGGGAAATCAGGCTGGTTAATGCGGACCGAGCGGAGGTGTTCGGCGAAACGATCGCCAAGCCTTCGCTTGGTCTCACCGATATAGATTGGCTGGCATCTAGAGCAGCGGATGCAATAGATGAGGTTGGAGGAGGTGCAGGTGAACCTCTGTCAGACCTGGAACGACTGCTTGGGTCCTTGAATGGAGTGGAGGGGGGAGGTAAAGCGACAAGTGTAGCATCTCTTGCGGTTGCAAGGGAAAGTGCCCAGAGAAGGGGTGGAGCGGGAGGGAAGGGAAGAATTGGCAAGGGAGTTGCGGAAGGCAGACGGGGGAGATGTGAAGATGTGGCGAGTGGTGGGGTCACGTCAGAGGTGGCGAAACTGGCGGAGGACTATGTGTTGTATGTGCAGGCTGGTGGGGCGAAAGGTGAGGACCAGGGGGACTCTGCCCTTTTTGCGAGTGGGGCGATGGGGAGAGAGGGCAGTGTTACGGGGATGGAGGAGACCTTGGTGCGAGCCTCATCTATGGTGGGGAGGGAAATCCCCGTTCCCTGAAGAATGAGGACATTTGTGACGCCCTGGTGTGGAACACCTCATCCTGGGAGCAGATGCGGCGTAGACGGAGGAATTGGGAATAGGGGATGGAGTCCTTACAGGATGCAGGGCGGGAGGAAGAGTAGTCCAGATAGCCGTGGGAGTCAGTGGGTTTATAGTGGATGTCGGTCAGGAGTCTATCACCTGCGATGGAGATAGTGAGGTCAAAGAATGGAAGGGACGTGTCGGAAATGGTCCAGGTGTATTTGAGTGCTGGATGGAAGTTGGTGGTGAAACGATGAAGTCAGTCAGTTGTGTGTGGGTGCAGGAGGTGACACCAAAGTAGTCCTCGATGTAGCGGTGGTAGAGGTCGGGGATGGAGCCCCGGTACGCCTCGAGCAAGGATTGTTCGACGTACCCGACAAAGAGGCAGGCGTAACTGCGGCCCATGTGTGCGCCCATAGCGACGCCTTGTATTTGGAACAAGGATTGTTTGACGGACCCGACAAAGAGGCAGGCAGGCATGTGAATAGCCAATGTTGTTCTTTTGTTTAAGAATGGAAGTAGAGAGAATCCAAGGAATTATAGGCCAGTGATCCTCATGTCAGTGGCAGGGAAGCTATCGAAAAGGATTCTTTAAGATAAGATTTACCCCCATTCGGAAGAGAGTGAGCTAATTGGGTACAGTCAGCACGGCTTTGTACGTGGAAGGTCATGTCTTATGAATTTGAGGTGACGAAGGTGATCAAAGTGGGTAGGGCAGTAGATGTTATCTATGTGGACTTTAGTAAGGATCTTGATAAAGTCCTCCATGGTAGGCTGATCCAGAAGATCAAGATGCACAAGATTCACAGTGACTTGGCTGTGTGGATTCAGAACTGGCTTACTAATAGAAGACAGTGGGTTGTTATGGAAGGGCGTTATTCAGGCTGGATATCTGTGACTAGTGGAGTTCTGGACTGCGAGGAAGGCTGTCAAAATAGACACTGGGATAAGCTAAAGAAATGTGCAGACAAACAGCAGGTGGAGCTTAAGTTTGTCAAGGCATTTAAGCACTTTAGGAGTTGAATGCAAGGGAAAAGTATACAGTTAACGGCAAGTCCTTAACAGCATTAATGTATGAAGGGATTATGAGGTCCAAGTCCATAGCTCCCTGAGGTGGCAATACAGAGGAAGGTAAGAATGCTAAAGAAGGCTGATGGGATGCTTGACTTCATTGGTCGGGCATGGAATATTTGAGTCGGCAGTTATGATGCAGCTTGGTTTTGTCGCACTTGTAGCATTGTGTGCAGTTCTGGCTGCCCCATTACAGGAAGGAAATGGATGCTTTAGGGAGGATGCAGAACAAGTTTACCAGAATGCTGAATGGATTAGGTGGTATTAGCTATAATTAGAGGTTGTACAGACTTGTATTGTTTTCTCTGCAGCACCAAATGTTGGGGGGAGATGTGATAGAAGCAGAGTAGAGAGTCAGAACTTTTTTCCAGGGTGGAAATATCAAAGGCTAGAGATTAAAGGCATAGATTTAAAGTAAAAGGGGCAAAGCTTAAAGGAGGTGCAGGGCAAGTATTTTTACACAGAGGGTGGTGGGCACCTGGAATGCGCTGCCAGGGATGGTAGTGGAGGCAGATACGATTAGTGGAGGCATTTAAGAAGGTTTAGATAGGGGCATGGATATACAGGTAATGAAAGGATACTGGTTGAGGAGATTGGTTTAGCACAGGCATTGTGGGCTGTAGGGTCTGTTTCTGTTCTGAACATTTCTATGTTCTATCTACACATTTTGGAATTTGATACACCTCTATCTGGTAGCTCCCTCATCCTCCACCCTCCAAGGAAAATAAACCCAACCTCTTACATAGAAAAGAGGTGCAGGAGTAGGCCATTCGGCCTTTCGAGCAGCACCGCCATTCAATATGATCATGGCTGATTCTCCAAAAGCCGTACCCTGTTCCTGCTTTCTCACCATAACCCTTGATTCCGTTAGCCCTAACAGCTATATCTAACTCTTTCTTGAATACGTGGATCTCTCTCTCGTAACTAAGCAATCCAAGCAACAACCTGGTGAATCTCCTTCATTCCCTTCAGTGTAATCATGCCTTTCCCACGGCTTGGCGAACAAAATGGTACAGAGCTCCAGCCTAATTAATGTTTTAAAGTGGTACCATAACCAATGCCCTGGCTAATGAGGGAAAATATTAGTTACAGTTACAGTTTAGTTTATTATCATACCGAGGTACAGTGAAAAGTTTTTGTTGCATGCTACCCAGTCAGCGGAAAGATTACATTCGAGTCATTTTACATTCGAGCCAGATGGAGATTTAAGAATGTGGAGCGATTGTAATAGCCTGGGTTGGACGCCATCTAGGAATATAACGTATGATGTTTCACCTTATCCAATTTTGTTGTCACTTTCAGGAATCTTTGGACTTGCCCCATGTTCCTCAATATTGTGCAACTAATATTAATTGTGTATATCACACTCTTTCTGCCATTCTGCCTTTTCTCTGTCCCTCGCTTGCTCCCTCCATCTCGCTCTCTGTGGTTTGCCCATTCTCCCTCTCTCATCCTCCGTCCGTCGCCTTCCCTATCCGCTGTCCGTCCTCCCCCTCCCTTTCCATTGCCTCATATTTTGCCCCCCTCCCTGCCCATCTCTCCCCTTGTCCACCCCCCCCCCCTCCCTGCCCATCTCTCCCCTTGTCCATCTCTCCCCCCACACTATCCATTGCCCCCTCCCTGTCCATCGCCTATCTTTGCCCCCTCTGTCCGTCTTCTCCCCTCCCATTGTATCTCTCCCCCGTCCATCGCCCGCTTCTTGCCACCCACCCTGTCCCTCGCCACCTTCCCCTCCCTGTACCTCACCACCCCCTGCTTGTCCCTTGTCACCCCCTCGTCCCTCTCCACCCCTCCCTGTCCTTCACCACCCCTCTCTCTCCATCCACTTCTCTTTCTCTGTCCACCCTCTTTCCTTTCCCCCACCCCACCTTCTCTCTCTCTCTGTCCATCCCGTGTCCATATTCTCTGTTTGTCCCTCTCCTTCTACCCCTTGCTCCCTTCTCTCTCGCTCTCTCTTTACCTTCTTTCCCTCTGTCCGTTTTCCTCTCCCTCTCGCTTTTTGCCCCACTCTGTCCTCCGCTCTCCTTTCTGAACTTTCTCCCTCATCCTTGGCCGGTCCGACAGTAACATGGCGGCGAAGCCCGGAGGCGCTGCTCCGCGCTGGGCCGGCGCCGACAGGAAAGCAGCCCAACCTCACGCCAACTCTTTCGTATGCCTGCAGGAATCGGAAAAGGCGGCGGCGGGGGCAATGGCGGGCCTGGGGCCGGGGGCTCAACACCAGGCGCACGGGGCCAGCTCGGGAGCTGCGGCGGCTGGAGACGAGTCGTCCGATAGCGATGGAGAACACGAGGGGCCGCAGAAACTCATCAGGAAAGTGTCCACCTCGGGACAGATACGCAGCAAGGTAAGGTTCAAGGGGGGGTGAGGCTGGAGGCTGCAAATGGGGCCCAGGCGGTGGGCCCCAGCGCTGCCGCTCGTTGCTAGGCTGGGTTGCTAGGGAGCGGCCCTTTGGAACCGCGCCGTCCCCATGGCAGCGGGGGCAGCGCTCGCCCTCCAGCCGCGGGCCGGGCGCCCCGGCGCTAAAGGCTGGGCCACTGCCGGGCCGGGCAAAGCGGCTGACAGGTAAATCCCACAGAATACAAAAGGGGAGGATCCAGCCCTGCACCCGACCGTCTCCACTCACACCCCATTTCGACCAACTTCAGGGCAGCCGCGATTAACGGTGGGCGCCCTGCCTCTGTTGGAAATCCACGCAGTGTTGGTGACACTGGAGTGAAGTTGGTTGTAAATATCCAGGCTACAAGTGTGGTGGAAACTTTCAAACTAAGTCAACGTTGTGGGCGAGAGTGGGTCGATGAGATTTGACGCAGCTTTGAGAATGTTAATTTTGAGAATCGGGTACATAACGTGCTTATTCAAAAAAAATATTGTTCCTTTAAATACCAAATAAGTTCGGAGTTTCGCAGATTGTACATTTTTATAACTTCCCCAGATGTTTTGATATAATCTCCAGATGAAGACGCGAGGATATCATTTAATTAAGCTGCAGAGATGTGATTCGGTGTATTTGTTTTTCCAAATGATTCCAAATGATATATTGTCTTGTGAACTCTTAGAACTGAAACAGCGTTCGTAAAGTAGTCACAATGTCACCTCACATTTCCTATGTTGTTCGTGGACTCATTTTTCCAAGATATTCCCAATAAAAAATAATAATTTAATAGGTTTCCATGCAATCAAATTGATGAATTTTCATTTTAAACTGTTGTAATGTTATATAATTTTACAGCACATTTGGTTAATTTGTATTTTTAGAGCATCTTGGCATTACTGGAGAAACAGCATCTCATATTCCGATTGAGTAGTTTACAATCCAACAACATTAACAGGGTCATTCTTTGGAAAGTGAACCAAAATGTCACACACGTTACCAAATGGTATCACATAAAGTAATACATTAAAAAATTCGTAAGAGATTAATCTTATTTGTTGCTATTTTCCTACCTTTCGATCTATAATGCATGCCTGCTAAAGATATGAACATTCTAGTTTTTTTTTAATTCACAAGAGTTTGTAAGATAAAACTGAGTTGCGATACAAAATGCTTCCATGTGAGGTCACACACGTGACCAGTCATATTTGACCCCTGACCCTAAACAAACATTGTCATAACATAAATATTTCTCTTGATAAACATTAAAAAAAAATATGAATCATATATACAGTACAAAACAATATACCTGCAATGCTTTCAGAATTAGAAGAGATGTATTCCACAATTTTTCACATTTTTGAAGAATGGTCTCAACCTGAAACATCTCATATCCATGTTTTCCAGGAATTCTGCCTGACCAGTTTATTTACTCAAGCACTTTGTGCCTTTTATTGTATACCAGTATCGGCAGTTTCTTATTTTTACATATTGACATTGCCAATTATTTACACACAATAACATAAATTAATTCACAACATTACTGTATTCCTTAGATGTCGCATTCAGTTAAAAATCAATTGTTCCTTCCCAAATAAAACAAAAGCTCTCCATTGACTTGAAGACTGTGGACTGATGTGAAGAAATTCAAAACAGTCATTTGTATGCAATTTCAGAACCTGTTTTGTGGTTGGCACAGTGGAGTAGCTGGCTGAGCTGCGAGATGTTTGAGATGTGAGAGGAAAGCAGAGTACTTGGGAGAAACACACACACTCATTGGAAGAACATGCTAACTCCACACAGCTGATACCAGAGGTCAAATTGAACCTAGGTCGCTGAAGCTTTGAGGCTGCTTGGAATATTACGTCCCAGCTGCAGTGAGTCAGGATCGACTTTGACCTTGGATATTGTCTATGTGCAAAGTTGCCATGGTCCCCCTGGGATTGTGTGGGTTTTGCCCGGGTGTATTCCTCATCCCAAAGATTTGCGAGTTGATAGATTAACTGGGTGCTGGAAATTGCTAGGCCAGCAGTAAAATCTGAGGTGAGGGGTGTGAGGGGTGGGGGGTGGGTGAGGCGAGTTGATGGGATTGTGGGGGGAAATACATTATAGGGAGAATCGATGTGAGAGCCAACATGGACTCAATGGTCTGAAAATAAGTTTCCTTGAGTTGCAAGAAATGTAAACCCTTTCTAATTGCTGGATGAGTGCAGAAAACAACTCTCAAGAAGCTTAGCGAGACAAAGCAACTGATCTGAATGGAACCCCCATCACCCCTAATCATTCATTTTCTGTACTCGCCCTTACAGTAGGCTGCTGTGGATATCATATACAAAGTGCAATGCAGTTACTTGTTCAGGCTGCAATCTTCACAAGAATACTGAGGGGCATGGAAACCCCATCATCTTCAGGTATCCGACCAAGTCACACTTCATACTTACTCAGGGTGATGACCCTTCATTGCCACTGGGTCTAAATCTTGGAATTCCCTATCCAACACACCTTTATCAGAAGAATGGCGTGATTCATAAATGGGGTTACCACCATCACATATCTTAATGGTGTTAATTAATTAATTATTAATTACGCATGTTCACAGTTGCTTCTTCTGTATAATTTATTCCAGTATAGTTCTTCATATATGTAGGAAAAAACAAACTGCTGGAGGAACTCTACGGGTCAGGCAGCATCTCTGGTAGAAAAAGGATAGTTAGCTTTTTGGGTCAAATTGCCGACTGTCCTTTCCTTCCACAGATGCTTCCTGACCACCAGCAATTTGTTTTTTTTGCTCCGGATTCCCGCATTTGCAGTTTTTTGTGTCTTTGTGTATGTAACTGTTCTATAATGACTATTATAACAATTATTTTCACTTCACTCCTTTGGGCAGCATTTACTGTAAGCCTCCAATGCCTTACATGTGTTAGAGCTCACACTAAATTGAATCTCATGGCTCACACAACCTAGTTGTTACTTCATTTGCATCAATATTAAAAATATATCTCCATCCCTGATTTTACTGGTTTCATTTAGGAATAGCTTTTGCATTGCACACATTATTTTGTTCTGAAATATTTCATGAAATAATTAATATTTCATGAAATTTCATTATTTAGCCACCACAATCATTTTTTACTCCCCAGAAAAGTTGTTTCTTAGGTGATTTTGCATTCATCTCATATAGTAAGCAGAGGCCCATTAAATAAACATCAGGCATATTAATTCTTAATGGTACACAAAAAGCTGGAGGAACTCAGCGGGTGCAGCAGCATCTAAGGAGCGAAGGAGATAGGCAACGTTTCGGGTCGAGACCCTTCTTCAGACACTTACCCTCGATTCTCCAGCATCTGCAGTTCCTTCTTTAAAATATTAATTTTTAATTTGTAGACTTTGAAGAAAAACTATAACTAAAATGTTGATTAGGTACATCGGATGTATTTTGACTGTCTATAAATAAAACTACCCTGATAATTGAAACATAACTAGCATGAATGAGGTTGTTCCCTGGTGTGGGGATAATGATATAATCATGCTGCGGCATCACACCTTCTATGGTCAAAGTCATACTTGTTTTTCCTGTTATATACTCATATGGTGGCCTGGATAAATTTATTGTAAAAAACTTTTGTCTTGCATGTAAAGTTTGGGATTAAAATATTTTATAATGGAATTAATGTTAATATGAAACCTGGAGTTAATAATGGACAACTTCACTTCCAAGCAAAGAATATTTCCATGGAATAGTAGAAAAGTACAATAATGGAAATTATGGTTCAGACATCATGTTATGTGTTAATTTAATTGTAACAATCTTTATTCCTTGAACATTCCACTGTAAAATACCTATATTTGCTGAATATTCCATTGTAAGATAGCACTATTCTTTGAAAATGTCACTGTAAAATAATCTGTATACCTTGAGCACTGCAACATGATTATGACAGATTCCACGCAGATTAGTGGCAGAAATAAGAAACATAAAACAGCATTGATGCCTGGGGTTCCCTGTTTGACTTAAGGGACTGTCCCACTTGGGCGACATTTTCAGCGACAGCCCAAAAAGAGGTTGTCGCGTCATGGTCAGGTCGTGACGCATGGTGAGGCGCGGTGACTCCCTGTTGCCCCGGGATTTTGAAATGTACAAAATCCAGTGGCGTCATCTGGGTGTCTCATCATGTCCTGCGCCCTGTCACATGCTGACGTATGCTGTCTTGTGGGTGACGCCCGGTTAGGGTTAGGGTTAGGGTTAGGAACCACAGATAGGCTGTAAAATATTCTTCCTTCAATGCATGGATTTTAATATATTAAAATTAATCAATTGTGCAAATGAAAAGATGTCCGAGTCGTTCAGTTTTATTTACAGATGTGTTGGTCTGCTTCCATATCTAATCACCATCTCTAACGTTTCACAGGGATGGATTCAGTGAGTGTAGAATGAACGCCCCTCTCCCCTCTACCCCCCTCTTCTCCCCTCCCGCCCCACTCCTCCCCCTTACCCTTCTCCCCTCCCCTCTCCCCCTCGTCTTCCCTTCCCCCCTCTTCCTGCTTTCTCCCCGCTCCACTCTTCTCCCCCTTCTCCACTCCCCCCCTCACATCCCCTTCCCCCCCTCTCCCTCCCTTTTCCCATTCTCCACCCTCCCTATTCTCCCCGACACCCCCCATTTGTGGACCCAGTCTCTGACAGCTAGATCCCACTAATAGTACTTCACACAGGCCACATTATCTGTTTTAGTAACATTGACTATGGGATAAATGCAGACTTTGGAAACAATATCCCCCACCTCACCCCCTCTTGCCTTGGGTCAAAATGGGTGGAGGGGGTGAGGTGGGGGATATTGTTCGCAAAGTCTGCATTTATCCCATAGTCAATGTTACTAAAACAGATAATGTGGTCTTTGCGAAGCACTATTAGTGGGATCTAGTGACTGGAGCGGGTGGGTGGCACTGGTACATTGACAACATTGCCTGTACCCAGTTGAAAAGCCCGCTGCCTCTGGGGGTTTGGGGAGACCATTGGAAGAGAGATCTGCCTCTGGGACAACTCGTGGCCAACAGTTTAGTTCCCATGAGGAGCAGGCAGAACTTTGGGGGTTTGAGTCCAACCGCTGGGGCCCCAGTGTTACATTTAGTTCAGAGATACAGTGCTCTTCAGCCCAACGAGTCTGCACCTACCAGCAATCCCCCGCACACGCTAGGGACAATTTATACTTATACTACGCCTATCAATCTAGAGTTAGGGTGAGGGCTAGGGTTACGGTTAGGGTTAGGGTTAAGGCGAGGGATAGGGTTAGGGCCAGGATTAGGGTTAGGATTAGGGCTAAGGTTAGAGTTAGGGTTTCCTCCCGCACTCCAAAGACGCACAGGTTTGTATAAATTGTCCCTAGCTTGTGTGGGGTAGTGTACGGGGGATTGCTGGTCGCAGGCTGGGTCCACAAAGGGAGGCGTCAGGGAAAGTTGGGGGGGGGGGGGGGTGTTGGAGAATGGGAGAGGGGAGAATGGAATGTGAGGGGAGAGGGGAGTGGAGAAGGGGGAGATGAGTGGAGCGGGTAGAGGGAGGAAGGGGGGGGGAGGGGAGGGTAGAAGGGTAGGGAGGGTGGAGAAGGAGGAATGGGAGCGGGAGGGGGGTGGAGGGGAGAGGAGTGTTCAGTCTACATTCACTGAATCCATCCCTCTGAAATGTTAGAGACGGTGGTGGGATCTGGAAGCCTACCAATACATCTAAATAAAACTGTCGTCTCAGACATCTTTTCATTTGCACAATTGATTTTATTGTATTAATTTTAATATATTAATGTTTAAAATCCATGCATTGAAGGAAGAATATTTTACAGTCCATCTGTGGTCCATAGCCCTAGCCCTAACCCTAACCCAAACCCTAACCGGGCATCACCCGCAGGACAGCAGACGTCAGCGTGTGTGTCGTACAACTTGACGGTCAGTCACTGACGCTCGCAGTCGCAAATAGCTAAGTGGGACAGGCCCTTTAGGCCAATAGAGAAATTAAACTCAGTATTGAACATGGAAGCTTACAGGCTATCCCCAGTGGTTCTTGCAGTGGTTGTAGCAGGCCAACTTAAAATGATAATGATAATAATAAAAGTAATTATATGTGTGTGCGCATATATATATTTATTACGTGTTGTTCTGTATATTGATTTTAGACAAAACGCTGCCACTTACGGCTGTGATTTTTGGCCATCTTACTCAGAGTCACCCTCCGCTGCGCAGGACAAGAGGATTTTTCCCCATCAATGAAAAGTATAAGAGTTATTAGTGTTTATAAAATGTTGAGATTCTCTCTCCTGAGTGCCTCAGTCTGTCTCTGCAAGATGGGGGAACGAGAGGGTCACCTCTCAGTCTGAGCTGTGAATAACACTGAACACATGTCTACTAAACTGAGTGGTTTTACTGACCAGTCAGTGCCCTTAATGTGGTTTGAAAATATAGTTTGGAAATGCTAAAGCTGTGTTGCCTTTGGTTTGGAAATGTTAAAGCTGTGTTGCCTTTGGTTTGGAAATGCTAAAGCTGTGTTGCCTTTGGTTTGGAAATGCTAAAGCTGTGTGCCTTTGGTTTGGAAATGCTAAACCTGTGTTGCCTTTGGTTTGGAAATGCTAAAGCAGTGTTGCCTTTTTTGGAAATGCTAAAGCTGTAAGTGCAGTTGAAAAGTGGCCGTGGCGGCTGTCACAGGCGACAACCTCCTCTCCGGCTCTCCCACCCGATCGTCTGTCACGCTGGTGGGCGTGCTTACCCTCGCGGAAGCCACAATTAGCCGGCCCTCCACTGCTTTTCACCATCCTCAAATCGCTCTGGGCATCGCTCTGGTCCACGCCGGCCGCAGCCTAGCTCGGGCCTGGCTCCTGATGGGGAGGCTTGTGCTCTATGACCTGGGTAGGTGCTGCATCTACCCCCTCTGCCTCTTCCTCTACCCCTCCCCGGGGCAGAGAAAGAGAGAGAGGGAGGGGAGAGGGGGGTGGAGAGGTGGGGGGGGAGAGAGGGGATAGAGGGAGGGGGGGATGGGGATGGAGAGGGGGATGGGGATGGGGAGGAGAGGGGGGAGGAGAGGGGGAGGAGAGGGGTTAGGAGGTCCTTCCTCTCAGCCCCCCCTCTGCCCCCCCTTTCCTCTCTGCCCCCCCTTCCTCTCTGTGACTCCCCCCTCTCTGGGCCCCCCTCCCTCTCTAGGGAATGGTGAATATCGGGACCTATGGGTGAGTGGTGGAGTATTGCTTTCAGGAAACAGCCCTCCCCTGTGCTGGCGTCCCCCTCCCTCTCCCTCCATACCCCCTCCCTCTCCACCCCTCCCTCTCCACCCCCCCCCCCTCTCTTGCTGCGCCTGCACAGTTGGGTGTTATGCGTGAGTGGATAGGACGGGCGATGTGGTAAAAGGAACAAATTAATAATATTAATATAATATCAAGTGCAGGGGGGTTAGTGTGTGTATGGGGTGTGGTTAGTGTGTGTGACGCCGAAGGCTGCCCCCCTTCACCGCGCATTGAGGGAATGGGACCCAATGGGTACCCCTTGGTCTAATATATATATATATATATATACTGGACGGGGTTAGTGTGTATTGTGTGTGTGTGTGTATGTGTGTGTATATATATATTTATATTGGACAATATATATATATATTGGACTAAGTGGGACCCGCAGGGTGCAAGGCCACCACATTCAAATGTACTTTCATACCATTTCAAGCAGGGTGAAACCACCATAGAGCCACACAAAACACCACATAAACACCACACACAGTTCAGTAGACATTCAGTGTGTTGATTCACAGCTCAGACAGAGTCGTGATCTCTCCCTCCCCCATCTTGCAGAGACTGAGTCACACCCACACTTCCAGGTTTTATAATCCCCCCCCCTCCCACCGGATGTGGCATGATTGACAGGAGAGAGATTCTCAACATTTTTCAAACACTAATAACACTTTTATTTTTCATTGATGGGAAGAATCCTCTGCATCTGATGAGCGGAGGGGGGGGGGGTCTGAGAAAGATGGCCAAAAATCACAGCCGTAAGTGGTAGCGTTTTATCTAAACTCAATATACAGTGCAAACAGGAAGTTGTCAAGTTTAGACTTTTAACCATTTTTTATTTCGAACCAACCACCACCACCAACAACCATTTGCTGTGCTTTATTTCAAAACAACCACCACCAACAACCATTTGCTGTGCTTTATTTCGAACCAACCACCATCAACAACCATTTGCTATGCTTTATTTCGAACCAACCACCACCAACAACCATTTGCTGTGCTTTATTTCGAACCAACCACCACTGACAACCATTTGCTGTGCTTTATTTCGAACCAACCACCACCAACAACTATTTGCTGTGCTTTATTTCAAACCAACCACATTTTCATTTTCAAACCACATTAAGGGCACTCAAGGTCAGTAAAACCACACTCACAGTTTAGTAGACATGTGTTCAGTGTTATTCACAGCTCACACTGAGAGACGTAACCCTCTCACTCCCCCATCTTGCAGAGACTGACTGAGGCACTCAACACTTCAGGGGTTTTATAGTCCCTCTGGAAGGGGCGTGGCCTTCAGGAGAGAGAATCTCAACATTTTTTAAACACTAGTAACTATTATTTTTCATCGATGGGAAAAATCCTCTCTGAGTAAGATGGCCAAAAATAACAGCCATAAGTGGCAGCAATTTTGCTAAAATCAATAAACAAAACAACAGGAAGTTGTCAAGATCAAACTTTTAGTAATATGGATATATATATATTTGGTGAAAATACTCTGCGGTTTAGGCAATATCTTTGGAGAGAAAGCAGAGTTAATGATTTAGATAGTCATACAGCAATAACCAAGATGCCCCATCTACAGTAGTCCCACCTACCCACTTTATTCTTCTAAACCTTTCCTATCCAAACACCTGTCCAAATGTCTTTTAAATGTTATCGTATCAATTACGTCCTCTGGCAGCTCATTTCATATACCCACCACCCTCTGTGTGAAAAAACTTGTCCTTCACGTTCCTTGCTAGAATTTAGAAGACTGAGGGGGGATCTTATAGAAACTTACAAAATTCTTAAGGGGTTGGACAGGCCAGATGCAGGAAGATTGTTCCCGATGTTGGGGAGGTCCAGAACAAGGGGTCACAGTCTAAGGATAAGGGGGAATTCCTTTAGGACCGAGATGAGGAAAACATTTTTCACACAGAGAGTGGTGAGTCTCTGGAATTCTCTGCCACAGAAGGTGGTTGAGGCCAGTTCATTGTCTATATTTAAGATGTGGCCCTTGTGGCTAAAGGGATCAGGGTGTATGGAGAGAAGGCAGGTACAGGATACTGAGTTGGATGATCAGCCATGATCATATTGAATGGCGGTGCAGGCTTGAAGGGCCGAATGGCCTACTCCTACACCTATTTTCTATGTTTCTATGTCCTCTGGTTCTTACTCTGCTCTTAATTTCCCTACTCTGGGTAAAGAGCTTTGTGCGTTCATCCTATCTATTGCCCTCATGATTTTACTCACCTCTATAAGTTCACCCCTCAGTCTCCTGTGCTCCAAGGAATAAAGTCTTAGCCTGCTCAACCTCTCCCTATAGCTCAGCGCCACAAGTCTTGCCAACATCCTCGTGAATCTTTCCTGCACTGTTTTCAGCTTAATCTTCTCTGCATTCTTTCCAGGTTAAGGTATTGGGTCAGATCAGATATATTTTAACTGTACTGGACTTTTGATTATGCTCTTTTGCAATTAATGTTTTATTATTTATAAACCCAGGATTATTATCATGACCATTGAATGAGTTTCAGAAATATTTGTTATGATTTCATTGGCTTCCTCTTCAGTTTAGCATTTATTGTATTGGCTGATGACAATTTATGTATCTGCCTGGTGCTATGTCAACTTACGATCATTTGATGTATAAGGATGTAATGATTGACCTAATGAGCTGCAAATTAAATGCAAGCTTTCAGATGATGAAGCGAGATTCTTTGAAAAATGATAAATTTTAGCTCATGGCAAAACCTCAGTGTAGATAGTATCTCTTCAAGTCTAATGGAAGATTTGAAGAATCTGATTTAAAGTAATGAATGAGAAATTTCAGATCACAAAATACAAGATATTTACTGTTTTGGTTCCATAAAAGACATTTGAAATAGCTCATTGTATTGAACAATACCAGAATATCGATAAACTTCAAGAAATGCATATAACTCATTTTATTTGTAATGCATTGAGTAAGGGTTTCTTTAAAAAGCCCACATTAAAAATGATACGACTATTTGCCATCAGCATAATCCTTGTGAGAAAACAGGAAAAGACCTCTGTTGTGGCATAGTATGTTTGAAATAGCCCTTCCCTTGGTTAGCTTAAAGCTGACACAGGAAAGGAATTAAGAAAATTATTTGTAGAAGTCGTCTTTTGTATTGTTCAATCTGGAAATGTGTATGTTAAGTAATTTTTTCCTTCACACAGGAATACAATTAAATTAATTTACAATAACAACCTGTCACCTGTTATTGAAATGCAATTGTTTTAGTCCATTTTGGAATTTTATTGCAAGGTGTCAAATTCTCTTAGTTCACCCAAATATTCATATCATAAATTTCTGCATTCATTGGTTTTGAGCAAAAAGTCATAACAGATTTTTGATATTATCTTTATGATTTGTTTTACCTTACAAATGGATAATTTTGAATTTGCATTATATTGTTCACCTCGCTGGTGCACACGTTCCACGCAAATAGCTAATCCTATCGTTAAGAAAAACTGCGTGCCTTTCAGTTCTTTCTTTCCCATATGTTTACCAATCTTACACTTTAATATATTTTTGGTATGTGCCCCAACTGCCCAATGTGATAACAAGTTTGACATTAACTTTTTCATTGTTAATACATCCTAAATTCATTAATAACATGTGCATTAGGAGCAGGGCCAGCTTACAGTGCCTGCTTCTTCCATTAAATAAGTTAAAGGCCAATCTGACTGTAACTTCATATCTTCATTTCTGTCTATCCACATAACCTCGCACCCTTTGATAATCATCCATCTATTTCATGCTTAATATTCTTTGTTTCCATGACCCTTTGAAGAAGAGAGATCTATAGTCTCAAGACTCTTTGAGAGAAAATTATTGTCTCTCTCCTGAAGTGTGTGAACATTTACTTATAAACAGGGACTCCTCATTCCAGGTTCTCCCACAAGAGGAAAAATCTTCTTCACCTGCACTCTGTTGACCTTGCAGGTTTTTATGTTTCAATCAAGACTGCCCTCTTCTCACCAGGCACTTTCCCCTGCAATTGCAGGAGACATAACATGTGTCCCACATACCACCTCCTTCTCCCCCATCCAGGGACCCCAGCAGTCCTTCCAGGTGAAAGAAAGATTCATGTGCACCTCATCTAATGCATCTAATGTTACCGATGTGGCCCCCTGGACATCAGTGAGACCAAGCATAGTCTCGGCGAATGTATTGCTGAACACTTATGCTCAATCCACCAAGGCCTGCAGGTTCCCCTGGTTGCTATCCATTTTAACTCCTCCCATTCTAACGCTGACCTTTCTATCCTGGGCCTGCTTCATTGCCAGAGTGAGGTCTCACGTAAACTGGAGGGAGAACATATCATATTTTGCATGGGTAGCTGACAATCCAAATGAATGAAGATTGAATTTTCCAAATTTAGGTAACTGCATAACCCTCCCCTTCTCCCTTCCCCCATATAACCCCATCCCCCCTCCCCGTGCCCTACCTGGAATCACATCTATGCCTTCCCTCCATCCCCCTTCCATCTACCTCTAACCACAATTTGTAACTCATTAATCCTTTTGTCTCACATCTTCTGTCTTTTCATCTCTGGTCCCTCCATCAATCTGCCTATTAAATAATCCTCATCTATGTCGGCCTATTACCTGCCAGGCTTTGTCCTGTCCCCTTTCTTCCTGCTTTCTGCTCCCCCTCTTACAAATAGTCTGAAGAAGAGTCCCGACACAAAATATTGCATATCCATGTTCTCCTGAGGTGCTGTCTGACGCACTGAACTACTGCTGCACTCTGTGTCTTCTCTCTTTTCCAAGCTCCTCTGGATACAAACCTAACCTATCAAACCTTTGCTCATACGACAACCCATCCATTTCAGGTATTAGTAAATCATCTTTGAATTGCTTCCAATGCAATAATGTACTTCTGAATTAAGGAGATCAATACTGTACTCGTTATTCCAGATGTGACCTCACGTATGTCCTATGTCATTGAAGCATAACCTCCCTAGTTTTGTATACCGATCCCCTAGCAATAAACACTAACATTCTGTTAGCTTTCCGAATTACATGCTGTTTCAGTGAACATTAACACAGCTTTTTGTGAATCATGGACCAGGCTCCCAGATCCTTAGCCATCTCAGGCTCTGCAATCTCCCACCATCCAGATAATATTTATTTATTTTGCCTGTCAAAGTTTCACATTTTCCCACATTATACTCTATTTGCCAGATCTTTATACAATCACTTAATCCGTATATAACCCTTTGTAACAATTTTATGTCATCTTCACAAGTTACTCTCCTCCCTATCCTCGCATTATAAGCAGATTTAGCAGTCATATCCTTGGAGGCTTCATTCGTCATTTATATAAACTGTCCAGTGTTAAGCACTGGTCCCTGTGGCATATTAGTCATTGCATCTTTCAAATCAGAAAATGATCCATGTATGCCCACAATCTGCTTCTTGATAGCTAGCCAATCTTCTTGTTACACAAATATGTTACCTCCCACATGGTGAAAGTTTACTTTTGATATTGCACCTTATCAAATGAGGTCTGGAAATTTAAGTGTAATACATCCACTCCATTCCCCTTCGTCCGAAACATATGTTTCTTCTTCAAAGAAGTCAAGGAAATTATTCAAACATTATTTTTCTTTCACAAAATCATGTTATTCTTTCCTGATTACTTTTAATTGTCCAAAGTGTCTTGCTCCAATGTCTTTAATAATCTATATTACCACTTCCTGTTGTTCTTCATATTGATTTTAGAAAAAACACTGCCACTTACGGCTGTGATTTTTGACCATCTTATTCAGAGTCCCCCTCCGCTGTGCAGGACAAGAGGAATTTTCCCATCGATGAAAAATAAAAGAGTTATTAGTGTTTAAAAAATGTTGAGATTCTCTCTCTTGAAGGCCACGCCCCTTCCTGAGGGACCATAAAACCCGGAGGTGTTGAGTGCGTCAGTCAGTCTCTGCAAGATGGGGGAAGCAAGAGGGTCACATCTCTCAGTCTGAGCTGTTAATAACACTGAACACATGTCTACTAAACTGTGAGTGTGGATTTACTGACCTTGAGTGCCCTTAATGTGCTTTGAAAATGAAAATGTGGTTGGTTTGAAATAAAGCACAGCAAATGGTTGGTGGTGGTTGGTTTGAAATGAAGCACAACAAATGGTTGGTGGTGGTTGGTTTGAAATGAAGCACAGACAATGGTTGGTGGTGGTTGGTTTGAAATGAAGCACAGCAAATGGTTGGTGGTGGTTGGTTTGAAATAAAGCACAGCAAATGGTTACAGGCTAAACTTGACAACTTCTTGTTTGCACTGTATATTGATTTTAGATAAAACACTACCACTTACGGCTGTGATTTTTGGCCATCTTATGCCCCTGTCCCACTTTGGAAACCTGAACGGAAACCTCTGGAGACTTTGTGCCCCACCAAGGTTTCCGAGCGGTTCCCGAAGGTTTTTGTCAGTTTTGACCATTAGGGAGACTGACAAAAACCTCCGGGAACCGCACGTAAACCTTGGGTGGGGCGCAAAGTCTCCAGAGGTTTCCGTTCAGGTTTCCTAACTGGGACAGGGGCATTACTCAGTCCCCCTCCGCTCCGGTGCAGGGGATTCTTCCCATCAATGAAAAATAGAAGTGTTATTAGTATTTAAAAAATGTTGAGAATCTCTCTGCTGTCAATCATGCCATGAAGGCCACGCCCCTTCTGGTGATGGGGGAGGGATTATAAAACCCGGAAGTGTGGGTGTGGCTCAGTCTCTGCAAGATGGGGGAGGGAGAGGTCATGACTGTCTGAACTGTGAATCAACTGTACACACTGAATGTCTACTACACTGTGAGCATAGTGTTTATGTGGTGTGTTGTTGTGATTTGTGTGGTTTTATGGTGGTTTCTGCTTGAAATGCCTGCTTTAAATGGTATGAAACTGCATTTGAATGTGGTGGCCTTGCACCCTGCATGAGATGGTATGAATCTGCATTTGAATTTGGTGGCCTTGCACCCTGCTTGAAGTGGTATGAAACTGCACTTGAATTTGGTGGCCTTGCACCCTGCTTGAAGTGGCTTGAAACTGCACTTGAATTTGGTAGCCTTGCACCCTGCTTAAAGTGGTATGAAACTGCGCTTGAATTTGGTGGCATTGCACCCTGCTTGAAATGGTATGAAACTGCACTTGAATTTGGTGGCCTTGCACCGTGCTTGAAGTGGCATGAAACTGCACTTGAATTTGGTGGCCTTGCCCCCTGCTTGAAGTGGCATGAAACTGACGAGGTGGAATATTGTATTGGGGGACCAGCCCTCCGTGTGAACATGGGACCCAGCGGGTCCCACTTAGTCTAGTAACTTCTAACGTTTTCCCCATGTCAGATGTCTGTTAAGCTACCTGGGCAACAGCTATCCTTTTGAACCAATCGGAAGCACATTTTCCAAGTCTACAATATTTGAACAGAGCACAAGAGATTTAAAAATGTATTTGTAGTTAGTGCTGTTGCCTGTAAATCGAGGACAACATTGATGAGTTGGAAACAATACGCTGCTCTGCTGCATGTAAATACCGCTAAAATAAAATCTATATAATCTGTTATGGTAAATGAATTTTTATAAAGATAAATTAACTCATTGATAAATAAAAAGATGGAGATTTGTATAGTACTGTTAACCTCCAAATATTCCAAACTGTTAAATTGTTAATGAAATATGATCAAAATGTTTTCTCTGCTCCAGTGTTAGAATAGCTGATTACTGCAGTAAGTTTTAATAAGCAACAATGTTATAATATAATCAATTTCATTGTTATTATTGACATTTTAATACTGGCAGGACTCGAAAGATAGGTACCCGGACGGGACGTCGAAGGACGAGAAGCCGAAGCGGAAAAGTGGAAACCAAGATACCGAACGGAAACGATGACGAAAAGCCAAATAACCGAACGGACACGACGCCAAAAAGCCAAATAACCGAACTGACACAACGCCGAAAAGCCAAATAACCGAACGGACACGACGCCTAAAAGCCAAATAACCGAACGGACACAACGCCAAAAAGCCAAATAACTGAAAGGGCACGACCCCTAAAAGCCAAATAATACCGAAAGAGCACGACACCGAAAGGATACGAACCCGAACGGACTCTATGTCGAAAAGACAATATGTATAACGGACATGACGTCGAAAAGCCACCGAACAGAGATGACGTCTCTGGGGACGGGATTTGCCCGAGACTTAGCCTGCGATTGGTCCAGACCCCCGCGTCTATCACATCACTGGCCGGGGGAGATGGGGGGGATTTTTAATTTCCCTTCGCCGCTTTTGGACTTTCCTGAATATAGAATAAAACTCTGTGTGATTGGATTGCAGCAGCTTGGTCACTGCCAAAGATCATAGAGCGGATTCTTTTTGTAAGCGTTGATCTATCTCTATCTATCTCTCCCTCTATCTCTCCCTCTATCTCTCCCTCTATCTCTCCATCTCTTGGCATTCATGGAATCGTTTGGCGTTTTACGAAGACAACTGCCTAGCCCACTGAGTTGCTCCAGAACTCTGTTTTTTATTTAACTCTGAAATTGAAGATAGACACAAAAAGCTGGAGTAACTTAGCGGGACAGGCAGCATCTCTGGATAGAAGGAATGGGTGACGTTTCGGGTAGAGACCCTTCTTCAGACAATCACAAGTACTCTCACTGACGAGAGTTCAGTTCAGTCTGAAGAAGGGTCTGGACCCGAAATGTCACATATTCCTTCTCTCTGTCTGTCCCGCTGAGTTACTCCAGCAATTTGCATCTACCTTCGGTGTAAACCAGCATCTGCAGTTCCTTCCTACATGGTTCTAGTAAATCTTGTCTGTGCTCTCTGCCGTGCTTTCGCGCTGTACAGTGCAGTGCCCAATATCCCAGCCTTAATGAAACCAATATTTTAACGAAGTTCAACACAACCTCCTTGCCTTTGTACCCTGCACCTTCGGTTACAAGCCTGTGCAAATGCTTGGCATTGTTGATACTGCATATTTTTTATAATTGCCCCTATCACCCAGAGAGTATTTTCTTTTGGAAAGCAGAATATAGTTGATGCAGTCGGTTAGATCAGACGAAAGCTGGTTCCGAAATTTGTTTAATTTCGCCCAATGCATTTGATAAAGGTTTTCTCTACAACTGACCCACTTTTCCAACCCAAAGGAAATCGTCGAGCGCAAAACAACCAGTACTGTCATATCAATGAACTGACTCAGGGAGCTAAGATATTCTTTAAAAAAACAGTAATGTTTTTTCGTCTGGTTTCTCGATTCACACCCAAATGACCACTGGCCTTCAAGATGCACGGAAGTGTATGTATTATGGTAGTCAAAATATAATTGTTACAGCGTTACTGTTGGTGTAAATATCTATGGAACTAATTTGGATTATCATTATGTTAAATCAACCGAAAGTTCCAATCAAACGGGGTTTTATTTTATATTCAGGAAAGTCCAAAAGCGGCGAAGGAAAATTCAAACCTCCCCCCCCCCCCCCCCCCCCCCCCCCCCCCCCCCCCCCACCCTCCCGTCTCCCCCGGCCAGTGATGTGATGGACGCGGGGGGTCTGGACCAATCGCTGACAATGTCTCGGACAAATCCCGTCCCCGGAGACGTCATGTCCGTTCGGCAGCTTTTCAATATCATGTCCGTTCTGCGTATTGTCCTTTCGGCGTGGAGTCCGTTCTGGTTCGTATCCTTTCGGCGTCGTGCCCTATCGATTTTTTGGCTTGATGGCGTCGTGCCCTTTTGCTTATTTGGCTTTTAGGCGTCGTGCCCTTTTGCTTATTTGGTTTTTAGGCATCGTGCCCTTTCGGTTATTTGGCTTTTCGGCGTTGTGTCGGTTCGGTTATTTGGCTTTTCGGCGTAGTTCCTGTTCGGTATCTTGGCTTCCACTTCTTCGCCTTTGCTTCACGTCCTTCAACGTCCTGTCCGCACACGCTAAAAATATGCCACCTTTTATAAAATAAATCATGGGTTCTTTACTGAGAGACGAGTGTGGCTTTGGCTTAATATCACTTCAAAAAGGAGGCACTTTGGACACTGCTGTCCTCTCTCAGCATGTCCTCTCTCAGCCAAGAGTTTTATATTCATATTTTTGGAATGGAACAGCAATATTCTGATGCTCAGAGAGCTATAACAGCAATATAAGCTATAATCTGAGCTATAGCGGCGAAAAAAAGTTATGACATTGTCAATGAATTGCCGTTGATCCTGTTGTTTTGAAAATCTAAATAGACAAGATGTGTTTAAAGGGATATGGTAGCAATGGGGCAAATATTTTAGGACATTACCTGTTCTTGTGGAGGATAAACGCTGACCGGCTTATTGGCCTCGGTTGATGTTTCCATATTTTAACGAGTGATTTCTTCTGATGCATTTCTCTGTTCGGCAGTCTATTTTTAAATGTTATTAGAGAAATTACATTATAGTTTCTAATTCATTATTTTAACAAACTCATTTCATATTATAAACATTGTGCATTTTTGCAATTTTAAAACAGTGGTTGAAGGAACGCTAAATTTACAATGCAAACTAAAACTTGTTATAATGGTAAAATTCTTTGCTTTGGTGATGTTTATGTTGGGAAATGTCTTTTAAAAATTAGAAAATACAACTAATGAGAAACACGGCATTTGTGAATGGAAATGAAGAGAAGCAATATCAGCAACAAGGCACAAATCTCCATTTGACTGGATGAGTGCAGCACCAAAAATATTCTACAAGTTGATAATATCCAGCGCACAGACGCCCACTTGGGACCCCATTCACCAAATATTCCACCCCTGTCACACCAAGACTACAAATTGTACTGCAGTTAATTGCCTAGCTACTCAAATAGCATCACAAATATGCAACCTTTTCCACAAAGAGCAAAGGCATCAAGTCCCTCACTCGCCCTTCAGTGGAAATATGCCACAATTCCTTCATTAGCACTGCCTTAATTCTGGAGCATCCTGCCTGCAGCACTGATTGCACTGATTCAAGAAGGTGGCGCACCACCAACTTCACAACAGGCACACATTTAGTAAGTGAATAAATAAAAACAAAGGTTGGTACAAAATTAAATCGGGTGCAAGTACAAAGGACTTTGAGGATTTTTGCGGACACCTTTGAAGTAATTGGGGAACATAAACAAGTTAAACAAGTTAAAAAAGCATCTAACATATTTAGGCTGTGTATTTATTACATGTAGCAAGACACAGGTCTAACCTTTAATGGATCATCTCTTGCCCCTCATTTGGCATATTGTGTAAGGCACCACACCTGAGAAAAATTGTTAAGCTGTTGCCTTTCAGCTCCACTGATCTGGGTTCAGTCCTGACCACTGTCTATGTGCAGTTTACATCTTTTCCCTGTGGGTGCTCCTGTTTCCTCCTACATACTGAAGATGTGTGGGTTTGTCAGTTAATTAAACATTATAAGTTGTCCCCGGTGAATAGTTGTGTGGGGGAATCTGAGGAGAGTTGATGGGAATGTGTTGAGAAGAGGTTGCTTGATGGTCTGCATATTTGTATGCTATACAAGTCCACAACTGAAAATAGTAGATGAGGACTTCAATAATTTGGAAATAAGTTGTATTTGTATTATTCAGAGACGATTAAGTGGAGATTCATTGGGAATATTTTAAATTGCAAGGGGTTTTGATGAAGAATATAAGAAGTAATTGTTTCCTCTTTCAGGAGGAGTGTAACTAGAAGGCGCAGAGAGATGGTAATTGGGAAAATACCAGAATTAATTTGGATTTACATAGAGTCTTTAATATGGAAACATTCAGAAAGTATTTCCCCAGAGCATTATCAGTTTGACGCTGAGCTATTTTAAGAGCTATTCAGCCAGAAAAGAGGTGGGTTTTAAGAAGTGTGCCAAGGAAAGAAAAGCTGTGATGCTACTAAGGTTGGAGAGGAAATTACTAAACTAAAAGTCAAGGCAGCTGAAAGCATTGTTACCATTGATGAGGCAATAAAATATTGGTGCTTAAGGCCAGAAATGGAGAAAGTATTTTAAATGCAGGAGCAAGGAAGTGCAGATGCTGGGTTACAAAAAAAGATGCACAGTGTTGGGGTAACTCAGCGAGCCAGGCAACATCTCTGGACAACATGCATAGGTGCCGTTTCAAGTCAGGACACCTTCTTCAGACTGATTGTGGTGGTGGGCTGATAATGCTGGAAGAGAAAGGAAGCGGGACAAATCCAAGCAAGTGATAGGTACATATAGATGGGGGGGGGGGGGTTGATAGACAGATGGTTGGATAAATATAATGTGAGATAGAAGAGATCCAAATTGTGTAGCCGGAGGAAGAAATGTAGGGGGAGGAGAGAAATGGGTGTGAGTTCAGGTGGGGCATAAGGAAAGGGCGGGGAGTTAAAGTAGGAGGTTATTACCTAAAATTGGTTATTTACCTAAAATTGGAGCATTCAGTGTTCATACACTTGGGTTGGAATTTTTATGTTGTTGGATTGGAGGAGATTACAGAGATATGGAGCCATGGGTGTCTTTCAAAAGATGGATGAGAGTTTTAAGATTGATATATTGCTTATTGTAGGTGAGGGGGCTAAACACAGGGGTTGATGAGTGTGTGCTAAGATATAGACGAGAGAGCTGTTATGGGGCACATGGAAAGATAAATGTGATCTAACTGGGTCTAAGCTCATTTCATGATCAAAATTAATACTAATATGTAATCCTCAGCCTCACCAATGATATTGGTGACTATAACTTTTGTTGAAACCAAAGACAGCGGCTTTTGTCTTCATAATATTTAATTGTTGGAAATCATTGGATGTTGGACAAGCAGACACCAACTTGTGTAGAATTGATGGGGTTTAGAGAAGAGGCAACACTTTTGAGCTTGGCACAATGGTTTTGCAGAGTAGCAGCATTTTATTGATTGGTTACCAAATTGAGATCCAGGTTTGGGATGAGATAGCGATTCTCTAGTTGCACTTGGATAATTAGGAAGCAGGTGAGAGCTGTCCCGCCTAGTTGGGTGATGGTTGTGAGAAGAATGATGTACAGTGGCTTGCAAAAGTATTCATACCCCTTGAACGTTTCCACATTTTGTCACGTTAAAACCACAAACGTAAATGTATTTTATTGGGATTTTATGTGATAGACCAACACAAAGTGGCGCATAATTGTGAAGTGGAAGGAAAATGATACATTGTTTTCAATTTTTTTTACAAATAAAAAACTGAAAAGTGTGGCGTGCAAAAGTATTCAGCCCCCTTTACTCTGATACCCCTAAATAATATCCAGTGCAACCAATTGCCTTCAGAAGTCATCTAATTAGTAAATAGAGTCCACTTGTATGTAATCTAATCTCAGTATAAATACAGCTGTTCTGTGAAGGCCTCAGAGGTTTGTTAGAGAACATTAATGAACAAACAATGTTCCTTGGGCATCATGAAGCCCAAGGAACACACCAGACAGGTCAGGGATAAAGTTGTGGAGATATTTAAAGCAGGGTTAGGTTATAAAAAAAATATCCCAAGCTTTGAACATCTCACGGAGCACTGTTCAATCCATCATCCGAAAATGGAAAGATTATGGCACAACTGCAAACCTACCAAGACATGGCCGTCCACCTAAACTGACAGGCCGGGCAAGGAGAGCATTGATCAGAGAAGCAGCCAAGAGGCCCATGGTAACTCTGGAGGAGCTGCAGAGATCCACAGCTCAGGTGGGAGAATCTGTCCACAGGACAACTATTAGTCGTGCACGCCACAAATCGGGCCTTTATGGAAGAGTGGCAAGAAGAAAGCCATTGTTGAAACAAAGCCATAAGAAGTCTCGTTTGCAGTTTGCCACAAGCCATGTGGGGGACACAGCAAACATGTGAAGGAAGGTGCTCTGGTCTGATGAGACCAAAATTGAAGTTTTTGACCTAAATGCAAAATGCTATGTGTGGCAGAAAACTAACACTGCACATCACCCTGAACACACCATCCCCACTGTGAAACATGGTGGTGGCAGCATCATGCTGTGGGGATGCTTTTCTTCAACAGGGACAGGGAAGCTGGTCAGAGTTCTTGGGAAGATGGATGGAGCCAAATACTGGGCAATCTTGGAAGAAAACCTGTTAGAGTCTGCAAAAGACGTGAGACTGGGGCAGAGGTTCACCTTCCAGCAGGACAACGACCCTAAACATACAGCCAGAGCTACAATGGAATGGTTTAGATCAAAGCATATTCTTGTGTTAGAATGGCCCAGTCAAAGTACAGACCTAAATCCAATTGAGAATCTCTGGCAAGATTTGAAAATTGCTGTTCACAGACGCACTCCATCCAATCTGACTGAGCTTGAGCTATTTTGCAAAGAACAATGGGCAAAAATGTCAATCTCTAGATGTGCAAAGCTGGTAGAGACGTACCCCAAAAGACTTGCAGCTGTAATTGCAGCAAAAGGTGGTTCTACAAAGTATTGACTCAGGGGGGGCTGAATAATTTTGCACGCCACACTTTTCAGTTTTTTATTTGTAGTAAAATTTGGAAACCATGTATAATTTTCCTTCCACTTCACAATTATGCACCACTTTGTGTTGGTATATCACATAAAATCCCAATAAAATACATTTACGTTTGTGGTTGTGACGTGACAAAATGTGGAAAAGTTCAAGGGGTATGAATACTTTTGCAAGCCACTGTAGCAGACATGATAAAGACACCAGTCACATTGGATATCATTTGATACTTTTTACATGTGTTTCTAAACCAAATTGGAGGCTTTCTAACAGAGAGTTTGAAAAGATATGCATGAATTTATAAAACTACAAAATATTCATTATTGAGACTTAACAGCTCAGTCTTCGTGCTGTCTTAACATCTTAGAATCTGGAAGCTAAAAATGAGAAAAATAATGCAGTACTCATTGAAGAAAGCAATGGGCAGGTCTGAATGGCATATGGTCTAAAATATTAAATAGCATTAACATTGTACACCCTTCATTGGTTCCTTAATGTATTACAGATTATGGTCAGTATCCAATTTATTCAAATCAGTACACTTAAACTGTTATTTGATAAACTATGTTAAACCATGTGTGGAGATGCAGCTGAGATGTTAGAAGAAATTGTAGTGGAGAACATATAACAGTACAGCACATTGCAGAAACAGTTTCTTCAGCCCACAATGTTTGTGCTGAACCTGATGCCAAGTTAAATTACTCTCCTTTACCTGCATTTGATCCATATCTCCTTTCACTGCATATCCATGGGGGGTATGATTGCAACCTTCACGTGGTCCGCCCTGTTTCGACAAATGCAATCAACCTAGCATGCACAATCAAATAAGATCAAATAGAACAAGTTGTCCTACAACTTTAGGCTGTGCACGCCATACGCAAGAAGAAGACTGCATATCCATTAGAGAAATTGCATTGAAACCATTTCTGTATATCAGTCAAACTGACCACACCTCTGTGTTCTGTAATCAGTTAAAAAATACGCTGAATTTAATTTCAAGTGTCTGGATTATAAACATTGTACATATTGTTCAAGCCAAACCCATGCTGATCAATTTTTAGGAACAGTTGACATAGACTGATCTAATCTGAACCCCATCTTTGCCACCATTGTATTCATCCTGCTGTAAACGACCTTAAAATGTGCATGATTACTTTTTATTTGGCGCTCTGTTATGCATCCATCAGTAGTCACATGACAGCAAAGAGCAATAGATAATAGCCAGAGCACAATAGAGTGCTTCCCTGGCTACAGGACACCTTACGGGGGCTGGTAAATATTGAAAGAACATGATGCCAATTAATGCCATCTATTATATTTGAAGAAGGACATATGTTACTTAATTGTTTTAACAATGCAAGATGCTTATTTTTCAGGTTTAGAAGCCATTAGTTAATGCTGTGGCTAGAAATTTGATTTGAGGTAGCACCTTTATTGGAATGAATGTTCTCGGTGCTTATGAATTCACACCAGATCCAAGGTGTAATATGCTGCAATGTAAAAGTGTATAGAGCTTTTTAATTTAGTTTAGTTTAGAGATATAGCACGGAATAAAGGCTCTTTCGGCTCACCGTGTCTGCCGACCAGCGATTCCAACATACTAACGCTTTCCTCCCACACACAAGGAACAGTTTACGATTTTCTCAAAGCAAATTAACCTACAAATCTGTATGTCTTTGGAGTGTGGGGGGAAGCCAGAGTACCCTGAGAAAACCCATGCAGGTCGCGGTGAGAACGTGCAATCTCCGTTTAGACAACACCCGTAGGCAGCTACTCTACCGCTGTGCCACTGTGCCGCCACTAGAGAATGAAGAGAGCCATAAGAGATGGGGGAGATATTGAACTAATATTTCTCATCAGTCTTAACTGAGGATAATGGAAGGTAAGGAATTGAGGCATATGAGTTGTGATGTCTTCCACCATATTTCAAAAAGCCTTTGACAAGGTCCCACACAAGAGATTACTGTGCAAAATTAGAGCACATGGTATTGGGGATAGGGTATTGACATGGATAGAGAACTAGTTGGCAGACAGGAAGCAAAGAGTAGGACTTTACGTGTACATTTCAGAATGGCAGCCAGTGACTAGTGGGGTGCCGCAAGGCCCAGTGTTGGGACCCAAGTTGTTTACAATATATATATTAACGATTTAGACAAAAGGAATTAAATGTGACATCTCCAGGTTTGCGGATGACACAAAGCTGGATGGCAGTGTGAGCTGCGAGGAGGATGATATGAGGCTGCAGGGTGACTTGGATTGGTTGGGTGCGTGGGTAGAGGCATGACAGATGCAGTATAATGTGCCTGGCTCTGTGGAGCCTGTGGCTGAGGCCTGGGTCGGAGGCGTCCGGAGCCACGGAAGCGTCCGGAGTGGACCCAGCAGCGTTTTGGAGAGGTCGGTGCGGCGGGCGATGATGATACTGACCGACGGACGAGGATGGACACGCAGAAGTGAGGATGCCGCTGCCGAGGGAAGGAACAAAGGAGGACCCGGCAACGGGGGACCGCTGTAAGGGAGAGGGGAGAACAAAGGGGGACCTGGCGCTGGGGAGGGATTTGTAACTTTGTAAGCGCCCTTTATGGGCGACTATTTGCATATCCTGGATATGCAAGCAAAGAATTTCACTGTGATTTGTCACATGTGACAATAAAGTATTCAATTCAAAAAGTCCAGTGCCTGCAGTGCACATAGGTTGGAAGATTAAGACTACCCCCTAATTTATGGATGGATCATTCAGTAGTCTGTTAATAGAGGGGATCATTCAGTAGTCTGTTAATAGAGGGATGAAGATGTTCTTCGTTCTGGTGGTATTTGTTTCAGGCTCTTACATCTTTGGCCACAGAGGGGAGAAGAGGGACTGACTAGGGTTTAAAAGACCTCAATTATGTTAGCAGCTTTCCTGAGGTGGTGTGAAGTGCAGATGGCATCAATGGTGGGGAGTCTGGTCTGTGTGATGGACTGGGCTACATCACAATTCTCTGTAATTTCATGTAGTCTTGGGCAGATCTGTTCCCAAACCAATCTCTGATGCAACCCAATAGTATGCTTTGTATGATGCAGCTGTAGAAGTTGGTTAGAGTTGTTGGAGACTTGCCAAACATCCTTCTTCTTCTGAGGAATAAGAGGCTTTTGTGTGCTTGTTTGGCCATAGCTTCAGTGTGATTGGTCCAGAAATGATTGGTGATATTTACATCTAGGAACTTGAAGCACTCAACCATTTCCAATTCGACACCATTGATGCTGTTTGGGGAATGTACTCCACCACACTTCCTGAGGTCAATAACTAGCTCCTTCTTGTTGCTGACATTGAGGGAGAGTTTGTCATCTTGATGATGCAGTGGACAGTGAGGAAGGATATCTAAGTTTACAACAGGTTCTAGATTAGTTGGGCGGGAATAGAAATTTGAATTTAACTCTGACATGTGTGAGGTGTTGCACTTTGATATGACAAACCAGGGCAGGACTTGCAAGTAAATGGTAGAGTCCTGAGAATGTTGCAGCACACAGAGATCTGGGAGTACAGGTGTAAGGCTCCCTAAAGGTAGTGAGCTAGGTGAACATTGTGGCGAAAAAGGCGTTTGGCAGGATTGCCTTCATTGGGAAAGGTATTGAATATAAAAGTTGGGACACCATGATGTAACTGCAAGGCTTTGGTGAGATCACGGTCGGAGTAATGTATGCAGTTCTGGTCAACCAGCTATAGGAAGGATGTCATTAAGTTGGAAAGGGTGCAAAAGAGCTTCATGATGATGTTATCTGGACTGATGGGTTATAATTATAGTGATAAGATGGATAGCCGGGGATGTATACAAAATCATCAGATGCATGGATGAATCAATACTCACAGTCTCTTTCCCAAATTAGGGGATTCTAAAACTAGATGTTATAAGTATAAGGTAAGAAGGGAGAGATTTAAGAGGAACCTCAGGGCAACCTTTTCACTCAAGGTTGTTCTGTATCTGGAACAAGCTGCCAGAGGAAGCTCTTGAAGCAGATACAATTACGTCTTTCAAAAGACATTTGGACATATGTAGGTAGGAATGGATCAGAGAAATATGGGCCAAATGCAGGCAAATGGGACGAGCACAGAAAGGCATGGTCAAGTTGGGTTGAAGGCTCTGTTCTCATGTTGCACAACAAAATGAATTTGGGGATGATTGGACATTCTATGCTGTTGTGCAGGAATGAAGGGTTCTTTGGAGATTGGAGGGGCAATACGTTATACAGTTCTTGAGAAGAAAATTGAGTATTTTGTATTTCATTATTTGAGGCTTAGCAAAGGTAGCAGAAGTTGAAATATGGGAATTTGATGCAAGACTCATTTGGGATATGGGAATGAAGGCAGTGGTATAGATTAGGATGTTGGCAATATAACTTTGGTTGAAGGATGCAGCTTGTGATCTTGATGAAGAGTCTGCTGGTAATGGGAAATATGACAAAAGATTTCAATACCAATGGGCAAGATGCAAATAAATTGTTTCAATTTATGTATAATCTAAACAGTGGCCATAAATAGGAGATTATTGTCGATAAATCAATAGCTAAATCTGGACAAACTTGCGGAGTATGCGTCAATAACACATGATTGAAGTTATGTACATCAAAGTGGAAGATAGATGAGGGAATAAGGAATAGAAGGATATAATGAGATTAATTAAGACAGGAGGATGCTGGTGTGGAGTGTAAACTCGGGAACTGAATGAACTGAATAACTGCCGGAAATCCAGGGTAATTCTTCTTCTTCTTTCGTGTGGCGTGCACAGCCTAAAGTTGGATTTGATTTTCCGTTTGTGCACGTCGAGTAGATTGCATTAGTCAAAACAGGGCGGACCACATGAAGGTTGCAATCTTCCACCCCAGGGTAATTCTGACCCCAACTTATCCCAGTTGTTAGGATGGAGGTGGACAATATGAGCAAAGTAAACAGTACTGATGAAGGATAGGATGTCTGGTTGATATTGGTTGACTTTTATTATAGCTACAAGATTGTAGGTATCTTATGATAAGGTTTTTAGTTAATTGCCATCTTGTTGTTCAGCCTTTTGCTAATACACAATAGCAATTGTCAATGGCAATGAGCCTTCTCCTTGCCCATTCTAATACAATTACACTGGAGTGCATCACAATTCTCTGGAGAAAATAAATACATTTAGTCATTCATTATTTGCTTTTTGAGTCAAAAATCCATTTCAATTTAATACTGAACCCAAAGAAATTATATTGGATTACACTACCAGAAGCTCCGTTAGCCAAAGACTATTGACAGTTTTAATTAATTACAGAATGTGGTTTGAAATTCTTCCCTGAATCAGAACGTTTCTGTGAACTATCTGGATGAATTTTGATGTATGAATGCAACATTTACACAAACACAATAAATGTCCGTGATTAGTGTGCCTTACAAGATTAATTATATGCAAATGTCTGGGCATGTTAAGGTTTCCTTAAACATTAAGAAAGATAATAAAGCTGACACACCTAACAGAGGGTAAATACTTTATAACTACTATTAGCGGCAAATATAAACTGCTGGAGGAACTCAATGAGTCAGGTAGCATTTGTGGAGGGAAATGGACCGAATGTTACAGGTTAGGACCCTCCTTCAGACACTTGTTCTTGTGACAGTGTGTTTAAGTGGTTACATGCTTGGCGAATCAGTGCAGGGTCAATTAGACAGTGTGTGGTATTGCTTGACTGTGTGCATGCATTTGTGCTTAATTGGGAAAACAACTCTTCTGTTTGAGTACGGCACATGAAAACTAGGGCCAGTATAGTCACTGGTGCAGCAACAGTCAGGCATGAACAATTGTTTGCAGCAACATTTTAACGCATCCATTAAGGACAGAAGTGTTTTCAACCCATGGTCTCTGTCCTGTCAGTTTTATTTCAATAAATTGGATTTGAGTTTCTATCAAAGTACCATGTGTCCACTCGCTTCTGTCTGAAAGGCCTTCAAATTCGGTGCACTCAAAGTGAATAGGATGTCTCAGAGTAATCATGATAGTAATGAATTTTGCTTTATCAAGTTCTCCTCTTTTCTCCTCAATCTGTTTTTATTACAATAGATAAAAAGTAATTGTACAAACTGACTTGATTCTTCTCTGATCTTTCATTTTGTTTACATTTGGATAGCTTTATTCTCAATTATCTTCTCAACTAGATCCTCGACTTCCTCATCAACAGACCGCATTCTGCATGAATTGGCAGCAACATCTCATCCTTGATAACCATCAGCACAGGAGCACCTCAAAGCAGCATGCTCTACTCACTCAATGCTCACCACTGTGTACCGGACTCAGTTCCAACTCCAACTTCAAATTTGCCGACAACGCCATTGTTGTTGGACGAATTACAGATGACGATGAGTCCGAGTGTAAGACGGAGGTTGATTGATTTACCCCCCCTCACCCAGTTATTGGCAATAACAGACCCCTTCACCCCCTCCCCGCTCCTCTTATCTGTTGTCGAAAGGGCTTACTGTAATCACGAACAATGGAGGTCCTATTACGATCCCTGCAGAACTCCAACTAGAATAATACACTTCTATCACAACCCCTTGTTCTATAATTCTATGAGATAAGTAGGTTCTGAATCCAAATGATCTGTGGATCCCATGCATCTTTTAAACTTCTGGATCAGCCTACCATGAGGGGCTTTATCAGATGCCATACTACAATCCATTGTAGACAACGTTTGCTGCTCTATTCTCCATGATCACATTCACCACCTCCTTAATAAACTATCATTTGGTTGAAATGAGCTTCCTGGACAAAGCCACACTTATTGTTCCTAATAAGCCCATTCTCTTCCAAATGCAAGTAACAGGAGAATCCTCTCCAATAGCTTCCCCACCTCTGATCTAAGACTCAGTGTTTCATTTTCTGGATTATTTCTCTATCCCATCTTAAACAAAGAGCCATGGACTACTCTTCAGTCCTTTGGAGGTAGGTAGGAAAGGTTTCGAGGGGTATGGGCCAAATGCTAGAATGAAAATGTTCAGCTAAATAACCTGATTGGCTTGAACACATAGGGCCTTATTTCTGTGCTGTATAACTCAATAAATATAATGCTTGCATTTTGTGTACTTTGAGGCTGAAATCAAGCCACCATCATGTGCTGAACCACATGTGAGGATGGGTCTTACACTCAATATCCACAAGATAAAAGTCCTCTGGCAACCTACCCCATTGTACAAAACTGCCCTTGGGTAGTAAAGGTTCACAGTAAGATTTTGAAATATAAGGGCCCACTGTTCTTATTATGGAAGCCTCAAAGGCTTAACATTTATCACTGTCTTTAATGCCTTTGATTGATTGAGAAAAAAGATACTTGAAGATCAGTGCCTCAGACCTACCATGTATGTCATGATCTACAGGATAGCATTGATCACAGTCCTGTCATGTATCTTTAAGACCTGGACTACTATGACAAGTACCTCATGGCACTGGACTATCAACTTTCTTGCACATAATGCTCTGAAATTTACAGAAACAATAAGGGAACCAAAGTCATTGTCCATTCCCAAAAAAAAACCCCAAATATTTGGTACATGATAAAAGCAGTAGCTAATTTGCCAGTGAAATGCATCATGTAAATAGGTTATAATGTTGAAGGAAGATTATTGTTCAGGACATTGGTGGTTCTAGCTGGATTCATTTTGTTGCCATGCATTGATATAAAGGTGTTTGCCACATGAACAAAAAAGTAGTTTTCAAGGTGCATCTCTGCCACTTACAGAGGATGCCAATCTGATATACTGTTCATTATCATAAAGTAACACATTGTGCTCACCATGTTCTTGGCAGATTATCTTTCAAAAATTATAGTAAACTAATTATATTTTAGACTTTTCACAGCTAAGAAACTCATTCTGTTGAACTCCCTTTCTTGGAGATGGAGCTTACAGTGGGAACTCAAGAAATTCAAGGAATTCTGTGGTTAAAATTAAAGGTGGTGTCAGTCTAGCATCTAGGTTCAGGGTCACAGATAACAAAAAATTGTTTGAGGGCAAGAGAGTCAAGAGTTGAGAGGGTATTTTTGTCATATGTTCCGAAATATAACAATGAAATTCGTACGCGCATATTTCTCTTTGAAAACTATAATTTTTGAAAGAGAATCGGCTAAGTGTACTTATTTTTCAAAAGTTATTGGTTTTCTGTGATTACTATTAAATTACACCTCTTTACTACGCAGGTAAAATTAATTTTTATTTTCAGTACTTGGATCAAAGCCATGCATTTGGATTTACAAACAACTGAATTTAAAGGGAGTACCTATTCTGTTTAAAAGAAGATTAGTTGATCTTTGTACCTCTGGGGCAAACATTTGACATATTTACAGCACTACGGACAAATACTTTATTGCCCTGTATATGCTTTTAATTGAATTTCAGATTATGGGCCTTTAGATTGTATTACTCAATTGCATGAAGCTCTTCCTATCAACCCTGATAACGCCTTTTAATATTTTGAACAACAATCAGATTATTGTTGCTTAACCTACTCATCTCCACAAAACCTAACCCAGATTTATTTGATCCAGTTCCTTCAGACAAGTACTAGTCTTGTTTCATTTATTTTACATGACTATAAAAAAGGAACATTTGCATTCATGTCGTCCACTCATAACCTTTGATATCCCACAGTAATATAGTTGTACTATATACATGCAGTTGTACATGATACATGTAGTAATTTTATCCCGACAGAGTGCTACTACCTGCAAGAATTTCTGTTTTAGATAATGTTGATTGAGGGATCAAATTTTGCCAGGACTTTTACAAATAGTGTTTCCTATTCGGTGATTACTTTTATTTTTTAAATACGCAGATATTTGTTTTATGATAAAAGCAGTAACTGGTTTGCCAAAGTAATGTATTACTATTTAAATATTTGGGAATGTTGAAGGAAGATTATCGTTGGATGATCTCCCTGATATTATCTGAATAGCAGTATGGAAACATTTATATCTATGTAGGGTACACAAAAGGCTGGAGAAACTCAGCGGGTGCAGCAGCATCTAAGGAGTGAAGGAGATAGGCGACGTTTCGGGTCGAGACCCTTCTTCAGACTTCCATTTATATCTATGTATCTGGCTCTATGAATTTTCTGTAATTCTTCCCCTCTCTGTTTTATTTTGTTCATTATTTTTGTTGGAATACTCAAAACTCTTCTCATCATGTTTAATTCTGTTCAAAAATATTTGACATATATGTTGATAGAGGTTTTAGCACACATTTGTGTGAATGTCCTGAAAATGAAGTTCAATCTGAAAATGCACCAAGAATCACCTAACTGCCTGATGGTCTCCAGTGGCATTTTCTAACCAGGAGCGCCGTACGATGGCAGCTCCGCCGGCAGTCTGGTTGTTTTTTAGTCATCTTTTAAAATTTTCTAGTGTTTGTTAAAAGTTTGTTTTAATGTTTTCCAGTTTGTCTTATGTGGGAGGAGGGGGAGGGGATTGGGGAAAACTTTTTTTCAGGTTCTTACCTTGCCGGAGATGTGGTAAATTATCGGATTGCATTCTCCGGGCGTTCTGCGGTCTTCCATCGATAGAGCTGGAGGCCTCCTCGGACTGTCGTGAGCCCCACCTTGGGGTGTGGACTTAACATCGGAGCTGATCGCTTGCCTGGGATCGCTCCAACTGCGGTCTGCGGACTTACCATCAAGACCTCGCAGTCTCGGGAGAGGCTGAGTCGGGAAGCTCCAATGACGCAGAAGGTTTGACCAGCCCCGACGCGAGGTTCGATCGCCCGGCACGGGGGAGCTGACATCCCCCCTATGCGGGAGCTGATCGCCTCGACGCTCAGGGCCCGAACGCCATCTGCTACGGGAGTCAAGATTGTTCCGTCAACGGAGGGCTCGAGGCCCCCGACCGCGTGAGAACAAAGGGAAGGGACTTTATTTCACCTTCCATCACAGTGAGGAATGTGTAGGAGTCACTGTGGTGGATGTTCATGTTAAAATGTATTTTGGGTGTTCTGTTGCTTTTTATTTGTATGACTGACTGGCAAATTAAATTCATCGTATGTTGAAAAACATAATTGGCTAATAAAGTACTATTCTGATATTCTGAAACAGAGGAACATCTCCTATGCCTATGACCACTTAGGACTTCACATACATCTTCTCATCTCTAATTTTCAGCCATCCCACAGCTAATTATTTATTGAGGAAAAGCTTTGTCAGAAATAAAAGGAAAATGCAATAAATACAAATGAAAACAGTTTGTACTGTTGAAAAAAAGGAGAAAGGACAGAAACATGTGAAAAGAGGCTCTCACTGCTTTCGGAATTAGAATGATTCACAATTGGAATTTTATTTTTGGTGGGTCCTAGCCCAGAAAAAGTTGAAACGTTTTGTGAACCCATGGTTGTGGATGCATGGTTTACAGACTCCCAGTTTCCCTCTCTTTTTTCCTCATTTTCTTTATATTTAGACAGAGGAATACAAGTAACAAAATGACTAACATTTGTACATCCTCGAGGTGAAGAGAGTGATAGGTAGATCTTGTACAAATGGGCACAAATGGACGTGAATTCTTCTTGTGCTTCATTTTGATTGGTAAAATTGATCATTTTTGAATTACTCGTTTGGACACTTTTCTTTAACGTTTGGGCTTGAAGGGGGCCGAAGACCAGGTATTTATGAGTTTGGCATCTTGTGAAACAGGAAATGAAGAACATATAAAGTTCTGGTGGTGATGTGAGATGGCTCAAAGAGGAATGGAAATATCCTTAAGGAATGAGTTCTTAAGGCGGAGGAGTATTGAATCAACGACCAAGAAAGCACACCAACGCCTCTACTTCCTTAGAAGGCTTAGGAAGTTCATCATGACCCCTACAACTCTCACCAACTTCTACAGATGCACTATCAAAAGCATTTTATCAGGATGCATCACAGCGTGCTTTGGGAACAGCTCCTTCCAAGACCGTAAGAAATTGCAGCAAACCATCACACAAATCAATCTTCCTTCTATTGAAGATGGACACAAAATGCTGGAGTAACTCTGATTTCATTTATATCTCACGCTGCCTCAGCAAGGCCAGCAGCATAATCAAGGACAAGTCGCACTCTGGCCACTCCCTCTTCTCCCTTCTCCGATCAGGCAAAAGGTATAGAAGTGTGAAAACGCACAGCTCCAATCTTCCCAGCTGCTAGCAGGCGAATGAATCATCCTACCACAACCAGGAGCAGTGCTGAACTACTATTACTTTCTTGGTGACCCTCATAATTTCCAACAGCTAATTTAAATTTCTAGCTCCTGTTATTTTGCACATAGGAAGTACATACACATAATTTAGGCAAATGCACATCTTTTTAGTGATTACCATAATTGAATGTTTTGAGTGATTATCATGTAAACTCCCTTTTTGCTGCAGTTAATCACTAAGCTGTCACTTTTGAAATATTTACACTTTCAATATACCAGAGTTTATGTTTATCTAGCCCCAAGATAAATGATTGAAAAGATCCTATTTTTAGTCTTGTCGTCAGTTGGAAAGAGTTATCTTCTATTAAGCTTTAAAGTCATATTTTAGTCATGGTTAGGTTGAAAGCATGATAAGTAAGTTTCTGTACTTTCATTGAGGCAATAATTTACAGTTGTGCACTGTTTTCCCTCCGAATGTGATTCCTTTCACATAGCCTTCTGCCTTGACACCTTTCTGGGTTGTATATCAGCTCTTTTCATTGCTGCTTGTTTAACATTTGTTTAGAAAGGTACCTCACTGTATTGTAAAAGAATCACAGTAATTGTGCTAGTTGGCAGCAATGAAATTAAGTTATGTCGCAGCTTTATTAATGTAGTAAAATGTTGCAATGATCAAAACATAAATTTAATCATTTGCAATAGCATGTGATTAATTCTCATTCCATAAGGAAATTGCTTCCTAAGTGTTTATAATAGGAACCAGAATTGGCCATTTAGTCTTTTGTATCTCCTGCACCATTCAGTAAAATCCTGGCCACTTTCCAACACTATCACCCACCATCACCCCCACGAGGCAGCCCCCCCCCAACACCACAGCTGCAGCACCTCCTGTGCCGGCATCTCCTCAACTGTTCTTCACGGCGGACGAGGTGAGAGCTGAGCTGAGGAAGCTGGCCCTGGTAAAGCAGCTGGCCCTGATGGTGTATGTCCCAGGCTACTGAAAGTCCGTGCGGCTCAGCTGGCGGAGCCTCTCCAGACCATTTTCAACCTGCGTCTTCAGTCTGGGAGGGTACCAGGTCTGTGGAAAATATCATGTCTCGTGCCGGTTCCCAAAGCAGGGAGGCTGACCGAGATCAACGCCTACAGACCGGTGGCCCTTACATCTCATATCATGAAGACAATGGAGTGGCTACTTCTTCATCTCCTGAGACCACAAGTCCAGCACGCACTCGACCCACTACAGTTTGCGTACCAGGAGAACATTGGTGTGGATGACGCAGTCCTCTACATGCTGCACCGGACTTACTCCTTTTTGGACGA
This sequence comes from Okamejei kenojei, assembly GCA_035221665.1. Classification (NCBI taxonomy): domain Eukaryota; kingdom Metazoa; phylum Chordata; class Chondrichthyes; order Rajiformes; family Rajidae; genus Okamejei; species Okamejei kenojei. The sequence continues at coordinate 38,405,723 of CM069142.1, forward strand.
CCCAGGTGGCTACGTGAGGATTATGTTCTTCGAGTTTTCAGGTGCGTTCAACACCATCCAACCCCTGATTTTGAAAGACTAGCTTAAGAAGATGAGGTGGATTCCACTACCTCCTGGATATACAGCTACCTGACAGGATGACCACAGTTTGTTAAGCTGGGGGACTGTGTTTCCGGGACAGTGGTGTGCAATGTTGGAGCCCCACAGAGAACGGTTTTGGCCCCGTTCCGCTTCACCCTGTATACTGCAGACTTCAAATATGTCTAACACATGCCACATTCAGAAATATTCAGATGACACAGCGATTGTAGCATGTGTAAGGAACGGACATGAGGAGGAATACAGGGACTTGACCAGTGCTACGGTGTCTGGAGTAAAGAGAACTGTCTCATCCTGAATACAACCAAGACTAAAGAGATGGTTGTTAACTTTGGCAGGTCCAAGCTCCCCCTTCAGCCGGTTAACACTGCAGGGGTGGACATTGAGGTGGTGCAGACATACAAATATCTGTGAGTGCACCTTGATAACAAACTGGACTGGTCTGTCAACACCGATGCCCTCTACAAAAAAGAACAGAGCAGTCTCTTGTTCCTCAGATGGCTCAGATCCTTCAATGTGTGCAATGAAATGCTGTACTTGTTTTACCATACTGTGGTTGCAAGTGTCATCTTCTACGCTGTGGTCTGCTGGGGTAACAACACCACTGCTAAAAACAGCAAGAAGTTGGACAAGCTGGTAAAACGAGCTTGCTCAGTGCTGGGGGGAAGAGTGGACTCTGTGGTGGCTGTGCTTGAGAGGTGTATGAGGAACAAGGTGCAGGTCATCCTCAACAACTCCCGGTGCCCCCTCCATGAAACTCTGGAGGGTCAGAGGAGCACACGTAACAACAACCGGCTCCTCTCCCTGCGCTGTAGAACAGAGCGGTTCAGGAGATCCTTCACCCCTGCAGCCATTAGATTTTATAATACTGACCGTAAAGCTGTATGGGGATGCTTTGCACTTTTAATAGTTATTTATTGGGTTATTTTTAAGTATTTATTGCTTTCATGTATTGTCCATGTTTTGTTTATTGTCTGCTTTACGTTCTGCCTGTGTTGGCTACTGGACATCTGAATTTCCCTGAGAGAATTAATAAATTCCCTGTTTCCCTTATTCCAAAAGCATATCAACTCCATCTATCCATCTTTTGGATATAGAAGATTCTAGGGATTCTATCCATCTATTTTCATTTCATCCTGAATGGTTGATCCCACTCTTCTCAGGACGGAGAAAGGGGGAAATATCGTTCCTGCATCTATCTGTCAAACCCCATAGATTACTATAATACACTTCACCTTCTTTTGAATACAACAGAGTATCGGTTCACTCTACTTCATCTTTTTTCGCTGGATAAATGTCCGCATTCCAATAATAAATCTAATGCACCTTCATTAAACTTCCTCAGGTTTATCTTTCCTTCACCTACAGTTAAATTCCAGATGCAATTCCAGAAGGGCCCTTTATGATTTTAGTATGATGTCTTTAATTTTGTATTCAAGTGATTCAAATGCTCCAGGTACTTAATACACTCGTACTCCGTTTCCTTGTCTCTAATGTGGTCCTCCTTTACTAAGTTCAGATTTTTCCCAATCTTTGGGTTTACTAGTCACGTAGGCAATGTTAAAGTCTCTATGTTTGATTTAATAATATCTTTAACACACCTTGCTAGTTGCAGTAAGACCAGTCAAATTGTTGGTTTATTTTGTGCCTTAAAGGACGATATATTTACTGTACACTGTATATTCATTCTTTAATTGTGAGCCATTGTCTGTCTACTGTGATACCTTTTAAAGTAATTACAGAATTTACAATAGCGAACTCATGCCTCATATCTTTGAGACCCTGGTGTAGGATCCAACTAAATCATTTATAGTCTTTACATAAAATTTTATCATATTTTGACAATTTTTCCTAAAAGGCTACTTAATGACACTATGAGTTAACCATTTGTCAATGCACAATACAAAATAGTCTGTCCTCTAATTGGTTCCTCAACTACTGACCTAGAAATATATCTCCTACACCAGATATACCAGGGCATAGACAGAGGGCAGAGACAAGGGCAGGGGCAGAGGCAGAAGGCAAAGGGCCGGGGGCAGAAGCAGAGGGCAGAGGGCAGAGGACAGAGGTAGCGGGTAGAAGCAGGGGGCAGGAGCAGAGGGCAGAGGCAGGAGGTAGAGGCAAGAGGGCAGGGGCAGAGGGCAAGGGTAGTGGCAGAGGACAGAGGTAGCGGGTAGAGGCAGAGGGCAGAAGGTAGGGGGCCGAGGGAGGGCAGGGGTAGAGGGCGGCAGGGACAGAGGGCAGGCAGGGGCAGAGGGCGGTGGCAGGGACAGAGGGCGAAGCAGGTACAGATGGCAGAGACAGAGGGCAGGCAGATGGCAGAGACACAGGGCAGAGGCAGAGTACAGAGGCAGAGAGGGGCGGGGAGGCAGGAGGGAGCGGGAGGCGGTCAGAGAGGGAGCAAGGGGGCAGAGAAGGAGGGGATAGAGTTTGAGGGGTGAGGTCACTCGCAGCGTGTGGAAGAAGGGCGCAAGGAGCAGACCCATTGTGACATCATCAGCGAAAGACAGTGGTTTTTAAATTCACTTTTGTCAGATTTTTGAACATTTAGTAATCTCTAGAAATAAAGCCTGAAATTTTCAGATAAGGCGATTTTGGATTCCACGGGAAAAATCTCCACCGGAATATGTAAAAATGTTACCGTTACCGCGTCGGTTTTTTGCGAAGATGTGATTACACACAAACACACAAACAAATAAATACACATCCAAGATCAGAGTTTTATAAGTATAGAGATAACAATGTTATTTAACTTATTTATAAACAAGTAATGATGAACAGATATACCAGAACTAAACACAGTCAGTTAATGAGAAAAAATATGTACAAATCCAGAATCAACAAATTTATCCCCTGGGGTTAAATTTACCCCAGGTTGGGAACCCTTGTCCTACACCATCTGTAATCCTATCTTGTACACTGTTGCTAATTTGATTTGCCCAGTCAATATGTAGTCTTGGCCCTTCATCATGCTACAGTTACTGTGTGCATTTAAATAAAAACCCTTTAAATTTGCCTTCATACCATATTTCCTTATTGCGATTGTTGCTGGAGGTACATTCTCACATTTGCCTTCTTGATAGTCTAAATCCTTTCCTGAGTCTAGTGTAATTTTTCTATCCATAATTAAATGATTATAGCGCTATAGTTTTGTCCTTTTTAAATTTAGCTTCATTGGAGCCCTCCCCCAACTATTTAGTTTAAAGCCTTATCTACAGCTGTAGTCATTTGGTTTGTTAGATCAGTGGTTCCAGTTTGATTCAGATGCAACCTTTCCCACAGGAATGATTCAGATACAGATTCAGATTCAGATTCAAACTTTATTGTCATTGTGCAGTGTACAAGTACAGAGATAACGAAATGCAGTTAGCATCTCACCCAGAGGTGCGAACACAGAATAATGGAACAGTAAAAAATATATATATATATATATACAGTAGCAGTAGTGCAAATTTTTTTTTTTGGGGGGGGGGGGGATCAGTCACTGGGGGAAGGAGTGTCCGGGGGGGGGGGGGGGGGATGACAGGCAATCACCAAGATGCAGAGTTACGTAGGGTAACAGCTGCAGGGAAGAGGCTGTTTCTGAACCTGCTGGTCCAGCAACGGAGGTACCTGTCTTACATTGCATTGTAAGGCAACGTGCCCGTTGATGTTTTCAACGATGATGATGATGATTTCTCCCACACTAATCTTTATGCTAAGCATTCAAATATGATGGTTGGCATAGACTCTGTGGACCGAAGGGCCTGTTTCTTTGCTGTATCTCTAATCCAAACTAAACTAAACAATACTTATCTTCAGGCTGTTTTACACAGTGGTGGATGCTTGAATTATCCTGCTATCCATTTTTGTTCACCACAAGAGGGGTGCACAGAACATTCTAACGGAGCAGCTTAGGTGTGTGTTTTTTATTTGCAAATATTGTTTCCATTCACCTAATATATTTATGGCATTTGTGCAGCCTATTTTACATTACTCTGAACTATTAGACTGCCATTATTGAAAATAAACTAATTTCAAGGTGGAATGAAAAACAGTCGAGATTTTTTCCTCTAATACTGTTTATTGTCCAATCACACTCCAGCTACAGAGTGGATGGCTCGACTATAATCATGTATTGTCTTACCACTGACTGGTTAGCATATAACAAAAGCTTATCACTGTCTCTCTACTTGTGACAATAAACTAAACTAAAAACGAAAACATATGTGTTGGGCTTTACTTGCTGATTGCACATACACGCAAATCAAATATCCAACACAAGCTAAGTCAAGTCAAGCTGAGCATTTGCAATTAATTTGATTGCAACTTGCAATTGAATTAGCTAATGGGAGAACAATGCACTTTTAGATTGCATTGAAGACATAGAAGTAAATATAGCCATTAATCCACCCCCTTAGATTGACATTTTCAATTTGGAGGGCTATCTGCAGAAAAAAACAGTAAGAAGAAGATATAATGTACTATGATGGCAGCCAATATTCTTGGTACACTCCTTACTGTAAATCACCACAGGCCATGTTACAGATAAATGTCAAGATCACATCAAAATGTGAAAACTTGGTCTTTGAACTGCGGGTACACAAAAGGCTGGAGAAACTCAGCGGGTGCAGCAGCATCTAAGGAGCGAAGGAGATAGGCGACGTTTCGGGTCGAGACCCTTCTTCTGACGTGTTTTGTCGCATTTCATGGATGAACGGAGAAGGAATGAGAAGCTGGATGTAATGGATACCTCACCTTGTCATACAAACACACATGGAAATCATTTCCAAAGGGTGTATTGGAGTACAGCCGCTTCAGAAGGGAGGTAACGTTAGCCATCCCAGGAATGCCAAATGGACCATTGAAAGTGGCAATAAATGTTGGAGGTACAACTCAGAAAAAACAAGTACCTCCAAGGATTCAACGTATTGATATTGGTTTATTATTGTCACGTGTACAGGCGAATCATGCCATACATATGTACATACATATCAGTTCATGTAAAGTAATATAGGGAGTGAAAAGAGAAAAATATCAAAGTGTAGAATATAGCGTTACAACATTATAGTGTTCCAGTTATAGAAAAAGTGCAGACATAAAAAAAAGGTGCAAGGTCTGCAATTAAGTAGTTTGGACAATCAGTGCCTCCATTCATCTGTCAGCCTGTAATTATTCACTATAATGATCGATTTGGTTCTTCCTATCCTTTTCCCAACCTCCATCATCCCTCCATCCTAACAAGCCTTTGGGATCATTGTGCTTCAGCGATCATGCCATCTTTCACAGCTCCAATTTTAGATGCTGCATCATTGCTGGCCAGCTTTGGTCATTAGAACGCTGGAACTCCTGCCTCTCTCCTCTCTCAATCCATCTTTAGTTTTTCGCAGTCTCCTTCTGAGGTTTGGCATCAGTTTTTTTATTCCTAACACAATTCAAAATTGAGATACTGTCTGGGAGTTAAGTGAGTTAATGGTTATTGCTGAGTACTGGATCGAAGTTTATATATGAGTAACAGATGTTAGATGAGCACAGATTTCTGAAGGGTGCCCAGAGGACCATTGAAATAGAGCCCATTGAAAAGAACAGAGGTAACAAGTGCATGGATGAGACCTTCAGCAACATGAGCTGAGGCAGTGTTGCGGAGATGGAAGTTAGCCGTCCTCACGCTAATGTCTATGTGTTCTGAAGCTCAATCATTTTAGTATACCATGTGCAATTTGGTGTATTCTGCAACAAAATAGACATGAAAGACAAGGAGTTGCATACAATGCATATACAGTGACCAGAATCAAGGGATATGGGGAAAAAGCAGGAACGGGGTACTGATTTTTGGTGATCAGCCATGATCATATTGGATGCGTGCTGGCTCGAAGGGCTGAATGGCCTACTCCTGCACCTATTTTCTATGTTTCTATTAGTTAAGAATCTAGACTTGAAACATTTGTTTCCACTGGACCAGAGAAGACACAACTAACAGTTTAATAATTGTGAGTAATTTTGGTAAAATGAATACAGAAATATATTTTCATTCTACTGATTATACAGAGGAGATAAGTTCAGGGTATTCCTTACTAACAGAGTTGTCAGAGCAAATATCAAATCAGTTATTGATGTAGTGACCCCATTCAAACATCATGCAATGAAACACAAAATTGATTAAACAATATAGATTACACATAATTAAAAAAATTAAAAGTTTAAAAAGATTTAAAAAGAAATTTCAATGAAAAAAATAATTTTGGTGGAAACAATAAAAATAAACAAGAATCGCTTCTTTCCAACAACCATCAGGCTCCTTTTTTCTTCTATGCTAATCCATTATAATCCTCAAAGCTGATGGTAACCAGCCATAGCACCCTTATCATTCTTTGAAAGCAAGGTCTGAAACAAATTTTAGTCATTGTCGTTTATCCCTTGTGCTTTTAAAGCAACCCAATGACATAAAATAACCTTGTTAGAAGATCAGCATCAAACAGTACAGCGCAGGAACAGAGCCTTCATCCGTGATGCCTGTGCCAATCATGATGCCGTTCAAATTATTTATCTGTATGCTTGTGGTCTATATCCCTCATACCTGCCTGTTCATGTGTCTGTCTAAATGCCTATTAATCTGCTTCCATCACTTTTCCTGGCAGCACATTCTAGCCACTTCCCACTTTCCATGTTTAAATAAAAACTTGCCTTATAAATCTCCTTAAAATGTTCCTCTTTTCACCTTAAAGCCATTGCCTTTATGGTATTTGATATTTCCACCCTTGGAAAAAGACCGACTATCTACCCTATGTATGCCTTTATAATTATATATTTCAAATATGATGCTTAATCCTATTATTAACAAAGCTCCTAGCTGAAATGTGTGCAATGGATTCTGGCACAAGCTAGACAGCCCAGCACCAAACTACTTTTGGTTGGGTAAGTGTTGGCCATCAATAGCAGGACTAATAAATCCTGCTATACAGTCTTGATATACAGTCTAATCCATAACGACCTGGCTTTGAAAGTACACATTCCCAGAGCTTTGACAAAGATAGTGAAGTTTATTGTGTCACAAGAGAGAATAAGGAATTATTGAAAAAAAAAGTTGCATTATGTATTATTGGGGCCATTTCGGTTTGTAGACACCTGGAAACTTAATTGGAAGAATTAAAAATGCAAATGTCATAAAGAAGTACAGCAATATGATTTTAAAAAATTCTGTCTGGAATAATTTTGAATAATGGGCTATACTGGTTATGCACCTGATATGGTGAAGTCTGCTTCCCTTCAGAATAAATGAAAGAAGATGTGGAGCTGCAGCAGAAAATCTAGGACATGAGAAAGTAACATTTCACTGACTCGTTTGAGTGTACGTTAAAACATTGAAGGTTCCAGAGGCGGATAGAACAAAATGGGTAGCATTGTAAAAAGGTGGAGGGAGGTAATTTTTGAAAAGCTATTTTTCTTCATCCCAGTCTCCCTCTACCTGTTCACCTATTAACCCTATACTTGTGCAGCTACATTGGTCCTTATAGTGTGCCAACATTTCGTTTTCAAACTTCTCATTCTTGTTTTCAAATGTCTTCCTGACCTCTCCTCCCTCCATCTCTGTAACCTCTTCCAGCCTTAGAACTCCCTGAAATATCGGTGCTTCTCTGTTTCTGGACTCTTGTACATTGCTGCCTTTAAGATCTTTTAATATTACATTTAAAAAAACAATATTGAAGGGAGAAATAATAATACCTATGGCTCATTATCCAAAATGGCTGTTTCTCATTGATCTTAATTAACACTTGCTTGTGAATTGGATTTCTGCACCAAATCAACCCATTTCTATATTGCTACTCAGGATATAGAATAAATTGGAATAAAAGTGAAATAATGACGATACAACCTCAAGAGCCAACACATCTTTTAAAATACCCCTTTAAAGTTGCTACAGAAAAATTCAAATATTTGGGTATTCAAATCACTAGAAAATATAATTCTTTATTTAATGCAAATTATCTGCCATGACTTACTAAATTACAAGCTTCGATCCAATTTTGGAAAACACTACCGATGTCCTTAATAGGCAGAATAAATGCCATTAAAATGATTTTTCTTCCACAAATTCTGTACTTATTTCAATCAATACCAATATACATACCTAATTTTTTTTCAAAAAAATGTTTTCTCAAAAAATTTGACTCGTATATTACAACTTTCACATGGGACTATAAATCACATAGAATTTTAAAAAAAAACATTTATGTAAACCCAAAGAATTTGGTGGACTTACACTTTCCAACTTTATGTATTATCATTGGGCAGTGAACTTTAAAAATATCATGTACTGGCTGGACAGCTCAACATTACAGGCAGAATGGACAATAATGGAGAGAGAGGATTGCACTCCTTTTAACATAGGAGCGACCGTTTTCTCCCCAATAAAATTGAAAAACACAATATATAAGAAAAATCCGATGATCCACAGCACAATACGAATCTGGAGACAAATAAAATCCACTCTTAAATTAAGAAACCTTTCGCTTCTTTCACCGATAGTTAATAATCCGTCGTTTAAGCCATCGACCATTGACAAAACGTTTACTCACTGGGAACGATTAGGAATTAAGACTTGGGAAGATAAGTACGAAATGGGAATTTTTTTATCATTTCAAGAATTACAGCTTAAATACAATTCGGAAAGTAGCTAATATTATAGATATTTGCAAATCCGAGATTATCTGAAACAATATTCCCAAGATTATCAAAACCTGACGTTGGGTCCACTAGAGCAAGGCATGAATAGACAGGTCGAATTGGATCACTTAACATCATATTTCTATAATACTATTTTAAATATAGACATACCTTCTACAGATGGTATAAGAAAAGAGTGGGAACAAGAACTGGGTATAGAAATCCCTAAGGACAGATGGGAATATTATTTGTTATACGTACACAAATGTTCGATTAATGTCAGACACACCCTGATTCAATTTAAAATTGTACATAGATTATATTACTCGAAAACCAAACTAAATACATTTTTCCAAATGTCTCTCCCATCTGTGATAAGTGTCTAACACAAGAAGTAACAATAGCACATTCATTTGTCTCCTGTGTAAAACTTCAGAAATTTTGGAAGGAAATTTTTGAAACCTTTTCAAAACTATTTAAAATAAGACTGGACCCAAACACAGAATTGATTATTTTCGGAGCAATGGAAGCCTGTTCTAAGCTAACGGCATTTCAAAGATGTTTCCTCAACAATGGTTTGATAACGGCAACAAAACTTAGACTTAAATTCTGGAAAAACGCACCTATCCCAACGTTTAAAATGTGGATTACAAATATGTCGGAAATATTACATCTCGAGGAAATGAGACTTGTTCTAGCAGGAAAACTAGAACAATTCTTTAAGATATGGTCGTCTTTCATTGATTTATTACAAGTGTAATATGGTGCAACATAACCCTGGAAAGTAACCGTTTTAGAACTAGGTGAGGGGTGTGTAACGTTACGAATTAGGCACATTCCCTTTCTTTTCTGTTTAGTTCTATCTTTTTTACATTTTCTTCTGATTTCCTTTCTTTTCTTAAGGCCTCTTTATTTTCGGGGCCTTTTTAAAAAAAATTTTTTTTTAACACTTCTAAGGACGCAGTCTATTTATCTAATTATCAATCATTAACCGTTAATTATTGCGCCCTACCCATCACTACTATCCTCAAGCTTTTCTTTTTTCTTTCTTTTCTATCCAAAAATAAAAAATAAAGAATTTGTACATGAAATGTATTATGTTATATACCATGATTATTATGTATGTACATTGCTTCTAATTTAAAAAAAAGGCTTGGAAAAGAATAGGTCCCCTGAAAGATGAGCACAGCCAACTTTATGTGCAATCACACCAAATGGGGGAGATATTTAATGAATACTTCTCATCTGTTTTTTATGCATGCAGCAGAGGAGTTGCAATATCTTAGATTCTGTGTCAATTACCTTAAAGGAGGTATTGGCGGTGTTAAGGCACATTAAAGTGGATAAATGCGTAGGGCCTGCCCACGTGCATTCACGGACCTTGTGAGAAGCTGGGGAGAAAATTGTGGAGGTCCTTGCAGATATATTTGCAGTATATTTAACCACAGGTGAATTCCTATAAGACAAGGTGGCTAATGTCGTATCAGTATTGAAGAAGAGCAACAAGGACAAACCAGGGAACTAAGGCCAGTGAGTCTGACATCAGTGGTGGGCAGGTTGTTTGAGGGGATTGTTAGGGACATGATCTTTCAGCATTTGGATAATCACCAACTGATTTTGAATAGTCAGCATTGCTTTGTGCATGGGAAATTGTATCATGAATCTGTTTGTTGAAAAGATTACCAAAATAATAGATGAGGAAAGGGAAGTGGATGCTGTCTGAATAGTCTTTAACAAGGCCTTTGACAAATTGTAGCCTAGTCAGGAAAGTTAGTGCGCATGGAATCTAAGGTGAGCTCGCAAATTGAATTCAAAATGGGCTTGGAGGAAGGAGACAAATGATAGTTGTGGAGGCTTGTTTTCTGATTGGAGGCCTGTGACCCGTGGAGTGCCACCTTGGTCGGTGCTGGGTCCACTGTTGTTTTTTTATGTACATTAATGATTTGGTTGATAATGCTGTTAACATTGTAAGCAAATTTGCAGATGACACCAAAGTTGGTGGTATAGTGGACAGTGACAAAGGATATTTAAGTTTACAACAGGATCTAAATCAATTTAGAAAGTTGGCTGAGGAATGGCAAATGGAATTTAACTTGACAATTGTGAGGTGTTGCACTTTAGTATGTCAAACCAGGACAGGACTTAGATGTTAAATGGTGGTTTTCTGCAGAGTGTTACAGAACAGAGAGATCTGGGAGTAAAAGTGCCACCCCCGAAAATGGCGAGTTAGTGGATATTGTAGTGAAGAAGACATTTGGAATGCTTGACTTCATTGGGAAGGATGTTGATAACAAAAGTTGAAACATAATGTAGCTGTACATCATTGATGTGACCATACTTGGGGCATTGGCATACCAAGCTATAGGAATTATGTCATTAACGAAATAGCACAGAAGAGATTCACCAGGAAGTTACTTGGACTTGCTGGGTTGAGTTAGAGGGGGAGGCTGGATAGGTTGGGAATTTTTTCTTTGGAGCATAGGGTGCTAATGGGTGACCTTATTGAGGAGTATAAGGTTATAAGAGGCATGGGTAAAGTGAAAGCTCACAGTATTTTTCGCATGTTAGAGGATTCTAAAAATAGAGCACATAGACTTAACGATGAGAGGGGAGATATTTAAGAGGAACATCAGAGACAACGTTTTCACTCAGAAGGTAAACCATATCTAGAATGAGCTGCGTGAGGAAGCAATAGAAGCAGATAAAGTTACGATTTCTAAAGCATTTGGACAGATATATGGATAGGAAAGGTGTTGAGGGATGAGGGCCAAATGCAGGCAAATAGGATTAACCCAGTCTGCAAATGTTGTTGACATGGACAAATGCCTGTTTCTGTTCTATATAGCTCTAGGATTCTACTGGAAATGAAATAATCAGAAATCTATTATACTGATATAAATACCTGTACTTAGGATAACGGTCCAGGAATCTCCTTGTATTGTGGAGATTTTGAGTGTAGTAATTACTTATTAACAAATTTAAATGCAGATTTAGATAATATGTGCCACATTTGTTTTAAAAGAAAGAACCTCCCTTTCTGTTGTACCAGTCTACAACATGGATTGCAAGTTGGTTATCCTGTAGGAATAAAAGACAGCAGATGCTGAGCAACAAGCAAACCACTGGAGGAACTCTGCGGTCTAGGCTTAATCTGTGGAGGGAAATGGACAAACAATATATTGGGTTAGGATCCTTCTTCAGACTGAATAGGCGTAATAATCCTTCTCATGTTGACGTGTGGTGTCTAGTGGGATACTGCAAGAATCTGCGCTTGGGCTCCAACTATTCACAACCTTATGGCGGTAATTTGACTGAAGAGGCTAAATGTAGTATTTCCAAGTTTGCTGATGACACGAGATGTGAGTAATGATGAGAAAACAAAGAGACTTCAAAGGATCTCCTCAGCAAAGTGAGTGGGCAGATGAACCATGTTGTGGAAAAGTATGAGGTTATCCACTTCGCTGGAGTAAACAGGAATGGAGCGATAGAGATATATTGATGTCCAGAGGGACCTGGTTCTCGTTAAGCAGAACAACTGAAATCTAACATGCAGGTGCAGCAGGTACTTCAGAAGGCAAATTGTATGTTGGCCTTATGGCAGGAGGATTTGATTACACAAGTGAAGACAGTTTGTGATAATTACTGTATATAGGGCAGTGATGAAACAACATTTGCCGTATTGTGCTTAAATTTGGCCTACTTACTTAAACAATACACTTGCTATATAGAGGGAATGCAATGAACATTCAATTGTCTTGTTTCAGGGATAGCATGCTTGTTGTGTGAATATAGATTGAGTGGGCTGGGTCCCTATTTTATAAACTTCAGAAGAATGAGAAGTAACATCACTATAAAGTATAGCAATTTTTTACTAGAAGGGAACCACAAGAAGACTTGATGGATAAATGCAGGGAGGGGTTTTCCTCTGCCGAAGGAATCTAGAACCGTCTCAGTATAAGGACTGAAATTGAAGAGAAAGTTCTTCACTCGGTGTGATGAATCTTTTGAATATTCATCACGGAGAGTTATGGAGGCACTGCCATTTATTACATTTAGAGATCTATAGATTTCTGTATACTCGAAGAGTCAAGGGGAATGAGGATAGTACAGGAAGATGATGTTGTAGATTATCAGACACAAATATGTTGAATATTAAGGCCTGAAGGGCAAAATTGCTAAATATTGTTATCACTTTTCAGAATTGTAGGCACTGTATCAAAAAAGGCAACCAATTTGTGCCCTGCAATGTCCCACAAACTGCCATGAGTTAAATGATCATAGGATGTCTATATCGGTTGAAATTAGGAGAGGGCTGAAGTAATTGATTCTGTTTCCTCTGTCTTTTCTCACTTTCTAATGTAATATAATAAAGAGCAATAACAAATGTTTTTAAATTGGTTAATTGCATTTTGTCTGCACTTGGAAAATTATCCTTTCATCGTGGAGCCGGAAGACACCAACTCCTGATTACTGCTGAGCAACTGCTGGGAATTGGTGTTTACCCGCTGGATGAGAACAGAGTTGCTCTCCGAGTCGTAAACACAAAATCTCATGTAAACCGTTAGAATTTGGTGGAAATGGGGCTGGAGTGAACTCGTCCATGTCGACCAAGTTGCCTAACCGAGCTGGTCCTATTAGCCTGCTTTTGTCCCTATATTATCTTCCTATCCACTTTCCTGTTAAGGTGTTTTTTAGATGTTGTAATTGTACCTGCTTCTATTGCTTTCCGTGGCAGCTCGTTCCATACACGCACCACCCTCTGAGTGAAAAAGCTGTCCCACAGTTTCCTTTTAAATCTTTCACATCTCTCTCCTTAAACATGTGACCCCCCCTCACTTTAAAGCTGTGTCACTCTCTGACTGGGTTATTGACAGCACAATTGATCACAGTCTTCAAAAATGTCCCGGTATTCTCAGATCCTCTGAGACCTTGAACCCTAACATGTCTCTGAATTAACTATGAGTTTAAGGTAAACAAAAATGCTGCAGAAACTCAGCAGGTGAGGCAGCACCTATGGAGCGAAGGAAATAGGCAATGTTTCGGGTCGAAACTCTTCTTCAGACTGAACCGTTGACCCAAAACGTTGCCTATTTCCTTCGCTCCATAGATGCTGCCTCACACGCTGAGTTTCTCCAGTATTTTTGTCTACCTTCGACTTTCCAGCATCTGCAGTTCCTTCTTAACTACGAGTTTAGTTTAGTTTAGAGATACAGTGAGGAAACAGGCTCTTTCAACCCATCGAGTCTGTGCCGACCAGCGATCCCCACACACTAGGACTATCCTACAATCTAGGGACAATTTACAATCTTTAACAAAGCCAATTAACCTACAAACCTGTACATCTTTGGAGTGTGGGAGGAAACTGGAGCACCAGGGGAAAACCCACGCGGTCACGGGTAGAACATACTACGGGTGCTGTCCAATACCGACAGCACCCATAGTCAGGACCAAATCCGGGTCTCTGGCGCTGTAAGGAAACAACTCTACCATTGTTCTCAACGTCAATAAATCAGTGTCTGTAGCTGTTATAACACTAAAATATATTTGATTTGTGATGATCATCACCAGGAGATTTCAATCACTATACAACATTGACATGTAGTGATTTAACAAAAATATATTAATGTATATATTAATAAATAAAAGGAAATAGTTCAGAGTACTTCAAGGATAATAGGAGATGTTAATCTTTGCACTGAATTTAATTTTCATTTTACTGAAAGAGATTTCAGTTATTTAGTGACTTTTCGGAATAGCTAAAGATTGAGTGGATTTTACAGATGGTGCTCAACGTTGCTGGAGCCAATGCAATAGATTCTCTTTCAACTACTGTAATTGAAGTGCTGTAATGCCATTAAGGACTGTCCTAATTCCCTGAATATGGTCTGTGTAGGGGATCAGAACAGCATAGATCCACTGACCTATTGCTGGCAGATTAATGCAAGTTAATGCTGTGTTAGGGTGAATAAGCTCTTTTGATTTTCTCTAGGCCTGATCAAATCATCATGCTTCTGTGTGCTAATCTGCAGTGACATTTCTCAAATTAGCAGTTCCCTTAGAAACTGCCAGGAATATCTATCCTAATTCCCCCCCCCCCCACCCCAGAAGATTTTGTGGGCTTACCTATCTCATTGAATTTGCTGCCCAGGTTGATTGAAAATGAAGCTTCTATATTTAGCAGTATATTTGAAGACTCGGCTATATACAGCAGTTTCGGAGGGGAAAAGTGTTCAAGCAATGGAAAAAAATATTAATGTTGTGTAGCCATGTAAACGTACTCTTATTGACTACATCAATGACAATTATGTAGTCAAGAAGAAACTGATAAAGCAGAGTTACAAATTAGGATGAAGAGTCATATGGAGATACATCTAAAAAAGTAAAACCTTGCAGCAACATAGCTGTAATAAGATGAATTGTTCCATAATTTCTCAAATTAATATTGCTGTCATTGCTTAAAATAATTAACCATGTCCCGATTTCAGTCTAAATGTATCTTATTATAATCTTTTGCTTAAATGCTAGGTAGTTTATCTTTCACAAGGAAAACACAAAAGTGCTGGAGGTTCTCAGTGGGTCAGGCAGCACCTGTGAAGAGAATGGACAAGCAAAGTTTTGTGTTGGGACCCTTCTTCAGAGTTTATCCTTCACTCCTGCTTTTCTAATGTATACCATGTTAAGATGTGGCAAAATATTTAATAGCCCATGAATTTGTTTTGAAGCGAAGTTACAGTTGTTATGTAGCTATCTCAATCAGGTAACGAAGGTGATTGATACGAGTATAAGACCGATCCTGAAGAACACGATGCATGGGATTAACAATGACTTGGCTGCATGGATTCAGAACTGGCTAACTGATAGAAGACAAAGGGTTATGGTGGAAGGACAATATTCTGGCTGGAGGACTGTGACCTGTAGATTTCCCCAGGGATCTGTGCTGGGACCTCTGCTGCTTGTTTTATATATATATATATATAAATGACTTGGATGTAAACGTAGATAGATTAGTTAGTAAATTTGCAGATTTCACCAAATTTGTTGGGGTGACAGACTGTGAGGAAGGCTGTGAAAGTATACAGTGCTATAGAGATCAGTTGCAGAAATGGCAGATGGAGCATAATCAGAGCAAGTGTGAGTTGTGGGAAGTCAAACGTGAAGGGGGAAAAAACAGTTAACAGCAAGACCTTTTTCTTAGGATGGAAATATCAAATTGGTCAGTACAGTGACACAGCGGTAGAGTGGCTGCCTTACACCTGGGTTCGAACCTGACTACGAGTGCTGTTTGTACAGAGTTTATATGTTCTTCCTATGACCATGTGGGTGCTGCAGTTTTCTCGCACATTCCAAACCCGTGCATGTTTGTAGGTTAATTGGCCTCTGTATATTGTCCCTAGTGTGTAGGATAGAACTGGTGTACAGGTGTTCTTTGGTCGGTGTGGACTTAACTGGGCCGAAGGTCCTGTTACCATGCCATATATCTAAACTAAAAAACGAAACTGGAGAGCACAGCTATATGGTTAGAGAGGCAAAGTGAAAAGGGGATGTGTGGGGCAAGTTTTTTTACACAGAGGGTGGTGAGTGCCTGGAATGTGCTCCCGAGTTGGTGGTTGAGGCAAATACGATTATAGCATTTAAGAGAATTTTCGGTAGGTATATGGATAGGCTGGGATTGGAGGGATTATGTGCAGCATTGGTCTTGGCATCATGTTCGGCACGGACAGTGTGGTTTGAAAGGCCTGTTTCTGTACTGTACTTTTCTAAGTTCTCTATTCTAAGTGCTGCAGCATCTATTTAACCCACTACAAATAGTGATGAAACAAATAACCAAATTACTTTCTATGTACAAATTCAGACACTGCAAGGCTGAGTTTCACTGTGCACCCAAACTGGCTTGCCTGAAGCTAGCCCAAACGTCAGCTGTTCTATCTTGCAAAGGAAAACTAAGTACTGACTTTCAAAATCTGCCCTATCCACATTGACCATTATACTCCTACCATATTCATTGTTAGTCAACCCACATTCCCGTTAACTTGATAGATTCTGTTGGGTCTTAATATTTTATTCTTAATCAATTTCTGGCTGCTTTTGCTTTCTGTACATGTGGTTGGCCCAATTTGCTGCTATATTCCCAGTATTTCTTGCATTTGTATTGATTTTTTCTTCAAGCTTGTTTCCCTCATTCTGACATGTGTTCACGCACAAAACTGATTTGTTTCACTTCTTATGGGCATACCCGATTTCTTCAGTACTCCAATTCCATCCCTCTGCTTTTTAATTATTTAATGATTGGCAGACTCATTGACAACCTGAATCATAGACTCTAATTCCTAGAACATTTCATCTCTTTCTCATCCTTAATGGTGCTCCTTAAAACTAAGTTATTTCACCAAGCTTTTGGCGAACTGATCCAATATCTCCGGTATCAGCTAAAAGTGTTCCTGGCAGGCACCTTGGAACATTTCATTAGGTTAGGTTAGTTTAGTTTAGTTTAATGTAGTTTAGTTTAGAGAAATGGCATGGAATTAGCCCTTCGGCCCACTGCGCAAACCAACAGTCACCCGTACGATCGAAACGGTGATCGTACTGATCGTGCACTGCCAGGTTGCAAATGTTGTCGTCTTTATTTTTGTTCTGTGATTTGCCTCCCGTCAAGCAACTGAAAATATCAGCAGTTTACAGTCGGTTTGTGAATACAGAATTTGAGGCTGTTTAGAGACAGTGGAAATCCTGTTGTTGATGCCTACAATACCACACTGTCTCATCTTGCCACAGGTCCTTCGGAGCATGATGAATTCTCAGATGGTATCTATTGCAAATTATGAAACACTCTCCTGGTCCTGTATGATATATAGAAAAGCAATTGGGCTGAATATTACAAGAATCAGAATGTAATGCAGAATTGCATGGCACAGCATCGTAGAATCAGAGTCTCACAGGGTGGCTCAATAGAATACAAAACATCAGTGTGGAATTTGCAAGCCACAACTTCAATTGCCTTAGCACTGTGGAAAACTGCCGTATTCCGGTCTACTTCTAGCTTCCATAAGTTACCTTGTAAAGACCAATATTTTGACCAAACCCTTGGTCATATGCCCTAAAATGTCGCATTTAGCTTTAGTTTTGTAATACATCTGTGAAAGATATTTTGTTGTGTCAATTGCGCTGTTACAAAACTGTATAATTATTAATTGTTATTGTGTTATTTGTGGAATTACTGGGTCTCAGTGATGCTGAGGAAGAGGTACATTGATTTTTGAAAGATTGGGGAATTGAGAGTGACATTAAACTGGCTCAGATGAGGCCTGGGGTGGGCCAGCCAGGATAGTTTTGACTGGATTGGAAGGCTTCAGGGGCTCTTATGTTCTGTTCAAAACAGATTTTCATCTGTGCTCAACAAATTAACGAGCAGCCATTCAATTTTGATTTTATATCCTTCAATGCATTTACTTTCATATTGTTAGATTTCACTGTATTTTTTATTTTACAGGATATATTGCATTTAAGTGCTTGCTTCCTTTTAGAAAGATTCAGAAATTGTGTTCTTTTGTGTTGCTCTGTCTTCAATAAGCATAAGAAATATATAGAATCTCTGAGAGGACTTTACTGTGAGACAATGGGAGAACTTCCAAATTGTCTTTGAATAGTGCCATGTATCTCAGATAGACAAGATTCGTAGGTTAGTGGCTCATCAGAAAGTCTGCAGCTTCAGCTCTGCAGTTCGCAATGGTAATGAGATGAATTCACAGCCTAGATTATATGCTTGAATTTGGAGGAGTACTTGTACCTACAACTCATGATGTTCTAATTCAGAGGAGTGTTATCATTAAGCCAGGAAATGGTGTGTAGGCAGAAATAATGGGACTACCAGGACTGTCCTGTTTGTGGATCTTGGGTTAGAGATAAAAGTGACCAATGTGGGGGGGGGATGAACTATCAAGTTGGAGACTGTGGAGGGCAGATCTCCTGAAGTGATGAGGCATATGATTGTTTTGGCGACAGTGGCTTGGTGTTTGTTGGTGGGGTCATAGTCCAGCAGTAGATATGAGGAGATGTTCTGAGAGCTGATTTCTTGTATCTGCAAAGTAGAGATCATTCCGCCAGATTACAATGGCACCACCCTTGCCTTGAGGGTAAGTTGATGATATCACCAAGCTAGTGGGATCTAAGTAGTATACTAGACTAAGTGAGACCCATTGGGTCCCTGTCACACAGGATACCTGGTCCGCCAACGCAACCCTTTCCCCAATGCAATATTCCACCACTCACCTGTTTCCCCCATTGCAACCCGTCCCCTCAACGCAATATTGTACCACTCACACATAGCCCCCAACTGCGCAGGCACGGCTCATTTCCCCTCATCCCCCAGCAAACCCTCCCCACCCTCTTCACCCTCCCTCTTCTTTCCCCTCTCCTCCTCCCTCCCCCAATCCATCCCTCACCTCTCCCTCCCTCTCCTTTCCCCTACCGCCAGTCACTCCCTCCCTCCATCCCTCCATAACTCCTCTCCGTCCCTACTCCCCTCCTATCCCTCTATTCCCACTGGTCACCTCCCCTATTCCCCCCCCCCCCCCACTATCCCTCCTGACCTCCCCCACTGCCCTCCTCTCCCTCTATTCCCCACTCCCTACTTCCCCCATTCCCCACCTCCTCCCCCTCTATTCCCATCCTGTCCAAGTACCCCCTGTCCCCATCCTGTCCGAGTGCCCGCTGTTGCCGCTCAGCCCGTCCCTGCCATGCTGGTGGAGAAGATGTCCTCCGAGAAGGCCACGAGGGTGAGTTACCGCAACAGCGGTGGCGGAGGAGACGGGGACGGGTAGATGGGACCGCCATGCCACAGAGGGCTGGCGGGTGAGAGGGGTGAGTGATGAGGGAGAGAGAGACGGGACCAGGGCCTCCGCTGAACCCCCCCCCCCCCCCCCCCCCCGCGGCCACTGCCTATGGTGGGGGAGACGATAGACAAGTTACAGTACAGAGGGGAGAGAGGAGTTTGTGAGTGAGGTGGGACAGGCCACCGCTGGTGGGGCAGGAAGGGGCGTCGCCATCTCGGCCGTTGCATTGACTGACAGGAGAAGAGACCAATCTGTGTGGCGCTGACTGAAGGAATCTTTTTAAACCTCGATAACTTTTATAATATACCACCGATCGGAACGAAACTTGTTGCACTCGCCAGCACAGGAGAACTATCGCGTACTGTTTTTGTGCAAATAGAAAAAACCCCGCAAACCGGAAGAGCGCAAGATTAGAGTTTTAGTTATGTACTAGACCAAGTAGGACCTGTTGGGTCCCGTTCCCTTAACATGCGGTTACGGTGGGGCGGCCTGCGGCGTCACACAGACTAACCTCCCCCCCCCCCCACACACACACACACACACACACACACACACACACACACACACACACACACACACACACACACACACACACACTAACCACCCCCCCCCCACACACACACACTACCCCCCCTTGATATTATTATTCATTCGCTCCTTTTCCCCCATCCCCCACCCTGTCCACTCATGCATAGCCCCCAACTGCGCAGGCACGGCTAGAGAGTGAGGAGGTAGAGAGGGTGAGTGGGGTAGAGAGGGAGGGTAGAGCGGGGTAGAGAGGGATGGGGGTAGAGGGGTAGGGGGGCACATGGCGTCACAGGGGAGGGCTGGTTCCCGAACGCAATACTCCACCACTCACCCATAGGTCCCAATACTCATCACTCCCTGGAGACGGAGGGGGTTAGAGAGGGAGTGGTGGTAGAGACGGAAGGGGGGGGGTTAGAGAGGAAGGGGGGGTTAGAGAGGGAGGGGGCTTTAGAGAGGGAGGGGGTTTTAGAGAGGGGAGGGGGGGTTAGAGAGGGAGGGGGGCAGAGAGGGAGGGGGGCAGAGAGGGAGGAGGAGAGCAGAGAGGGAGGAGGGGCAGAGAGGGAGGAGGGGCAGAGAGAGAGGCAGAGGCAGAGAGAGAGGCAGAGGCAGAGAGAGAGGCACAGAGAGGCAGAGAGAGAGAGAGAGAAAGAGGCAGAGGAGAGAGAGGCAGAGAGAGGAAAGAGGCACAGAGGAGAGAGGCAGACAGGAGGGAGGCAGAGAGGAACGATCGAACTTTATAATGCGCCACCGACCCATTCTGACCGCCGCTGCAGAACAACCCCCCCCCCCCCCCCCCCCCCCCCCCCCCCCCCCCCCCCCCCCCCCCCCCCCCCCCCCCATTGCACCCTTCTTCACGGCTGCCCTGTGATGTCTCGGCTCTGACAATTCGAGGGAGCTACTTGGTAACAACACTAAGAGCAGCTCCGGGCTGCATCGCTCCCCGACTCAAATCGATTCCTAACGGGCGCACGCTCCGTCCTGTGCTGAGCTTGCTGCAGGCTGGATAAAATCTTGTGGCGGGCCGGATGTGGCCCGCGGGCCATAGTTTGGAGACCCCTGTCTGGAACAAAGAGCTTACTGCTGCTCGTGAAGGCCAACTTGGACTTCGAAGGATGGGCCTTTACACAGGTCCTTGTCATGATCCGCCAGGAAGATGAGTTCCTTCTTCTGCGTGTGGTAGGCCACTGCCAGCACATTACCGAGCGAGACGTTTTTAAACCCCATCGTCTGACGGATGTCGTCGTAGTTGTCGGCGGGGATGTCGCTGCCAGCGAAGGTGAGCACGTCGAGGGAGGTGAAGTCGGGCTTGAGGAATCAGTCCGTCTCAAAGGGCTGGGGTGTAACACTCCACAGTGGGCCTCTCATCCCAAACCTAGTGCTTGGAGCCCTCCTTGTGTGCGCAGAGCTGAGCGTGTGGGGCCAAGCGGGTTGCTGGAGGGGGAGGGGGTAGAGAGGGAGAAGGAGGTGAGGGGAGTAGAGAGGGAGAGGGGCAGCGAGGGAGGGGGTTAGAGAGAGGTGGAGAGAGTGGGGAGGGTAGAGATGGAGAGGGCGAGGGGTCCCAGCTGGGCCGAGCGGGTTGGAATGGTGGAGTGCCCCTTGCGCCCGGTGCGTGTGAATATATTGGGAAATTAGAACGTTGAAAACTTTAATATTTTGCAGCTGTTTTTAAAAGGTTAATAACTTGAGAATTATAGGTTGAAATGCAACGGGAAGATATGTATCCGGTCGGGGGAGAAAATGTGAGTAGCATGTGTGAAAATTGGAAGGCTGTGGCCAAGTGTTTGGAAGAAGATACAAATTAAGAAGATTAAAAGAAAGCCAACACAACCCTGGCTCACAGGCATTTAGAATGTTGAAAACAAAGGGAAGAGCTTTAGTATAATAGAGATAGATAGATGCAACCATGGCTTCTTTTGCAATCCTGCAGGCACTGACCATTGCACTGACCATTGCACTGACCAAGCATACTGACCCCTAATGCAGCATCATTATGAAAAAAGCACTCCCAAAGAATTACCTTTGATCTTATTAATTTAGCAATTGCAACTTCAGTTTATAGGTTGGATAGGATATTTGTTACATATATGTCTAGTTCCACTGCATATGCGGGGACACATTTTTCTGTCATTTTCTGAAGTCTTAACTTTCGTTAGGTGTCCACTTTTTGATCAAAGATTACAGCATAAGATTCTATTGCATAAAGTTATGTGATTGGGTGCCACACGAGAATTTTATTGAAATACTGCGTGATTGTATATTTTGTGCACCAATGGTGCATTTCTTATTTACAATCCGAGCCCTTTATGTGCATAAAGACTGCTGAGGATGTTTAGAGTCATAGAGTAATATAGTGTGGAAACAGGCCCTTCGGCCCAACTTGCCCACACCGACCAACATGTCCCAGCTACACTAGTCCCACCCGCCCATGTTTGGTCCATATCCCTCAAAAGCTGGCCTAACCATGTGCCTGTCTAACTGTTGCGATTGTCCCTGCCTCAACTGCCCCCTCTGGCAGCTTGTTTCATACACCCACCATCCTTTGTGTGAAAAAAATACACCCCAGATTCCTATTAAATCTTTTCCCCTTTACCTTAAACCTATGTCCTCTGGTCTATTCCTCTCATGATTTTATTCACCCGATCTATTCTTCTCATGATTTTATTCACTTTTATGCATTGTGATGTCATTCAGCATACAACCCGTGCAAAGCTATACTGCAAATTGAGCTGGAATATTGAAATAATGGTGACCTGAAGGGTTGATGGCATTAAAGAGCTCAACCACACCTGAGCTGCTGTGGTTATCCAAGACAATTACATTATTTTTCTCAGGGAGGGGAGTTTTATAAAGAGGGCATAGGTTTAAGGTTCTGCGGTACTGGCTCGAAGGGCCAAATGGCCTACTCCTGCACCTATTGTCTATTGTTAGAGGGGAAAGATTTAAATGGGACTTGAGAGACAAGTTGTTCACAAAGAAGGTGATGGGTATATGGAACAACTACATGCAACCCTTCAGCCTCTTTCCTGAGCTCTCTATGAGACAGAAGAGATTACACATGTAGAAAACAAATTACTGGTGCAAGGTTTCAGCCTGAAACATGGGCCATCCCCTTGTCTCCACGGATGCTGCTTGACCTGCTGAGTTCTTGCAGCAGTTTATTTTTTTGCTTTATAAATGTTAGTTGCAACTTCCTAATGAAGACAAATAGGACAAAATAGCAAGTAAGAAATACAAATGCAAATACTACTCAGCTGTCAGATAGTGGAGACTGCATGAGGTCAGAGGCCTCAGGCTGAACACTCTTGCCTTAAGAAATGATTATAATTACAAATTTCAGATTCTTGTTTGTTTTGTACTATGTGAAGTTGACCTGAAATTACGAGATAATGAAATGCCTTCAAAGGATCCCAGTTGTCAGAGTTTTCTCTGAAATGTCAACTCCTGCTGAGGCATGACTCCATTGGACACAGCCATCCTCTGTCACCCTACCATTCGCTATGTATGAGCAGGATGTTCAACTGATTGAGATCAACGAACTCTGAATGAACTTTAAAAAAAAAGAAGAAAGTGCTGGAAACATTTAGCAGATCAGGTGGAACTGACAAAAATGCCTTTGGCCTGCAATGTTATTTCTTTTCTCTTTTCATGCATGCAACTTGACCTGCTGAGCGTTTATAGCATTTTCTATTTTTGTTTTCCAGCATCTGCAGTTTTTTGGCTTTCACGATAAACTTTCTTCATCTACGATTCTACATCTCACAATGTTTTCCAAAAGAAGCACGGGGATAGCTTTTAACCTTATAGAAGAGATGCAATGGGGCCTAATTGTACTATGTCTCTCATTTGTTATTCAGAACTTGTTCATAAATCGCTCTGCTGCACAATAACTAAAGTAGGCTACAATGTGGTTCTGGAGTACCCAACACTTTAAATGATTTAGTTCCAATGTCTTATTTTCCAGTCACTGATAAAATATTGAAGAACTCATATGCTACTTTGATTAGGGGGTATTCTCAGACTTGCTTCCTTTTAACTTTTTAAAATCATATTTTAAGAGCAGCATTTTCCTTTTGAGGGAAAAGGGAACATCATGTGAGATATAACTCCTGCATTTGAAAATGGTATGATTTAGAATTGTTGGGCATCAAAAGACCTTTTAAAGCAAATAGTGAAACAATTACAACATTATGCCATAGCTTTTGATTGTCAATATTTTATAAATCGGTTCATGTCATCTCTTTGTTCAATCTCTTTCTAATCCAATGGTCCTTCTAGTTCAATTTTATACCTAAACGTATCATTGACAGCTGACCGTCCAAACTGCACTTTCAATCCAAATTCTCTGTAATCTTTCTTTGCTGATCTTCAAGGTGGAAAAACTGCACAGAAGTCTACCAACTCTTAATATTTTTACAGGAAAGTTAGCATTTGTCACATTAGGGCTAGACCCCCAACTAGTAATGGGATAATAGGCTGTTGCTGTAAGCCTTCTATGCCCACTGCCATTTACTTTGCCCTGAATGCCTTTGAAACATACTGCACAAAAATAGGCCATGCAGCCCATCCAATCCACGTCAACCATCAAACACTCATTTACACCAATCCTGCATTAATCTAATTTTATTCTCTGCATGAACCCATCAATTTGCCCAAGATTCTACCACTCATCACACACTAGGAGGAAATTTACAGTGGCCAATTATCCCACTAATCTACAGGAAGTAACCAGAGGACATGGGAGAATCTCAAGTGGTCACAGGGAGAATGTGCCAACACCATACGAAAAGCACACAAGATCACAATTGAAAACATCACACCATTCCAGAGATGCTGCCTGTCCCGCTGGATTACTCCAGCAATTTGTGTCTATCTAGGTCTCTGATGCTGGGAGTCAGCAGCAAGAACTGCTGTACCACAGTGTTCCCTCCATAGTTTCTGTGCTGTCTGTGATGTTAAACTTCCTATCCTTCTGACAAATAAGCATGGAGTGCAAAAATAATTTCCTTGCATTTGGGATGTCAAACGCTGACAGTTTTTGGAGGATTATTCCGATAGTGTTCTTTGTTCTTACTCATTCTGTCCATTTTCTCTGGTGCTCCCATGGCTTGGCATTTGCTTCAATGCTGATTAGTGATTGGCCATATGTCTGGCAACTTGCACACGATTCATCTACCCTTTCATCATTAGTTTCTTCGTTTGCTTGTCATTATGAGCGCTACTGGCAAGGCCAGCATTTATCACCCACTAAGTTGAACTAAATGGCTTATTGGCCCATTTCAGAGTATTTCATGTTTTCCTTTCCTGAAGGAAAACAGTGAGGACGGCAGTTTTCCTTACTTGTAAGACAGTGCTGAATCAGATACTATCAATCTATTTTAGTTCCAGCAATTCTGCAGGAACAACGTTTGCTCCACAAATATTAGTCATTCCCACTTTCCCATGACTTGATTCACTTTCTCCATTAGCATCATGCCCTTCAGTACCAGGTCTCTGAAAACCAGAAACCATACAATTTCTTTAAAGGAAAAATATTTTCATTATCAACAGGCTGGGACTGTTTTTCTTGGGAGAAAGTAAACTGGGGTAAGAACTTATAGAGATTTATAAAATCGCAAGGGGCATAGATAAGATTAATTATCACAGTCTTTTTCTCAGGGTAGGGGAGTCTAAGACTAGAAAGCACAGGTTTCAGGTGTGAGTCAAATGACTAAGAGTGCCTGAGAGACAGGTTTTTCACTCAGAGGGGAGTAGGTTTGTGGAAGTAGCTACCAGATCAGATGGTAGAGGTATGTACAATTACAGAGTTTAAAAGCGATTTTGAGAAGCACAAGGTTAGCAGCGGTTTAGAGTGCCAAATGCAGGCAAATGGGACTCACTCAGATAGGCACCTTGGTCAGCACAGACAAGTTGGGCATCGGGGCCTGTTTCCATGTCGTACCGCTCTATGATTTTCTCTGGAAAATAATATTGTTTTGCAATTATGAAAACATTAAGTGTAGGTCAGGTAGTATCTGTTGAAAACATAGACAAAGAAGCACAATGGACTGCTGCATGCTGTAATTTGGTCTCACCGTATTAGAGATGTTTTCTTTGTTCTACCTCTCCCATCACATTTTCTCTGCTACTTAAATGCTAATTTGTCTCAAAAGACTTTTCACACATGATCCAATGAATTGCCAGGTATTTATATTGAAGCTCAGGCCTTCAATAGTTTTCTTATAAGCAGAGAATGATACAATGCAGTAAAGACCATTTGGTTTGTTTCTTATATTCATTTTTTGTTTGAGCTGTCTCATTAAAGATATAAAATAAAGATATAAAAGCGCTCTTACCACCTCAGGCAGTTGAGGTAATTCAGAGTGTCTCCGGGATCCTCCAGTGCTTCTACTCAGCGGCTGTGGAAAGCATCTTGTCCGGAAATATTACAATCTGGTTTGGGAATTGCTCTGCCCAGGACATGAAGGCTCTGCAGAGAGTAGTGCATTCGGCCGAACGCACTATGGGAACTTCACTCGCCCCTCTACAGGAACTATACATCAGGAGGTGCAAGTCCAGAGCCAATAAGATAATGGGAGACCCCTTCCACCCCTGCAACGGACTGTTCCAGCTGCTGCGGTCAGGCAAACGCCTCCGTTGCCATGCTGTGAGAACGGAGAGGTTGAGAAGGAGTTTCTTCCCAGAGGACATTAGGACTGTAAACTCCTATCTCACCAGGGACTAATTTTACTGGACCACAATACCGCCCACAATATTTAATATGTAAAAGAACATGTGATTCTGTTCCATTCTGTTTGTAGTTTGTAGGTTGTTTGTTTGTTTGTTTTTTTGCACAAAGTCCGCGAGCACTGCCGCTTTTCATTTCACTGCACATCCCGTATGCGTATGTGATGAATAAACTTGACTTGACCTGACTTGACTTGAAGTACTCAGCAGGTCAGGCAGCATCTGTGGAAAGAGAAATAAAGTTGATGTTTTAGGTCAAAGACTGTTTGTGAGAACTTGGAAAGAAAAAAAAAGTTGACTTTAAGTTCAGAGAAGGGAGGGGTCTATGGATAGCACAGAGAGCATCTCTCAGATAGGATGGAAGCAAGGTTGCCATCGGGATAAACTGTAAATGAGATCAGTTGGAGAAACTTGGAGGCAATGGTTTCCAGGCTACTGTACCTTCTTACCAACGGTAGCAGTGAGATGAGTGTGTGGCCAGGGTGGTGAAGGTCTGTCATGATATTAGCTATCTTCTTGATGCAGCTGGAGGAACTCGGCATATCAGGCAGCATCTGTGGAGGGGAAATGGACAGATGACGTTTCAGGTCGGGACCCTTCTTCAGACATTTTTGCTTAAAATTCCAGCATCTGTAGTCTCTTGTGTCTTCTTCTTAACCTTTCTGCTTCATGCAGAGCAGCCCCAGCTTCCCCCACCTCTGCATGATATTGGAGTTCCCGATCTACCAATCCAATAAATCTCCACTCTTTGTCACTCAGCAAGGAATTAGCAACCTGGAGTTCACTTGCTGTACATCGATGCATTCATTGCATTGAAAGTATTTGTAAAGAAAAAAGTTGAAGGACCATGGGGAAAATATGAGAAGGGAATTAATTGGATAACTCTTTTAAAACATGGGTTCAATGGGCCGAATGCCCTCACCCCGTTACCCTTCTCCTCCCTTCTTCATACTTCTGTACTAAATTATTAGCAATAATGCATGCATTCACCTGTTTTGGACATTTTAAAGATAAAGGCTGTGTCTGGCTAATAATATCCTGTGAGCATGAATTTGTGGTTCTTCTATTCATGTTTTCCGAGCCAAGTGTCACCTTTAAAATGTGAATTTAATGAGCCAGGCCCCAATGACTAGATCAGAGACAGGAACCAATGCCTTTTTTCATTACGTAAATGTGACAGGAGTAATAAGTAACACACAATGAATGATTTTCCAGAGCTTTTATTAGCAACGTGCTTGTGCTTTAGTGAGTATCTGTTGGTAATATATGGTCTCGCAATGCATGTTTTCCAATAATTATTGCACTGATTTGTTACTAAAATGCAATTAGAATCCTTTCTAAATAATTATAGCAGATGAAAAGTGATAGCAATTAAATAAATTCATAATCAGACTCATTAGTGTATAATGTATTTCACTGCTTTGTAGATAACAGAAGACTTGGTTGTAAGAGAAATTATAACTGCATTAAGGGAAGAGATAAAGTGGGTAAAATGGACTTTGAAAACATAAATAAATGACGTATTCATTGTCTCAATTCCACCCAGGCCTCAAGGTACAATTGAATTGGAAAGCAAGCCAAATGGGTGGAATTTTACCAACTTTGGCTGATTTTAAAGAAGTGTGCCTTCAGTGTAATTATTATCAGCCAAGTAACTAATTAAGTGACAGGTACAGATTTCCAGATCAATGAGTATGTATAATGTATATGGAGCACCGGAATTAATCTTCCATTACTTCTTCCTTGATCTATTTCTCATCTCCGTGACTCACTTGGAAAGTGTCCAACCATAAACCCGTTTCAGAATGTAACATGGGGTTTGAGAAAGTGAGGGGTGCTTAGGGTGGGGGTTAGAGGCACTGGACATAGCATCACCTTGAATGTATAGCCCAAACGCACACTAATAGGCTCAGTTGGTCTATGCCAGTGTTTGTATTTCACTTAAGCTTTGTCTTAGCTCACTGTATTAACATATCTTTCCTTTATTTTCTTATCCACTTCTCCACTTTCCCTTTTAACAGCTTCTATACCTTTCTCCTCAGCCACAACTTTCAGCAGCTAATTCTGCCTTCTATTAAAACATTCTTTACATCAAAGTATTCATTGCCTTCTGTCAAGTTTTCCTATTTGAGGTCTACCATCTCTGCTAAATGTTACCCACAGTGTAATAATGATTATACTTCAAATAATAAAGACAGTAAAACACATTGAGACTAAAGTTGTAAATGGAAATTTATCTTTCCATATTTCTTTTTTTTTTGCATTGAGGCTTCTGAACAATCCTTCCTTAAGCAAAGGGTACAGTCTGATTCACGTCTATATTGAGGACATTGGACTTTGTCTCTGGAACTGATGCACTCGAAAGCTGAGAATTATATTCAGCATCTTCCCTTTTGCTTTATCTATTGTACTTGAGTTTGACATGATTGTATTGAAGTATGATATACTGTATCTGACCTGTTTGGAAAGCATGCCAAACATAGCTTTTTTATGTGACATTAATAAATCTAAACCTAATAATAAGTTTGAATGGTTTTCTCAGAATGTTTCTTCAAGTTCCTTAAGATCTAGTTAGGTGGATTCTGAGGCAGCTGTTGAAGCTAATATGGGATCCAGCCGCTCTGCGTTTATGGTGCAGGATATGTTGATGATTGTAAATGATGTACCTTTGACACTCCAACTGCTGAGATGGTACACCTTGTAGGGTAAGAATTTGTTTGAAGCTTACTCTTACTGTTGGATGTTTAATAATCCACAACTAGGTAGATGATTTTTACATACAGATCTAGATGCCCAATGGATATGAAAATGTTTCTAGATCTGGTTGGAAGACATAGTTTACCTTAGTAGTATGATAGAGATGAAAGTTGTAGTTGCTCACTCATCTGTTGTTGCCCCGGCTATTTATGGCCTTATAGTGATTGATTATGTTGATACCATGCTCAAACTGAATATTGGTTACTGAGTGGCAAAAGTTGATTCTTACTGAAACCTCCCACAACTTTGCCACTATTCTTCACCTTTGTATTCTATCTTGTTTTTATTGCCCCTTATTGTCTCTGTCAGTTTTGAATAACTCCATCTTTCAGTCTCTCATGGATTATACTCAATACTTGTCCATCATGAACCTCTCTCTCAACATATAAATTCTGCAAGCAAATATTCACAGTAAATTTTGGTCATCCCATCTCACATGAACTCCTTAATTCCTCAAAATGTACATTTGCTACCTCCTCATTCCACTAAATAATGTTGCTACCTTCTGCATTTGGCCCAGACAAAAACTCTTTGCAGCTCACATACAATTGAACTTTGTTTGAGAAACAAATTGTTTCTGCTTTGTCGTTTCCTGTTTGCAGAATGTAACTGCCCCCAAGCCCTCATTTCTATCATAAATACCCTTGACCCCAGTAAACACGTTGTTACCTTGCATTCTAGTATTTTCCCTTGGTGTGGCCCAGCCTGCTCTCCGCTAAGTTCAAGTGGAAGAAACTCACCATGCTGCAGTTAGTTTCAACAGTTAAGTTAGTTCATGGCTTCAGGCCGTTTCAGAAAAGCAGAAGTTATCCCCGTCAAATGTCCAGTCTCCATTTCAATCCTATCTCCACAATCGTCACCAACAAATGCAAAGAACTCATGAACTTATTTATCTTTAAAACCGAGATAATCTATTTCTTATTCTGGTTTTCACTTTCTCCTCTTCATTGGAAGTGAGTATCTCTTCATGTACTATATCCTGAACCATCTTTATCACAGAACCTATACTCCTTTATACCCCATCTCAACTGCTCTGCAACCCTTTCTTCCTAAAGGACAAAGAGCATCACAGTGGCTTGGTAGAAGAACCAATGCCTCGTATCTCCAGAGAACCGGGTTCAGTCCTGACTTTGGATGCTCTGGTTTCATCCCACATCCCAAAGGTGCGTGGGTTGGCAGGTTAACTGGCCACTGTAAACTGTCCCTTGTGTAGGCGAGTGACAGAATCTGAGCTGTGTTGATGGGGATGTGTGGAGAATAAAAAAATGGAGTAATGTAGGATTGGTGCAAACAGTTGATTGATGGTCGCCGCTGATTTTGTGGGCCGAAGAGCCAGTTTCTGTATTTAACTTCTATGACAGTATTAACATGTTGCCTGTAAATATATGTCCACTTAACCAACAATTTCACATTTCAGTTTCTTCCATTGCTTCCTACTTTTGCAAATGCTCCTTCACCTATGGCCTATCTTCCCAGAAGGCATTTTGTTGCCAGCACAGATACAGAGGATAGTTGGAATGTACAACATGTTCCTAATGGAAAGTGGGGCACACTGCATCTTCAGGTTGATAACATTATAGGTAGATCAAATTTCTCCCTCAAGACTGAGTCAGTGGACTTACTGAGTGAGGGTATATATCAGATCCATAAACTCACAACAAATATTTTTTGAGCATATATTTCTTAACAGGTTACAGTCATTACTGTGAATTACGAGTTTTCTATAGTGCGTGGAATTAAAATAAAGTAGAAATATTTTAAATGCAGTATGACATGTAGTTTCTTGCTGAACAAAGTGACTTCTTGCCTTTTTTTGCAATGTATCAAGTTTTATAATTTAATTTAATAATATTCAGTACAAGATTGGAGATGCTGACTGAACAAGCATCCCACTATTAACTGAATTATGTGCATGCAGAAAGCTTAGCTTCAAAGTCTAAATGCCAGACCCTTGTCGAAACTCATTAAAAATATATACCCCAGAAATGTAGAGCAGGTGGTCATCTACCAGCCATTTCCAAATGAAGTTACAGAGTGATAACATCATTGTAAAGAGATAAAAACAAGAATGTTATTGGATTAGCTTAAAATACGTAAAAGAGATTCCTTTCTCCACAGAAAACAAAAATACATTGTCTGCGAATCCAGAGGTTGTTTCTGTTCTCTGAAAGTAGAATGTTTTAGCCGTGATCCTTGTGATTCTGTTGTAACCAATTCTCTGCTTGCCATGATGGAATATTCTTCAAAACCTGCCACTGAATGAAGCTGAAGATTTTGTAGGCATTTCATGCCTTTGTGGCAAGCGTTGACTATTACGCAAGATTGAAAGGTGTTATCAGTTTTGTTAAATTAGAAACTTTAATGTAGTAAAAATCATGGCTGAGCTGTTGAATGTACTTTGGATTCGCATGTTCAGATATGGAGTATTTTGCTGAAAAATTGGGACTAGAAGATAAAGTACTAGAGCGGGAAAAAGACAAGAGTGAACTATCTGAATTTGTGTTATTGGTATGTGTACATGTATTTGTATATATATATATTTATGTGAACATATATTAAGTGCATGCAATGTGTCTGACTACAATTATTTGTATGATTTATATAGATGTGTGTAAATATGTATGTGGAACAAATGCCTAG
Source organism: Okamejei kenojei (assembly GCA_035221665.1). NCBI lineage: Eukaryota > Metazoa > Chordata > Chondrichthyes > Rajiformes > Rajidae > Okamejei > Okamejei kenojei. The sequence goes on from CM069142.1 coordinate 38,437,942, forward strand.
ACCTGGTTAGTAGTGCTGGAATACTCTTTGAGCTGAGCCAGTTTCCTGGAGTCTTGGATGTTAACAGCAAGCTTTGGTTTCATTGCCATGCTTCAGTTGAGCGTAAGTGTGTATATGGTCCTGGCAGGCTTGCCTTATTTGGTGCAGTGATGGTCCTAGAATATAGCAGCCTTGTGATTCTGCACTACCTGCTAGAGAGGTATTCATGAACTGCTGGTTTGGTCTAATCATGCCTGTGTAACTCACCCTTGCTTCAAACTTGATATTCAGCATGAACTCTGTGGATGGAAGGTTCTAGTTATGTGCTGTGTGATTCTAAACATAATTTGCTTTGTTATATCATCCTTAAAACAATAAAATGTCATAAGATGCTTAACAGATGTCAAAGTCAAATTTATTCGTCACATGCACCCGAAGCTGCAATGAAATGATATATTAAACAAAACTAGACAGACAACCAAAAAATAAAAAAGTAAGACAATGTGGGTTGAAAAGTTGGAAAGATGGCCAGGTTTAGGAAAGGAATCCCTCTAGCTTAGAGCAAAGCCAGATGAGGATGTGCAACCAGTTATGAAAAATGAAAAAATAATTTTTACAAGCAGAACAGAGATTGATAGTGCTCATCCTTACACCTTGTGCACTAAGGTATAACAATACAAAATGGGTTGTACAACACTTGAAAATGTGTAGCATCTGCTTGTAGCTCGTACTTTTCATTTTGATTAATTTCTGTTGGGATATAGGAGGCTTACATCAGTTTACTCGAGGTTTTCTGAATGCACAGCAAAATGCACACTGGTGAAAAAGACCAAGAAAACTGAAGATGGATACAAAATGCTGGATTAGCAGCATCTCTGGAGAAAATGGATGAGTGACATTTTGGGTTGGGACCTTTCTAAAGGATAACTGATGCTGGCTATTGGCAGGTGAACACTTGGTTCAGATTTAATTTTATACAGAGCGACCTGGTTACTTATAATATGAAATGTTTGTTTGAAGTCTTACTCAGCTTTGCCATGTTGTTTGTATTTCTCACAAATCATGTATGAAGTGGGAGACAGGAAGTATGGCAGTTGCGTCCGTATTTTAAATATAGATAAATTGTGAATGGAAGTGCTGTTAGTGAGGGATGTGTAAAAGTGGGTGAAGGGTGAGTAATGGAGGAGGGAGTTTGCAGACAAGTTTTTATTTCACAGTGCATTAACTTGAATTATATAAAGTGATTTCTTACCGTGTTGAGCAATGGAATATCTTTCTCAACATGGAATGCAACTATTCCTAAGATGCAATCTGAAGAGTTGCACATGACTACAAACACATATAACATATATTCTTGGGACATGGGCATTCATTCCCTGTTCCAAGTTGATTTTGAGAATGTTGTGATAATGTCTGTCTGAACCACTGCAGTTTGTCTGTTGATGACAGTCGTCTTCTGCGGGTGAACGAAGACTTGCTTTCTGTCCGGTTCTGAGGTGGCTGATAAGGCTAGTGTGAGGCCACAGACTCTCTCAGAGGTGAGGGAAGACATGTTTGTTGGGACGGGCTAGGAGAAAGTTTTGGAGATGGTACCTTTTTTTTACGCTTGTGTTTATGTAATTTATGCTAGATTTCTGTCTCCTAACTCAAGGTTCTCAATGCCATCTGGAATGCACCAGTGTTACTTCAGGTGGGCATAGGCAAGGGATTCCCATGAAGTTGGTGGAGATACAGTTTTACAAAGAAGCTGTAAGGATCGCTTTAAAATGTGTCCTCTCTTACTGTGACTGAGAAAAGAGTATCTGTTTCAGAAGTCTGGTGGCAGGCATGAGAGCCACATGCCTTCCCATTTTAATTGGCTAGGTGTAAATAGGCCCTTAATGCTGGTCTATGAGAGGATGCTGAAGTGAATGATGAGTTGAAGGAAATTAGCATTAGGCCAAAAATCATATTGGGATTTGAAGCTGATAAACCACCAGGATCCGATTACCTGTATCCCAAGATTTTGAAGAAGCCAAATACTGAAGATATTTGGTGCCCTTGGTGTCATTTTCCAAAGTTTCAGAAATTCAAAAATGGTTCCTCAGTTGGGTGGACAGCAAATGTAACCCCACTATTTAAGAAACGAGGGAGAAAGAAAATAAGAAATTATAGTTTAGGAACAAAACTAACTATACTAAACTAAACTATGCTGGTAGGATTAATGAAATGTTCAAGGGGAATTTAGAATACAGTAATACATCAATTTGTGAAAGGAAAATCGTGTTAGATTGTTTACAGCTTTGCACAGTTTTGAGCAGATTAAGAAAGGGGAATAAGTGGATGTTGTATATTTGGACTTTCAGAAGGCCTCTGATCGGGAGCCACACAAGAATTCAATAAATAGAGTTACAGTGCATGGTTTGGTACAAATTTACTGGTGTAGATTAAGGATTGGTTGTTGGACAGAAAGCCAAGAGCAGGAGTAAATATGTTTTCAGATTGGGAGATTGTCACTAATGGAGTGTCAGTACTCCAACAGTTCACATGGCATTGATTTGGATGAGTGAACCAAGTGAGATTTATCTAAATTCACTAATGATGCAAGGCTAGAGGCAGTGTGGGTTGTGAGCAGAATGCAGAGAGGTTTTGGGAAGATAAAGTCAGAATCAGTGAGGAATGGAATATGGAAAAATGTGATAAAATTTAATAAAAATTGAAAATGCCACTTTATACAAAATGCTGGAGTAACTGAGCGGGTCGAACAGCTGCTCTGGAGAAAATGGATCGGTGACATTTTGGATCAGGACCTTTCTTCAGGGGGGTGGGGTGGGGAGGGGGTACCGCTGAGTTACTCCAGCAATTTGTATGTATGGAAAAATACAAATTCACCCATCTCCATAGAAAAGTATTTTGTAAATGGTGAGAGATTATAAAGTATGTGTGTTCAGTGGAGTTTGAATGTTCTTTTACCTGAATCAGTGAAAGTTAAAGTGCAAATAGAGCAAGCAATTAATAAGGAAAATTATATGTTGGTCTTATTGCAAAAAATGCTTGACTGCAATTATATATGACCTTCGTTAGACTGCAGCACTGTGTACAAGTCTGGTCTCCCTACTTAAGGGTGGACATATTTGTGAAAGAGGGACTGCTATATTGGTTGATCAGATTTATTCCTGAAATTAGTGAGACACTTCTACAGTAATCTAACTCAGAAGTGTACAGGATGGCAAGAATTACTGCTGCTTGGTGAACATTAACTTTCTGGTCTTTTCCGTAGAGGGCAAAAACTGACTTGGCTAACTGAAGGTACTGGTGAATTTTATCATCAACTAGACTAAGTGTAGCAAAGTTACAAAATTTTGAGATTAAAAAAATCAAGTCTGCAATTTATCCCATCAGATAAAGCATAAAATTAAGTTTAATTTGACACCTAATTCACTTTCATATCTTCAGTATTAGAAAAGTTATCGCCATTTTCAAACTCGGAAATTAGCATCTTGTTCCCTATTGCTTTTCCATTGACTTAACACAAAAGCTGTGATCAAGGACAGTCAAAAGCCCATAACTTTCTTGAAAATTAAGAGAACGGAAATACATGTTCAGTTATTATAGATTGAAGCATTCTGAAACAAATATGAAACAATCTTACTTGGATGACCTGACATTAAAGCATATAATTAGTTAGTTACCTAATTGTAGCTAATTACAAAATTACTAGATCTAAACTTTTATCCATTTCTCAAGAAAAAGTTTTTAAAAAGCAAATAACATTCACACAAGAATTCACAATACAACATGATTTTTAAATCTCATTGTCATGAATTTATAGGCCAAATGGAAGGAATTTAGTGTTTCATTCCCGTAAATTAATGGCCATTTAAATCATCATGCGAGTGGGATTTTGTGGAACGCGATCGATTGGAACGTTGCGGTTGCGGTGAATTTAAACCCCATATCGGCAGGAAAAACACTGCCGATTCGTATGGGTCCTAAGTCACCTTTTCGCAACGTGACATTTTGATTACAGGCATCCTAAGAAGCAAGTTTATATGAAAAAATAAACGGTGTACCTTGCCTTGTCCCCTACATGAGATCCGTCCCGTTGTCGGCATTGACGGCATTAGAAGATGATTATAATTTTACTCCTGCTATTAAATTATCCATCGCTAATTTTAATAAACTTAATAAAACGGCAGCCAAAGCGATTTTCCTTCAGCAACTAAACAGCCTGTTCAAAATGGATTTGAATAGCCTGAAGAAAAAATGCATTTTAAACCCGCCCCCCTCTCAAAGGCGCCAAAGTAAGTTTTGTAACATACCTACTAAGTGGGACCCATTGGGGGGGGAGAAAGGGTGGTGTGGGGGGAGGGGGTGGGGGGAGGGGGGGAGGGGGGTGTGGGAGGGGGGGGAGGGTGTTTTGTGGGCGGGAGGGGTCTGGGATGGGAGGAGGAGGGATGTGGGAGGGGTGTGTGTGGGAGAGGGTGTGTGTGGGCGGGGGTGTTTTGGGCGGGGTGTGTGTGTGGGGGTGTGTGTGGGCATGGGGTGTGCGGGCAGAGGGGTTGTGGGGGGGAGAGGTGTGTGGGGGGGGGGGGGTGTGTGGGGCGCGGGGAGGGCGGGGAGGGTTGTGGGGTGGGAGGTGGTTGTGGGGCGGGGGGGTTGTGTTGCGGAGGGGTTGTGGGGGTGCGGGGTTTGTGGGGGCGGGGGGGCTTTGGGGGGGGGTTGTGAGTGGGGAGGTTTCGGGGGCGGGGAGGCTGCAGGGAGGGGGGGTTGTGGGAGAAAGGGGTGTTGTGGGGGAGGGGGGTGTTGTGGGGGAGGGGGGGTTTGTGGGAGAAGGGGGGATTGTGGGGGGGGGGGGATTGTGGGGGAGGGGGGGTTGAGGGGGGGTGTGTGGGCGGGGATGTGTGTCAGAGGGGGTGTTTGGAAGGTGTGGGGGGAGGGAGGTTGTAGGGGGGGTTTGTGGGGGGGAGCGGTGTGTGGGTGGGGGGGGGAGTTGTGAGGGGAGAGGGGTGTGTGGGCGGGGGCAGTGAGCTCAGAGAAAAGTCAGGGGAAGAGCCATGGGGGAGAGGGGGGCATCACGGGGGAGGGGGAGGAGCCGGCGAGGGGGACCAGAGGGGTAGTGGCTGGAATTGGCGTTGCGATGGGGACTCACAGCGGGTGCTGGTCGTTCTCCTCCGCCAGGATCAGAGTCTCCACTTTCTGTTTGACGACATCTCCAATTCTGGGCTGGGCTGGGTCTCCGACTGTGCTGGGTCGGGTCTCCGACGCTGGGCTGCCGCTTGGGGCGGGGCTGCTGCTGGGAGCTGGGCTGCTGCTTGGGGAGGGGTAGGCTCCAGGTAGGGCGTCCGCAATAGCTCAACATAGACTGTGAACACAGTGACTGATTTACAGTTTTAGTTTTTAGAGAGATACAGGCTCTTCGACCTACTGAGTCCACACCAACCAGCGATCCAAGCACATTGACACTACCCTACAAACACTAGGGACAATTTTACATTTATACCAAGCCAATTAACCTACAAACCTGTACATTTTTGGAGTGTGGGAGGAAACCCAAGCCCTCAGAGAAAACCCATGCAGGTCACAGGGAGAACGTAAAACTCCGTACAGCCAAGCACCTGTAGTCAGAATAAAGACCATCAGCAACAATGAAAAGGGAGGATAAAATTGAAAACCTAGGTGGACCTTAGCTATAAGATTATGGGAGTCCACAAATTCATGGCGGCAAATCAAGTTTAATTAATGCCAAAGCAGACCTTGACATTTTAGTGAAAGCCTGCTTTAGTTTGAAGGCCAGGTTCCCAAAACCAAGAATTCAGTGCATTGTCATCTGAATGAGATCACTGTGTATATGTTTCATTTATGCAGATGAAATTGAAGTGCACATAAACATGATTCTTCTTGAGAAAATCTCTAATCCATGTAGTGCGGAAGGATTTCTAAGTGGTGTATGCAGCTTACAGAAACAAAAGCTTGGACAGACGTGACCTAGATTAATAGTAGCAGTTAATTTTTTTTCTAATAACACAATGATAATTATTTGGATTCAGTCTTTGCAAAATTATTTAGCAATGCTGTTTCGTTATCCTTTCAAGAGGCTGATTCTGAATCAATGGCTCACTTGGCCATCGCTTTGATTAGTATCACAAATACCAAATGACTGCTGCACAAAGCCACAATATTATTTTTATTCCTCTCTGTCATCCTTGTAGATATTGTATTGAATTTACAGTGGATATTATTCAAGCTGAACCATCCTGTCAGAGGCTGCAGTTTAAATCATATCAGAAGTTCACTGTATCTGATCAGCCTCTGAATGATTAAGGTGTTTTGTGACTGAAAGAAATGTACCATTCTATAACCTTAAATTATGTTTCTTAGTTTTGTCTTTGATAACAATTGAATTGATATATATCTGAGTGCATATTTGAATAGCCCTGATGGCCGGAGCAAGAAAATGAGAGAAATTGGATTGCTCTTTTAAAGACTGCCTCAACGGGATGACTTATATAGTCTAATTCTACACGGTTTCATCTTTGCAAATGACAGTAACGGCAAAAATTTAAATGTAGACACAAAATGCGGGTCAGGCAGCATCTCTGGAGAAAATGGATGGATGATGTTTCGAGTTGGGGCCCTTCTTCGGACTGATTGCAGTGGATGTGGGTGGGCATACTGGATGTAGGAATAAAAGGACAATTCGGGGCCACCAACAAATGACAGGCAAGGAAGTTCCTTGATAGGCCGATTGTTATAGGAAGGTTGTTGCTAAGCTGGAAAGAGTGCAGAGAGGATATACAAGGATATTGCCTGGACTTGAGGGCCTGTACTTTCGAGAGAGTTTAGGCAGGCTAGGACTTTATTCCTTGGAGCGCAGGAGGATGAGAGGTGATCTTTTAGAGCTGTATAACATTATGAGGGGAATAGGTAGGGTCGGTGCACAGAATCTTTTACCCAGCCTAGAGGAATCAAGAACCAGAGGTCAAGGTGAAAGGGAAAAGATTTAATAGAAACATAGACAATAGGTGCAGGAGTAGGACATTCGGCCCTTCGAACAAGCGCCACCATTCACAGTGATCATGGCTGATCATCCACATTCAGTACCCCGTTCCTGCCTTCTCACCATATCCCCTGACTCCATTATCTTTAAGAGCTCTATCCAACTCTCTCTTAAAAGCTTCCAGGGAATTGGTCTCCACTGCCCTCTGAGGCAGAGAAACCTGAAGAGTGACCTTTTCGCACAGAGGGTGCTGGGTATATGGGACAAGCTGCTAGAGGAGGTAGTTGATACAGGTACCTGAACAGCATTTAAAAAGCATTTTGGTCAGGTACATGGATAGGAAAGGTTTTTTAGGATATGGGCCGAACACAAGTTGATTGTAGTAGTTTAGATGGGATATCTTGGTCGGTGTGGGCAAGTTAGGCAGAAGTGCTTGTTTCCATGCTGCAAGACCCCATGACTCTAATGGGCAAATAGCTGTATTACTAAGATTAGAATCAGTTTATGAGTGCAGAATTCAGTGACTGCAAAACAATCAGGTAAATGAGCCGATTCTTCCTCATCTGTAGTGGATCTGTTAAAAATAAAATGGGCCTAATTTAATATTTCCTGTCAGAAGTTATATAGAAAGTTCTTGCCTTCTTTATAAATTAGATATCCCTTAAGGCTCATTAATTGACATCTCCACATGAGCTGCTTCTTCCTGTGCTGTGCTCTTGATGTAACCTCCTCATTCTTGCTCTATTTTCATGCACCCAACAAGCTAATCACCCATAAAACACGATTCTGTCAGTGACGATCTTAGTCTGTTCAAGAAAAGGTGCACGTGAGCAGCAAGGCTGAGTAGTTGCAGTGAATTCCTTTTCTAGGTCCCCACTGTATCTTTGCTGCAGCCCATCACGCAGAAGATCAGGTCAAACCTACCTTAATGTAGAAGGCCAGATATCTGTGTCAATTCATATTTAAATTTACTCATTTAAATTATTTGCTAATTCATGTTATCTTTTGAGCAGTGTCCCTTCTGAGCAGTGTTATTTACATTGCTAAATTACAAATAATTTGAATTTTTTTTTTTCACGCATAAAACAGCTTTGAATGAACAGATACGTTATATGTGTCTGTCTTGGTCTCAGTGAAATTGACCTAGTTGCATTCTATTTTGCTGCTGATTGCTGCTTCTGCAGGATTAATTACAAAATGGATATTGTTGCCATCTTGTACTTTAGCACCGCGCGCCACTGTAATGTTTATTTGTACAACATGCTCTGATGCTGTTCAGAAGAATTGGCATCAGGGAAGCTGAATTTCCAAAAGGAAATATGTATTCAAAATGCCTAATATATAGCTTGCTTTGATTTCACAAAATAGATGTTTGTTTAATCAAGAAAATCAATGTTTCACATAACCCTGCAATTTGCTTTCCTTTTCAGATATTTATTCGGTTCCTGTTTTAATTTGCACTCGTCATTTTATACAATGCATTCAAAATGACATTACATCAAAAAAGGTTCTCCTTGCAAAATCCCCATTTAAGTTAAATCCACAGCCTTCTTACACTGGCAAAAGTTTCTCCTTATCCTTTCAAAATTTTGAACACCTCCATCCCTGTCCTCAGGAAAATACCTCTCGGGTTTCACCAGAGAGTGAAAATCCCTTATTTCTGTACCATTATAGTAAATCAATGTATTCTCACCAGGTCTTCATATCCATGCACATATTTCTGATGAATAACACATTATAGCACCATGGAGCTTTTCGGATCTTTTGGGATGTGAATACGTTTCTATCTCTGATGCTATTAGATTCTTGTTTCCATGAAATGTAAATACAATGAGAAACCTACCAATTGTGAGCCTTAGAATCTTGGCAATCCAGAGTATTCTGGTCATATTATCAGTGAAATAAATAGCATTTACATGTAATTTTTCAAATAGTGGCAATCAATGGGACAAAAAGCACCTGGATGTTTGGCTGTGAGACAATAGCTGCTATTAAGCGCTGTAAGTTTCCTGTTCAACTGTTGGGAGTTTGATTTCTGTGGCCTTAAAGTTTGTAATCACCGGGAACTTGACAACATGGTAGTCAGAGCTGATGGAGGTTTGCATATATGGAAACATTTTTGGATCATCAGGGCAAGAGCTGGAAGTGGGATTACTTTGCTAGCCACTCCAAATAGCAGGCAAGGGCACAATGTGCTGAGTAGCCTGCTATGTATGCTATGTGATTCTGTGATTGTGTCAGAGCTGCTGTGTGGTTGACATTGCCATAAATTGTCCTGCGCTAAAGCAGGAAGGATACCCATCAGACAGGACCATACAACGGAAGAACCGTCTGAGCAGAGGCTTCTCTTCTAAAGGGCATTCTGAGTTCAGAAACCCAACTAAGATGCTTGAGCTCCGGTTTTGTAGCATTTGGGCTAGCCCAGGCATTTTAACTGTATAGGCCAAACATAAGACTGCAAAAAAGATCTGTCTGATGCTCCCGTTTCAATGGCAATGAAATGAATCGATAAGATTTCTCAGTTACTTCATGGTTGTGAAATCTTTTCTTTTGATTACATGTACACAACCAGATTAGAGAAATAATCAGGCGGACATGCAACAGGGATAACTATTGCAGCTGCTGTAAACCAGTGCCAGCTTCTGTACAGCTGTGAGGCAGGGTGTGTTGTAGGAGGCAGCCTGTCAAATGATTGGTCTTGAGCTGCGGCCCTGAAAGCTTCCCGCACAGTTAAAAGATGAACTTCTTGGATTAGATGCAAGAGTTGATAACACAAACAAGTTTACAGCATTTTAAATGACTGTATATACATTATGCAGTTTGTAAGCTGAAGCACAAATGGTTTATCTTAGATTAATGTCAGGTTACCGGTAAGTTGTGCTCAAATGTTGCTTTTTCTATTTGATTGTCAAAACTTAAATTGAACTGCAAGCCATCATGCTTTCTGCTGAACAGGACAACGTGCTGAGATAGATAGAGAGAGAGGGAGAGAGTAAAATCAGTGCCAACTGTCGTCAATTTGCTCTGATGTGTGAACATAGGGAAGGAAGTATTCAAAATACACAACAGGTCATAGAAACATAGAAACATAGAAAAATAGGTGCAGGAGTAGGCCATTCGGCCCTTCGAGCCTGCACCGCCATTCAATATGATCATGGCTGATCATCCAACTCAGTATCCCGTACCTGCCTTCTCTCCATACCCCCTGATCCCTTTAGCCACAAAGGCCACATCGGACTCCCTCTTGAATATAGCCAATGAACTGGCCTCAACGACCTTCTGTGGCAGAGAATTCCAGAGACTCACCACTCTCTGTGTGAAAAATGTTTTTCTCATCTCGGTCCTAAAAGATTTCCCCCTTATCCTTAAACTGTGACACCTTGTTCTGGACTTCCCCAACATCGGGAACAATCTTCCTGCATCTAGCCTGTCCAACCCCTTAAGAATTTTGTAAGTTTCTATAAGATCCCCCCTCAATCTTCTAAATTCTAGCGAGTACAAGCTGAGTCTATCCAGTCTTTCTTCATATGAAAGTCCTGACATCCCAGGAATCAGTCTGGTGAGAAGATAAAGAAGGCATAAGGTACGCTTGTGTTCATTGGTTGGGGCAAGGTGTATAAGAGTCATGAAGTCATAAATGCAGCATTGTAGGTTAGTCTATTGCGTGCATTTCTGGTCACTCCATTACAGGAAGGATGTGGAGGCTTTGGAGAGAGTGGGGAAGATGTTTGCCAGAATGATGGCTGGATTTAAGGATATTATTATGAGAGGTTGGACAGATGGTTTTCTCATGCATGCCAGAGGTTAAGAGAAGTCCTGATAGAAGTGTATACAATTATGAGAAGCATAAATAGGGTAGACGGTCAAAATCTTTTTCCCAGGGTGGAAATGTCAAAGACTAGAGGGGAGCTTTAGATGAGAGGGGCAATGTTTAAGGAGATGTGAGGGGCAAGTTTTATTTTTACATAGAGGGTGATGAGTGCCTGAAACGTGCTGCTGGCAATGGAGTTGAAGGTAGATACAATACTGGCATTTGAGAGGCTTTAGGACCGAGATGTTTTTCTCATCTCGGTCCTAAAGGAATTCCCCCTTATCCTTAGACTGTGACCCCTTGAGATTGTTAAAATAAATGGCAGGGTTCTAATTAGGCAATAAATCCATTACAATAATCCATAAGATCTTGAATTGTGGGGGTATTAACTGTGTGTTTATGAGATTTGTAGGTTCAAATTACACTTAGTTTACATGGATATTTGAGTATCTGGGTGATTATTGTCCCTATGTTTTATGTAGGAGCTTTTGGGCTCTGAGGAGCCTTACATTGACTAATTCCATCTTGCCTGTACAAATTGGTCTAATTAGCTGACCTAATAATGTTATCCTTCTGGGATATCAGTTATACCTTCACAGTTTATGAAACTGTAACTTGATCGTCAAGAAAGAGTGAAAAGCATTATTCCCCTGCTGCAATCTCCTGTAACAAGTTGCCAGGGAGAATGGCAAATTGGATCGAAAGATGGTTCAGTGGCAGGAAGTAACGAGTAATAATTGGGGGTTCAGTACGATCATGGCAGATATACCAGAGGCTTGGTTAAGTCAGAATTTCATTGTTCTGCTGTCAGTTCATATGACAATTAAACACTCTTGTCTTGATCTAGACTCAAATATAGTGGACCCAATGAAATTGGTTTGCAGATATTTGGCCAGTGGTTATAAGGAAGGAAGAAAGCTTTCAGATTCAGAAGGATATGAGTGGTCTGATCAATTGGGCAAGAAGGTGGCAAATGGAATATAATCAGAATGGTGATCATCTGCAGGGTTCAAAACTTAAAAGTGTATTAAATGTTCATAGATTACTGGAAGATGGAACACAATAAAATTACTGCTGACAGCAGCATAAACGTCTGGTAAACACAGTACCCATTGATACAGAAATAAACAAAGAAAAGTTCAATGAATTAAATAAAATAATATTAATGACCCCAGAGCTAATCCAACAGTTATGAAGTTCGCATGTAAGTTGATAAGTGAGGTCCTGAGCGGCCAACTTTTAAACACTAGGTGGTAAATAGATGAAAATCTGCCGAGAGCGGTAGTTGAGAGGCAGGTAACTATCACGACATTTAAGAAACAATTGGACAGCTACATAATAGTAAGGTTTAGAGTATATGAGCCAAATGCCAAAAGCCGGCAGGTGGGACAAGTGTAAATTGTGCGTTTTGGTCGGCGTGGCCAAGTGGACCGAAGTGCCCATTTTTTTTTTGTTTTTTTTTTTTTTTTTTTTTCCACGCTATTACTATGAAATCTTTAAACATTCTGCCGCTGACCTTATAGCTACCTCTGACCTTATGGCTATTATCTCTAGTATTTGACATTTCCACCTCATCTTCCCTACCTGTGTCTCTCACCCTTATAGCTAATACCCCCTAATCCAGGTAACCTCCTTGTAAGGCCCTTCTACACCATCTCTAAACCTTCCACAACCTTCCTGTAATGGGACAACTAGAATAGCACACAATGCTCCAAATGCGGCTTAAATTAAGTTTTATGAATCTCCAACTTCCTAATTCTTATACTCAATAAGAGTAATTAGAGTGTAAATAAGGCATATGGTATGTTTGCCTTCATCACTGAGGAAGGCAAGCATATTGGATGCCTTCTTTACACTCTAACTACTTGTGTTGTTACTTTCAGGGAGCTATGGACTTGGGTCCCAAGATTCCTCTTAACGTTACATTAATGCTGCTTAAGGTCCTGACATTAACTGTATACTTCCCCATAACATTTGACTTCCCAAAGTGCAATCCCTCACTTTTGTTTGGATTAAACTCCCTCTGCAATTTGTCAACCTATATCTGCATCTGATCTATATTCTGCTGTATTCCTGTGGGATTAGATTAGCCACCTCTTTTTAAACTAGCACTGACATGTTGGACTGATGGAGCCCCTGCCACATCATAGTTTCTATGATTTAAGTCACACTATATTATTTACTCCAAAACGCCTTGATTTTATCTGAAAACAGATGCTTCCAGCCAACAGTGTTAAAATCCACTCACAAAATATGTCAAAGTGAGCTGCATATCACGACAAATATTGCTCTCTTATGCAGTACTTCGCCGCAATCTCTGTCTTTGTTAAGATCACACACTAGCCCTCATAAGACGCATATATAAATAAACATGCAAAACTCATGCACACGCATACACATGTGCTTGCCAATTATGTATCCAATTAGCTAATTCTTGTTATTTTTGCAAGTTTCTCCATGCAATGTCTGCAACCCTTTCTCAACTGTGCAGCTGAAATGAACTATTTGTTTCTCCCAAGTTAATTCATTGTCATATATTAAAAACAATGATTTTGTGACATTCATTTTCTCTTATAACATCCAAATGTGCTCTTAAATGTGTCCCCCCTATTTGCCTCTATCCCTCCATGTAATAATGATAGGGTAGGCTGCACAACTTTGTTATTTTAGTATTCCAACTCCAACATGTTCAGCCCTCTCTGTCTTTGCCTGCTAAGTTGTTCCAATGAAGCATAATGTAAATTCTAGGAACAGCAGCTTATCCTCTGTGCAGGTAAATTTAAGTTGTGTGGACTCAATATAGAATTCAGTAATTTGACATAACCAGCCTTTGCTGTTTATTTCCTGTTTTTCCATTTTCTCATAGCATAGAATGAGGCCATATAGTCCAACAGGTTTTCGCCGAACTCATTGAGTTCATCAATCTGTAACACAATTGTTTTTTTCTTTCCACTGACACTGACTGATCCACTGAGTATTTCCAACGTTCTCCTTTATCGCAGATTTCTAGCCATGTCTGTGTTCTGTATCTCATAGTTTCAGCTAGTTTCATAGTTTCTTCTATGAGCTCCATTCATCTCCCTCTGTTTACACTCCTGCGATTAACAAGCATTCATTACTCTCTATATCAGCATCTTTGATCCCTGGATCTTGGTTTCCACACCGTCACTGATATACCCTTTATTCTCTTCATCCTCTTCTCTGCTCTTTAGGACTCACTTGTTCTCATTTCAAGTTCTGATGAAAAATCATGGAGCTAAACTTTGACTCTCTCTCCATAATGTTTCCTGTTCTACTGAGCATCCCCAGAATTTCCTGTTTCCATTTCAGGTTTGATGTGATCTTGGAGGCCACAGTCATGGCACATGGAAATAGGCCCTACACTAACCATCAAAGTAGTAACTTCTCCGATTGTATTCTCTCCACATTCCTTTCAATTCCATTTAGATTTTACCACCCACTAGCACAATAAAGACAACCTACAATAAAATGACTGACTCACATGTCTTTGGGTTGTGGGTGGAAACCCAAGCATCAGAGGAAACGTTTGCAGTCAGGGGAAATGTGAAAACTCCACACGGATAATCGCAGAGTTCAGGATTGAACCAGCGTCACTCGAGTTGTGAGGCAGTATGATGAACTGTGCCAACCGCAAACATTGAATATGTTGGAACATTGACCACATTACCTGCTTGTGGTGAGGATGGGAAAGTCGAAACCAGAGTCCAATGCACAGTCGATTAACATTCGATTTCCGTAACCTCTCAGCCACCTCATCAATCAATTCTGATCACAAGGCATCCAATCACTCAATGCTGGAATTCTTCCATCTGTGTGCTGCAGTATGCTGGTATTAAATGGCAGTAGATTTAATCTTTTGTTCGATGCTGCTTTGCAGATTGCAGCAGTAGACAATTGTATTATGATTAAACTGGAAGACTACTGGGAAAGAAATTGAGTATGAACACAGTGGTCATTTTTCTGCTGAGAACTGCCTTCTAGCAATCATTCAAACTTTTTTCAGATCTGTAGTCATTCCATACTAAAACTTGGAGTGTGACAGCGATAATTGCTAGCTTTTCTCCAGATAGCGGAGAGAGAAAAAAAGAGCTGTATGTCACTGGAAAGGTCGATTTGATTCAAGTTGATGCTTTATAATTATTCCTCTTCTCCCAACTTCTCATTGAAATGTATAACATCCAACCTAGATAGGGAAATGGGCTAATTAGAATTGGCCCAGTGAACCGTCCTCTGTTATTTTTGTAATTAGTAATCATCTCTTTTGTAATCTGGGAGATCATAGTCGTGGCACATGATTAGTAAATTTGTGGATGAGCTAAAATTTGACAGTTGTAGATGATGTAGATAACAAGGATGGTTGTCTAGGAGTACAGCAGGAAATAGATTAGATAGAAAGCAGAGCATTAACAGATGGAATTTAAGACTCAAGAGTGTTTAATTGACATCTGCACAACAGAACAATGAAATTCTTACTTGAAGCCAGTTAATGGGGTGGCGTCAGGGATGACACTGGGTCCACAATGACTATACTGAAATTGGTAGTAGAGTGAACTTGCGTAACATGGTTTATTTCCGATGACAAACAGTAGTGACAAGAAGGTCTGGGACCGCATGGGGGCACACTCCCTCAACGTCAGTAGGAGGCACTGGCTATCTTGGATTTGTCCCAGCAGCTCACCCTGGCCTCAAGATGAGGGTGCTGGTGGTCTCAAGTTTCTTCTGAGCCTGTGAAAAGAAGTACAGTTAGTAGTAGGGGGTCTTCCACTTTCTCTCTCTCCCTTTCTTCCTGTCCTGCTTTCTCTCTGGTCAGTTTCCCCTGCAATCGCAGGAAATGCAACACGTGTCCCTTTACCTCCCCCCTCGACTCCATCCAAGGACCCCGACAGTCTTTTCGGTTGAGGCAAAGGTTCACTTGCACCTCCTCCAACCTCATCTACTGTATCCACTGTTCCAGGTGTCAACTTCTGTACATCGGTGAGACCAAGCGCAGGCTCGGCGATCATTTCGATGAACACCTCGCTCAGTCTGCCTTAACCTACCCGATCTCCTGGTTGCTCAGCACTTTAACTCCCCCTGCCATTCCCAATCTGTGTCCTGGGCCTCCTCCATTGTCAGTGAGGCCGAGCGCAAATTGGAGGAACAGCACCTCATATTTTGCTTGGGTATCTTACGCCCCAGCAGTATGAACATTGACTTCTCTAACTTCAAATAGCCCTTGCTTTCCCTCTCTCTCTCCATCCCTTCCCCCTTCCCAGTTCTCCCACCAGTCTTACTGTCTCCGACTACATTCTATCCCGGTCCCGCCCACTCCCCTGATGTCAGTCTGAAGAAGGGTCTCGACCCAAAACGTCACCCATTCCTTCTCTCCAGAGATGCTGCCTGTCCCGCTGAGTTACTCCAGCATTTTGTGTCTACCTTCTTTCTCTCTCCATTTCTTCCTGTCCTGCTTTCTCTCCTTCCCCTGGCTGGAACTCCCAGGGTTTATAAGGAGCAGGACTGACGAGGTGAAGCTAAGTTGATCCAATTCCAGCTAATTGGCCACTGTTGTTTTTCCTTTGCCGTGGCCTCAGCTCAGTATAGAGTGCTGATCGTTGGCCTCTCTTCCAATGATGGGTATCAGAACAGCCCTTAGGGGGGACATGTCGTCACACAGGCTTGTAGATGCAGGCAGGTAAAATATAATAATTTAAAAAAATGCAATAACTACAATTCCTGCAAAAATAATCCGAATACCTTAGTGCAACCAAGGACGGTTCATAGAAGTTCACAGTTGCTGGGGTTGTGTTTTGTAGTGTTCACGTTTTTCAGGCTCCTGTATTTTATTTTTTAATCCTAATGAGTGTGAGGTAATGCATTTTGGGAAGTCAAAGAGGGGTACAACACAGATAGTAAATGGTACGACACTAAGTAATGTTGATGAATAAAGACACAGAGAGGATTATGGACACAGAAGTCCATAATTGCCTGAAAGTGCCAATATAGATTCATGGGGCAGTTTGCCTTCTTCGAATATAAGAATTGCAACTTTACAAGATGCTGATTCAGCCGCACTTGACGTCTTGTGTGCAGTTCTGGTCAATGCTCTCTTGGAAGGGTGTGGTTGCACTGGAGAGAGTTCAGAGGAGACCCACTAGGAATTTGCTTGGATTTAAGGACATTAGTTATGTTGAGAGATCAGATAACCTGGACTTGTTTTCCTTGACACAAAGGATGCTGAGGGGTGACCTGATGGAGACATAGAAGAAGAAATGGTTAGAATATTTTTCCCATGGTAGGCGTATCAAAACAAAAGGGCATATGCTTAATATTAGAGGAATACCCAGGATCATTCAAATATGTTGTTATTCTTGGATACTTTTTAGAATAAATAATTGAAATGGAACATAGAACATAACAACATAGAGTACAGGAGCAGCCAATAAACTCCGTGCTGAACATGATGTAAAGATTAACTAATCTCTTCTGCTGCCACATAATCCATATCCCTCCATTCTTTGCATATCCATGTCAATCTAAAAGCCTCTCAAATGCCAGTATTGTATCTACCTTCAACTCCATTGCCAGCAGCACGTTTCAGGCACTCATCACCCTCTATGTAAAAATAAAACTTGCCCATCACATCTCCTTAAACATTGCCCCTCTCATCTAAAGCTCCCCTCTAGTCTTTGACATTTCCACCCTGGGAAAAAGATTTTGACCCTCTACCCTATTTATGCTTCTCATAATTGTATACACTTCTATCAGGACTTCTCTTAACCTCTGGCATGCCTGAGAAAACCATCTGTACAACCTCTCATAATAATATCCTTAAATCCAGCCATCATTCTGCAAAAACATCTTCCCCCACTCTCTCCAAAGCCTCCACATCCTTCTGTAAATGGAGTGACCAGAAATGCACGCAATAGACTAACCTACAATGCTGCATTTATGACTTCATGACTCTTATACACCTTGCCCCAACCAATGAACACAAGCGTACCATATGCCTTCTTTATCTTCTCACCAGACTGATTCCTGGGATGTCAGGACTTTCATATGAAGAAAGACTGGATAGACTCAGCTTGTACTCGCTAGAATTTAGAAGATTGAGGGGGGATCTTATAGAAACTTACAAAATTCTTAAGGGGTTGGACAGGCTAGATGCAGGAAGATTGTTCCCGATGTTGGGGAAGTCCAGAACAAGGTGTCACATTTTAAGGATAAGGGGGAAATCTTTTAGGACCGAGATGAGAAAAACATTTTTCACACAGAGACTGGTGAATCTCTGGAATTCTCTGCCAGTGAAGGTAGTTGAGGCCAGTTCATTGGCTATATTTAAGAGGGAATTAGATGTGGCCTTTGTGGCTAAAGGGATCAGGGGATATGGAGAGAAGGCAGGTACAGGATACCGAGTTGGATGATCAGCTATGATCATATTGAATGCAGGCTCGAAGGGCCGAATGGCCTACTCCTGCACCTATTTTCTATGTTTCTATGTTTCTTATGTTGCCACTTTCAGGGAGCTATGTACTTGGACCCCAAGAGCCCTCTGTACATTACTGCTGTTAACTGTATACTTTCCCTTTACATTTGCCCACCCAAAGTGCAACAGCTTACACTTGCTTGGATTAAACTCCATCTGCCATTCCTCCATCCATTTCTGTAGCTGATTTGTATCCCGCTGTGTACTTTGACAACTTTCCTCACAGTCTGCAAGTCCAGCAGACCTGGTACCGTTGGTGAATTGAGGGGACTGAGCACACAGCCCTGAGGTGCTCCAATGCTGATGGCTATTGAGGAGAAAGCATTGTTGCCAATTTGTACTGATTGAGGAGGTTGAGAATCCAGTTACATGGGATCCAGTTGCAGAGGGATGAGTAGAGACCCAGTTCCCTGAGTTTTATATCAGGTTTGGAGTTTTTATATCAGGTTTGGAGTGTAGATGATGTTGAATGCCGAGTTGTAGTTGATGAACAAAAGCCTGACTTCGTCTTCTTAGTGTCCAAGTGGTCCAGTGCAGAGTTGAGAACTAGCGAGATCGGATCCCCCATTGATTGTGGCGCTAGGCAGATTTTTGTGGGTCCAGGTCCTTGCTAAGGGAGGAGTAGTAATGAGAAATTCAAGATATCTGCAAAAACTCTCGCTGGTTGTTGCACACAGGTTTTACGAATGCGGCTAGATACGCTATCAAGTTTACATGCACGTCTGAGAAAACTGGGTATTATTAAGTTTATGTTTAGCATGCTAAGTAAGCACTCCATTTCTTAAGGGCCAGGTGCAGGCAAATGGGTCTAGCTTGGGCATGGATCTTGGTTGACATGGACGAGTTGGGTTGAAAGGCCCCTTTTCACGCTGTATGACTCTTCCTGCTGCACTTACGTGACATTCTGTACGGAATGCCCAAATCTACTAAATAGTAGTGCAGATGATAAAGATGTAATTACACACAAGCTACACTTAAGTACAATATATGTTCAGCATTATTTTTCACTGAGCTATGTTTCCAATGATTAATTAAGAGGAAAATCTTTGAATTCTTGATGGTCTGGAACCGGAAGCCATTTTCCCACTGCAACTTTACAAGATTTTTTTCCCTACGCTTTCATTTATCTGTTATGCATTCTGCTTCTCTCATAACTAGAATTTTAGGACCTTAAACTTTAAATAAGACAACACCACTGTCTTGGTTAATTGAACTTGCGTTTTGTGCAGGCACATGATCATGTTTAATCAAGTTAGCCTCATCTAAGAATCAAGTGTTTATTTGTCATATGGTGTTTTTGACTATATTAGCTGCCTTCTTGAGGCAGTGCTTCTTGTAGATCCCTGTGATTGTTGGTGGAGGTTACCCCGTGATGGATTTGATGATGTTGTCCACTTTCTTCAGCTTCCTTTGTTCTTCAGCATTTGAATTTACGAACCAGGCCGTGATACAAGTATTCGGTAACATGTCAAATTTGCTCAAACATCTGAAGTATTTAGTCAAGGGGGGGGGGGGGGGGTTGGTGAGCTTATCTCTAATGATTGCATAGAGGAAGGCCCTGTGAATTAACCCAATTACTTTTGGAGTTTACATTAGATATTTCACTCCCCTGTGAGTTTCCTATCCGCTTCCATCTCGTCATACTAGTGTTAAGAGTGTTTAATTGTCTGGCATGGAACAATGAAAATCTTACGTGTTGCAGCTTTACATGCCCATTAACACAATAAATAAATGTACAATAATCAATAATACAATAAATTAATGATCAATAATAATAGGTAACTTCATGATGGAGATACATCAATTGGAGAAAACCTTCAGATTTACTACACATTTTGCTCTTCAGAACAGTTCCAATCATGTTACAGAGTGCTTGAAATGCTGGGAATTAAATCAAGAGGAACTTTAAAATAAATGGGATATTTTTGGAGGATGATTTGTTAATTTGTCTTTATTGATGAAGCATGAAATATTTGTGTGCGTGCACTTATTTGAAGAACTGTTTAATCAGTGTTGAAGTTAAATTACAATATTATCCTTCCCCAGTAATGTGAAAATAATGACATAACTGTGTTGATATTTGAAAGCAGTGTACATGGTATTAAATGCAGTTATTTTAGTGTTCGGAGTTCAGCTGTAAGAAGGAGAAACCAGTGACCAGATCTAATTGAATTACAATGCACTTCATGGTAGAATCTTGCAGTAGAGTTAAAAATTTAAAATGATGATGTAAATTTGATTGGCAATGCATTTCCAAATTGCGTTGAGGGGGACTTTTTTGTTAATGTCTTGTAGAAAGATAAGATTGGGATTGATGACATATTCTAATGTGAACTTCATACTAATGGTAAATAGCTTTAAAAAAAATGCAAGTGATCAAATGCAGTGAACAAATGTGTTCATCTGTGCAGATCAGTAAATCTCCAGGAAAGTAAATACAGGTAATTCTGCTATGAAACACATTCCCACAACTGGAACTGGATATAACACAATCAATGAATCAGGGAACGCTATTTGTTTTATGTAAGCTGAAATATTTATAATGTGACCGCACTCAGGAATTAGAGGATCACTTAAAAGGGCACTTTGGTAATTGACAAGCAGGAGAAAAATCTGTATTGGAAAAAACAATTTGTGAATATAAATTATTTCCATGTAACCTTCTTGCAATAATCGGACACCATTGTCTCCAATTTTATAGGCCCCTGCTACTTAAATGAGTATAGTTATAGAAAAATTAGAAATTGATATGGCCTCACTTCTATTGATACTCTATGCGAATGATACACCTCTAGAATAACAATTACAATACAACCTTATGGGGTTTGTTTCCGCACTGCAGCGATTAATTGGCGAGTTTAGAAAAGAGTTTGCCCTCGACTCATACCACGCAGCAATGGTCTCGATCACGAGGATCATTAAGGGAGGTCTTTGTAACTCTCCTTCAAAAAAGGTCGCCATGGAAAAAAAACTCAATGTTTTTTTATCATGTAGTTAGTCGAAGAAGGTCGTAGTAGGTCGGCATGTTATTCGTTAGGTAATCGAGGGTAGTCGAAGGTAGTCATTAGATAGTCGGTGATAGGGAGGTCGCTTGATATCGAAGGAGGTTGTCGTCACTCTTCATTTATTACCGTGTCCACTTTTTCCCGAAACGCTAGTCATTCAACTAGTCGAAGGGAGGTCGAACGGAGGGTCTTCAAAATGACAACTTTTTCAACACAAACTCGCCTAAACCTTCTAAACTTGTCACATATGAGGTCGGCCACAAGGGGGGGAAAGCCCCTTGTATTTTTCAAGCGATTGTACAAAATAAACATAGCTATTAAAGGATCTTTATTTTTGAAAATCTTTTGTTTATTGAGAATCTGAGACATACTAAACGTCTTTTAACCCCTCAACCACCTCGTGTTCCTCATTGACATAATCGTGGTTTTTATGACAGACCAATTTATTCGCAATAAAATAGTCCACTTGTGTTTTTTTAGGAGTTTACTTACTTTCTGCGTTTGATTATAAATGGTTGATTTATACATTAGTAGAACCCCAATCTATCCAGCGGACGAGCCTTGGTATTACTTTCTCTCTTTGCGACTTACATTACCGGTCCAAAAGTGAGGGAGAATGTGAAAAGCACTGAATTAACTCCAATACAGAGCAATTGTTATAAATGTGTTGTTTGAGGTTAGATGCTTTTGTTCTATGGTAGTTATAGTTGTCATATTTAAGAATGAGGAGGGCGTTTCTTTCAATGTCCAGCCAACAGATCTCCCTAACGAGCAGCACTATTTGTGCGAACAACGATGCCCCAGCAAATCTGATCTTAATCTGACGTACATGATCCATAATCCATCAATTCCCTACAGTGCCTATCTAAAAAGCTTTCTAAACGTCCTGTGGTCTCGGGGGCCCCCACCGGCCACCCGTTTGGGGCAATGTGTTCCAGGCCCCCCCACCACTCTCTGTGTACAAAAGTTGTCCATTGCACTCCTCTCATTAAACTTTTCCCCTCTTATTCCCTTTTATAGGCTATATCCCTTAATGTTTGGACATTTCCACCTTGGACAAAAAGGTTCTGACTGATACCCTATCTATGCGTCTCATAATTTTAATATACTCATCTATCAGTTTTCTCCTCAAGCTCTGACATTCCAGAGGACAATAAAGTCTTCCAATTCCTATCCAACCATATCCCTGTAGATGAAATCTCTAATGCCAGGCAGCATTCTGGTACGAACCTCCCTATCTAGTAGCACCCTCTCCAAATGCTTTCATGTGTCTTTCCTGTGAATCTGGGGCGACCAGAACTGCACACAAATCATCCAAATGGCTGCCGAACAAAGTCAATAGCTGCTGATCATGACATCTAGACTCTTATTTCTCAATGTCCTACAAGAAGTTGCAAGCATGAAGCGCATACCATATGCCTTCTTTGAACCACCTTTTCTACTTGTGGCTGCCATCTAGTTGAGCTATGATTTGGACTCAAGATGCCCTCTGGCACATTAATACTGTTAAGGGCTCCTTGCCATTAACTGTATACTCTCTCCTTAACATACAACCTCCGAAATGCAACACCTGTCAACCTACGGGTTAAACTTCACTTCTCTGCCATTTCCTGTCTGCCCATTTCACTGCAGCTGCAACATATCCTGGTGTATCTTCCTCAATTGTCTAGGCAAATTCCTCTAATTCTTTTGGTGTTGTCAATCAAATGTCGATCATAAATACTATGTCCATTTTAGATCAATTCTTGCATTTTTTAAGGAGTCTAATATCAATAATCTGCCTATAGAATTGTACAAAAATATTGCATGTTGTGGACGTCTTCTAAAGTATTATGAATACGGTCATCTGTATCTTAATTTTACATAACCCCGTGTTCTGCTTCATTTTGTTTGATGCCGTACCTAAGCAACAATATTCCCTCCGGGGCAATTCCACGTAGATTTTTTTTAATGTTTCATTGATGCTGAGGTAAATTACCACCATTCAGCGCCACTGCAATATTTGCTGGATCACTTTGAGTAATTTTTAAATCTAACCCCTTCTCTTCGTGTATCCCCTCTTCTTACATGCGAGTACATTTGAACATCCTTTTCATCCTCCCCTCTCCTCCCTCGATTACTTTTCCCATTCCATCCATTGTATACTTACATATGCCAACACCAGCAGCGCATCTTTAAACAGGATCTTCCAGTTAATTGCTTTAACCAAAACCCGGTTCATTGTACATTCCCACCTATTTTTAAGTGCTTTAGCTTTAGCTTTGATTACCCCTTGATTTTACTGTTTAGCTCAAAATCTTTACGCGGAATATTATTGGATACATTTGGGGAGACAATTTGATGCAACATCATTGACACGCCATTGTATATTACGGTAGAAATTTTCCAAAAAATTTTAGGTACATTATGTAGGCATGAAGGATAATCATACACATCGATAGATTACACTCTTTGAAGTTGTTATTTTTCCCTTTGGTGCCCATCATATCTTTGCAGTTAAAAAGCCCTAAATGGTTTTTGTAAGATACAATTTCCAAATCTTCTTTGGGAACCGTGAAAAAAATGACTAAATCAAAAGCAATTCTGCACCACATTCGTTTAAATGCCATTGGAGATCAAGCTTCTCTACTCCCATTACTTTAATCCATATCTTTTAATAAACAATATTGGGTTTTTCCACCCAACATACTTTACACTGTGTCTTCTCTTATGTCGATCGAAAAAGTAAGATGCGTGGTTGTTATGTTACAAGCAACTGTCTATTGATTTATCTATAAAAAATGTATCTGCATCATTCTTTGAAAATAGGACCTAAGAATTTCTACTTACCATATTTCGTTGTCGTGAATAAACATATTTTTCGGCATGATCATGCACTTTGCAAGATATATTTCATATTCCTTTTTAAACCTCACTAATTACTTTGAAACCTTTTGTTGCACTTTAAAACATTCTTACAGCAGGTGATCCTGCTTGTTCCCCACCATCAGTGACCCTCCCATTTCCTCTCTGGAGACTGCCACACTTCCCTCAAGCAGTCTCTTCACTTATGATGGTATTTCGGTAAGACCCAGCAATTGATTGGGCTCACTACTTCTGTTCACCTCCAATTGCACCCTTTATGATCCCGTGGATAATGAAATTAGCAGAGGTCAGCTTGTGAGCAAGTATGCAAATGTTCAAGTTATGCAACATTCTTTTGTAAGGATATATATGTTTTCACATTTGAAAAAAAGCAGAGGAAATCTACTGAAAATGTTTGCCTGATGAGAATTTTTTTTTAAGATGGGAAGTATAGTTGTGCAAAGATATGTTAAGTCTTGACATTAATGGCAGCGCAGCAGTAGAGATGCTACTTTACAGCGACAGGGACCTGGGTTCGTTCCTGACTACGTGTGCTTGTCTGTATGGAGTTTGTTCGCCCCGGTGTGGTGTGTGGGTTTTTCCTCATCTTTTTCTCCGAGACCTTCGGTTTCCTCCCACACTCCAAAGACGTACTGGTTTGTAGGTTAATTGGCTTGGTATAAATGTAAATTGTCCCAAGTGTGTGTAGGATAGAATTCATTAGGTGGGCCGAGATACTGGTTAGTGGGACATGGTGGGCCGAAGGGCCTGTTTTCGCGCTGTGTCTCTCAATTAAACTTAAATAATGTAACGATTTTGAATACTTGAGTAACATACTTTAATTTGTACTTTTTGATTTTCCTGTCTGAATTAATTTTGCAGAATATTTTTGTAACATCTACTACTTCGAAATATTTGGTGAAGCTTTTAAAGAATTCAATTTATTCACCTGCAGTTCACATATGGGCCTCTGGGAAGTAGAAATGTTCAATTATGTGCAATGATCTTTTCAAAGGAAATAACAAGCCTGCATTTATGCATATCTTTACGGCAACCGCTGGACTTTTCAAAGGCACTTCATAAAGGCTGAATTATTTTTGAAATCCAGTTATCATTTACGTTGACAAATATTTGCAAGGCCTACTCCCGCACATATCAGATAAAACAAACTATGACCCCAGTGATCGTAAAAGAAAGATCAATAACTTGCTTTATAAAAAGTCCTTTAAAATTTCAGGACATCCGAAAACTCTCACATGATTCTTTTAGTGATGCTGTTTGGGAGAACACCAGTCACAACTCTCCTCTTTTTTCTTAGAGCAAGGACATAATTCTATATCAGCACAGTGGTGCAGCAGTAGAATTGCAGCCTTAAGGGCCTGTCCTACCAGCATCCGACTCCACGCGGTGAGCGCGATCAGACCGGCAGCGGGGGCCGCGCGGAGGTCGGGTGATCCCTGTACAGGGCCGTTCCCAACAGCTTGCGCCTGCATGCGAAGAGCGCGACCAAACCGGCAGCGGGGGCCGCACGGAGGTGGGGTGAGTGGCGCAACGCGGCGCAAATCGAGGCGAACTTGGAGCGAAGTCGTAAAGGTAAGTTCGCCAGGACAGAGAGGGACACACAGAGAGAGGCACAGAGGCACACACAGAGAGGGTCACGGAGGCACCTACAGAGGGGGTCACGGAGGCACGACGTCGAGGCGGTGTGTAATGTGTTGAGGCGTCTGCGAGCCGACAAGCCGTTGCCCGCGCGGAATTTTTGAACATGGTCAGTTTTTCGGAGCCCCGCGTGATGTCGGGATGAACTCTGCACAATTCCGCAAGGCTCCGGCGATCGAAGTGGGACCGGCCCCGCGACGCCGGACGGCTCAAGCGAACACGTTAGGTCGCACTCATCGCCTGGAGTTGCATGCTGCTGGGACAGGCCCTTTACAGCGCCAGAGACTCATGTTCAATTCTGACTACAGGTGCTGGGGTGGGAGATCTCAACCTTCACGTGGTCCGCCCTATTTCGACGAATGCAATCAACCTGGCCTGCACAACCAAATAAAATCAAATAGAACAAGTTGTCCTACAACTTTAGGCTGTGCACGCCATACACAAGAAGAAGAAGACTACAGGTGCTGTCTGTACGGAATTTGTAAGTTCTCCTCGTGACCGCGTGGGTTTTCCCAGGTGTTCCTGTTTCCTCCCACAGTACAAAGTTGTCCAGGTTTGATGGTTAATTGGATTTGGTAAAGATTGTAAATTGTCCCTGGTGTGAAGGATAGTGCTAGTTTTTGGAGATCGCTGGTTGGCGCAGACTCGGTGGGCCGAAGGGCCTGTTTCCACGCTAAATTAAACTGAACTAAATTAATCTGTTTGAGAGAACAGACATCTCAACTTCACGTCTCATTCAAACAACGACTGTCCTAACATGGATCCATAATTTTTTATATTTACTGGTGGAATGTGAGAGTTTCTGGCAAGAATGGCCTTTATTTCCCATTCCCAAGTGCTCTTGAGAATCTGTTAGTGAGCCTCGAATAGCTTTGATCCTTCAGATCAAGATATTGCCAGAACGTTACTGGGTAGATAGCACCAGGTCCGGATATAGACACAGTGATAACAAGGGAATAAAGAAGTATTTCTAAGTCAAGATAATGTCTGAATTAGAGTCAATAACTGATAAATGTATATTAAATATATTTTCAAGAAATATGGATTTAAAGTACAGATCAAATGTGTATTAATGATGAAAGAAGCATTAGGATTGAATGGCTTACGTTGGACATGGAAATCAAATTGCTTTGGCTCTGGTTCAGCAGCAGCACTCTTGCCTTCTTTCTGAGTCAGATTTAGGCCCTGTTCCAGAGGTAAGCAGTTTATCCAAGATATGTGAATCACTGCTAACCCATTCCTCCCTCACCATCAGGACCTCCCTGTATAGTTTCAAATGATCCCCTCCAGTCTCACAACATTAATAACAAATGGAACAGAGTCTGGACTTGTGGAATTCTGTTCAAGATCATAAGGTCATATGGTCATACGTGATAGGAGCAGAATTAGGCCATTCGGCCCATCAAGTACTCCACCATTCAATCATGGCTGATCTATCTCTCCCTCCTAATCCATTCTACTACCTTCTCCCCAGAACCCCTGACTCCCTGATCCAATGAAGAGTGCGTGGATTACACCAGACCTCAGAGGATATAGCCAGTTTAAAACTTAGTCTGATCAGGGTAAGGTAATGTAGCCAGATAATACATACATCAAAGCATAACCCATTTCTGCCTGTGAATAGAGAAATCTAGGTTAAACAATAGGCTATAGCATCAGATGCTGCCCTTGTAAATTTGATGGTGTCACAATTGAGCAGCTTGTAAGGTTGCTGCCTTACAACGGCAGAGATACAGATTCAGTCCTCTTCTCATGTGCTGCCTCTGCATAGTTTGCTTGTTCTCTTTATGTCTGCATGGGTTTCCTGTGGGTGCTCTGGTTTTCTCCCACATACCAACAATATAAGGGTTGGTAGGTTAATTGGTTATTGTAAACTGCCTTTTGTGCATATACGAGTGGTAGAATCTAGGGGTAGTTGAGAACTTGGGAGAGAAATAAGGGATTAGTGTTGGATTAATATGAATGGGGATTGATGGTTAGCATAGACCCCATGGGCCGAAGTGCCTGTTTACATGTTGTTTCTCTCTACAACTATGAACTTCTTGTCAGAAAAATGCCTCGCAGTGGTTCAGGACCTAAATTCAAATGTTGTTGCAGATGCTGACTAGAAGATCAAGAGACATCGAGGATGATACTCTAGTACATTATTGAGGGATGTTGTGCTGCTTGGGTTGGTACTTTTTGAAGCAAGGATTTGTCTGTTGTTATGGGTGGATGTGAGAGATTCCATGGTACCATCTTCAAACTAGCATCTGTAGAGACAATTGCCAATGCCACTGAAAAAAACATGTCTGGCCATGTACTATCTTGTCATGTAGGAATTATTTGTTGTATTTCCTACACTGCAAGATGATCTAACATGAGCTGTATAGAACTGAGAGAAATCCTGTGGTCAGTATAACCACAAGTATTTTCTGAAATTCATGGCAGCTTTCTCTCAAGAATTTGGTTCCAAATATTTATAATCTAAAATATTTGAAATTCAAATAATTATTTTGTTTATTACGGATAATTAATTACATTATAGACAGAATCTTATGAGATGTCCGTCTCATTGATCAGCGTTTTGAGATACATTTATTAATGCTAAGAATCTGTGCTGTTTGTAATCTGTAAGAGTGACTTTAAAAGAAAGTTGTAGCAATGTTTAATTAATGTTTGTCATAAGATTACAGTAAATTCGTATCCCTCAGATATTAAATATAACATTCTATTTGTAGACCAACAGTTCTATTTTTGTTTCCAGCTTCGCTTAGTTTCATAAAATTCCTAAGACTTGGCTTCCTCTCCTTGTGTGTTTGAATTTTATATTTCATCATTTTGTTACCGTGTACCTAAGTTCATCTCCTGGGGTTTCACACTGTCAAATATTTTCTAAAATATCTGTAGATAATTGCTTCCTCTAGGTTGATGCCATTTTTGGAAGTTATAAAGAGGACACACTAATTTTACTCAACTTGTGTTTGACAGTGAAGCCAAATCCAAGTTTAACCCTTTTGCTACTTGTTATGTAGTGCTGCAAAATGTCTGAGAGCTTAGCATTGAGATGGCAAAACGGTGGGTACTGAGCCAAAGAGAAAATCTCGGAGCAAATGGAGACGTGGTTGAAGGGGTAGGTGTTGATTGGGTTTTCAATTGTGGGCAGACAATGAAAAGATGCTGGCGCATCAATAGTCTTCACTTACTTAACACCACAAGTTTGTCGAATTATTTGGACTATGACAGTTGTATAATAATAGCTCCATAATCTGTCTTAGTAATGCACAATGAGGGATAAATGCCGGCCATGATAGTGAGGAGATATCCATAATTTAAAAAAAAATATTGCCACAGATCTTTGATGTGCATCTCAGTGAGAATATGTGGGGCTAGAAAATGATTTATTAAATTTTAATGGCATTGACACAGGTTTGTTGGACACTCTTATTCTGTTTGTGAATGTTGCTTCAATTGAGACTTTCAATTACAAGGTTCTTAGGACATGGTAGCACAGCTCATAGATCCACTGCCTCACAGCACCAGTGACCAGGTTCAATCCTGACCTCAGTTGCTTGCTCTGTGGAGTTTGCATGTTCTTTCTGTAGCCATATTGGTTTCCTCCAGGTTGACCTCATTTCTCCCATGTCCCAAAGACATATGATTAATTAATTAGCCACTGCAAATTGTCTTTAGTGCGTCAGTGAGTGGTAAAATCTGTAGGGAATGTAGGGTCAATGAAATAGGATTCGTGTAAAATTAGTGTGAATGGTTGCTTGATGGTCATAGTAACTCATTATGATCTTAGTGGCCCACAGGGCCTGTTTCCATGCCATATGAATCTCTAATATTATGGCTGAATTTTCCAGTGTAATGCTATGCTCAAACTGATGTGTTTTTCATTTTCCTAAATCCTCTCTAATGCCTGCATAAGCGACTGTGCTGTACGAAGAAACAGTTTCGCGTCTGCCTACATGACTGGTCTCTGATCCCTAGCACCGTTCGAATAATCTACTGTGAAATCAATTGCAAGTTTTATAAAGGTCCAATTGTGCTGACAAAGTAAATAAAAAGATAGACTTAGAACTACTATGTGTTCTGCTTCTGGAGCATGTTAAGTACAATTTTTTTAGAATGCCTTTTCAATTTTATGAATCAAATACACATGACAAGATGTTAAGAAGTCCCTTGTGCCAGTAGGTGGGGAGCATTTCACAACATTCATTGATTGCTGAGAGTGGTAGACGCTCAACATCAGCGGGGGGGGGGGGGGGGGGGGGGATATGTATACGTATATCTTGGCCTGGGCAACCTTCAGGACAGTTGGGCACAGGACGCATCATCAGTAGTGTACCCTTGCATCACTGGGTGTTTCGGCCTTTTAACAATACTCGGCAGGTCAGGCTGCATCAGAGAGAAAGAACAGGATTAACATGTCAGGTTGGAGACCTTTCATCAGTACTGGGAAAAGTTCAAATGGAAGCAAGTTTTAAATTGTATGGTAAAGAATGATGCGGGTTGGGGAGGACGTTTGTGGAGGGTGGGAAGTGAAGATCTACTACACGGTGGAGGGCAGGAGAGATTTAATGGAACACAAGGTAAACCCTTCTTCAGACTGAAATGTCCCAACCCGAAATATTGCCTTTCTATGTTCTCCAGGGATGCTGCCTGATCCACTAACTTACTCCATCACTTTATGACTTTTTTTGCGGACCTTATTTCTAAAGATTAAGTGGAATAAGTTTGATGGTGCCAGCTTGTACTAGAAGATAAGAACATAAAAAAGAAGCAGGAATATGCCATCAACTTTCTCTAACATCCAATGTGATCATTGCTGATCTACTTTTTCTGCTCCATGACCTGCAATTTACATAGCCATCAAACAAAGAAAATAGGGATGAAAGTCCAGTAGTCTGTGCAATATTTATTCCTCAACCAATAACGAAACAAAACCATTTTATATTTCTTTCTTCTTCTTCTTTCGTGTGGCGTGCACATCCTAAAGTTGTAGGACAACTTGTTCTATTTGCTCTGTGTGTACACGTCGAGTTGATTGCATTAGTCGAAACAGGGCGGACCACGTGAAGGTTGCAATCTTCCACCCCCTTTATTTTGCTCATTTCTGGCAATAGTATACTATCTGGCTGTGAGCACCATGATTGATTAAGGATGTCATGGCCACGCAGAAGATGCTGACTAATGATGCACCTAGAGCATTCAAACTCAAATAAGTACATGGAGAAACTAAAATAATTTTCATTAGATTAAATGACTAAGTGAGGGTCGGATAAATTTGTTCAAAACTGAGTTATTTTGTGATGGTAAATACAGAGCAAATAGTTTAATGATTTGGAATTTTAATCCAAACGGTGCACCCAGAGACGAAAGAGATATGTGTGATAATACTGTTTTCCAGTGTCATTGAGAAATAACGTTAAAATATATTAACATTTATACTAAATCAAGCTGACATAGCTGTACTTGGAGAAGGTAAGTTAATGCTTACTTTCTGAAATCAAAGCGAGAGACTAGGAGAACGTGTACTTATACAGAAGTTGTTTTCACACTGGATGTTAAAAGAACTGTTGACAGAAGCAGAATTCATTGTAATTATAAAAAAAGATAAGTAAAACAATTAGAGAAAGAATGAAGTAAAGGAAAGGTCAAAGATCAAGGAAATGGAGAGATGAAATGTGGGAGGATAAATCCAGTGAGGAATCCAGAGAAAAAGTACTAGGTTCAGAGCTATTGGCAGAGATTTTTTTAGTCAGATAAATCAGCGAGAGAAGGG
This sequence comes from Okamejei kenojei, assembly GCA_035221665.1. Taxonomy (NCBI): domain Eukaryota; kingdom Metazoa; phylum Chordata; class Chondrichthyes; order Rajiformes; family Rajidae; genus Okamejei; species Okamejei kenojei. The sequence continues at coordinate 38,469,469 of CM069142.1, forward strand.
CTGAGAAAAAGGCATTAAGGGGGGGATGGTGTGGCCAACCTTGTCAAAGGATTCAGGCATAGGGAGGGATGAGTGATGGTTTATCACAGACACTAACACAGAATATCGCCAGTGATTTTGGTGAGGGCTGATTCTGTACAGTGGCAAGGCTGAAAACCTGATCTGATAATTACACAAAGTCACTAGATTTCAAAAAATTAACTCCCTTATATGCTTTCACTGTTGTCTTGCAATTTTCATTTAAGTTTATGGCTATTCTTTTTCATTCAACTGGAATTCCCAGTTTTTGACGATCCCAAAGTGTAGTAATTCTGGATGAACCTGTTTGCACAATGCAGGTTTTGAGAAATTGTAGCAAGGTTATCGGAAATTGAAGCTATGGAAACTTGTTAAGCCTGCACCATTGGGCATTCTTGCAAGAGTGCCCAATACAGGTGTCAAATTAAGAGCGGAGATATTTTTATTATTTAAACTCAGAGTAAAATCTTATTACAAATTCCAATATGTCTTGTTTCCCTGGAAAATACCATAATGGTGTTTCTTCAACTATGAGATTCTATTTTAAAGCAACTATTTGCATTATCATCTCAAGGCACCTTACAAATAGATGTAAACAAAGATAGTGCTCAGGAAGGAAGTTTAGTTTACGAGATACAGCGTGGAAACAGGCCCTTCGGCCCATGCTGACCATTGATCGCCCATTCACACACAAGCTCTACACACACTCTGCACACTAAAGACAATTTACAGAGGCCGATTAACCTACAAACCAGCACGTCTTTGGGATGTGGGAGGAAACCAGAGCACCAGGAGGAAACCAGTGCGGTCACAGGGTGAATGAGCAAACTCCACAACTGAGGTCAGGACGAAAGCCAGGTTTCTGGCACTGTAAGGCAGCAGATTTAACAACTGTGCCTATGTTTTGAGCTATTAGATGGGTTGATTGAAAGCTCAGACAATTAAAACAGGTTTTGACAGGATTTTAGTGGAAGAAAGTAAAGCATTTACACAACTGCTACCATGACCTCACAAATCACAAATAAATCACAAAGATATTGCTGGCGAACACCACCTGACTTTTCATCATGGTTCTTCAATTAAAGGTTTTCAATCTGAAGTGGAAACTCTGTTCCTCACTCCAAACTTGGTACCAGACTTACTGAGCATTTCAGTGCACCATAGAATTATAGACTATTTGCTGCACAGAATGAGGTCTGGGCTGATCAAACTTGCTGCTCTCCTGCTGTCTCCAAACTGGTTCAGAGGGAATATTTCCCTGTAACTTGGTAGTTAATGTCCATGAAATGCCTTTCCAATTGCCTTTTGAGAGCCGTAATTGATTCTACACTTATGAGCCGCATATAGAAGCACTTTCTGTCTATTAAAAAAAAGATGAATTTTCCTTGCATCTTTTTTTCCTTTTTTTGTCTATCACATTGGATTTGTCTCCTGGTCTTTAAACCAGCTGTTGATCAGAGCAGCTTCATTTTGACAGGGGAACGAATGAAGAAGCATATAATCTAAATGGTGGGAGACTGCTGAGGTCTGTGAGGTGGAAGGATCTGAGTCTCCTAACATATTATTTACAAAAGGCTGGTATGCAGTTCAACCAGGGAGAGTCAGCTGGGATTGTTAAGGAAAAGTCATGTTTGATTAACTTGATTGAAATTTTTTGGCAAGGTTCCATGAAGAATGTTGAAAAATACAAGTCCATGGCAACAGAAGCAGAGAGGCAAATTGGATATGGGATTGATTCAGTGGCAGGAAAGTGTTGGTTGATTTTTTGTTGTTGTGGAAGGTCATTGCCAGTGGGGTTACTTAGGATTCATTACACGTTGCCTTGCTTTTTGTGCAGATTTTAATGTAGGGAATCTAATGCAGTAGTCTCAGATGATGTGAAAATGGCCTTTGGATTGACAATGAGAAGGAAACATTAGACTGCAGGAAGATCTCGTCAGGCAATAGGTTGATACAGTGACAAATAGCATTCAAAGTGTGCGAAAATACATTTGAGAAGATAAATCAAGGGAATTCACAATAATAGGACAATACTGGGAGGGGAGGTGCCAATTGTAAATTGCCTCCGATTACTAAACAGTATCTAGACACAAGGAACTGCAGATGCTGGTTTACAAAAAAAGACACAAAGTATTGGAGTAACTCAGTGGGCGGGCAGACATGAATGGGCGACGTTTTGGGTCGGGACCCTTCTTTGGATCAATGTGCTGTTAACTTCACAAAGACAGCATCTTGCACGGACCCTCTTTAAGATTTTCATGAAATTGGTATTTTTTTAATATTAATTGCTCATTAAACGACCACAGAAATTTAGAGCTGATGCTAAAAATCAGAAATAAAAGCAAGGAATTGCTGGAAACACTCAACAGTCAGGCAGCGTCTTTGCAGAGAGAACTATTATTGTTGTTCCAATAATACTTTAATATTTATGTTCCTGCAACACTACTGAAGCTCTTTACTCAAAAAAAAGTTACATCTCTGGTCCCATTTCTTAGCATTATAAATAAAGTGTTCCCCAAAGTAATAACATTTAAATGTATACTGTACTTTACTCTGTAGTTTTCTCACTATGCCCAAGCTTTCTTTGCCTCTCTGTTTCTCTTTCTGTATCTAATTTGATCCAGTCTGTTGTTCCTGTTTCTTTGTCAGATCTTAAATCACATTGGTTTCAAAGGTGCACAGTTAGTTCTGTCAACCCAGTAAGTCTCTATGTTGCTCTGCACTGACCTTTATCACATCACACATCCAGCAAGTTGCAGCATTAAACATTATTGCGCTAAGAGCTGAAGCATTTTTTTAAATAATTGGGACATGTTGCAAAGTACTCAATTTCAGCAAAATCTACATCAGAACTTTTGAGACATTTACCATGTCCATTTTTCATTACCATGGATTCATGCAGATTTAGTATAGAGGCTTTTATGCCAATGGAATCTAAATCACTCTTAGTTTCTATTCTTAAACAACAATATTTCTCTGCCTTTCCCTGTATCTTTTTATGCTGTTGCTTTCAAATATTTATTCCATTTACAGAGTTGATGTGGATAAGCTTTTCCCATTAAGGGTAGGGAAGATTCAAACAAGAGGGCATGACATGCGAATTAAGGGACGGAAGTTTAGGGGTAACGTGAGGAGGAACTTCTTTACTCAGAGGGTGGTGGCTGTGTGGAATGAGCTTCCAGCAGAAGTGGTGGAGGCAGGATCGATTTTAACATTTAAAAGTAAAGTGGATAGGTATATGGACGTGAAGGGAATGGAGGGGTATGGTCTGAGTGCAGGTAGATGGGACTAGGGGAAAACAAATGGTCGGCACGGACTGGAAGGGCCGAGAGGGCCTGTTTCCGTGCTGTAATTGTTATATGGTTATATATTTACACCCTCTGCCTCACTCACTGCGTTTATTTGATATTTTTCTTTTAATTTAGTGAAATGTTCAGAAGTGCAAAATACGTATGATAACTTTTAGGAATATGACAAAATGTAATTGCAAGTCGTATGAGGATGGGAGACCAAAGAAGGATGTGTTAAGGACCATCTCAATAGAAAAGAAAGATAAGAGGTGTAGAGTTGGAAGGGAATTTCAGGTTTTACAAACACAATAGCAGAGAGCATGTGTGGAATTATGGAAAAGTAAGTAGCTTAGAGGACTGTAGGAAAGGAAATGAATACAAAGATGGGGAGAGGTGACACTATGGAGGAGGTGTCAACACATGGATGAACATTTTAAGGTGAAAATGCAGCACATGATTTTGTTGCGAGTTACGATACAGGCAGAGGTGAAAATGACAACATGTAGTAGAAGTAAATTATTAATGAAGCAGATATGGAAACAGAATCTTTGCACAAGACCAAACCACTAACTTTGGATGCAAAAAATATGGTACGGTCTTAGATAAGGGGTAAAGAACCAGTCAGTGACTGGGCCTGAGCTTGTGGTGGGAGCTGAAGAGAAGTGAAATGAGATCTTCTCTGTGAATAAGGCAATTCCAGTAGAAAGACAAAGTGATCTAGCAAGCATAGGAGGGTTGGGAATCTGAGAGGATGAGTTTATGTTTTTAACATTGCTTAGGACAGATAAAATATAGACATTTTCCACAAGGCTGTTGAAAACCAGGTCACTCAAAAAATACTATTGATTGTCTAAGATTGATTTTTTTTTTTTAATTTAGGAAGCATATTAATGGATTTAGAACCAAGGCAGATAAGTGGAGTTAAAAGACCATGACCTAATGGAATGGCAAACAGGTTTGAGAGGTTGAATGACTGACTCCTGTTCCTGTGTGCATCCATGCTATTATTAATTGCATTAAAGAAGCTATTTTTTCCTGTAACGTTCTTTCAATTCTTTGTTCTCTACTGCAGCATGATAGAGTAGATGATTCAATTCTAATTATAATCCATTTAACTCATCAGATATTGAAATAAACTGCTTTTAGCTTCATTAAGGACATGCAAAAATTGTGAAATGCAAGATTTACAGAATTTATTGTGAAACACCACAATGTTCTTCAGACACTAAACCTGACCTTGCCAATGCATCATCGTTTCTCTGCAGTTGGTTAAACCCAATTTGTCCCAGTTAAGGGAGAGTTGCCTGCTAGGTGATCAAACATATTATGGGTGTGGGTGCTTTGAGAGCAATGGTTTCATTATCTGGGACTGAATGTTTGTCCTCAGTTTAACAATGTATAAGCCATTCAAATCCTGGATGACCAGGTTGGCAATCTCCCAACTTCACTCATCCTGAACTTGAGTTCATACAAAAATCTATTTTCTACCAAGTCCTGTCCAAGATTCAATCCTGTGCTCACTGATGTACATTGTTTCCTGGTCGGGATATCAATCAATAGACAATAGACAATAGGTGCAGGAGTAGGCCATTTGGCCCTTCGAGCCAGCACCACCATTCAATGTGATCATTGCTGATCATCCCCAATCAGTATCCCATTCCTGCCTTCTCCCCGTATCCCCTGACTCCGCTATTTTTAAGAGCCCTATCTAGCTCTCTCTTGAAAGCATCCAGAGAACCTGCCTCCACCGCCCTATGAGGCAGAGAATTCCAAGACTCACCACTCCCTGTGAGAAAAAGTGTTTCCTCGTCTCCGTTCTAAATGGCTTACTCCTTATTCTTAAACTATGGCACCTGGTTCTGGACTCCCCCAACATCGGGAACATGTTTCCGGCCTCTAGTGTGTCCAAGCCCTTAACAATCTTATATGTTTCAAAGAGATCCCCTCTCATCCTTCTAAACTCCAGAGTGTACAAGCTCAGCTGCTCCATTCTCTCATCATATGACAGTCCCGCCATCCTGGGAATTAACCTTGTATACCTACGCTGCACTCCCTCAATAGCAAGAATGTCCTTCCTCAAGTTAGGGAACCAAAACTGCACACAATACTCCAGGTGTGATCTCACTAGGGTTCTGTACAACTGCAGAAGGACCTCTTTGCTCCTATATTCGATTCCTCTTGTTATAAAGGCCAATATGCCATTCGCTTTCTCCACTGCCTGCTGTACCTGCATGCTTACTTTATCCTTACTCTGATTTTTAAATTCCTCTATTCCCTCAAACCCCTTCTTTTCAACATCACACCGACAGACCTTTAAGAGCACAAAATGTCACCGATCCTGACTTTTTGCACACCTTCAATTTTATTCCATCTAATCCTGATGATTGTGTTTTTTTGTCTCCGAGGCCCACAAATCTGGAATACTATCCTAATCCCCTCACCATGAAATTGTAAGGCGGTGAGGAATGGGAGCAGCACTGATGGATGGAGAGATGGTAGGCGATGAGAGCCCACCACTGATGAGTGGAGGGGTGGTAGGGAATGGAAGCCCAGCACTGATGGATGGATGGATGGATGGAAGGGTGGTGGAATTGAGAACCTAGCCTGATGGGTGGAATGGTGGTAGGAGATTTGAGACCAGGACTTTGTGGGAGGTGTGGTTGGGGTGAGGTGTAGTGGGACAGGAAAGAGACTGTCTGCGGTGGATAATTGGGATCTTCCAGCAGGAAGAGATGACAGATCAGTATTGGGCCTCAGGGGGTTGCAGGTTGGATGCGGTTGGAACCTGTGATTGATGAATTATGTTTGCATTGGTCTGGGTGGATGGGGGCTCATAGTTTGATTAACCATGGTAAGCACCTCACTTTGGTACTGCACTGGGAAGACACGATTATATATAGCAGGAATACTTAATGATGTGGGCTTCCAGGCCAATTGCTCCTGGTTTTCCTGCTTTTCTCCATTTTATGCAAACAAATCCGATTCACCCCCTGAAGTGCCTGATTAAATTTCTCAAGCAAAATGCAAAATAATACTAAAATGATCATTATCACCTTTTTTCGGGAGGGGTGGTGAGGACAGCAACATTCATTCAAGTTACACCGAGAGTAAAAAACCTGAATTATGCCGTTGATTTTTTTAGGCATCTCTGTTGAATATTTGTCCTAATATTTCCTTAGCATCAAATGCCCCTGTAAAACTCTGGGAGAATTTATTGCTGAAATAAAATTAAGTTTGTTGCTGTTCATTGTTTTGCATAGCTGCAATATTTAAAATTGGGTGTGATTCTTGTTAGTGGTTTCACAGCACACTTAATAAATCATTGTACAGTAACCTGTGACATTTAAGCTTGAAGTTTACATATGCCGTTAGGCAACAGGGCATTATTTAATTGAGCTGAAATGCAATTGCCAATATCACCATTTCCATGATTATTATATTTCGTAGTACACCACTGGCTTCTGACCTTCACATGCCAAATAACAAGTAATGTTAGAAGACTTATCAAGATTGCTTTCTCTTTTAAAAGTGCTGGATAACGTAGCTAATTGTTGACGTGATGTGATCTACTTATGTAGCTCCATGTCAGGATAATGTCTCCATTCTCATTATTCTTTGTTAGTCACAATGGATTTAATCTGATGACGCATCTTTCGATCACTCTTCTGTCCCTTATTCAGAGACACAATTCTATAACCTCATTTTATGTTTCTTTTCGATCATTCCCTTTTCCTTGATCTCACAATCTTTTTCAAAATTGATATGAGTTTCAAGTTAATTTTGAACCTCAATCTCCTTGAGCTGCTACTTTAAGTAGTTCCCACATTTTTAAATATAAAACTGCAACTTTTAATTTCACTTTATAAGAATTACCTTAAAGTAGATTAGGGGATTAATTATTTTACTCCCTATTTGAGGCAGGAAAATTAGATTAAATATTTACGATGATATTTCAGTGTCAAGAATACGACAAATATTTTTTTTAAAAGATCAACGTTTCATTTCTTTGTAATAATATAAATTCCAAGGTTTTACTTGATAATTGGTTCTATACATTGTTTGCCACAATTTTCATTCTTTCCTATATGAATTTATACATTTTTGAAATGTAATGATTCATTCAGTGTGTTTCGTAGCGGGGACTCTTTCATGTCAGAGAGATTTTTATAATACGTAATGAGGATTTCAGGCTAGGTACAATTGCTGTTCTGGCATCAGTGATGACTAGGTTAACAGAATGGAGTGAATGCAAAGTTTATCGTATTGTAGGGTGTTCATTTTGTTCTCTCATAGACGTTCACTGGAAGCACCAAATTAGTGAATTATCTTTACAGTCTAATACTCCAACACCCTTTCAATTCAGTTTTTAAATGTTAAATAGTAGTTCAATACATTTTACAGAGAACCAAGCATGTTGAAATGGAGCACAGGACGCCAGTGTGTTGAAGGGAGCATAGGCAATTAAGCCAGATAATAAACCTTGGGATTATTGAACAAGTTGATAGTATTAACTCAGAGTTTTACTTCATTTTGCTTTAATACCCTGTAGCTCATGAAAATAAAATGCCAAGAGCCAAGATGTTAAATCTGGGGTCTGAGTTATAAACAAAACACTTGAGCTTCGTCCTTATATTCCTCATGCTATCGTGAGTGCTCGTTAGTTTCTAGCCAAGAGTTTTCACTGAGAGCTACATGCTAACTTCACTGTCATTATGTCACAAGCACGCTGAACCTTCATAGCATGAGGCAGAATTTGGGTATTTTCTTTCTTCTGACTTATTTCTTTAGCACAATCAAATACCAAATCGACTCTCATACATCTCTTACATGGCAAGATAATAACTGAAACTCCAAAGTAAATCATTGAATATGTTAATGTTAACAAATCCCTTTTGAACTTCAGTTAGCATTAGCTGATACATTTTAGTTAAGAAATAACTTATATTTTTATGTCCTTGGGATATCCCAAGTACATCACAGCTGACAAAATACTTCACTGCTGGTGGATGTTACTGGTACATCTGTGTCCAATGTATGCAGGCACATTTGTAGCATAGGTCGTACAAAAGGTCTAAATGGGAAGAGTACCAGTACATATGGAAGTTTGCCTGGAAGACACAAATGCATAAATACAGTGAAGTACTGGTTCAATTAAAATGTTGTTTCCTGCAGCATCACATAGTTGTCCCATTGCTGAATCCCTACTACATCTAAAGAATTATGCGGAGCTAAGCAAAGTCATTTTGGTTTATAACTTTCTCAGTCACCAAGTAAACAATAAATTGCATGGTTTGGTATTGGTTCCTGAATGGATTTCTTTGACAATCTCCATTGTACACACGTGCATACACACACACCATCTCTGTTAGTTAGCTTAGTTATGTGCCGTGAGAAAAATTTGTCTCAGACTCTTTGTTTATTATTAGTTGCAATAATATAAGTTATTACAACTTGTAATAAGAAGGTAATAAGTTGTTACACTGTCAACTTCACATGTAACAGCTGTCGTAAAGACATCCTTGTTTAGATTTAAATATCACCTTTATTGTAGGTTTCAGCCCAAATCCTTCTTTCTCATCCCTATACCTCAGCCCCTCACTCTATCTTCTATTTACCCCATTGTTTATATCCCCCCATAACATGAATCATTCTTTATCTCCTATTCCCATTTAAAAAATGTAATCCTAACTCTTGATTCCACTTTTCTAACCTGACCTAATACTCAGTGCTACCTGTTGCATTACTCCTGATTTCTGATATAATTTATCTCCTTTGATCAGTGATTGTTTGGACCAGACCTTTTCAATGGTATGGCCTGTATTTTCTCTTACGTATTTTCAAATAGTTTGGACATAAAAGGATACATTTTCCTTAGCCTTCAACTAAAAATAGTATGTCAGAGATCTGAAGCCAATAGAAATTTTGGTTGATGACAGCAGTCAGTAGGCAATGATGAATTCTGCAATTTATACAAAAAGCAGCCTGTGGGTACATTATTATGTGGTGCCAGGTAAAAGGTTAAAGAGATCCAATTTCTTCAGTTTCTAACTAGGTTATTATTGATTTTTCTAGCAAGTTCCAATAGTTGTAGCGTGCATGTATGTAAATACACAAAGCATGATAAATAATGCTGGTGAGCCACAGGCAAAAGTAGCTGGATGGAAATATAATGTTGTGGGAGTAACAAAGACCAGGCTTATGAAAGGGCAGGATATGGTATGAGATGTTCATAGGAAAAGAGATTTGAAAAAGATAGAGAAGGATGGAAAAAAAAGAGGTGTAGTAGTACTGTCAGACACAACAAAAATGGATATCATTCAGTGGTCACAGACAGAACCTATAAAATCTGAGTTGAGGAACAAGTGAAGTGCTATTTTATCATCTGAGTGCATTCTGTAGACAATGGCATATTGGAGAAACTGAGAGGACAGATCCCTTTAAATCTTTCCTGTCCATGTTTTTGTCCAAATGTATTTTAAATGATGTTATAGTCCCTGCCTCAATTACCTTCGCTGGCAGCTCATCCCATATACCTACCTTCAAAGCAAAAATTATTTGGGTACAATCCTTCGACCTTCAGGAATACTGACAGAGCAACTAAAATGTGTAGTCATAAGTTGACAAAGATAGAGTGAAATGAAATTAATGTATTCAAGAGAGAGTTAGATATAGCTCTAAGGGCTAATGAATCAAGGGATATGGGGAAAAAGCAGGTTGAGTGTACTGATTCTGGATGATCAGCCATGATCATATTGAATGGCGGTGCTGGCTCGAAGGGCCGAATGGCCTACTCCTGCACCTACTTTCTATGTTTCTAAAAAGTGAGTACCTGATAGATATTAAGATAATGTTAGAATCAAGTTGAATATGGAACGGTTAGGGGAGAAGCAAAAAGTGAGAAGAGGAGAATAGAAGGGAGAAGCCACCTAATGAAAAATGAATCCTTAAGTTTTCTATATATACTAAGGATATAAATACTAAATAGGTTGTAAGAGGAAGAAGGCCAATGAAGAACTGAAAAGTTAATTTATGAATTGAGGCAGAGGTACTGCATGATTCCTTTGCATCTGATAGTTCAAATACTGAATAAGTAAAACATTAATAGGATTCGTACCATAAAGCCCGGCTCTACATATAGTAAATATATACAAAGTTGGGATGTGAAGCATACAGAGTTACTGAGGAAAGTATACCTCTATAGTGATACCAGAGGATGAGAATTACCACTTTTATACACTTCCAGAAAGTGCTGCAAAGGTAAACCCACGTTCAGGCCCATTTGTATAATTTAAGGATAATCAGGGACCAAATTAATAGTCATCTGAATGAATATAGATTAACTTGGCATAGATTCATTAAAGTCAAATTGTTATTTAATGAAATTGATTCTTTTTTTATGAGATAACAATGAGATGAGTGCAATGCAGTTAAAATTGTGAACATTTGATGAAGCATCACCATTATTGGTTTCTGAACACATTTGAAACCCACAGAATAAAAAGGATCATGGCATTAGTTTATTGACAGGAAATGAATAAATAAACCATTGTTCTTCTGTCCAAAGGAAGGATAAAGTGGCAGTCCCGAGGTAACTACTGGAGCCAGGGGAATGCAACAATTGAACTTTTGTCATTGAAAATGTGATAAAAATGAAGAAGATAATGAGAATCATTTATGGAACATAAACAAACTAAAGGAATGGGTTGTTTTGGTGGGAAGAATAAAGAGAGACAAATTAACACAAAAAGAATGATTTTAAATTGCAGATGTATTGGGGTTGCTAGAATAGCACAGAGAAAATTGAGAGATGATTCTAGAGAAAAGCATTCACAATGAAGACACAAAGTGAATAAAGAGAAACTCTTTCCATTGCCAAAAGTGCCAAGAACCAGAGTCCACAGATTTAAGGTGTTGCCAAAAGACCTAAAACCTGAGGAAGAACTCTGTCATGCAGTGAGTAGCCACGATTTGGAATTCATTGCTCGAAGGTGTGGTGGAAGGAAATCCAAATGGGGCTTTCAAAAAGGAGTTAGATAAATAATTTACAATTTTTTTTAACAGCTGCAAAAAATGAACAGGGCCAAGGACTACTCTTTTGAAAACCCAGTGCATTGCGCTGCGTGGCCTCCATCTGTGTTCTAATAATCCTCTGGCTCTATTCATTCCCAGCACAGAGTGTAATTTCTGAATCCAACTGTGGCTACATATGTAATTACACTGCATCAGTATTAGTTTGTAGAAGCTATATTCTAATCCCTTTTCCTCTTCCTTAACTGTGAAGACTTTCTTCTAATTTGCTCTTTCACTTTGCTGATCATGATTCAAAGTTTTTATTCATTTATTATGATGATGACCACATTTCAAAAGTTATTTATTAGTTATAATTGTGATGTTTGGAGGAACCTTGGTATTGAAGTACATGAATCACACATATAGGTGCAGCGAGCAGTTAGCAGTCATTCATTGCCAGAAGGTGCAATTACCAGAGGTGTTTTAATGAAATTATATATGGCTTTGATAAGACTACATTGGAAGAGATTGGATATCATCAATATGAGGAAGGGTCCCGACTTGAAACATCATCCATCCATCCCTCCACAGATGATGCTTGACCTGCTGAGTTCCTCCAGCAGTTTATATTTTACAATAGATTGTACAGGTCTGATCTCCATATCTAAGGAATAATTAATTTTCAAAAGACATAGTGCAGATAAGGTTTTCCAGATTGATCCCAAGCATGGTGGGTTGGTTGTCTGATAAATTAAGCAGACAGGACCTATGTTCTCTTGAATTTAGAACAGTTATCACATTTAGGCAAGGACATGGTACATTAGGCAAGGACATGGATAGGAGACATTTTGAGGCAAATGAAACTAGCTCAGCGAGGCAAATTGGTTGGCATGGACAAGTTATGCCAAAGGACCACTTTGCAGTCTGAGTAACTCTCTGACTCAGGAACATAAAACTGCTCTTCAGTTGGCTGGTGGCGAATTTCATTGGAGATATTCAATCTGTTGATGTTGATCGGTTTGAGGTAATTCGTGAAGATTTGACAGTTGCCTTTTGCCAGTAAATGGATTTTCTCTACATAGAAGGAGTCTTTCCATCTCAGGCAAGTGTACTCAGCAAGAATAACCATGAAGATGAAATGTGACAGCCAATTTGTGCACATCTATGCGATAAACCAATGCAGTAATATCCAGATAAATTGGTTTAATGATGCTAGGTGAGGTATAAAGATTTATCAGACCGCAGGGGATAAATCTTTTGTTTTTCTCTGTAATAATGCCATAGAACCATTTATGTCCACTAAAAGAGGCAGGCGGGACCAAGATTTAATAAGGTCACCTACAAGAGATACTACTTCAGAGGTGAAGCAATCATTCAATATACTGGATAAATGATATCCTAGATTACACACTGAAGTCTCTCAAGAGGAACTGTGGCCCATGACCACCTGACTCACTCAAGAGACACCAAGCCACAGTGAATGCCTTGAAAATAATGTGTTGGGCACTTTGAGCTGTGTTAAAAATAAATTTATTATAGAAGTGCAGCACTATGTGTGAGGGAAATGTTCTTCATTTCATGAAATTGTGTTCGCTCAGTTGAGCTTATTGCTGTCTTTCAATTTGTTTCCAGACGAGTATAAAAGAAGGATTTTTACTGAAGCAAACCAGCTCATTTCAGCGATGGAAAAGAAGATACTTCAAATTACGGGGACGGACTCTTTACTATGCCAAGGATTCGAAGGTACAATTATAGAATTGAAAAATGTACAGCTTAAGTGCGGACCAAGTGCCTGGGAAGTCCACAACAGGGAGAAAAGATAGAGGTATTCAAACAATTTACAAATCTGTTTCTGTCACCTTGTAGTTTGGGAAATGAAGGCAGTTATTTGGATATTTCTTAAATATTTTAAGGTTTTCTGTCACGATCATCCTTACAGACAGCGTGTTCCACATCCGTACACTCACTCGGTGAAAAAATAATGTATCCCCTTTAAACCTTCCAAAAATAGCTTTATACTACCTCCTTGATCTGTGCTAAGGTTTATTTTAGGATTAAACGTAGAACTTAAAACAGTACACCACAGAAACTAGCCCTTCAGTCCACAATGTCCATGTCGAACATGATGCCAAGTTAAACTTATCTCCTCTGCCTGCACATGATCCTTCTATTCCCTGGACATCCATGGACAAAAACCTCTTAAATGCCGCTATCATACCTTTCCCGACAATTATCCTGGCAGCATGTTCCAGATAACCTCCACTTTCTGTATTTAAAAAAACTTGCCCCCACACATCTCCTTTAACCATTGCCCCTCTCATCTTCAAGCTATGCGCCCTTGTCTTGACATTTCTACTCTGGGGAAAAAGGTTCTGACTGTCTACCTTATCTATGCCTCTCCCATTTTACATACTTCTTGCAGGTCTCCCTTCAGTCTCTGATGCTCCAAAGAAAACAATTCAAATTTTCCCCTCTCCTTGTAGCTAATACCTTCCAATCCAGGCTACATTCTGATAAATCTCTAATGCATCCTCTCCAAAACCTCTAATGCATCCTCTCCACAGCCTCCACATTAATGTCCAAATTGTTTATGTATATCACAAACAAAAGATATCCCAGCACAGATCGCTGTGGAACTCCATTGATCACAGCCTTCGAGTCAAAATAACACAACCTTCTTTTATCAGCAAGCCTCTTCCAAATCCAAACGACCAAGTTGTCGTGGATCCCATGCATTTTGATCTTTTGGATCAGCCTACATGAAGAACCATTTAGGAAGAAGGAGAAGTGATCTTGTGGAAGCTTTTAAGATAATGAGGGGACTTGACATGTTCAATACTGCGCGGCGGTTTTCCCTTGACTGAGTGTTACTAAAAACCGGGAAGCGTGGTATGAGAATAGGGTTTGACCGTTAAAAATGAAGAGATCTAATTTCTTCGCTGATGGTTGTGAATTGTATTAGTTTGAGGGATGAGTCCTAAAATATATTAAAGAAAGAAAAGGATGGCCCAGTGTTGCAGCAGTAGAGTTGCTGCCTTACAGCGCCAGAGACCTGGGTTCGATCCTGACTATGGGTGCTGTCTTTACGGAGTTTGTATGTTCTCCCTGTGACCGCATGTGCTTTCTCCGGGTGACCGGTGTCCTCCCACACTCCAAAGACATACAGGTTTGTAGTCTAATTGGCTTCGGCAAAATTGTAATTTGTCCTGAGCGTGTAGCATAGTGCTAGTGTATGGGGTGATTACCTCGTGGACTCAATGGGCTGAAGGGCCTGTTTTCACACTGTATCTTTAAAAGTCTAAAAACAAAGTTTAAAAGCCTCAGATTATTGGTTTTATGGAGAGTGAAGGGTTATTGAGAATAAGCAGGAAAATAGAGCAGAGATCAAGATTAGATCTGCTTGAATTGTGAGCCAGATTTGATAGGCTATATGGTGTATTGCTGTTCCTATATTCTTAATCTTAAAAAATCTTAAAATATAAAAAAAAGAAAACAAATATATTTATGTTAATTAAATTTAGACATAAATCACCCACAAATGTTGCCCCCCACTGGTGAATTAGCATGAACATTAGGCTTTGTTTGCTGGTAACAGATATCGTTAACTGGACCATAATTGTTTATATGTGGTTTTACTAAGGTTTTTCCAGTGATTTATTTTTCCAATTGTTTTGATACTTTTAGAAGAATGTAACTGATTCCACTGCAATGAGTACTTTTTGTTATTTTTTATCTTACGTCCACTGACACTGATTCCACTTCTTGTTTGCCGAAACCAAATCATTTCTCACAACAAATCATTTTTCACAACTGTCCTTGTGTTGTCCTTTATCTTACCTCCTCTGTTCATCTCATCTCCCCTCCCCAACTCAACATTCCGGCCCAACTCCTCACTTCCTTTTCCATTTTATCTGTCCCTTCTTAATACCATTGTGTAGGTGAGTAGTCAACTCTGGGAGGAGTGATAAGGTTGTGGGGAGAATTTTCTTTTTAATGGATTAATGTATGTAAAATTATTATAAATGGGTATTTGATGGTTAATGTGGACTCGGTGTGCTGAATGGCTTCTTTTCATTCAGTATCTTAACTCATTAAATACCTAGGAATGTTTAATTTCCTGAATTGGTCAACCTACAATCAGTCTGAAGAAGAGTCCCGACCCGAAAGGTTGCCCATCCTATTTCTCCACAGCAGTTGCCTGACCCAATGAGTTATTCCAGCAATCATTTCTTGATTCAATCAATCAAAATCTAAGAAGCCTTATAAAAATCAAAACTTGCTGATAACTTTTAGTCTATTATACGATTTAAAAATAGAGCACACAATAACCCACATTAAAGTTTAGGCAAAGTTTTAAATAGTCACTACCTGAAAATTACACACACCACCACAAAAGAGCACTTTCTTTCCGATTTGAATGTACTTTGCACGCTGACTAAGCTATGTTCTGTTGAAGACCCTTCTGTGCAAACCCTCTGTGCATTGGTAAACCTATTAACTTTCATATACATTTCACCACATTTAAGTTCTGCTTCTAATCTCCGAATTTCCTCCCAAAATCTCTCGACTTCTCTTTTCACCTTTTAGAAATGCTAAATCTACCCCTTTGACCATCTCAACTTTAATATTTTGTTGAAGTACGATGGGGGTATTTTTGCTATGTTAAAGCTGCCATAATAATGGTACAAGTTCTTGAGATTGTCTCAAACATCTGTTAAAATGGTTCCACATTCATCACCAATATTGTACAACAAAGCGCTCTCACTAACTACCAGTTTTTAATTCTTGTTGCTAGTCCCACAACCTCGGATTAATATTTGATACCTGGTGCCATGAAACTTGTTGGGCAATTGGAACATTGCAGATCAACAAGAAAATCTATTAAATAAAGGCATTAGATTAGCTGTTCCCAAGAGCAATCTTACTAAGTAAGCTCACAAGACATGCTTTAGGTTCAATATTTATTCTGCTTTTCATTATCATGTTTCTCTCGTGAATTTAAGAGATTTATAAAGATAGCACTAACATTCTTTTCATGCATTAAAAAAAATGAACATGTTTACAGCAGAAAGCTATATTTACAGCTCCATAATAGGACATAAGAGTTGATTGTTGCACAAATTCTTCTGTTAATGCGTTGCCATTTAAAAAAAATATGTGCAGAAAAAGCATGGTGCAAATTCTTCATAGTTTTCAAATATGAATCAGATGGTAGGTATGAAGCTTTTATAAAAATATCGAAAGTCAAAATGCTTCATCCAATTAAGCATATACGTACTAAACATTTTACATCAGGGCGGTGGAATACTGATTTGAAAACTTATGTTGCCTAGTTAGTTGAAGGTGCAGTGGCCATTTGGCTTGTTTTGCATGTCATTGATGATGTCATTTGTCTTTAAAATTTAGACTGCCCGTTATATGGTGTTTTAGGACGTGTTTTGGGCTATGTATCTTGCGCAGAAGCTTAGTTTTTTGTTTAGTTTGGAACCGGCATGGAGAAGGTTTACCCTTTGACCATGCAAAGTGTAACAGAGACACGAGGAGTTTTCTAATGTTTAAAGCGATAAGCTGGAGCTCGATGAAGATTATAGTAACGAGTCGGAAGAAGTTTGGATGTACCTTATTGTTTTTCATCAGCAATAAAGAATTTATTAATCAAAAGACTGTGTATGGAAGACTTATCTGTGAAGAAGCTCTGAAGGACTCTGACGGTGAGCTTGCATGCGTACGGAGACATTCCCCTTAGCCATGCTGTCCATTTAGCAGCTAGAGGGACTAATCTCTTGAACAACATAAAAATCTGCCGCTACAGAAGGTAAGGGAGGACTTGCCATCCATTTTAGCAAGGGTTGGTGAGATTTAGGCATGATTAAGAATGTAGATGGATGCTACAGTAGATGTTATACTATTTGGTATCTCCTAACAAGCCAGGCAATAAGCTAAGAGCATTGTGTGTTTCAAATTACCAAGAGGTCCTTTATTGGGAGAATAAGTCTGGAGGGATGAGCTGCATGCAACCCAAAATTATTTTTCTTGTTCATCTCTGGTTCAACACTTTACAAAATAGTAACTTATACAGGAAC
This sequence comes from Okamejei kenojei, assembly GCA_035221665.1. Lineage (NCBI taxonomy): Eukaryota > Metazoa > Chordata > Chondrichthyes > Rajiformes > Rajidae > Okamejei > Okamejei kenojei. Next base: position 38,486,870 of record CM069142.1, read on the forward strand.
TTTATTCGAATATGAATTGAACCATTTTGTGCAACATTTGCATTATGAAACAGAGTTCCCCTTGAACAGCTGGATAATATACAGGAAATTATAAGATTTGCTGTCCTTAAATGGCCTGATCTATATGTGAGCTCAAACTTGGAGCAATATGATTGACATAATAGCATTCCGAAATAACCTAGCAACCACTCAGTTCTATCAAATGGGGAAGACAAAAGATTCTAAAAATAAAACCAGACATACAAATGCTCTAGATTTAGAGATTACAAAGGTACAAATCCATCGCACTTGATCCTACACACAAACGTCTGCCCACATTGCCTACATATCCACAGAGTAGTCAGGCAACATTCTAACATAGTCATACTCAGAATCACACCTTTCTAGACTCTTTTATCACCATCTCCGGTTATGTGCAGTCTGCAGCATTTTCTACTGACTATCCCTTACCCATCACCCGATGAATCAGTGTTCCGTTTTGAATTTACTCAGAAGTGGACAGAATGTGCTCTAGTCACAGACTCCATTACAGACAATGATTTAGAACCGCCACTGACTTACTTGGCTGATTGCTATTAACAGTTGGTAAGGGAACCAAGAGGCAAGAGAAATCTTTATCTAGAAATTTGATCATGCTCATTTTTGGAGTAGTAAGTGGGTTTGATGTTTAGTATTAATGCTAAAAAAATTTTTAATGTCATCCTTATGGTACTTTGCAATAATTGCTCTTTGTTAAAACACTATCTGTGGGTTTCATAGCATCTATGAGCAGAGTTGGCAGCAACCATGTCATATCCACAATGACTGCTGGGATACAACATATATTGAGGTCTGATTAGGTCCATTAAATGCCATGAGACATGGCAAAATAATTAGCAGTAAATACTCATCAGAGAGCAGCATAACAGAGTCCCAGTCTTGACTTGCCTCAGGATTTGCTGTTATGTTTGTTGACTGTGAGTTAACAACAATGCTTGCGGTTTTTTGGAAAGACAGATTTGGTATTACATATGTTGATGATGTAAATACATATGTAAATGATACTGGTGAATGATCTCTTATCAATCTATATCCATTAATGATTATATTGGCAAGAGTGGCCATTATATAGTTCTTGTGGAGGTAAAGTGATAATATCACTGTGTTGCGGAGCACGATTGGCTGCTATAAGATGTCCCTGTGGAGTAGGTGAGTGTTGGAATCTGGGTTGTGAGAATAAAATAGTAAGATTAAACGAGAACTTACCAAGTTTGAAGGTTGATCTGTATTTTACGAGGAGTCGCGGTGAGGGATTTCGTGAAGACCCCGCCAGCACGCCTGCGCAGCATCCTTCAAAGCAGCGGTGTGGAATCACAGAACCAACCATGACTAAAAATAGTAAGATGAAAACCGTAGAACTACCTGTTTGACCTGATGATAGAGGGTAGGAGCGGTGGGCACGAAATCCCTCACCCGCGACTCCTCGTAAAATACAGATCAACCTTCAAACTTGGTAAGTTCTCGTTTAATCTTACTATTTTACTTCGCCATTCTGATGGAGTAAGACTGTTAATGGAGTTCAGTTGACAGTGGCTGAAAAATCAACACAATTTATTAATCAAATAAACAACAACCCCTAACCCGGGCCAGACATTTACTGAGCGGTACCCAGGATAGCTTCTGCGAATGTCGCAGGAACGGCCAGAGGCTTGTTATAGAACCGTTGAAAGGTTTTTCCCCACTGGCCCAGCACGCGGTGGCGAGAATGTGGTCCATGGGCACCTCCATGGCTCTCGCTGCAGCCCTGGTGGAATGAGACTTAAAAATGTTAGTAGCAACTCCTGCCGCACCCAGCACCACCCTGAGCCACCTGGCGATCGTCTGTGTAGTCACCCGATGATGCGGAGGTTTTATGACTGAAGAGGAGCCCCTGTTCCTTCATCCTGATAACTCAGGTAACTCGGATGTAGTGGTGGAGATGGGTGACTATGCAGAGTGTGGCATCTACAGGGTACGCCCGACATTCCAGCTGCAGCCCATGCGCTCCTGGCCTGTGCTGTTTTAATAACTCTTTAACAAAGAATTTCATTTGACCAGGGTTGGCCCCCATGCTGTCCAGTCGCAGTTTTTGTAACGTCTGGACTCGTTGGGCTGTCGTCAGTGCCATGAGCATCACCACCTTAAGGGTGAGCTGTTTCAAATGGTAGCTCATCTATTGGAGCCCAGCTCCTCAGTAGGGTCAGCACGATCCCCACATCCCACGTTACTGTATATCTGGGTCGTGGAGGGATTGGTATTGAATACTCCCCTCATTAGTTTAGACACCAGGTGGTGGGAGCTGATACCTATATCCAGGTATGAATACAGCGTACTCCTGTCGCTGTTGATGGCACTGTAGCTGAGGCCAGCATCAAAATGGAGGCCTGCTAAAACTCCAACACATCCGGTATTGTTGCCGAGTTGGATGTAAACCATTATTGTAGCATTATCTATTCGAAAGCGGACATGTAATCCCATGAATTAGTACAGTAAGCCCGCAGTCCATGAAATGCCCCCCCAGCATTTCTATATAGTTTATCCCATGTGACTCCAGGAATGTAGACTCATGAGAGTTCCATCTGCCACCACAACTGGACATCGTACCAGTTGCTCCCCAGCCTGGTGCACTTGCGTCAGTTAGTAGCACAACATCAGGGTTGCTCCCTATAATAGGTCAATGACATTCTTTAATATTATCTACCCACCATTATAGCTCGTTTCTAGCTTCCGGTGGTAACCAAAGTGGCCGATCAAAGCAGCCAGCATTTGTTTTTTTTAATGCTGTGATTTGTGACCTTTGTGAATTTCGGTAGTGTAGCGGTCCGAATCGTGCAGCTGGGAATGTAGTTACCAATTTAGAGTTACCAATACCAATAACCTTTGCTGTTTGCCGCATGGTCGATACCCTGGTGCAAGCAAGCTTGTGGCACTCTTCTGATATAGCAGTAGCTTTATTAGTGGGGATGATAAACTTCATTAAATTAGTGTCTAAGGTGAACACCAAATCCATAACCCGTACCGGGTGCAGTTTTTGATTTGTCTGGATGGATTACAATCCCAGCTTCTCAAGCAGAGCCTTGGTTGCAGCCACTCCTTGAATTGCCAATTGGAGGGTCTGCCCCACTATAAGGATTTCATCCAATATGCCATCACTATAACCTTGTTGTCGGAGAAGAGCCAATACAGGTAAATACCAACTTGGTAAACAGCCTAAGGCTGTGATGGTTCCATTAGGCAATGCACCCTTCCAGACAACTTCAGAATTCCCTGTGAGCCTCAGCGATGGGCACCGTATAGCATGCTTCTTTCAAATTGATACATGCCATAAAGTACCCTGAGTAAAGCATCCACCTAGCTGTTCCAAAAGCATCCATTTTGAGATGGGTATATTGTACAAAAGTGTTCAACTCAGCTAAATCGATTATAATCCGACATCCCTCTTCTTTTTTACTGCTGGTGAACATATTAGGCTCAACTCAATAGGTCCATGCTTGGTTATGCCAATTACCACTTTTCCCTGCTCGCCATATAATTTCAGCATGCCCTGCCTCCACCTCTTTTTGGGATAGAGTAAATACCTACAAGGCGAATGCTGGGTATGGGAATCTATACCTCCCACAAATTATATACCCTTGAACACTTTGTAAAATAAACTCATCTGTGGTTACAGTTTTTCCCATATGTCCAAGGCCGCCCGCAATCGCCCACCTATTCGTACAGGAGGGATACTACGGCGTGAGAGGAGCCAGACCCCCTTACCTCCATAGTGAACGGCGGTTCCATACATACGGTGCTTTGGGTGGACGTTATGGAGGTTGACGGGCCGGCGGCCGCATTTCCCATGCAGGCCGCTGTTGGCCTTGCCCTAAATGGTCGTTGTATTTATTGAGATCGAGGTAGGTAGAATCTTTGTGCCCTATCCGGCAGCCTTGGTTCACAGGTTGTATTAGGCTGTTGCCGGTGATATGGGTGAACTCTGGCCGATGGAGTTTCATGAGGCCCACTGTTTTGGCCTCCTTTGTCCAGTCCCTTCACCTGTTTGTACAGGTCTCCAAACAACTGATGCGGCGGTGGAGCGGTAATGGTCGGCACAACCCCGCGAATTTGGGGTTTAGTGTGGGCTATATGGAGCTCTTACGCAGGCAATATATCTCATACTGGGCGTTGCATAGGAGTGCCAGTGCATCATGCTATTTACTGGACACATTATCCCCGATCAGGGTTTAGCAAACGCCGTTATGCCCGTGTAGAACCTTTCTCCAAGGTATTATTGAGAATCTGACTCCAGAGTTGGTGCATACGTAGGCAATCAATGGTGCCCGCCAATTCGTGGTGCAGGGTTCACCTGTCTGGGTAGAAACGGCAAATCTGTCTGGGTAGAAAATGAGTCACCACATCCAGCATCCTCCTCATGCTCTGGTTCAGCGGTCACTGGCTGTCCCTGGTCGTCGTCAAACTCAGCAGCTGGGCAATCATTAATGCTTCTGGCTGGAGACGATGAGGAGCTGAGCGGAGTCCTTGCACGGCTAGTGGATGCCCCCCCGAGTCCCGTTCTTCTCGTTCTCGGTCCCGCTGGAGGTGTTGCACCATTTAAGAGCTCCAACCGCTCAATGCGACCGTCCCTGCTATATGCAGCGGACAAGCCGACTTCCCCAGGCCCTGCGAATTCACTGGGGCTTCCACCATCGGACCTCACCCCCTTAGGGTCTATGGTCCAATGGCAGGTCGTCGTGACCTACAGCCCAAGTAGGGTCATACGACTCCTGCACGGACTCTCCGCTAGTCTGTCTTCTCCCAGACTGTGGCGGCCCACCTGGCTGATAAGAAGGCAGGTGAGTTGACTCGGCGCCGGCCCCCGGAACCTGGCTCCCCGGAGTCCGTGCAAGCTTACCTCCACACTTACACCATTACTTGGCGTGGAGGCGCATGGTCGGCCGCTCGCAGCGCTGAGCTGACCGACCGCTTCCTGCTGCCACCTCCGCCCTTGACCGCAGCCTGACGGGGTGTGTTGTCGGCGGTATCTGCTCCAGCAGGCCTACACGACGCAGCAGTGTTATGCCTGGGCTGCACGATGGCAGATATCCCTGGCTGCGGTACGTTTTTGCACTTTGCAGGGCTCCCCTGTCGTGCGGCTGTCCCCCGGCCCAGCCCCCTCGGGTCTACTGGAGCTCGGGGAGAGGTTCCTGTAAAGAAACAAGACCCCTTGCCACGTACCTGTATCCCCCCTTATTCTCTTGGGGGACGGGGGCTCGGAGTCTGGACCTGTTGCTTGCAGCTCCGTAGCGGTAACCCATTCGGGTGAGTCGGCCCCTGTATCAGCGGGAGCGCCCGACTTCCGCATTCCTGCCCCCACCGTTGCGTTAAAGCTGCCGGCGTTCCTTGCAGCTCCGGGGACAAGGGCCGTCGGCTGGCCGCAGCTCAGCTCCGCGCCCGACTTCCGCATTCCTGCCCCCACCGTTGCGTTAAAGCTGCCGGCGTTCCTTGCAGCTCCGGGGACAAGGGCCGTCGGCTGGCCGCAGCTCAGCTCCGCTCCTCGACAGCGTCGTCCTGCGGCCCTTGTCCATGCTGTAAAGGAAAAGGTAATACTCACCTGCCGGTCTTGTGAAGGAGCCGGAGGAGAGAGCGCACTCCCCCCCCCAGCTGCCGCTGCAGATGCGCGCGACGATATGCTGCGCAGGCGTGCTGGCGGGGTCTTCACGAAGTCACTCACGTGACTCCGAAGTAAAATAGAATTTGTTCAGATTAGTGTAAATGGGTGCTTGATGGTTGGCACAGACCTGGTGGGTAGAAGAGGTTATTTCTGTGTGATGTCTCTATGACTATGAATCTAACGGAATAATTCAAATACATGGCATCTCTGTAAAATATTTTGGACTATTAGCAGTAGAAAAATGATCTTTATCGTTTCAGTAACCTCTTGGCCTGGCATATCTCTCAGATTCCTATCACTGTCAAATCATGAGATCACTATGATTAAATGAAGAATGAACAAAGTAGTAGAACACACCTTGAGGAGCACCAGGTATACCTAAACGTTATAACACCAAATTAAACACGCATGGAACAACTAAAGGATTATGCTACAGAAAAGTTAAACAATCACACAACCAACTGATTAAATATAGTTCATACATTCCATTGTGAAATGTGGTGGATAATCAATCTCCTAATGGTAGGATGAGTCTGCATGAACCTGTCCATCCTCAAAGGCGATAGAACCCAACACAAATACAAAGATGAGTTTAGAGTTTCTACAACTGTCTTCAGCTAGAAATGGTAAGTTGATGATCTCGCTCTTGGTGATCTCTTGCCATTCAGAAGCCAGTTTACAGTTAATTTAGATTGCAACCTTCACATGGTCCACCCTGTTTCAACGAATGCAGTCAACCTGGTGTGCACAATCAAATAAGATCAAATAGAACAAGTTGTTCTACAACTTTAGGCTGTGCATGCCATTCACAAGAAGAAGACAGTTAATTTAATTCACCCCTCATGATGTCAAGAAGCGGGCTGAATGTGCAATGGGACCAGAAATTGTTCTAGCTCTAGCAATGAAGATTTGTGCTTCAGTACTAGCGACACATCTAGCCATGAGTTTCCATGTCTCTATGACATGGGGATCTTCTCAGCAATTGGAAAGATTGCCTGGGTATGACCTGTTCACAAAAATAGAATGAACCCATCAAGTCTGCATTCAATCGCAAGCAATGTGTTGGAAGATATTATTGACAGTGTTACCAAGCATCACTTACTCACCAATACATGCTTACTAAAGCTTAGTGTAGTTTACTTCAGAGAATAACTCTCCAAATGTTATTTTGAAGACCTGGTGTGAATATTGACCAAAGAGCAGAGTTCCAGAGGCATTTGACATGGTGACTCAATGTAATGGGAATCAAGGGGAGTTATATACAGAATAAAGGAAGATGTTTGTAGTTTCTGATCCATCATTTTAGTCTCTGAACATCACTGTACAAATTCCTCACAGCAGTAACTATTCCCATCTTTGGTCGCTTCATCAATGACCTTTATATGAAGGCCAGAGGTGGAGGTGTTTTCTCCCAATCACATTAAGAACAGAATTTTACTTCTTGTTTCTCATGTGTTATGTGATGTACTTAGTTACACCTCACAGATATTTTGCTGGCTTCCATGTTTCACAGATAGCTACGGCTTTTTTCCATAGAAAATTATAGATGGGTAGGTAACCTGATAGTCAATAGTCAATAGTCAGATTTATTCGTCACATACACAATGAAGTGCAGTGAAATGAACTTGCCAGCAGCGGTACAATAAAAAAGAACACACAATAAAAATTGAACACAAAAACATCCACCACAGCATTCATCACTGTGGTGGAAGGCACAAAGTTCAGTCAATCCTCCTCCATTTTTCCCCGTGGTCGGGACCACAAACCTCCGCAGTCTCCGTGCGGGCGGCAGATGTACAGGCCCTCTCGTCTGGATGGCAAGTCCCAAATCGGTGCTTCCCTACCGGAAACCGCGGCTTCAAGATGATGTAGGCCGCAGGCCGGCGATCGAAGATCTAAGTCCCCACCGCGCCGCGGCTAGAAGCACCGCAGACCGCGGCTTCAAGATGTTGGAGGCCGCGGGTCAGAGGTCGGAGCTCATCTCCTCCGGAGTCCCCAACGAGGGATCCCAGGCTCCGCAGACTGCGGCTTCAGGATGTAACAGTCGGCGGGCCAGCGATCGGAGCACTCCCTTCTGGCGACCCCCGGCGAGGGCTCGCCCTCTCCGCGATAAAACGTTCACACTGCGCCCGCTGCTGAAGCTCTGGGCCCAACTCCGGGAAAGGCCGCAGCAATCCTTGTTGTTAGGCGGCGAGGGAGGCGACATGGAAAAAGTTGCCTCTCTGTGGAGGAGGCGACCAAAAGTAGTTCCCCCCTCACCCCCCCTCAACCCCCCCCCCCCCACACATAAGATACACCGAGAGACATTAAAACAAACATTTGGGCATACTAAGAAAACAAAAAAAGTAGAAATGACTAACATGCTGCTGGCAGGGCAGCCGTCTTGCAGCGCCCCCGCACAGCACTATCACCATCACCGATAATGATAGTACAGATATCATATAGGTGTTGAAAACTAGATAGACATAAAAAGCTGGAGTAACTCAGCGGGCCAGGCAGCATCTCTGGAGAGAAGGAAATGGTAACTTTTGGATTGAGACCCTTCTTCAGATTGGTGCTGTTAATAAGATAGGCACTGATAAATACAGCAAGGAGTTCATGAGAAATCTTTTGATCCAAGAAATATGTCATGGCGATTTGCATGAATACAAGTAGAGTGAGAAAGAAATAGAATGAGATGGTGAGAGGGATGGGAAGACGCTCATTACTCTGCTGTCCATTCTTTGGAAATTGCAACCTTCACTGGGATTGGTCTTAAACAGTCAATTAAAACATGGACAATTAATTGATGTGCTTACCAATGGCCAATGTTAGTGGAATGATGTTCTTATTTTGATAGTATTGGCAGATATTGCTCAAAAGTCTGAAACGAATACACGCTGTCCTAGAGGGCATTAGCTTTAAGGTGAAGGGAGGGGGTGGGGGTGGGGGGGCAAAGTTTAAAGGAGATGTGAGGGACAGCCTTTTGCATAGACGGTGGTGAGTGCCTGGAATGTGCTGCGAGTGTTGGTGGTTGAGGCAGTTACAATTATGGCATTTAAAAGGCTTTTGGGAAGGCATATGGATGTGCAGTGAATGGAAGGTTATGAAATATGCACTGGTAGATAAAAGATGGTCTTGGCATCATGTTTGTCACAGACATTGAGGGCTCAAGTTCAAGTTCAAGTGAGTTTATTGTCATGTGTCCCTGATAGGACGATGAAATTCTTGCTTTGCTTGAGCAAGAACATAGAAGGCATTTACTACAAAACAGATCAGTGTGTCCATATACGATATATAAATATATACATACATGAATAAATAAACGAATAAAGTGCAAATAACAGATAATGGGTTATTAGTTATCAGAGTTTTGTCCGAGCCAGGTTTAATAGCCTGATGGCTGTGGGGAAGTAGCTATTCCTGAACCTGGTGGTTGCAGTCCTCAGGCTCCTGTACCTTCTACCTGAAGGTATCAGGGAGATGAGTGTGTGGCCAGGATGGTGTGGATCTTTGATGATACTGCCAGCCTTTTTGAGGCAGCGACTGCGGTAAATCCCCTCGATGGAAGGAAGGTCAGAGCCAATGATGGACCGGGTAGTGCTTACTACTTTTTGTAGACTTTTCCTCTCCAGGGCGCTCAAGTTGCCGAACCAAGCCACGATGCAACCGGTCAGCAAGCTCTCTACTGTGCACCTGTAGAAGTTAGAGAGAGTCCTCCTTGACAAACCGACTCTCCGTAATCTTCTCAGGAAGTAGAGGCGCTGGTGAGCTTTCTTGATAATTGCATCAGTGTCCTCGGACCAGGAAAGATCTTCACAGATGTGCACGCCCAGGAATTTGAAGCTCTTGACCCTTTCAACCATCGACCCGTTGATATAAACAGGACTGTGGGACCCCATCCTACTCCTTCCAAAGTCCACAATCAGTTCCTTGGTTTTGCTGGTGTTGAGGGCCAGGTTATTGTGCTGGCACCATATGGACAGTCGCTCGATCTCTCTTCTATACTCCGACTCATCCCCATCAGTGATACGTCCCAGTGGTGTTGTCAGCGAACTTGATGATGGAGTTCGCACTGTAACCAGGCCACACAGTCATGAGTATAGAGAGAATACAGCAGGGGGCTCAGCACGCAACCTTGAGGTGCTCCCGTGCTGATTGTTATTAATTCTGACACATTTCCACCAATACGAACAGACTGTGGTCTGTGAATGAGGACGTCGAGGATCCAATTGCAGTGGGATGCGCAGAGACCCAGTTCTGCGAGTTTGGTAACCAGCTTGGAGGGGATGATAGTATTAAATGCCGAGCTGTAATCGATGAATAACAGCCTGACATATGAGTTTTTGTTGTCCAAGTGGTCCAGAGCGGAGTGGAAAGCCAGCAAAATCGCATCCATCGTTGATCTGTTGTGGCGGTAAGCAAACTAAAGTGGGTCCAGGTTTTTGTCGAGGTAGGAGTTGATTTGTGCCATGATCAACCTCTCGAAGCACTTCATCACCACAGGTGTCAGTGCCACAGGTCGATAGTCATCGAGGCACGTCACCTTGCTCTTCTTGGGCACTGGTATAATTGATGCCCTTTTGAAGCAGGTGGGAACCTCAGACCTCAGAAGTGAGAGGTTGAAAATGTCCGCAAAAACTCCAGCCAATTGGTCCGCACAGGTTTTTAGGACACGACCAGGTATACCATCAGGTCCAGGCGCTTTTCGAGGGTTCACCCCTCTGAAGGATTTCCTGACGTCGGCCTCTGTGACTGAGACTGAAATACCATCACAGCGAATGGGGGCTCTGTGTTCTCCCTATCTAAGCGTGCGTAAAACGCATTGAGCTCATCAGGGAGTGATTTTTCGCTGACATTCGAGCTGCCTTATGATTTTGCCTTGTAGGAGGTAATTGAATTCAGGCCCCGCCACAGCTGCCGAGCATCTGTCTCATCCTCCAGCTTGGAGCAGGTCCCTTTTGGCCTTTTTGATGGCCTTACCAAGGTCGTATCTGGATCGTATCTGGACTTCTTATAGACCACTGTATCATCAGACATGAATGCCCGGTGTCTGGTCTTCAGAAGAGTGCGGATCTCAAAGTTGATCTGATTGGGAAACACTCGGAAGGTTTTTGTAGGGATGCACTCCTCCACACATTTCTTAATGAAGTATGTAACGACTGTGGCGTGTTCGTTCAAGTCCGTTGTCGATTCCTTGAACATGGAGTCTACAGACTCCAAACAGTCCTGTAGTTGTTCCTCTGCCCCCCCTCCCCCCCCCCCCCCCCCCCCCCCCGACCAGCTCTGTACTGTCCTCACCTCTGGGGGTGCACTCTTTAATTGCTGCCTGTAGGCAGGGAGAAGCAGCACCGCGGTATAATCAGATTTACCGATGTGAGGGCGAGGGATAGAGCGGTGGGCATTCTTGATGGTGGTGTAGCAGTGGTCGAGGGTGTTTGGTCCTCTGGTGCAGCAGGACACATGTTGGTGGAAGTTAGGGAGTGATTTCTTTAGGTTTGCCTTATTGAAGTCCCCAGCAATGGTGGTAAATGCCTCGGGGTAAGACGTCTGGTGTTTGTTGACCATGGCGTGCAGCTCCTCCAGTGCCAGACGGATGTCTGCCAGTGGTGGGATGTAGACCGTGGTCAGGATGATGGAGGTGAATTCCCTCGGAAGGTAGAAGGGACGGCACTTCACTGCTAGATGTTCTGTGGAGAGCAGGAGTTGGACAGGACTGCCACGTCTGAGCACCACGCAGAGTTGACCATGAGGCAGACGCCCCCTCCTCTCCCTTTCCCCGATGCCAGTGTACGTCCATGCGGTGGATGGAGAAACCTTCAGGCTGGACCGCTGAGTCTGGGGAGCTGGGGGTGAGCCATGTCTCTGTGAAACAGAACACAGAGCATTCCCTCAGCTCCCTTTGATAAAGCAGTCTTGTCCTTAAGTCCTCCACTTTATTTTCAAGGGACTGTACATTTGCCAGTAGGATAGTAGGGAGAGGGGGCTGACGTCCCCTGTGCTTTAGTCTGACCTGAAGTCCTGCCCGCCAGCCACGTTTCCTGACACAATGGAGGCTTCCCCTTTGTTTCCAGGTACTGAGTTTACTGTACCTGCTGTTTCTGCGGACCTGCACTGGAACGGGGATTCCTTCACAGACGGCAGCTCCAGCTCTTTCAAAGTCGGCAGCTGCAGCTCCAGCTTCATTGTTCCTGGGAGATCCAGCCCATTGGCTCTGGAGGTCATCCCGGGGTTCCGAGGTACAGTACCTGGGTTCCTCTGTCGGGTTGGGTGATTTCCAGCGACCATGGGAATATTTAAAGTCTCCCACCGGCTGCGGGAGATCGAGAAATTGCGATAGCCTTGAGGTGCTCAAGCAGCTTGTCTGAAACGGCACTGTTTTCTGCCATTTTCCTGATCCAGGTGAGTTGATTGAAGTTGTATTTAAGCCTTCTAGGTTCTGGAGCTCCGCAAAAGTCGCCGCAAGCAGGCGCCATTTTAGCTCCAGCACTGAAGGGCCTGATCTTGTGCTGTACTGATCTATTTTCTATGAATCAGGAAAACTATTGCTGGTGGAACTCAGTGGGCGCGGCAGCATCTATGGAGGCTAAGGGATAGTTGACATCTCGGACTGAAACCCGGTATGAGTATTGAGCGGGTAGAGAGGTGTCATGAAGAGGTGAGAGGGAGGGGTGAAGTAGGAGATTCAACAGTGGCTGAATGGGAGATGTCAGAGAGTAATGGTGGATGGCTGTTTGTCAGGTTGGAAGCCGGTGACCAGTGGGGTGCCTCAGGGATCTGTGTTGGGTCCACTGTTGTTTGTCATGTACATCAATGATCTGGATGATGGGGTGGAAAATTGGATAAGTAAGTATGCAGATGATACTAAGATAGGTGGTGTTGTGGATAATGAAGTAGATTTTCAAAGTCTACAGAGAGATTTGGGCCATTTGGAAAAGTGGGCTGAAAGATGGCAGATGGAGTTTAATGCTGATAAGTGTGAAGTGCTACATCTTGGCAGGACAAATCAAAATAGGACGTACATGGTAAATGGTAGTGAGTTGAGGAATGCTGTGGAACAGAGGGATCTAGGAATAGCTGTGCATAGTTCCCTGAAGGTGGAATCGCATGTAGATAGGGTGGTAAAGAAAGCCTTTGGTGTGCTGGCCTTTATAAATCAGAGCATTGAATATAGGAGTAGGGAAGTAATGTTAAAATTGTACAAGGCATTGGTAAGACCAATTCTGGAGTATGGTGTACAATTTTGGTCGCCTAGTTATAGGAAGGATGTCAACAAAATAGAGAGAGTACAGAGGAGATTTACTAGAATGTTGCCAGGGTTCCAGCAACTATGTTACAGAGAAAGGTTGAACAAGTTAGGTCTTTATTCTTTGGAGCGCAGAAGGTTAAGGGGGGGACTTGATTGAGGTCTTTAAAATGATGAAAGGGATAGACAGAGTTGACGTGGATACGTTTTTCCCATTAAGGGTAGGGAAGATTCAAACAAGAGGGCATGACATGAGAATTAAGGGACAGAGGTTTCGGGGTAACGTGAGGGGGAACTTCTTTACTCAGAGGGTGGTGGCTGTGTGGAATGAGCTTCCAGCAGAAGTGGTGGAGGCAGGATCGATTTTAACATTTAAGAGTAAAGTGGATAGGTATATGGACGTGAAGGGAATGGAGGGGTATGGTCTGAGTGCAGGTAGATGGGACTAGGGGAAAACAAATGGTTGGCACGGACTGGAAGGGCCGAGAGGGCCTGTTTCCGTGCTGTAATTGTTATATGGTTATATGGTTATAGGAGCTGACAAACAATTGGTGGATTTAAGTGAGGAGGAGCTGATGGGCAGATCGAACCAGGTAAGGGAGGCAAGGTGTGTGCAGAGGCTGGTAGGTGATTTGGAGTCAGCAAAGGGTTGCCGAGTGACACAGCCTTGGTAATACATTGCCTAATGCCTGGTTATTGCTGAGACCACCGTGCTAGACTCCAGGATGTGGAGGACCAGTGAGAGTGGATGGATGGTGAGCAGTGTTTCTGACAGGTGGGTTTGATCCAGCTAAATCCGGCTCACAGTTAAATTGCTTTTACTTTCCTTTTCAGACAGCTCACAATAAATAGTTTACTAGAAATCATAAAATCATTGTTATACAATAAATACAAGATGGTTCTTTTCCAAAATTTTCTCTTTGGAAACAATCTCTATTTTAATCACATTCACAAACGCGTATGACAAGAAGTGGAAATGTCTGATACCTGGCATTCTGATGATTCTACAATAACGTATGTAGCAAATGTCAAGTTAAAGCCCAGTGGAATTGTGAGTTCTTAATTTGCAGTTTCAGAAAAGTTATATTGATCTAAAAAAGAAATTGACAAGATTGGAAGTTAAGACTTTTTTCAGCAGCTGGCTAATTAATCTAAGAAAATAAAAATTGTAACGTCTAACTGCTTAACAAAAGGAACATAATTTTGTAGGGAATTGTGTAAGACACACTTGGGTTTAATAAAAATCGTTTTAATCAGAAGTTAATTATTGAGTGTTCTAGACTTCCTTGTTTAGTTTTTTTCACCCCAAACCTCTTGGTGTTTTAAACATCTAAACAACAGCTTGTTGCACAATTTAGTCTTGAGTTTCTAATTAAAATAACAAAATACTTGAGATCTCATCATTTTATTCTTGTACCTTTGGGACCTCAGTTTGAGTTTTCACTCAGATTGAACAGATAGGATGCCAGCACTCCCTGTGGGGCTGTAAAAATGTTGCTCAAGTTGGGAATCTTATCTGAGATCTCATTGAGCTTGTTTCTATGGTAGAAAATGAGCAGCAATTTAGCACTAAATTGGAAATCTTGTTGAGAAAGGCATGAAAGAAAACCATGTGGAAAATTGAATTGTTCCATTATTTTGTTTAAATATTTACTTATTTAAATAAAAATCATGAATGGGGTAAAACGATTCAATGACAGGGGAACCAATTGTGAATGAAAGGTAATATTTTGAAACCCCCAAGACATGCCTTTAACTGCAAGGATGGCATGGAGGCACAGCGGTAGAGCTACTGCCTTACAGCGCCAGAGACCCGGCTTCGATCCTCATCACAGGTGCTTGTCTGTCCGGAGTTTGTATGTTCACTCCATGACCTAGGTTTTCTCAGGTATCTCCGGTTTCCACACACACTCATAAGACATATAGGTTTGTAGGTTAATTAGCTTGGTATGATTATCCCTTGTGTGTGTAGATAACGTTAATGTACGGGGTTCGCTGGTTGATGCAGACTCGGTGGGCCTCTCTGTATCTCCAAACTAAATTGAATTGACATCCCTACTTAGGGTCTTGAACTTGTCCCAACTAACTTCCACCTAAAGCCTCTGAACTTGGTTAAGCAGGACGTGAGTGTCCACTCCAAACTGGGGAAAACAGAACCTCTGCATATTGACTGCTGATTTCGGAGCAAATATTCTCATATTGGTGCTCAGCTTCTTCTGTAGAAGATTATTGACCATAGGATAAAGATTTATGCAGAGTGAACTGTCACTTTTATTTATATTGTTGTATGTTTTTCACTTTCTCTTCACAGTCCCTTATATTTGATGAAGTGGATCTGTCTGATGCAAGCGTCGCTGAATCAAGCACAAAAAACGTTAACAACAGCTTCACGGTATGATTTAACTTTTATCTTTACTCTTTGCATGTGATGGTGGAATTTGTGGTGACTGTAGGGAAATGTTGCCGTAACCTTTAAGTTAGCAGACTAATGTATTTGAGATGTAATTTGGAATCGCACTCCAGCAGATGGGAATTTTTATTTCAAATAAATAAATAAAATTGGAATAAAATTGGTTGGATCAACATTGGTACTATTGAATTGTTGTAAAAAAACAATCCAGCTCAGTGATATTCTTCAGCAAAAGACATATTTTATCTCTGACCATGATGCGACTACTTTACTCTGCCTTTCAGAATGCCTTTGCTAGACAGTTGATTAGGTTGCCTCCCCACACCCAATTTATTTGTCAATATGATAAAGTTGACAGCATTCTAAATTCTAAGTCAGTTATGGTAGAGTCAGGCCACACTTCAGCACCAAATCTAATTGATATTGCGGTGCAGATTTGAGTGTTGCATTGTAGCTGCTGAAATGAGGCATTTCTATCTGTTCAGATGCACATATATACAGTGCCCTCCATAATGTTTGGGACAAAGACCTATCATTTATTTATTTGCCTCTGTACTCCACAATTTGAAATTTATAATAGAAAAAAAATCACTTGGTTAAAGTGCACATTGCCAGATTTTATTAAAGGCAATTTTTATTCATGTTGGTTTCACCATTTAGAAATTACAGCAGTGTTTATACATAGACCCCCCCCCCCCCCACACACACACACACATTTCAAGGCACCTTAATGTTTGCGACACATGGCTTCACAGGTGTTTGTAATTGTCCAGTGTGTTTAAATGCCTCCTTAACGTAGGTAAAAGAGAGCTCTCAGCACCTAGTCTTACCATCGCCTTTGGAAACTTTTATTGCTCTTTATCAACATGTGGACCAAAGTTGTGCCAATGAAAGTCAAAGAAGCCATTATGAGACTGAGAAACAAGAATAAACTGTTAGAGACATCAGCCAAACCTTAGTCTTACCAAAATCAGTTTGGAACATCATTAATCAGAAAGAGAGCACTGGTGAGCTTACTAATTGCAAAGGGACTGGCAGGCCAAGGAAGACCTCCACAGCTGATGACAGAAAAATTATCTTTGTAATAAAGAAAAATCCCCAAACATCTGTCCGAAAGATCAAAAACACTCTTCAGGAGTCAGGTGTGGATTGGTCAATGACCACTGTCCTCAGAAGACTTCATGAACAGTAACACAGAGGCTACACTATAAGATGCAAACCACTGGTTAGCCACAAAAATAGGATGGTCAGGTTACAGTTTGCCAAGAAGTACTCAAAAGAGCAACCACAGTTCTGGAAAAAGGTCTTGTGGACAGATGAGACGAAGATTAACATATCAGAGTGATGGCAAGAGAAAAGTATGGAGGAGAGAAGGAACTGCACAAGATCCAAAGCATACCACGTCATGTGTGAAACACGGTGGTGGGGGTGTTATGGCCTGGGCATGTATGGCTGCTGAAGGTGCTGGCTCACTTATCTTCATTGATAATAAAACTGTTGATGGTAGTAGCATAATGAATTCTGAAGTGCATAGACACATCCTATCTGCTCAAGTTCAAACAAATGCCTCAAAAAGCATTGGTTCATTCTACAGCAAGACAAAAGCAAGACAAAAAGGTGGTTCATTCTACAGCAAGACAATGATCCCAAACATACTGTTAAAACAGCAAATGAGTTTTTCAAAGCTATAAAATGGTAAATTATTTGGTACCAAGTCAATCACCCGATCTGAACCCAATTGAGCCTGCCTTTTATGTGCTGAAGAGAAAACTGAAAGAGACTAGCCCCCAAAACAAGCATAAGCTAAAGATGGCTGCAATACAGGCCTGGCAGACCTAAACCTAACTTAACCAAACCTAAAATATCTATTAAAACATCAGATAATTTAGTCATTCACCTGATTCAAAGTCCTCCTGTGGCTTGTTTGTACTCACAGGTGTGTTGATAGCATCAAATTAATAAAGATTGGTAGTTAAAAGCTGCTTTGATTTAACAATGATTGACATGAGTCTATCAGTGCTGGATTAATGACATTCCCAGTGTTGGATCTGAGAAATAATAGAAGGTTGGTTGAACTGTTTTACGAGGAACTCCACTTAAAATGTAATAGCAAGGAACTGCAGATGCTTGTTTATACCAAAGAAAGGCACAAAATGCTGCAGTAACTCTGCGGGTTAGGCAGCATCCTGGAGAACGTGGCGACCAGGAATTTTCTAGTATTGCTGACATCCCCAAAAAAATCCAGTAGTAGTAAACGGTGCTCACTTCTTACAAACACCTCCATGGCAACCTCCTACCAAAAGTCTAGAAGACTTTGTTTGTCCCTTTACCAGAGAACATGGCTCCTCAAGTTATTATTCCCCATCATACTTTACAAAATGTCTTAACTGCCTGGGGATATGTTTCTTCCTTCGATCCTTCATTATCGCACAGATTCTTGAAGCAGCACTCTCCAGCAGCCGAAAGAGTGCTGATAGTAAAGTGTGCATATTCCTTCAAGGGCGCGGATCAAGGTCGCAGCTGCAAGGCTGAGTGCTGGCAGATACCACATCTTATAAAATTGATGGGAGACACTAAAACTGTTACAGTATCTCTTAACAGGGGGAAACTCGACAAACCTGTTCTGGGTAATCTCTTGATAAAATATTGTGATCTTTACAGTACTGTTTAAAAAAAAAAGTGTTTGAGTGACACATACTGCTGTATTAATGATATTAAAGAGTAGTAAAGTGGTTTCATGTTTACATATTTTAATCCCCTGGATAAAATAGTTTCTTTGCATATAAATGATTGTATACATTGTGAACTCTCCACTATTCTTTTCCTTCAAGTGTGGCCTTGTGTCCAAAGAACCCTGTGCAAGTGTAGAAGTTGTTTGTTTACACGTTGTATGGTAATCCTCTGATTGGAGAACCATATTTAAACATATTTTCCTGGTTGTTAACTTGGAAAATATATTTGCCCCTTCCTGGTGTCTTCAAAATGAACAGACTTTTGAAGCCATTGGAATGAGACAGCGTGATGGTCCAATAAAGTGTCACATAAATGTTAATACACAATAACTTTTGCATCTTGTTCACATCACATAGCAGTTTAATGGGCCAGATGTGGTTCTGTTATTCTTCACCTCCTGAAAAGAAATAACCAATGCTATAATTACTATATATATTTCACATGTCATTACATCTATTCATTTATCTATTTAATGTTTAATAAATCTACAAAGCCGTTCTTTGACTCTCTTGAATCATCAGAGCATATAATTCAATTTGATAGACTAATAATTCAAATTGATAGGCCAATACAGAACTCAGAGAGGTGCATAGCCAAAGATTGTTTTGAATGAGTTGCAGGGGGAGATCGCCAGAACAGGGTAGTTAATGAAGTAGCAGTAAATGTTTAAAAATAAGTTTTTTATGTCTAATTGGGACAGAAAATTCTGGATAAGACCCAGCGCATCAAGAAAAATCGCTTCAGAGAAAGAAATGTTTCTTTCTTCATGCGGGCTCGTAGCCTGTTGAGTGTTTCACAACGTTTTCTGTATTTATTCAGCATTCCAGCAACTGCAATAATTTCCTGTAATTTGGAAACATAACCTTATTTCACTGAGCAATTACTTATATGTGGAAACTGAAATAAATTCCTAAAAAATTGGATAAAGCAATTATCTTTGTTCTCATTCTTGAAGCACATTTCTAAAGTAATTTTGTACAAAGTTATTTATTTTTTTTGTTTGACAATGATGAAACAGCAACCCAATGTCACACTCTTACTGTAATGATTCTTTGCTGCTGGGCTTGCAAGGAACAAGATTGGTGGCTGTGCAATCGTTGGGGGAGTTGCTATTTCATCCTGGACAATTGACAAGTAGAGTTGGAATGGAAGTAGGGTTATTCCTGATTCAAACAGAGGCCAGCAAGCTACAGAGGAAACCATGACTTTCCTGTGCAAAAATTATTTAATGAAAATGATCTTAATTAGTTTGGTTTATTGGTTTAGTTTAGTTTAGAGATACTGCGCGGAAACAGGCCCTTCGGCCCACTAAGTCCACACATGCTCTGGGACAATTTACATAGAGTTAAAGAGTCATAGAGTGATACAGTATGGAAATAGGCACTTCGGCTCAACTTGCTCACACCGGCCAATATGTCCCAGCTACACTAGTCCCACCTATTTGTGTTTGGCCCATATCCCTCCAAAATTGTCTTATCCATGTACCTGTCTAAGTGTTTCTTCAATGTTAGGATAGTCCCTGCTTCAACTACCTCCTCTGGCAGCTTGTTCCCTACACCCACCACCCTTTGTGTGAAAATGTTATGCCTCAGATTCCTATTAAATCTTTTCCCCTTCACCTTAAACCGGTGTCCTCTGGTCCTTGATTCATCTACTCTGGGCAAGAGACTCTGTGCATCTACCCGATCTATTCCTATGATGTTTTTATACATTTTATACCAAGCCAACTAACCTACAGACCTGTGCGCCTTTGGAGTGTGGAAGGAAACTGAAGATCTCGGACAAAATCCACGCAGGTCACTGGAAGAACGTACAAACTCCGACCAGACAAGCACCCGTAGTCAGGATCGAACCCGGGTCTCTGGCATTGTAAGGCGGTAGCTCTACCGCTACGCCACCATGCTGCCCAATGGTGAAAGTTAGTAAATTCAATTGCTAATTTTGATATTGCAAGTTGAATTATTGTAATGACAAAAGAGAATTTTCACCATAAAATTTCACTGTTAAGCACAGGAGTACCAATGTACCAATGTGAGAGAAAGAGAGAAATAAAGCCAGTAGCTAACCCACACCTTTCCAGAGTCGCGGGAGACTGCAAATCATGTAATCTTGAGCAGAAAGCAACCTCCTGGAGGAATTCCTAAAGTCCTGAACAAAAATGTTGCCTGTCCATTCCTCTCCCCTGACTGACTCGCTGAGTTCCTTCAGTGGTTTGTTTTTTACATACCCATCGGGAGTTCTGTAACTTGGCTGGGGTATACCTTTAAGTTGTGGGAAAGGTCAGAAGGACTAGTGCAGGTGGTGTTGTTTTACGACACGATGGACCTTGATGACTTTTAATCAGAAACAATTCCCAACCTGCATGGAAAAATTACAGGAAAGTAGTTTATTTGAGGAGAGAAATTTGGAGAGTTGATCTTGGAGAGTGCATTGAAATTTGTGAGAAAATCATTCTTCCCGCTGTTTGCTCTATTTTTGAACAGTTGTTGAGTGAATAAATATTTTTTTTACCTCAACTATAAGCTATAAGTAATTGATGACTAGATGCTGGGCTTGCATTTCCTTTGAGTCATGTTCTCTGTTGTATCTGGATATAATGTTGACAATGGTACATTTTAATTTAGTGCTCTGCTGTATGCATTCTAACGTTCACCAGTTCAATTAGTTCAGCTGTGTTTACTGATTTATGTTGGTGCCAGGCTGACAATTGCTTATTTCTTTGTATGTCAAAATCCCCCCAATAGTTTCAATCTCTGTAATGTCTTCCACACCATACACCCTCAGAGAACCCTCTTCTGAATATCAGGCCATCGGTTCCTAGATGGTCACTTCTCGTGAATGTCTTCTTATCTGGAGAGCTCTTTACTAAAACCTCCAAACTCACAGACCACTTCTACCTTCTCTCTAAAACACGAAAGTGCTTCAACCTATTTTTCCCTACAGAATTTGTTTTTTTTCATCTTGAATCCAACCCTTTTTCCAGCCTCTTCCCACCTCACATGTGCCAATGTTCTCCATTTTAACCACTTTCCTGAGCCCAACAATATTGTTTTTTTCACCACTAATATCCAATCTCTCTAACCA
Source organism: Okamejei kenojei (assembly GCA_035221665.1). Taxonomy (NCBI): domain Eukaryota; kingdom Metazoa; phylum Chordata; class Chondrichthyes; order Rajiformes; family Rajidae; genus Okamejei; species Okamejei kenojei. The sequence continues at coordinate 38,507,990 of CM069142.1, forward strand.
CTATCCCCTGGTAAGATGACGTGAGGGCTTCTTCCTTGAACAGAGACCCAATCATCCACTTGCTCCACCCCTCTTTTTTGCATTTTTTCTCATTAAACAGAATCTCCTTTAACATATTCATATCCTTCAGATAAAAGTAAGGTGAATAGAATTATGCTGCGGAAACCTGACTGGATCCAAGTTATGTGTTGGAAGGAACTGCAGATGCTGGTTTAAACCGAAGATAGGCACAAAAAGCTGGAGTAACTCAGCGGGACAGGCAGTATCTTTGGAGAGAAGGAATGAGTCGAGACCCTTCTTCAGACTGGTTAGGGATAAGGCAAATGAGAGATATACTGTAGACAATGATGTAGAGAGGATAAAGAACAATGAATGAAAGATATGCAAAAAAGTAACGATGATAAAGGAAACATGCCATTGTTAGCTGTTTGTTGGGTGAAAACGTGAAGCTAGCGCGACGTGGGTGGCAGAGGGATAGAGAGTGAGGCCTGGGACGTGCTGCCAGGAGAGGATATGATATGATAGTGGTATTATAGAAGCTTGTAGATAGGCACGTGGATATGGAGGAACATGGATCAGATGCAGTCAGTGGAGATTAGTTTAACTTGACATCGTGTTCAACATGAACATTGTGGGCCGAAGGGTCTGTTCCTGTTATGTACTGTTCTATGTAGGAAAGAACTGCAGATGCTGGTGTAAATCGAAGGGAGACACAAAATGCTGGAGTAACTCAGCGGGTCAGACAGCATCTCTGGAGAGAAGGAATATGTGTCATTCTTCTTTAGTCTGAAGAAGGGTCTCGACTCGAAACGTCACCCATTCCTTCTCTCCAGAGATGCTGCTTGTCCCTCCAGCCTTTTGCATCAACCTGTACTGTTCGATGTTCTATTTTCTATGTTCTTCTTCAGTCGATTCATCAACATTTCCACCTGGCTTTCTCAGTATTCCCTTCCCCTTTTTTTCTGCATCTCTGGCATCTATTCTGACACTACCACCTGCCTGGTCCCAGCTCGGGCATCTATTCTGATAATGCCATCTTCATGATACTTTAATACATTTTCCTTTTCCATCATCCATGTCTTTCACTCCACAGTATTTTGCAAAGCCCTCATTCATCTGGTACATAGCTGGTGTTTTCCCTCCTTCTATAGAACCAGAATAGAGTTCCCATTGTCTATATCTTCAACCCTAACAACCTTCACTTACAACAGATTATCTTGCTTAATCCTAAAATTCGAGAGCCCTCACTGTCAGTCTTCGAAAGGGAAATTCTCCTATCTCCACCAATATCTAACCCCCTTTCCAAGCAACTGGTGGGGATTGCCATTTATTTTAGTGTCTCCTTTCCATCATGCAGCTATCCAAACATCCTGTGCAGGTGAAATGCAGTCTCTTCCAATTTAATATAATGAATTCACTGCTCACAATATGGATTACTCTGCACTGGGAAACTAAACTCAGACATTGTGACTTATTTTGCACAGTACCTGATCATCATCAGTTTAATTCTCCATTTTACTCCTGCTCCGAGCTCGCTCTCTTCGGTCAACTATACTCTTTCAAGGAAGACAATCTTGAGGATAACACTGCATCTTCCATCTCACCACAATACCCCCTTTCAGATGCAACACTGAATTTAATCATTTTGGATAATCTGTTTTCCAGAATTGGAGTTTCACACTTCCAGTCTTTCTTTTGATAGTTTCAGATGAACATTCTATTTCTCCTGACCGACCGTTTTTATTTACTAATCCCTTTTTTGCACGTTTTTGTTGTTTATTCACTCTCCCCTAACATATTCTAGACTTTTCCTTTTGCACTTTCCTATTCTTCCACTCACTCTGCCACGATCCCCAGTTTTCACAGTTCAGGTGAAACCTTAAACATTGACTCCTTTTCTTACTCCGCAGTTGTTGCATGCCCTGCTGTGTGTTTCCACCATGTTTTATTACCTGTACTCCTCTGAGAAGGCTGAGCATCTCCAGGTTCAGTCCTAGTTCTATCCAGCTATATTTCTGCTGTTTGGGCCCAAACCTCTAGAATTTCTTCCTGTGTTCATTCACTCACTGCGTACCTTTATTTGTTGATAATCAAATGTTGCCCTGTACAACAATCTATTTTGTGTAGAGACATAAGAGACTGCAGATGAGGGGAAAAAAACTAAATGCTGGGGAAACAGGTGGTCAGGCAATATCTGAGGAAGGAAATGGACAATATTTTGGGGTTGGACCTTCTTTGTGTCCCTCACTGCAAGAATGTGTTTGATAACAGAGTAATGTAACAGAGTCATATGTTTACTCGACTAATGGACCTGTCCCACTTAAGCGACTTTTTAGGCGACTGCAGGAGACTATGCAGTCACCACATGGTGGCCACATGTTCGCGGGTGGTTGCCAGGGAGACTCGCCTTCATGGTCGTGAGGAGTTACCGCATTCTGGGAACTAGTTGGCGACTAGAATGAAGCCGCCATGGAGAGTAGAGAGAAATCTCAAGCCCTAGGTGAGTCGGCAGGAGGTCCTAGTGGGTCGCCAGGAGGTCGAAGGTTCTCGGAGGTTCTTGTAGGTTGTAGCCGGTGCTGACCGGTGAATTTCATTGGCTCATTGGGAAATATAAAGGTACGCAGTAGTTTTCAGAACCAAGGATAAACGACCGGTAATGTTAGATGTCCGCCGGGCTTCACAGCTGTGTATCTTTGGCTTCTTAAAAGTTGTCTCCATTCCTTAGCCCCCCCTCTCCCGCCCTCTTTTAAAGGACTTACCGTACACTGTGCTTTAGCTGTCTTTTTAGAGCGCCAACCTTCCTGTTCATCGCGGTGTGTGTCTGTTTCACCTTGGCTTTGCACCGTGTGAAGTTTTAAGAAAGCATGCCCCCCGCATGCCCTGTCCCCCGCCTGCATAACGGGTTGGTGAAGGAAGCGATGTGTTTGTGTGTGTGTGTGTGTGTCTGACAGTCGCCGTTCCGGTTGTCGGTTTTTCGGGCGACTGCCGGCTGAAAAATCACCTAAGTATGAGCCTTATAAATGCTTGTTGCTGATTAAAGGCTGAAAAATATTGGCTTGTTTGATAAATGCAGCTCCTTGTTTTGATGTGCACTAATCTGAAATTGAGATATAACTCAGATTTCCAACTCGACCTGCCACAATATTTATTATATGGATGGAAGCATTTGGCACTGGTGCTTAAGTTGCACTTTGCTGTTGATATTAACAATCTTTCCTTCAGAAGCAAGATTTATATTACACCATCATCAGCACACTCATCTAGCTCTCTATGCATATAAACATGCAGCTCCAAAAATAAAAAAAATGCACCTAACCGGATTTTGTTTGACTTTTCAAAAGTCACTCCTGTTATTAACTGGTATTTACTCAGCACAGGTATTTAAATCAGCACTGAATCAGAAGGTTATGGGTTTAAATACTTATACACAACACTTGTTCAGGGAATGAGCGATTGTGGCATTATTGGAGTAGCAGTGTTTTAGGTGAACCTATTAAGCTGAGGCCCCAATAGCCACTGGTTGTGAAAGGACCTCTGTCACTATTTTAAAGAACAGAGTCTGACCTGAGGTAGTAACAAATATTTTGTATTCAATAAAGAACATAAATGTAGCTATTGGAGCTTACAATATATAAATTCATTACTCTACATAACAATATGGATTATACCTAAGCAATGCTTTGGCTGGAAGGAACTACTTCCTGTCTTGGCTGGAGATCTAATTGGAAGGTTTATTATCCCCGCTGTTTCAAAAGCTAATATTCTTAATAGTTCTTCCCACTAGTTTTTTGTTATTTCCCTTCACCTGTGTTATTTATGAAAATAATGCCAAATTTAATGATTGGTTCTACATCCACCTCTCGGGATAATGTACAGGCCATGAGTTCCCATGGACCTTAAATTAAAGAAAACAAGTATTTGTACCTGCTGGAACATATCTAAAACAAAAGTTTTAATCACAGTGCTGAATACTGGTTGGTGTTCTTCTGAATCCTTTACTGACTATATTTTTCAATCAGACGGCACTTGGTTGCAGGCTGTCACTGTGTTAGGAATGCCTGACTTATGGACAACATTACATATGAATGAGCTCCCATTATATTATTAGATTCAAAAGTCCAATGAAAGAATGAATTTCCTCTCCCTCTCCCTCACCAATATATGACCATTGGTCTCCCTGGCCAGATACTTGGGCTCTAATCTACTGTGAAATTGGTGCGAGCTTTGACTATTGCAGGGTTTAATTCTTGCTATTCGGGAAGGATGTGCATAGGTAGGGGCTGGGATTCTCCTGCCATTGATTGTCCAGGTTGACGCAGGAAGAAGGACAGAGTGAGGACACATGTCACTGTCATTGCACCTTGAGTCCTTTCCCTCAGGTATTGAGGAGAGGTAGGAACCTTGAATCAGGAATCTGGTATACTGAGATGAATCTATTATGAATTAAACACAAACAATGCACAACAAGCTCAGAAGGTGTCTGCAGAGGGAGAACATGATTTAATATTTCAGGTTGGTGCTCTTTATCCAAATCTTCAACTTGAAACGGCCCCTCTGTTTCTCTCTGTCTGTGGTATGTTGCGTCATGGTGGCACAGCAGTTGAGTTGTTGCCTTATAGCGCCAGAGACCTGTATTCGATCCTGACTGTGGGTGCTTGTCTGTACGGAGTTTTTAAGTTCTCCCCAGTGACCTGCATGGGTTTTCTCCTCGATCTCCCAATTTTTATTATAATTAGATTTTTCATTATCATTTTCATGCAGCCTGAACATGTGTCCTTCTAAAGGAAGGCATGCATGAGATCCTTTGCGACATGTGATGACTTGGCATGATGGAGCAGATTCCAATGCCAAGGAAACTTGGCTCGCCCATATCATTCTGCTGATTAACCATATAACCATATAACCATATAACAATTACAGCACGGAGACAGGCCCTCTCGGCCCTTCCAGTCCGTGCCGACCATTTGTTTTCCCCTAGTCCCATCTACCTGCACTCAGACCATACCCCTCCATTCCCTTCACGTCCATATACCTATCCACTTTACTTTTAAATGTTAAAATCGATCCTGCCTCCACCACCTCTGCTGGAAGCTCATTCCACACAGCCACCACCCTCTGAGTAAAGAAGTTCCCCCTCACGTTACCCCTAAACTTCTGTCCCTTAATTCTCATGTCATGCCCTCTTGTTTGAATCTTCCCTACCCTCAATGGGAAAAGCTTATCCACGTCAACTCTGTCTATCCCTTTCATCATTTTAAAGACCTCAATCAAGTCCCCCCTTAACCTTCTGCGCTCCAAAGAATAAAGACCTAACTTGTTCAACCTTTCTCTGTAACATAGTTGCTGGAACCCTGGCAACATTCTAGTAAATCTCCTCTGTACTCTCTCTATTTTGTTGACATCCTTCCTATAACTAGGCGACCAAAATTGTACACCATACTCCAGAATTGGTCTTACCAATGCCTTGTACAATTTTAACATTACTTCCCTACTCCTATATTCAATGCTCTGATTTATAAAGGCCAGCACACCAAAGGCTTTCTTTACCACCCTATCTACATGCGATTCCACCTTCAGGGAACTATGCACAGTTATTCCTAGATCCCTCTGTTCCACAGCATTCCTCAATTCCCTACCATTTACCATGTACGTCCTATTTTGATTTGTCCTGCCAAGATGTAGCACTTCACACTTATCAGCATTAAACTCCATCTGCCATCTTTCAGCCCACTTTTCCAAATGGCCCAAATCTCTCTGTAGACTTTGAGAATCTACTTCATTATCCACAATACCACCTATCTTAGTATCATCTGCATACTTACTTATCCAATTTTCCACCCCATCATCCAGATCATTGATGTACAATGACAAACAACAGTGGACCCAACACAGATCCCTGAGGCACCCCACTGGTCACCGGCTTCCAACCTGACAAACAGCCATCCACCATTACTCTCTGACATCTCCCATTCAGCCACTGTTGAATCCATCTTGCTACTCCGCCATTAACACCCAAAGATTGAACCTTCTGAACCAACCTTCCATGGGGAACCTTGTCAAAGGCCTTACTGAAATCCATATAGACAACATCCACTGCTTTAACCCTCATCAATTTCCCTAGTTACCGCTTCAAAATATTCAAGAAGGTTTGTCAAACATGGACCTTCCAGGCACAAATCCATGTTGACTGTTCCTGATCAGACCCTGTTTATCCAGATGCTTATATATATTATCTCTAAGTATCCTTTCCATTAATTTGCCCACCACTGACGTCAAACTAATAGGTCTATAATTGCTAGGTTTATTCTTTGAACCCTTTTTAAACAATGGAACAACATGCGCAGTACGCCAATCCTCCGGCACTATTCCCGTTTCTAATGACATTTGAAATATTTCTGTCATAGCTCCTGCTATTTCTACACTAACTTCCCTCAATGTCCTAGGGAATATCCTGTCAGGACCTGGAGACTTATCCACCTTTATATTTTTCAAAAGTGTCAGTACTTCCTCCTCTTTGAATCTCATAGTTTCCATAGCTACTCTACTTTTTTCCCTTACCTCACAGAGTTCAATATCCTTCTCCTTGGTGAATACCGAAGAAAAGAAATTGTTCAATATCTCCCCCATCTCTTTTGGCTCTGCAGATAGCTGTCCATTCTGGTTCTCTAATGGTCCAATTTTATCCCTCGTTATCCTTTTGCTATTAATATAGCTGTAGAAACCCTTTGGATTTACTTTCACCTTTCTTGCCAAAGCAACCTCATATCTTCTTTTAGCCTTCCTAATTTCTTTCTTAAGATTCTTTTTACATTCTTTATACTCCTCTAGCACCTCATTTACTCCATGCCTCCTATAATTATTGTAGATATCTCTCTTTTTTCGAAACAAGTGTCTAATTTCCCTTGAAAACCATGGCTCTTTCCAATTTTTACTATTTCCTTTCAACCTAACAGGGACATAAAGATTCTGTAACTCTACCATATTATTTAAAGCGTGCTCAGTTCTCCACATGTTTCTATGTCCTGCTTGTGATCGAGGCATAACTAGGCCTCGCTGACACCTACCTCGAGGCACTTGGTCATTCATCTCAATCACAACCTTAATCACTCAGAGGAAGAAAGTTGAAAGTACGAGGCCTACTTCGGAGGCTTGGACAAAAAATCTACCTGGGAGTTGAGACTCTCTGTGTCTATAAATCCCTATGTGCCTCAATCAGAGCAAAGAGCTCTCTATGCAATGGAGCATTTAACTTTCACCCAGGAATCAATCTTGTGAACTTTTGTTTGGACATCCAGAAAACATCTGAGATTGGCAATGTCACAAAGGGAGACAGATCAGAGTAAATGTAGCTGTGTTTTAATAGATTAAGTATACGGTACTGTGAGAAATATATTTCAAATTGGGAGAATGTGGATTCACTGCTTTGGATCTAAAAACGATATAACAATACCTTCTGAATGTTGAAAAGGTAGAAAGAATTTTAAAATTGGGACTTTCTGTTGCAACTTTATAAAACATTGGTTAGACCACACTTGGAATATTTGTGCAGTTCTAGTTGCCACACAATGGGAAGGCGGTAGTTGTGCTGGAGGGAGTGCAGACAAAATTCACCAGGATGTTGTCTAGATTGGAGGACTTTAGTTATGGGGAAAGATTGTTTAGGTTGGGTTTGTTTTCCTGGAGTGGAGGAAACAGGTCTAATCTGATAGAGATATATAAAACTATAAGAGGTTTGGATAGAGTAGGTAGCCATTATCTTTTTCTAATGGTACAGGTACCAAATAGAAGAGGCATATGCTTAAGATGAGAGTTAGGTTTTTGAAGGAGATTTGAGGGGAAAGTTTTTTTACACAGAGTGGTTGATATCTAGTGCTCGCTGCCAGAGGATGTGGTGAAATCAAATACAATCACTATGTTTAGGAGACATCTGAAAAGACTGAACCCTTTCCCACCCACCCCTCTCCAATCACCACTTCACATCCAATTACCCACCCCCTCCGTGCTGCACAACATCACTTCTCCATCATCAACAATAAAAATAGAGGAGGTGGAGAGGCTGTTCAGAAGACAGAAAAGCCGGAAATCTCCAGGACCAGACAATGTTTCCCCCTCTAATCTCAAACTCTATGCCGAACAACTGGCACTGGTCTACACAGACATTTTCAACCAGTCCCCGCAAACCTGTACTGTCCCTGCCTGCTTCAAAGTCTCCATTATTGTCCCTTTACCCAAAAAGGCAAGGATTACTGGTCTTAATGACTACAGGCCTGACGCACTGACTTCTGTAGTCATGAAGACCCTTGAAAGGCTTATGCTGGCCAAGCTGAAAAATATCACAAACCCCCTGCTGGATCCTCTGCAGTTTGCATATCGGGCCAATAGATCTGTGGATGATGCAGTCGACCTGGGCCTGCACTTCATCCTCCAGCACCTAGACCGCCAGGGGACCTATGCGAGGATTTTGTTTGTTGATTTTAGTTCTGCATTCAACACCATTGTGCCAGAGCTACTACACTCCAAATCTTCCGAGTTGACTGTGCCTGAACTCCTCTGTCAGTGGATCACCAGCTTCCTGACAGACAGGAAGCAGCATGTGAGGCTGGGAAACCGCAATCTCGGACCCGCAAACCCTCAGCATAGGAGCACCGCAAGGCTGCGTACTCTCCCCTCTCCTCTGCTCTCTCTACACCAATGACTGCACCTCCACTGACTCCTCTGTCAAGCTTCTCAAGTTTGCGGATGACAAAATCCTGATTGGACTGATCCAGGATGGGGAGGAATCTGCCTACCGACAGGAAGTGGCACAGCTGCCGTCCTGGTGCCATCTCAATGCTCTTAAGACAGTGGAATTGATAGTAGACTTTAGGAGAGCTTCCCCTTCCCTCACCCCACTCACCATCAACAACACCACAGTCACATCTGTGGAGTCTTTTAAGTTCCTGGGAACCATCATCTCCAAGGGCCTTAGTGGGGGGCTGCCATCAACTCCACAGTCAAAAAGGCACAACAGAGGATGTATTTCCTGCGGCAGTTGAGGAAGCACAATCTGCCACAGGCAATGTGGTCCAATGTTATACTGCCATCGTAGAGTCTGTCCTCACCTTCTCCATCATGGTCTGGTTTCATGCTCAGCCACCAAGCACGACACCTGGAGGCTGTGTGGAATCGTCCGATCAGCTGAGAAGGTTATTGGCTGTAACCTTCCCTCCATTGACAAACTATACACTGCAAGGGCCAGGAAGCGAGCGGGTGAGATCATCTCTGACCCCTCTCACCCTAGTCACAAACTCTTTGAATCACATCCATCTGGAAGGCGACTCCGGACTGTCAAAGCTGCCACAGCCAGACATAAAAACAGCTTTTTTCCACGAGTAGTAGCTCCAATAAATAACCAACAACCTTTTGCTCTGGTACTTTATTTAATTCACATGTTTAATCAATAATGTTTTATTATTAATGTTTAATGTTTTATGTATCATTCCTAACTGTCACCGTATGTCATGTTGTCACTTGCGGGCAGAGCACCAGGGCAAATTCCTTGTATGTGAATACTTGGCAGATAAACTTATTCATTCATTCATTTATGGTCTCTTATAGTCACTTATAGAGAGGCAAGGCACAGAAGGATACAGTCCTGGAATTAGTGTAGATGAATTAAAAGGTTTGTCTGAATGTGGTGGACTGAGGTTCCTATTTCTATGCTGCATGACTCTCTATGACACTGCGAGAGCAAAGATGAAAAAAACTTGGGGATTCATTTTCATAGATCCTTAAAGAGTCATCGGCAAACCCAATAATAATAATAGTTGAAAGCATGTTAACCTTTATATCCAGCACACTAGAATGCACGAGGTTGAATCTCATATGGAAACAAGGAACAGCAGATGCTGGTTTACAAAAGAATGCACAAAGTGCTGGAGTAACTCAGCTGCTCAGGCAGCATCGCGGGAGAACACCGATAGGTGACGTTTCGGGTCGGGACTATCCTTCAGACTGATTGTAGGGGAGAGCGGGAAGAGAGGAGGGGCAGGACAAAGCTTGGCGGGTATAGGATGATATAGGTGAAGAGGATTTTTGATAGGTAGATGGTTGGATTAAAGGCCAGAGACAAAAAGACAGAAGGTGTGAGACAAAAAGATTGAAGAATTGTGAATTGTGAATCTAGAGAAAGAAATGTAGCTGGAAAGGGAAGGGAGAAATAGATGTGAGTCCAGGTTGGAGGGGGGAGAACGAAAGATCATATGGGAGAAGAAATGAGAGAGGGAGCGTTATGTAGTTACCCAAAATTGGAGAATTCAATGTTCATACAGTTTGATTGTAAGTACCCAAGCAGAATATGATGTGTTGTTCCTTCAGTTTGCAGTGGCCTCACTCTGGCAATGGAGGTTTGATCTTGTTGCAGATATACAACAAGCTCAAGTTAGACTGTGTCAGGAATACACTGTGCAGTTCTTGACACCACACATCAGAAAGAGCACATGGCCTTGGGGGATATTCACAATAGATGGACTAAAATGATAGAGCGATCCCAAAAGTTAAATTATGAGGGGACATGACACCAAGATTACATTTCATGTAAACTACAAGGTCAAGACTTGATGTGATCAACATTTTCAGGGGAACTGATACTGTATATGGACAAGATGGGTCTCAACCCGAAATATCACACATTTCTTCTCTCCAGAGATGCTGCCCGTCCCACTGAGTTACTCCAGTTTTTTTGTGTCTATCTTTGATATATGGACAAACTATTTTTGCTGTTTGGAAAGTCTAGTCTAAAAATTCCAAATAGGGGTTTCAGGAATTGTTAGGGTACTTTTCTATGTACAGTGTGTTTTAGGAGATTGGACCTCTGAAAACTAAATTGATTCAGGGTCAATTGCTACTTTTAAATATGAGATTGATGGCTTTTGTTTAAAGGCCTTAAATGAAGGTGTGTCACAGATTAACCAAGGATGGACTGACTGAATGGCAGAAAGCTTGGGTTTTGAATACAATACTTTAAAGCCTAATATAGTTGTAGCAAGCCTCACTTAGATTTGAGCTCCAACGCCCTTGCACTAATTTATGACTTTCTGTTCTAATTACTGCACTTGCATGTCAGCACGTCTCATGTACAAAGGCAGCCCCTCTGCATGCCAACATTTATTAGTCTTTCAGCTATATAACAAATTATACCATCTGACAACCTGCTCACATTTAGCCTGTCTATAGCTTTCCATCCTCCTCACAACCTACTTTAGTAATTAGTTTAATACCAAGAGCACACTTTAATTATACTTGGCCGACTTGTTATTGTTACAAACTGTAAATTATAAATAGCTGAGGTCTGAGCTCTGATCCTTACTACAGTTCACTAATTACAAGCTGCTAACTGAAAAAACAGTCACACCTAAACTCCATTTTACAATTAATCATTAACCAATCTTCTTTCCACATTCTACTTGCAATCCCATGAAACTAAGTAAAAAGTATTTTTCTTTAACAAACATGACATTCTGATCCTGCAAATTTGAGTGAGATCGGGCCATTTCATTATTAGTGTGCACTTTACCCTTTCTGCCTTTCCTAATGGGACAGCAACGTTGAACTTCAATTGAATGTGCACCAATATTTGGTTCAGACTGCAAAAACTATTTTTGTTATCCTTGTGCTTGATATGGAAGAGTGCCCATTATAATTCAAGCTAATTTTTTTTGCCACCATCAGTGGTTGAAAAAAATGTGCTGAAATATATTAACTTTACCTCTTTACTTTTTGGGAGACCTCTTGAAACCATGGCCTATACAGGCAACTCTCTGGTTTGAAACAGACGCTACAACTTTTGTATCGTACACAAAGTTTGAACTGAAGTTCTCCCAGGATTATTTTTCTTGCCTGTTTCCCCTATTTCCCCTTCTCCAAACCTCTGACCATTCAAGCTGCCACCCAACCTCTAATGTCCCTTTCATATAAAAGTCCCTGAGTATGCTTTCACCTCCCAAATCCGTCTGATCTCTTTATGAAATAGTTCATATTGAACTTATGCGCCCATCCTGCCACTTAACCAATTAAGGTACAGTGAAAATTGAGTTAACATACAGCAATAGTAAGTGAAAAGAACACAATACACACATAAAATAAAATTTAACTTAAACATCTACCGCAGTGGAATCAACATTCCTCACAGTGATGGAAGGCAATAAAGTTCAGTCATCTTGCTCCTTTGTTCACCCGTGGTCGGGGCCTTTGAACCCTCCGCGGTTCGCCGCTACAAACGGCCTGATGTTCAGGCCCTCTTGTCGGGATGATCGAAGCTCCGACGTCGGGACGAATTGGAACACTCTGCGGCAAGGAGTTCCCAAATCCGCGGCTTCACGGTGTTAAAAGTCCACAGGTCGGTCCGCGGTCGGAGCATTTCTTCTGACGACCCTCGACAAAGGATCGCCGCTCCGCGATGTTAAAGTCTGCGCAGCGCCTGCGGCTTGAAGCTCCTTTTAGGCCGGTCTCCAGGAAATGCCACACCAATCCAGTTGTTAGGCCGCGGGTGGGGGGGGAGCGTAGATGAGACACTGAGAAAGTCGCATCTCCGTCGAGGTAAGTGACTGAAAAATTGTTTCCCCCTATTCCACCCCCCCCCCCCCCCCCCCACATAAACCAACCTGGGAACATTGAAACACACATTTAAAACATACTTAAAATAATAAAAAAAAACCAGAAGGAAAGTGACAGACTGCTGGCGAGGCAGCTATTGCTGGCGCTACCCAATAGAAAACAAGTGGCAACCTATGTGATCGTAAACATTATTAATTATTCCATCACATTCTTCTTGACCAATTAAATAGCAGAAAAAGGCAGAGGATGGGAAAGCAAAAAAAATGCTGGAGATATTTATCACCATCTCTGGAGAGAGAAACAAGAGTTAACATTTCTAATTTAATTTTTAATCTCTAATCTCGCAAATCCTGGTCTGAAACAATTGCTACAACCTTTGTATCTTACTCAATCGTGACTAAGATTCCGTCCCATATACTTTCTATGCCTTTACACTTCTGTGGTATCATTGCTCCTACTTTGCCTTAGTCCATTTACTGTCAATGCCCTTATTTATTGTGGAACTTCCAGACTTGAGCTCACTTATCAAGTATCTACTTGAATACCATCCAAAAACCATAGTTCATGCAATACCTGGGATATTCTGATTCCCATTCCCATTTCTCACTGCTCCCAGTCCCCCTTTATTTCAAATTTAAAGCTCACCTTTTGTTCAAGTCCTTCTATGGTACTAATACTTCCTAACTCTGTTACCTCCTCTAGCTCTACTAAACATCTAAATGCAACTTTCTATCTCATTTGAGGTCCGAGGGATATGTTTTTCACATAGAGTATGATGAATGTCTGGAATGAATTGTCAGGGGAGATAGTGGAGGCAGATTCCATTATAATGTTTAAAACACATTGTGACAAGTACTTAGGAAGGACATTGGTGAAGGGGGCATAATGCCGGCAAAGGAGATGAGCATACATAGGGTTTATGGTTAGCAGGATCGAGATGGGCTGCTCTATGTTACGATCATTCTAATGGTTAGAGGTATTTGTGTAAATCTAAAGAATCAGGGGGACTGACACTCCCTAACTTATTGTATTACTATTGGGCAGTGAATATTAAAAATATGATCTATTGGTTGGACAGTTCTGCCCAACAGGTAGATTGGATAAGAATGGAGAAAGAGGATTGTTTCCCCTTATAATATAGGAGCGATCCTTCTTTCCCCGATGAAACTGAACAATATAATATATAAGAAAAATCCAATTATTCACAGTATAATACGAATTTGGAAACAAATAAAATTAACTTTAAAATCAAGAAAACTATCGCTTCTTTCTCCAATAGCTAATTATCGCTCATTCAAACCATCTATTATTGATAAAACGTTTAATCAATGGGAAAGAATAGGAATTAAAATGATGGGAGATATGTACGAAATGGGAAAACTTTTATCGTTCCAACAATTACAACTAAAATATGATTTGAAAAATAATCAATATTTCAAATATTTTCAAATTCAAGATTATTTGAAAAAATATATACAAGGATATCAAACTTTAACCCCAGATTTATTAGAGGAAGGAATGAATAGAAAGGCAGAATCAAGCAATTTAATATCTTACTTATATAATATAATTCTAAATATATAAACACCTACGACAGAGGCAATTAGAAGGGACTGGGATAGGAATTGATAAAAATTCCGAATGATAGATGGGAAAAAAATCTATTATATGTAAATAAATGTTCAATTAATGTAAGACATAACCTAATTCAATTTAAAATTTTACATCGATTATACTATTCGAAAACGAGACTGAATAAAATATTTTCAAATGTTTCCCCATCTGTGATAAATGTCTAACTCAAAATGTCACTATAGCACATTCCTTTGTCTCTTGTACAAAACTGCATAAATTTTGGAATGAAATTTTTGGAATTTTTACAAAACTATTTCAACTATTACAAAACGATCCAGCAACTATGTTACAGAGAAAGGTTGAACAAGTTAGGTCTTTATTCTTTGGAGCGCAGAAGGTTAAGGGGGGACTTGATTGAGGTCTTTAAAATGATGAAAGGGATAGACAGAGTTGACGTGGATAAGCTTTTCCCATTAAGGGTAGGGAAGTTTCAACCAAGAGGGCATGACATGCGAATTAAGGGACGGAAGTTTAGGGGTAACGTGAGGGGGAACTTCTTTACTCAGATGGTGGTGGCTGTGTGGAATGAGCTTCCAGCAGAAGTGGTGGAGGCAGGATCGATTTTAACATTTAAAAGTAAAGTGGATAGGTATATGGACGGGAAGGGAATGGAGGGGTATGGTCTGAGTGCAGGTAGATGGGACTAGGGGAAAACAAATGGTCGGCACGGACTGGAAGGGCCGAGAGGGCCTGTTTCCGTGCTGTAATTGTTATATGGTTATATGGTTATATGGTTATATGGTTATTTAACACAAAATTGAACCCCAATACAGAACTGATTATCTTTGGATCAATGGAAGAGGGAAGTAAACTAACTATATTCCAAGAAGCTTTTCTTAATTACGGTTTAATAACAGCAAAAAAACTTATACTCAAATTTTGGAAAAAACGCAACCACGCCAACATTCAAAATGTGGATTTCAAATATGTCGGAAACGCTACATCTTGAAGAAATGAGATTCTTCCTACTAGGCAAAGTAGACCAATTCTTAAAGACTTGGTCTCCTTTTATCAACTTTTTACAAGTAGATGGGGCAACATAACATAACCTTAGAAATTAAATGGTTTAGAACCGGGTGACGGATGGGCAAAAATACGAAATAGGTAGATCTCTCCTAATCTCTCTTTTATCTACTTTCTCCCTTTTTTTCAATCTTTTTTGCTTCTCATCTCTGTCCTTTATTTTTTTGCTATCTGTTTCTACTCGCTTGTCTATCTATTCCGGCACTCTTTATTTCTTTTTTCTCTCACTGTTCTATTATTATTAAATTAGAAATACGAAGTTGTTCAAGAATGGAAATATGTATTTATGTATTAGGTACTCAAGTACCACACTATTGTACTTACTTCTAACGAAAATAAACAACAACAAAAAGAGGTATTTATTCCCCACTACTGAGCATGTGGCATCATTCTATCCTATTTTTGGTGGCTAGCTGTCTGAGCCCAGCTCCGAAATTCTTTAAGCATCTTTGTCTCCCTCGACCCCTCAAATTTAACTTCCAGGCCCTCTACAAACAACCTTATTATCGAGCCTTGGCTCACATCTTCATTAAACTCTTTGGATTAGGTTTTTTTTAAGGAGGTGGAAATTACATTAAAGGTGCTGTTCTAGAATTCTCATAATTGCCTCACAGTCATGCTTATGGAAAAAGTGTCAGCAATTAATTGTTGGAACCTATCCAAATAACCTTCTCAACCTGCACACATATAAAACCACGTCTACCAGATTGTGAATTCTGCAAGGATGTCAAAGCCAATTAGGATTGAGGAGTAAATAACAGATTTCTGGAAAAAAACACAACTGGGTCAACTGCAGTGGAAAATGGGCCATTCTTCCCTCCACAGATGCTGCCTAACCTGACCCACTAAGTTTCCTTCAGTGTGTTTTTGCTCAAGATACCAGCAGCTGCATTCTCTTGTGTCATAGGATTGTAGATGCTTTATGGTTTCTTCTATGAATAAATTATTTTGCTCGCGCTCTTTCTCTTCTGCATTAGATTGGTTGTCTATGAGTGGTCTTAAAGGAGAAGATGCAGCTCCCGTGTGTGATGATATTTCTAAAAGCTAACAGTGTTCTTTCGTGCTCAGGGGTGAGAACTCTTGAAGTTCCTTCTGTCATGTTACAGAGCCTAATGCCCCTGTCCCACTTAGGAAACCTGAAAGGAAACCTCTGGAGACCTTGCGCCCCACCCAAGGTTTCCGTGAGGTTCCCGGAGGTTCCAGTCACTCTCCATAATGGTGGAAAGTGGTTTCCGCGTAGTCGAGGCTTCTTCTATGTTCCTGCGATTATTTAAAAAAACACAAAACCGGCCTCGACTACAAATAGGTTGCCATTTGGTCGAAGCCAGTGGAGTGGGGTTGCTATTTACTTACAGCCAGTCGAAGGCAATCTCCTTCGCTGACTGGCCATTTTGATTGGCTCCAGAACAAGGGGTCACAGTCTAAGGATAAGGGGGAATTCCTTTAGGACCGAGATGAGGAAAACATTTTTCACACAGAGTGGTGAATCTCTGGAATTCTCTACCACAGAAGGTAGTTGAGGCCAGTTCATTGGCTATATTTAAGAGGTAGTTAGATGTGGCCCTTGTGGCTAAGGGGATCAGGGGGTATGGAGAGAAGGCAGGTACGGGATACTGAGTTGGATGATCAGCCATGATCATATTGAATGGCGGTGCAGGCTCGAAGGGCCTACTCCTGCACCTATTTTCTATGTTTCTAAGCACTAACATATACAATATGAGCAATGATAAATAATTGGCAGTCATCAAGGGAACAAAAAAAAAGTTTTCTTTCCCTCTGTTGCCATGAAGAGCCATCTTAATTAAAATATAATCTCTGATCAGGAATGCAGATGGAACCTAACCTTTGTTATTCTGTATGATTCAATATTGTATAGTACTGAATCAGCCTTGTGAACTACGTTAGCAACTGCCCATTGTATTGTTTTTGATCCTAGATAGTGTTGCACAGTATGTGAGCGTGGTGTAGAGGTGAATTCCCAGACACCATGGTGCAATGGAGCATTTTCCTCTTTTGTTAGGTGGAATGTATAGTGCCATGAAGTCTGGTGGTAACAGAAGGGTGAATGAGTGTTTCAGCTATAGTCAGTCAGTATTGTACAATGACTGGTTTAATAGTTCACAGCACATCTCAGCATTAAAAATGAAACCCAGGGTCTGGCATGCATTAGAACATTTACCAGAGGAAATGATGGTCTTATTGATATTTGTTATTAATTGTCCATGTGTTGGATAGAATGTTGGATGAAGATAATGATTCTTCCTGTTGGCTAGATACAACTAAGTGCCGAGAACATACTTGTTGAAGCTGACTGTGTTTTTGGGTGATAAGTAGGCATGAAAGGAATGAGGCCAAGGATATATCCTTGGAGGGATTCCAGAAGTCGCTTTGCACACATGGGACGAGAGGCTTTGAAGGTGCTGTTCTGATAGATTGGATAGATTTCTATTCACAGCTTAGAGTTCACTTGGATGAATTTGAAGAAGCATGGAAAGTGAATAATGTCAGCAATCACATGAAAAGCTGCAGATGGGTTGAACAGTATGTGTGTGATACAGTATTTCTGTCACCACAACCTTAGATTAATGAGTTAGAAAGCTCTTTCAGTTCCATACAAGGCACAGAAACCTGACTGAGTTCAAAATACTTGTGCTGCTTCTTTGTGCTTCTTCTGAGAGAAATGATTTATTCATATTTGCATGAATTATGCAAAAGGTTTATGCAACTCCAGATGAATCCTCAAAAGGCTGAAGAAGCAACATCAATCACAATGGCATTTCTTCATCTATTGCTTTTTTAAAATATTCTCATACCAGTGTCTTCAAGTGTGAGGGCCTTGCAAAGGCACATTTATGGTTGAAATGTAGGGGCAGCAGGTGCCTCTTCACTAAATGTGAGCCATGCTGAGTGCATGTATGTGTCTATTTGTCAACTGCATTTAATATCTGTCAAAAGCGATTAAATGTCCTTGTGCCCAAACCCTCCCCGAACCCTGTTAAACACCCATTTCTCTCACTATCCTGCCCCCCTCACCCCACTGTGTCCCCCTCCACCTATATCCCTCTATCTGGATTTTCATTTCTCTCCTCCTCTCTACTTATCTGACACCCTATTGTCTTCATTTCATCTCTCGCCTTTTATGTACAATGTTACACACAACCGAATATTGAAGGCAGGTATTTAATCAGAGAAAGGAAGAGATAGATCCATACTGTGATCAGTGACAGGAGCTGCAGATACTGGAATCTTGGATGGAATACAAAGTGCTGGAGGAACTCAGCAAGTCAGGCAGCATCTCTGGAGGACATGGATAAATGAGTCTTGGGTCAGGACCCTTCTTCCCTTGCCAGCCTTTGTCATGACCTACCTCTTTTCCAGCCCCCCCCCACCACAGTCAGCCTAAAGAAGAATCCCGACCTGACATGTCACCTTTTAGTGGTCTGAGAAACGACTACTGGAGTTTTAAACAGATCTTTATTCAAAAGTTCGATATCCAGTTTACAGGTTCTTCAGACACGTCTGCCCACAATGGTGGTCAGTGCTGAACTAACGCGCGCAAGTGAAAAACCGCGCGAAACAAGCAGCCCCTCCCGCGTCACGTGACCGCGGCTTCAGAACGCCGGGTTCGATATATGCGTGCGCTAGCAGGCGCCGCTACAACCTATCCATTCCCTCCACAAATGCTGCCTAACCTGCTAAGTTACTCCAGCACTTTGTGTTTTATTCAAGATTCTAGCATCTGCAGTTCATTGTGTCTCCACAATCAAATTTAACTCGCTTATCTTTATTCAATCTTTTCTTCCAGATTTGATTGAACTTTAAAAAGAGAAACGAGTGGGCATTGTTAAAAGCAGTCCATTCATACCATCTATCTGAGAAATTAAATCTGCTCCTACCAATTGCCATGGATCATAAGGAAGTTGAGTCCCTCGGTCTGACTTTTGGTTACACCCTTCTAATAATGGTTAGGAGAGATTTACTAATGGACACTCTGGTTGTTCCACTATTGGCACTGATCATAGTATGGATCTATCTCTTCCTTTCTCTGATGAAATACCTGCCTTCATTATTTGGTTGTGTGTAACATTGTACATAAAGCAGCAACAGATAGTAGAGTAGTTACTCAAACCGGGCTGCCAAACGTGCAGTGAGAAAACTTGACTCGCTGCTTTTGTATATCACCTATTCTAGTACCAGAGCAGAACTTTAATTCACACTTTCCTGTTTGGGAAATTTATCCCCATCAATGCTCTTAGAATTATTCACCAAATGTACACTCACTTGAAGTTGGTTAAGGTAATTTACTGGATTGAAATGCGATGAGCTTTACATCATGTTATCAGCAATTCACAGGGTCATCTTTATAATTCCCTTACACCCATTTTGAAATAAAATAGGTACATTCTAACAGTAGAGTTAATATTTCACAACGGTGATCTTGCATCATAAGTGACTCTCACAGTCGCCGCCTGACCTGCTGAATAGGTTCAGCATTTTCCATTTTAATTTGAAATTTCAACATCTGCGTGGGCCACATATTGCTCTATTTCTTCAATTTTCACATTACAGCATGCAGAGATAATTATGTTAGATCCAGCTCATTGCCATTCTTGCTGAGAGATGCAGAAATTGCTTGGCTTCAGTCAGGGGCACTGCCTTGCAGTCATTGAACTTGCATCCAGGAAAAGCAATGAAACCTCTGGAAAACAACTTGGTTTTGCATTTAATAACTAATAGAGACATTAATAAAAATACAAAACTACAGAGGAAAAAGCCAATGAAAATAAAAAAAAATACGTCCTGATGCTTGAAATCAGAAAGAAACAGAAAATAATAGAATCTCATAGCAGGACCAGCACATTGATGCAATTACCGAGAAAGCTCACTAATGCTTCTACTTCCTCAGAAGTTTGCAGAGATTCAGCATTCTACTGAATACTCTATTGAACTTCTGCAGGTGTATGATGGAGCGCATACTGGGTCCGGTTTGGTAATTCTAATGCTCAAGAACAAAGGAAGCTGCAGAAAGTGGACAAAATTGCTTGAATCATCAGCGAATTGGCATCTCCACCACTGGACAGATCGACAGGAAGAGCTGCCTCAAAAAGGCAGCTAACACAACCAAAGACCCACATCATCTCACCACCACCATCGGCAAGAAGGTGGAGAACAGTTACTGCAGGTTTCTACACCAGCATCTTCCCACCAACCATCAGACTCTTTAATGACTTTGCACAACCCCAACCACGATCCTTCCTCAGCACCAACTATGATGGACTTTTGCACTACTGTTGCATTATGTACTTTGGTTTGCACTATCGTAGCTGGTTCACCTAGAATAACTGATAATTTATTGTATATTTATTTATTTGTCGTGTTATGTTTAACATACCTGTACATTTCCAGCAAACAAGAACTTTATTGTTCTGGGCCCCAATGCACATGACAATTAAACACTCTCGACTCTCCAGTATTTGTGGAGAGAGCCAGAGTTCACGTTTCAGATAGACCAGTTGGGCTTAATGTCATGCTTAACGTAAAAAAAATAAATTATCTTTTGTAGCGGCCTTGCTAGGTTGTTGAACTATATTCCACAGACCAGCCATTTATTAATGTGATAATAGTTCAAATGCTTAAACTTGCCGTATATTTACAGCTAATCATTGTGCTATACATTGCACTTATCACTTCATCATTAAGATGGGATCTCAAGATAAATATTATTTTAAAAGCATTTCCTATTTCAACATTAACCAGAGGAAATAACATAGTCCTCTGAGCCGAAAACTTCACATTTCTGTGCTTGTTCTAACTGGCCTCTTGGTTGTTTTTGATCCCCATTAACGCAGTTAATGTGATCACATAAATTATATCCTGCTACTATATTTGATTTTAGATTTATTAACTGTCTGAAACAATTAACACAGCTCCGCAGTTGGCAACATTAGATATACTTCTAGCAACAGAAAGCTTTAAGGGGCTTTATAGGTAGAATTGAACAGAATGAGACAGGAATATTACGCTGACACCATTTTTATAATACTCCTTGTGGTGACAAGGGCAGCAACATTTGCTGATGGGCGAGTGAAATTTTGCTTGTAGACGGCTGCAGTTTGAATATTTTTCTCTGTCTCTTTATCCATTTACAGGCTTTCTTAGCTGCTTGAGAATTAAACGTTCCACAATTTATTTTCAATATATATATATATATATTGTGAAACACGCTTACAGAGAAGTGTGGCCACTTGAAACCTCCGTACTGAAGATTTAATGGTTCATTGGTACTTTATTATCACATGTACCGATGTAGAGTGAAATTCATTTTTGTATACAGTTCAGTACAAGTATCTCTATACACAAGCACTTAGATACATCTTAGATAAGCATCTCAGATGCAGTACAAGTGTACAGTGGCATAATAGTACACTGAATAACTATGCAGAGTTACCAGATTTGGCACCATTTTCAAGTCCCAGATATAAGTGCAGCGTTCTTGACCTGACCATGAAGGCCCATTGACCTGCCGGTTTTGTAAGGTCGGCCTGGTTAAGTGTAGCCATTGGTGTCCTCCACTTGTCTGTGCTGTTACAAGTCTCATCCGGTCTACTTGGTCGACCTCTTGGAGTGGTGCCTGGTCCAGCTGTACCCCAGGCTGTTGCAGGGTCTCCAGCGGTCCACTCCACCATCGAGGCAGTGCACTGCCTCCCGCAGCCAGTCTGCTTATTATAGGCATTGAGCTATTTGTGCCCAACACAAAGCAGCTGCTATGCTATTCTGGTCCCTTGTCCACATTCAGTGGTTGTTGTGATTATCTTCTATTGGGCATGTGTTTACAAGATCATGTCATTTGGGCTACGTGGGTTTGAAACCATGAGCTCATTCAAAACATGGTTCTCCTTTTCTTGACACACTCAATTTCTTACTAATCGATCACTGATTAAACTGCATCAGTCTTAACTTTATTTGAAGTTTAAAGAGATTCAGCATGTCACTGAATACTCTTAACAAACTTTTACAGATGTAATGGTTGCATCATGGCCCGTTATGGCAATTCAGGAACACCCATTGGCTGCAAAGCATGGAGGGCAGTCCAAGTTCCAGTGTTCAAGTGAGTTCAAGTGAGTTTATTGTCATGTGTTCCTGATAGGACAATGAAATTCTTGCTTTGCTTCAGCACACAGAACATAGTAGGCATTTACTACAAAACAGATCAGTGTGTCCATATACCATAATATAAATGTCCAGTCTATCATGGCACAGACCTCCCCTCCATCAAAGGCATCTGCATCAATTGCTGCCTCAAGAATGCTATATCTGTCATCAAGGATCCCCATGTCGAGACCATTCAGACCTGAAGACTGAGTCTGAAGAGTCTCGACTCGAAACGCCACCCATTCCTTCTGTCCAGAGATGATGCCTGTCCCACTGAGTCACTCCAGCATTTTGTGTCTATCTATGCTGTCAGTGCCAGTTTTCTTAACTTCCATAGCCGCTCTGCATAAGTGGGGGAGAGAGAGAGAATGGAGAGAGAGAAGGGAGAATGAGAGAAGGGAGAGAGAGAAGAGGGGAGAGAAAGAGAGAAGGGAAGAGAGGGAGGGGGAGAGGAGGAGAGACAGGAGGGGAGAGAAAGAGAGAAAGGGAGAGAGAGAAGGGAGAGAGCGGGTGGAGAGAGAGAGGAGGGGGAGAGAAGGGGTGAGAGGGAGAGAGGGGAGAGAGAGAAGAATGGATAAAGAGAGAGGGGAGAGAGAGAGGGGAGAGAGAGTGGAGGGGGAGAGAGAGTGGAGGGGGAGAGAGAGGAGGAGAGCGAGAGAGGGGAGAGAGAGAGAAGGGAGAGAGAGAGGGGAGAGAGAGAGAGGGGGGAAGAGAGAGAAGAGGGTTGAGAGAAGGGGGTGACGGGAGCCTGGGGGCCATTTTTCACACAAGCCATAGGTGACTGGACAATCTGAACCCAAGCACCAAGTTGTAAGCGGCCGAAGGTGCGCATCCCTCGGGACAGCCTCCACTCTCCCACGGCCACCCTCTGTGGGCTACGGGTCGGGTGGAGCGGAGGTGTGGGACAATGTTCATCCCTCCACAGTGATGTGATGGACGCGGGGGTCTGGACCAATCGCTGACAAGTCCCGCCCCCGGGCAACATCACGTCCGTTATTTTACTTTTCTGTTGAGCGGCATTCAGTTCGTTGGCTTGTATGCCACGCCGCCTTTCGGGTAGGTGGCGTTTTGGGAGAGCGGCCATTCGGTCAGTTTTCATTTAGGCGACGGTGTTTCGGCGTTGTTTCCATTCGGTTATTTGGCTTCCACTCCTTTGCTTCGGCTTCTCGTCCGTCGGCGCCACGTCCGTACACGGCTGAGGGAGGCTCTGCATGGCTGGCGGAAGTCTCTAACCACACACAATTTTCGGAGGGACCGGAAGCGGCCCAAACCGGCCCGGCGCAGTGTCGGAGACGGAAATGTCGCCAAAAGGAAAATGGAGACTCTAACCCTGGCGGAGAATAATGTCCAGCGACCAGCGCTCTCTGTGAGTCCACATTGCCCGCTGTGAGTCCTCCAGCCCCTTCCCCTCTGGTGCCCCTCGCTGGCTCCTGCCCCCTCCCCCGTGATACTCCCCCACAATCCCCGTCTTTTCTCCGAGCTCTCTGCCCCCCCCCCGCCTTCTACACTCCCACCCCCCCTGCCTCCACACGCCCCTTCCCCCTCCCCCAACACACTCCCCTCTCCGGCTTCACAACGCTCGCCCCCTCCCCCAGAACAACCCCCCATACCGACCCTGCTCCCCCCACACCCCTCCCCGACATCCCTCACCCAAGACCCCTTGCCCCCACAACCCCCCACACACACTTTCCCCACCCCTCTCCCCACAACCTCCCCTTGCCCCCACCCCTCCACACCCACACACCCCTACCCCCCACCCACACACCCTCCTCCCACAACCCCGCCCCACCCACACAGCTCTCCTCCCCCGCCCCATACAGCCCTCCCTCCACAACCCCCCTCCCCCACCCCACTCACCCCCTCCCACCACACCACCGCTCTCCCCCCACACCACCTTCTCTCCCCCCCCCCCTCCTACATTCCCCTGCCCACACATACCCCCCTTCCCCTCGCACCTCAAAGGGGGGAGGGGGAGAGGGAGTGCTGGGGGATGAGGGGAAATGAGCAGTGGCTCACAGTTAGGGGCTATTGGTGAGTGGTGGAATATTGCGTTGGGGAATGGGTTGCGTTGGGGGACCAGGCCTCCCGTGTGACTGGGACCTGGTCCCACTAAGTCTAGTGGAAATTAAAGAGAAAAAGTTTGTTTCGGTGCAGTAACCATGAAACAACTGCATTGTTGTAAAAATCCACTTGAGCCATGAGGGAGGTGCTGGCCAAAGTTGACTGGAAAGATACCCTAGCAGGGATGACAGTGGAACAACAATGGCAGGTATTTCTGGGAATAATTCAGGTGCAGGATCAGTTCAGTCCAAAGAGGAAAAAGATTCCAAGGGGAGTAAGGGGCGATCGTGGCTGACAAGGGAAGTCAGGGATAGCATAGAAACAAAAGAAGTACAACGTAGCAAAGATGAGCGGGAAGCAAGAGGATTGGGAAACTTTTAAAGAGCACCAGAAGATAACTAAAAAGACAATACAGGGAGAAAAGATGAGGTACGAAGGCAAGCTAGCCAAGAATATAAAGGAGGATATTAAAAGCTTCTTTAAGTATGTGAAGAAGAAAAAAATAGTTAAGACCAAAGTTGGACCCTTGAAGACTGAAACGGGTGAATTTGTTATGGGGAACAAGGAAATGGCAGACGTGTTGAACATGTACTTTGGATCCGTCTTCACTAAGGAAGACACTAACAATCCCCCTGATGTACTAGTGGCCAGAGGATCTAGGGTGACGGAGGAACTGAAGGAAATTCACATTTGGCAGGAAATGGTGTTTGGTAGGCTGATAGGGTTGAAGGCTGATAAATCCCCAGGCCCTGATGGTCTGCATCCAAGGGTACTTAAGGAAGTGGCTCTAGAAATCATGGACGCATTGGTGATCATATTCCAATGTTCTATAAATCCAGGCCAATTCCTGTGTATTGGAGGGCAGCTAATGTTATCCACTTTTTAAGAAAGGCGGGGAGAGAGAAAACGGAATTATAGACCAGTTAGCCTGACATCGGTGGTGGGGAAGATGCTGGAGTCAATCATAAAAGATGAAATAGCGGCACATTTGGACAGCAGTAAACAGGATCGGTCCGAGTCAGCATCGATTTATGAAGGGGAAAGCATGCTTGACTAATTTTCTGGAATTTTTTGAGGATGTAACTAGGAAAATGGACAAGGGAGAGCCAGTGGATGTAGTGTACCTGGACTTTCAGAAAACCTTTGATAAGGTTCCACATAGGAGATTAGTGGGCAAAATTAGAGCACATGGTATTGGGGGTAGGGTACTGACATGGATAGAAAATTGGTTGGCAGATGGGAAACAAAAAGTATGGATTAACGAGCCCCTTTCAGAATGGCAGGCAGTGACTAGTGGGGTACCGCAAGACTCGGTGCTGGGACCGCAACTATTTACAATATACATTAATTATTTTGATGAAGGGATTAAAAGTAACTTTGGCAAATTTGCAGATGACACAAAGCTGGGTGGTGGTGTGAACTGTGAGGATGCTATGAGGATGCAGGGTGACTTGGACAGGTTGGGTGAGAGGGCTGTTGCAGTTTAATGTGGATAAATGTGAGGTTATCCACTTTGGTGGCAAAAACAGGAAGGCAGATTATTATCTGAATGGTGTCAAGTTGGGAAAGTAAGCATGCAGGCAGTGAAGAAAACGAATGGCATGTTGGCTTTCATAACAAGAGGAGTTAAGTATAGGAGCAAATAGGTCCTTCTGCAGTTGTACAGGGCCCTAGTGAGACCACACCTGGAGTATTGTGTGCAGTTTGGTCTCCAGATTTGAGGAAGGACATTTTTGCTATTGAGGGAGTGCAGCGTAGGTTCACGAGGTTAATCCCAGGGATGGTGGGACTATCGTATGTCGATAGAATGGAGCGGCTGGGCTTAGAAAGGTGAGAGGGGATCTTATTGAAACATATAAGATTATTAAGGGTTTGGACACGCAAGGTGTAGGAAACATGTTCCCGATGTTGGGGGAGTCCAGAACCAGGGGCCACAGTTTAAGAATAAGGGGTAAGCCATTTAGAATGGAGATGAGGAAACACTTTTTCACACAGAGGGTTGTGAATGTGCCTCAGAAGGCAGTGGAGGCCAATTCTCTGTATGCTTTCAAGAGAGAGTTAGATAGCGGAGTCAGGGGATATGGAGAGAAGGCAGGAACGGGGTGCTGATTGTGTATGATCAGCCATGATCACTGAATGGCGGTGCTGGCTCCAAGGGCAGAATTGGCCTACTCCTGCACCTATTGTCTGTTGTTACCAATGTCCTTCAAAGGAGTAAATCTGCCATCCTTACCTGGTCTGTTATCACTGTAACTCAGATTCACCAATGGGGTTGACTTTTAACTGATTCCTCAGTTCTGGGGCCAATAGAGGTGAATTACATTTTGGGATTGGACATCATGCCCTGTAAGGGAATGAAGATCATAATAATCATAATCGTACTTTATTAACCATGTTTTGAACATACGAGGAATTTGATTTGCCAACAGACACACAAAATACATTAAGTTGAACATCCACCACAGTGACTCTCCACATTCCTCAATTTGATGGAAAGTGAAAAAAAGTTCAACCTCTCCCTTCTTTGTCCTCCGGACAGCGGTCGGGGGCTTCTAACCTTCCGTCGATGGGATGATCTTACTTCCGTAGCCGGCGGCGAGCCCTCCTCGTTGGGGCGATCATGCTCCTGCATCGGGATGGAATCTCAGCTCCCTCGCACCGGGCGATCTACCCCGGGTCGGGGCTAGTCAAACGTCGTGCGGCTTTTGGAGCTTCCCGACGTCGGTCTCAACCCGAGACTGCGAGCCCTTGATGTTAAAGTCCGCGGGCTGTGGTTGGAGCGTCGATCCCAGGCAAGGAATCGGCTCCAATGGTAAGTCCACGCCACGCGGTAAAAGTCAGTCCCGAGCAAGGCCCCCAGCTCCATGATGTTAGGCTGCAGAGCGACCGGAGATACAATCGGAAAACAATCGCATCTCCGGCAAGGTAAGAAATTGAAAAAAAGTTTCCCCCAACCCCCACATAAAAACAAACCAGAGAACATTAACACATACTTTTTAAACGCACTAAAAATAACAAAAAAACAGACAGACTGTAGGCGAGGCTGCCATCAGAGCGTACCCGGTGGTATCTAAAATTAATAAACTATGTTGAATGACTATGAGCATGCTTGAAGGGCTTTATATTATGATCTTCCCTGGGTTTCCTATCTGTTTACATTAGCTAGGCTTTTAGTCACTTGTTCTATTAACCTTTTATGCAATCAGTGTTGTTTAATCTAATCATGTTCCAGTAAAAACGTATCTTGGATATAAATGCATGATGTGGAGGTGCTGGTGTCATGATGGATCCAATACGTGCAAGAGGAATATGGTTACAGTGGAGAAATATTGGTTCTACAACTCATCCTGCCTTTTGAATGCATAAAGCTATTAATCGGTATGCTCATCTGCAACCCTGTGTTAAAATATTGCTGTTCAGATGTACAGTTGATCTCCCAAAGAAATCACAGCAATTTGAGCAGAACCTGTGATATTAAAGGCTGATACCATTTTAAATCATACAAAGTCAAGTTAATAAGGAATATTGAGTAGAGTCGCTGCCTCACAGTGACAGGGACTGGTTTGGTTCTAACTGAGTGATGTCTGAGTGGAGTTTCCATGTTCTCCCTGTGACTATGTGAGTTTCCTCTGGATGCTTCAGTTCATTTGACATCTCAAGGTTGTGTAGGTTAATAGGTTGCTGTAATTTGCCCCTCGTGTGTAGGTGAGCGGTAGAATCTTGGGGGAGTTCATGGGAATGTGGGGAAAATAAAAAGTTGGAGTAAATGTAGGATTAAATAAATGGGTGGTTGGCACAGACTCAGTGGGCTGAAAGGATCTGTTTCTGTACTATACGATTGTATGAATATGAACAAAATATACAGATAATAAGGCAGTAGACACGATAACTGGTGGAAGATAACTGGAAGAACTCAGCGGGTCAGATTCCTTCAATCTCCACCCTACTTGACAGTTGCCGGCATTCGCCTGAAAAATCGCCTAAGTGGGACAGGCTCATAAATGATTCAAACCCCCCCTTGCGCTCCAGAGAATGAAATCCCAGCCTGCCCAACCTCTCCCTGGAACTCAGGAGCTCAAACCCTGGCAATATCCTCATAATTCTTCTCTGCACTATTTCCAGCTTAATAACATCCTTCTTTTAGCACGGTAACCAAAACTAAACAATATTCCAAATGCAGCCTTGCCAACGGTCAGTAAAACTGTAACATAACATCCAAACGTCTGTAGATGTTCCTGTAACATGGTGACCAAAACTGAACACAATGCTCTAAATGTGGCCTCACCAACGTCTGTATATAACTGCAACATGACCTCCCAACTTCTATGCAATTCTCTGACGAAAGGTCAATGTATCGAAAGCCTTCTTGACTCCTCTATTTGTGACGCCACTTTCAAGGCACTGTGTACCCGCACTCTTAGATCCTTCTGCTCGACGACGCTTCCCAGGGTGTATGTCTATTTGAAAATAACTCAAATTGTTCGTGCTTGCCCTGTGGCCTGATTGGAAGCAGGAAACGATTTGCTCAGTTGACGCTGGATCTCAGCAGTTGCTTGGTGCAGGTATGGTTGCATTAGAGGGCCGGTCCTGTGAATCAGGGCTAGTGTGCCTTCAGTTGAGTTTCTCGCTGGGTAACCCAGCCTAGTAGAGATGCAAGGAACTGCGGATGCTGGAATCTTCAGCAAAACACAGTGGAGAGAACAGATAGACAGTGAACGTTTCGTGTAGGGACCCTTCTTCACAAATGCATGAGTTATTCCGGCAAGTTGTGCCTTTTTTTGTAAATCAGCATTTGCAGTTTCTTGTATCTACTGGTAACTGACTGCAAGCCTTTCCGTCCGCCTCACTGGCTGAGCGTCCCCTTGGGAGGGGGAGGGAAAGGAAGGCTTCGCAGCCAAACCAAGCACTTATTCGGCTTCAGCACTAATGGGCAAAGTGTTTCTCTTCGCGTAAGTCACCTGATCAGCCTGGGGAGCTGTGGGCTGTCAGGGAGGGGAGCAGAAAGTCTGTCTCTAACCAGCAATGTCTCGGCCAGCGGCGGATGAGCAGAGCACTGGCGCTCTGGCTTCCCGCGGCACCAGGGAGCGCGGTGAGTTGCTGCACTATCTATGCTACTGTTCTCACTGTTGTTTCTTCCACTTACCTGCTTCACAGTAAGTTAGAGCACCGATCAGTCTTACAATGGGAAGCGACTTATTTAATAGCACGCAGCTAAACGGGAGAACTAGTGTTGGCAGATACCTGCGGACGAAGCGCATTTGATCGTCCCTTCGATGATGTTGAGAGTTTGCGGCAGCGATGTTGTTGCCAGTTGTACTTAGCTTATATTTAGCCTGTTGTAGAGCAGGATTCGTGTTCCTCCTTGCAGGAAGCGATTTGGTAGACGTGCCCGCAGACTGAAATTGAAGGGAGTTAAGGGGTCCTCTTGTAATGTTTTGGGTCCCCTGGTAATGTTTTGCCCTGCCCCGGCTTTGCTCAGAGAAAGGAGTTTGCCAGCGCTGCTTGTTGTAGAGCTGTCTGCGCCGGCAGAGCCTGATTACTCCCCGAATTCACCAGAAGAAAAGAAAATACTGCCGTCGTTGAACATCTGAAAGAAAAGCCCAGAAACAATTATCAATGCAGAGGGGTAACGTTCAGTTTGCCCGAAAGAAGCGGGTTTTTAAATAACTTTATCACAGACAGAATGGAATAAACATGGGGCAAGGTGAATAGGTATTGGACGGGACAGGTCTTCCACAGATTTGGTGAGCAATGATGGTTCTGTGGGATTATTCACTGATGCAAGATAAGGGGAAAAAAAGGTGAGGACCAGGGGGACTCTGCCCTTGTTGCGAGTGGGGGAATGGGGAGAGAGAGCAGTGTTGCGGGGTATGGAGGAGACCCTGGTGCGAGCCTCATCTATAGTGGTGGAGGGGAATCCCCGTTCTCTGAAGAATGAGGACATTTGTGATGACCTGGTGTGGAACACCTCATCCTGGGAGCAGATGCGGCGTAGACGGGGGAATAGGGGATGGAGTCCTTACAGGAAGCAGGGTGGGGGGAAGAGTAGTCCAGGTAGCTGTGGGAGTCAGTTGGTTTGTAGTGGATGTCGGTCAGGAGTGTATCACTTGCAATAGAGATGGTGAGGTCAAGGAATGGTAGGGAAATGTCGGAAATGGTCCAAGTGTATTTGAGTGCCGGATGGAAGTTGGTGGTGAAATGGATGAAGTCAGTGAAATCATCCAGTCAAGTCATGTTGCATCTCTAAAGGAAGGAAAACTAACGAGTCAAGACCTGAAACAGCAGCATCCTTCTTTTTTATGTAATATGTCACGACATGCTGCTTGTTTCAAGTACTTTCGGTTTATATTTAATTTTTAATAAAGGAATCGAACCTGGACCGCAATGCTGTCTGTATGCTTCTAATGCAGAAAATTGATCTCCTTCTCATTTCCTCTAAACAGCAAGATTTTAAGAATTGCTAATTTCACGGTTCATTGATAGTTCTAGAGTTCCCTCGTCAATTTTTCACCTCCTTCTGTCACTTATTTTTTAAAGCATAGCTTTGGCCAAGATTTTTATTGCATGTGTTGATATTGCTATGTAATAATGCTTTTGTTAAACTCCAGTAAGTCTGTTTTACAATAGTGCTATTGTAGCATAAATGTGAGTTTGTCTTTTGAATTCCACACAGTTTTCAAAGGTGTCAAAAATAGCATGGCATTAAGTTCTTAACCATATAACCATATAACCATATAACAATTACAGCACGGAAACAGGCCCTCTTGGCCCTTCCAGTCCGTGCCGACCATTTGTTTTCCCCTAGTCCCATCTACCTGCACTCAGACCATACCCCTCCATTCCCTTCCCGTCCATATACCTATCCACTTTACTTTTAAATGTTAAAATCGATCCTGCTTCCACCACTTCTGCTGGAAGCTCATTCCACACAGCCACCACCCTCTGAGTAAAGAAGTTCCCCCTCACGTTACCCCTAAACTTCCGTCCCTTAATTTCGCATGTCATGCCCTCTTGTTTGAATCTTCCCTACCCTTAATGGGAAAAGCTTATCCATGTCAACTCTGTCTATCCCTTTCATCATTTTAAAGACCTCAATCAAGTATCCCCCCTTAACCTTCTGCGCTCCAAAGAATAAAGACCTAACTTGTTCAAACATTTCTCTGTAACATAGTTGCTGGATCCCAGGCAACATTCTAGTAAATCTCCTCTGTACTCTCTCTATTTTGTTGACATCCTTCCTATAACTAGGCGACCAAAATTGTACACCATACTCCAGAATTGGTCTCACCAATGCCTTGTACAATTTTAACATTACTTCTCTGCTCCTATATTCAATGCTCTGTTTATAAAGGCCAGCACACCAAAGGCTTTCTTTACCACCCCATCTACATGTGATTCCACCTTCAGGGAACTATACACAGTTATTCCTAGATCTCTCTGTTCCACAACATTCCTCAATTCCCTACCATTTACCATTACGTCCTATTTTGATTTGTCCTGCCAAGATGTAGCACTTCACACTTATCAGCATTAAACTCCATCTGCCATCTTTCAGCCCATTTTACCATATGGCCCAAATCTCTCTGTAGACTTTGAAAATCTACTTCATTATCCACAACATCACCATATCTTTAGTATCATCTGCATACTTACTTATCCAATTTTCCACCCCATCATCCAGATCATTGATGTACATGACAAACAACAGTGGACCCAACACAGATCCTTGAGGCACCGCACTGGTCACCGGCTTCCAACCTGACAAACAGCCATCCACCATTACTCTGACATCTCCCATTCAGCCACTGTTGAATCCATCTTGCTACTCCACCATTAACACCCAAAGATTGAACCTTCTTAACCAACCTTCCATGGGGAACCTTGTCAAAGGCCTTACTGAAATCCATATAGACAACATCCACTGCTTTACCCTCATCAATTTCCCTAGTAACCGCTTCAAAAAATTCAAGAAGGTTTGTCAAACATGACCTTCCAGGCACAAATCCATGTTGGCTGTTCCTGATCAGACCCTGTTTATCCAGATGCTTATATATATTATCTCTAAGTATCCTTTCCATTAATTTACCCACCACTGATGTCAAACTAACAGGTCTATAATTGCTAGGTTTATTCTTTGAACCCTTTTTAAACAATGGAACAACATGCGCAGTACGCCAATCCTCCTGCACTATTCCCGTTTCTAATGACATATGAAATATTTCTGTCATAGCTCCTGCTATTTCAACACTAACTTCCCTCAATGTCCTAGGGAATATCCTATCAGGACCTGGAGATTTATCCACTTTTATATTTTTCAAAAGTGTCAGTACTTCCTCCTCTTTGAATCTCGTAGTTTCCATAGCTACTCTACTTTTTTTCCTTACTTCACATAGTTCAATATCCTTCTCCTTGGTGAATACCGAAGAAAAGAAATTGTTCAATATCTCCCCCATCTCTTTTGGCTCTGCAGATAGCTGTCCATTCTGTCTCTCTAATGGTCCAATTTTATCCCTCGTTATCCTTTTGCTATTAATATAGCTGTAGAAACCCTTTGGATTTACTTTCACCTTTCTTGCCAAAGCAACCTCATATCTTCTTTTAGCCTTCCTAATTGCTTTCTTAAGATTCTTTTTACATTCTTTATACTCCTCTAGCACCTCATTTACTCCATATCTCCTATAATTATTGTAGATATTTCTCTTTTTTCGAAACAAGTGTCCAATTTCCCTTGAAAACCATGGCTCTTTCCAATTTTTACTATTTCCTTTCACCCTAAGAGGGACATAAAGATTCTGTACTCTTACAATTTCCCCTTTAAATGTCCTCCATTTCTCTTCTATATCCTTCCCATAAAACAGAGTGTCCCAATTCACTCCTTTTAAATCCTTATGCATTCCCTCAAAGTTAGCCTTTCTCCAATCAAAAATCTCCACCCTAGGTCCAGTTCTGACTCTCTCCATAATTAACTTAGTCACCATGTTTTATGTACTTTCCATTTTTTTAATTTTTTGGGGCTTTATTTTATGGTTGAAAATAACCATACTCTTCCAACCCCCATTACGAAAATGAAAATTTGAATTGCACTTAAATTGTATATGCCAGTCACCGCAAAGATGTAGAATTCAGCTAAGCAGCTGCAAACAGGTTGGAGGTTTTCTGAGGAAACAGATCTCTGTAGATATCACATGGGTTACCATTGCTGCTGTGGTGTAAACCTGCTATGTTGTTAGGCTCTCAGGATTAGTTTCAAATCTTGAGAATTTAAAAACTAATCCCTGGGTTGCCACCGCAAATAATCTGAGGGAAAAAAAGCATATATTAATTTCTGTTCCTTTAAATGATTTCATTTATTTTTTAAATATTGGAGGTGTGGATATGTCAATTTGACTGATAATGGAGCATCATGCAGCCAAGTGACACAATTTATTCAGATTCTGATTAGAATCTTGAAGATGATTGTGTTAGGTTAGAAATTGAGGTTGGAAATGAAAGCTCGGTGGATAAAACCTCCAGGGATAGGTGCAGGATTAGGTGGAATAAGCCATTTTTCAAAATGTTAACAATATTGTCTCGTTAATTCTCAGGGCATACAGCGCAGCCACGAATGGTAATTGGAAATGCTGGCTACATATTATTTTGCCTGTCTCTTCATTCCTTATATGGTGATAGCCCAGAGACAGGTGGAAAGGAAATAAGATCCTGGAATCTGAAATAAGAATGGAAAATGTAGGTGAAATGTAGCAGCTCGAGCAGCGTTGCAGAAAGAGGTTTCAGTTAATGTTTTGGGTTAAGGACATTTTGCACAATTGTCAACGATTTTTTGACAGGACTATTGACTCTTTCCTTTCCACAGATGCTGCCAGAGTTGCAGAGTGTTTCAAGCATTTTCTTTGATTATCTGTTTACTGCTTTCACACGGTGGAGAATTTAGAAATATGTCCAGGGATGAACATTTGTGATGGCTGTTCACCTAAAAAAAGCTCATCTTGTAATACTGCTTGTCAATGAGATTTTGAGTGAAACATTTAAATAAATAAATTTATTGCTTCCTTACCGTTATGGAACATCTACTGGCTGCAAGGTAATTTTGTTTAACATTATGTCTGAAATTCAAAGAAGCATTGATTCATTCTTCCTAAACTCATAAATAAAAGAGGCTTGCCAGTCTTTGGAGGACTTTCCAGAAAATCACGATTATCTCTGGAGAACAAGTCAGTCAGCTAGTGCAACAGCGAGTGACGATTTTCTGGTGCAGCTAGCGGAATTGATCCTTCACAGCTCCAGTTTCAATCCTAACTTGCTGTTTGTGTGGAGTTTGCACATTCTTCCTGTGACAGCGTGGATTTCCTCCAGGTGCTCCTATTTCCTCCCATAACTCATAAAGACATGCAAATGTTGACAGGTTTATCGGCCACTGTAAATTGTGTAGCTGAGTGATAGAATTTGCAGTGGGGGTTAATGGATGTTAATAGGAATGTGGGGAGAATACAAATGAATGAATGTAGTTTCATTTTGTTTATTATTATTGTCGTGTGTAGAGAGGTACAGTGAATCTTTTGTTGTGTGCTGTCCAGTCAAACAAAATACTGTACATGATTCCAATCAAGCCACCCATAGTGTACAGGTAAAGGATACAACATTTGGTGCAAGATAAAGTGCGATAAAGTCCAATTAAAGATAGTTCAAAGTACTCCAATGAGATAGACGGGAGGTCTGGACCACACTGTAGTTGGTGAGAGGATGGTTCAGTTGCCTGACCTGGAGGTGCATGTGTTTTCAAACTTCGGTACATCTTGCCTGATGGAAGAAGAGGGATTGATTGGGGTGAGACTGATCCTTGATCATGTTGTTGGCCTTGCCGAGGCAGTGTTAAGTGTAGATGGAGTTAATGGAAGGGAGATTGGTTTCAAGGTCAGTTTATTAAGATCAATTAAGGTACAGTGAAATACGACTTACCATGCAGCCATACTAAAAAAAAGCAACAAGACACACAACTACATAAAAATCAACATAAACATCCACCACAGCGGATTCCCCACATTCCTTACAATGATGGAAGGCAATAAAGTCTAATCTTCTTCTTCTTTATTCTCCCGCGGTCGGGGCAGTTGTAGCCTCCAGGTCGGGGCGGTCGAAGCTCTTGCGGCGTAGTGCTCCCAAAGTCGGTCTCTGACCGGAGACCGCGAGCACCACAATGTGAA
Organism: Okamejei kenojei; assembly: GCA_035221665.1. Taxonomy (NCBI): domain Eukaryota; kingdom Metazoa; phylum Chordata; class Chondrichthyes; order Rajiformes; family Rajidae; genus Okamejei; species Okamejei kenojei. The sequence continues at coordinate 38,543,656 of CM069142.1, forward strand.
AGGCCGCAGGCTCCCATGGCTGGAGCTCAGAGGTCCATCCCTGGGAAAGGGATTGTGGGCTCCACGATGGTAAGTCTGCAGGCTCCCGCGGTGGAGCTCCCGAAGTCGGTCTCCAGCAAAGCCCGCCAACTCCTCGATGTCAGGCAGCAGTGCGGACGGAGATACGATACCGAAAGAAATTGCACCTCCGTCGAGGTAAGATTAGAAAAAGTTTCCCCCAACTCCCACCCCCCCACCCCCCACGAAAACAAGCTAAAGAATGCTAAAACATACATTTAACACATATAAACAACAAAAGAAAGAAGGGACAGACAGACTGTTGGCGAGGCAGCCATTGCTGGCGCCACCCGGTTTGCATGATGGCCAGGGTTATGTAGCTTTAGTGTTGACAGGAATTTGATGATCTGCATGGATTTGGGCCAATAGTCCTTGCTGTTTGACTGTCCCTAGAGGCTTCCTGTGGTGCGTGAAGCTCCTAAATTGACTAAGGGAATCTGAATACAATACAAGTTCAAGTACGAGTGAGTTTATTGTCATGTGTCCCTGATAGGACGATGAAATTCTTGCTTTGCTTGAGCAAGAACATAGAAGGCATTTACTACAAAACAGATCAGTGTGTCCATATACCATATATAGATATCTGCACACATGAATAAATAAAGTGCAAATAACAGATAATGGGTTATTAGTTATCAGAGTTTTGTCCGAGCCAGGTTTAATAGCCTGATGGCTGTGGGGAAGTAGCTATTCCTGAACCTGGTGGTTGCAGTCTTCAGGCTCCTGCACCTTCTACCTGAAGGTAGCAGGGAGATGAGTGTGTGGCCAGGATGGTGTGGGTCCTTGATGATACTGCCAGCCTTTTTGAGGCAGCGACTGCGGTAAATGCACAATACAATACCGTTTATTGTCATTTGAACCTCAAATGAAGTTCAAATGAAATTTGGTTTCTGCAGTCATACAACAAGAAAAGAACCAAGACACACACCAACACAATTTACACTCACTCAAATTCCTCACTGTGATGGAAGGCGAAGTCTTGTCTCTTCCCTGCTCTCCATTCTTTTCCCGATGTCAAAGCCCCCGGCGGGCGATGGTAAGTCCCGCGGCCATTAAGGCCGCGCCGGGCGATGCAAGGCCGCGCTCCGCGTCTTGATGTTGGAGCCGCCAGCGGGCGCTAGCAAGTCCCGTGCGGGGCGATGTAAGGCCCTCCCCAGGTCTTAATGTTGGAGCCCTCGGCGGGCGCTAGCAAGTCCCGCGGCCGTTAAAGCCACGCCGGGCGATGTAAGGCCCCGCTCCAGGTCATTTCCAAGCTCCGAACAGCGGTCCTCCCACCAGGGACCTGCGAGTTCCTGATGTCACCATCCACCGGACCTGCGGCTGGAGCCTCCGATGCTCCGAAGTGGGGCCGCAGCAGCGCGCCACCACAGCTCTCCACGCTCCGAATTGGGCCAGCTCCACGATGGTAGGGCCGCAGGCTCCGCGACTGGAGCACCCAGGTCGTCCCGGTTGGAGGCCGCTCCATGGTGCTAGGCCCCAACGGCAACGGAGACCCGACAGAGAAAACGTCAGGTCCCCCGTACAGGGAAGAGATTTAAAAGTTTCCCCCAACCCGCCCCCCCCCCCCCCGCCCCCCACACATACACAGTTAAAAACAATTTAAAAAAACACTACAAACTATACACTCAATGGGACAAAAAAAAGACAGACTGCAACGTCGGTCGCGCGTTATTAATTAAATAAAACGGCCAAATGCTACAAAAATGTCCAAAGTCAGAAATATGTTTGTCGGTATGTAAAGGAAGATGAATGAGGGAGAGATTGATTCTGAATGAAACTGATTTCTGTCAGGTGGAGAGAAAAGACCCATGGGAGTATTCTTAAGTGGAACAGATTTCTCTATACCCTGGATAATATATATTCCTCAATAAAAGCTGTTGAAATGATTGTCATTTATTTTCATCGCTGTTTGTCAGACCTTGTGCGCATATTGGTCATATTCCTTGAACCACACCAGTGACTGCTTTTCAAAGTTGTATTGATTTTGTTTTGTTCGAGAATGTGGTTGCCATATTGCGTGCCAAAATAACGTACTGTATAACTGATATGGATTTGTAATACTGGCTCTAGTATATTTTGATCTATCATAGGACATTGCAAATAGTAATGGATGAAACACGGTTGTTTATTCTTATTGTGATGCTAATAGACAGACTCTGGAATGCCTTGTCAAACCCAGTTGTTTCACTGCACCTAAAAACTAAGAGTGCCCTGGTCAGTATTATAATGCAAAATCTAAAAGATTACAACTTCAGCACACTGTTCAGCAATTTTTCAGTTTTCACATTTCACATGCTCATGCTAAAGCCCAGCTGTATGTCCTTGATCTTCCTATCTTTGTAGCTGCTTTCAGCCACTAATTCTTAGATCTCTGTAGTTCTACAATGCTGGTTTATTATAGTCAGAGAGAGATGAGCATGGAAACAAACCATTCAGCCCACCAAGTCTGTGCTGGAACAAAAAAATACCCATTTACACTCATCTGCAATAAAAAGAAATGCAGATGCAGGTTTATACTAAATATAGACACAAAATCCTGGAGGAACTCAGCGGGTCAGGCAACATCTCTGGACAAATTGGATAGGTGACATTTCTTCAGACTAAGTATCCTGACCCGAACCTTCACCTATCCATTTATTTAAGAGATGCTGCCTGATCCGCTGAGGTATTCCAGCAATTTATGTCTATCTTTACACTAATGTGCTAATGTTCCTTACTATTAACTAATCCATTAAAAAAAAATTCTCCCCACATTCTTGCATATCCCTCATGTTTTTAAAATTGTTCAATAAACTGAACTAGACCTGGCCATTAGACTTACCATTGTCAATTTAATATTCTTGTGATTATAGCAGTAGAAGTTGCAGGTGGATATGGGGCAAGTAGCTGTTACAGGATATTTCACACCTATCTTTAAACAGGAAAGGTACTCGAGTTACTCAACATATCTGTAACATATCTGTAACATAACAGGAAAAGTACTCGAGTTACTCAACATATCTGGTTAAAGGATCACAACTGAGTAACACCTACTCTGAACCATTTAAAATACCAAATGCAGTGAGAGATCAATAATGTGCAGTCTCCAGCAAGGTGGACAAAGGGAAGGTTTTAAAAATATCTTCAGTTAAAATCCAAAGCAATGATATTTCACAATTTTTATCTCAGGCAATCACATGAAGTTGAGTATGAACAGTAAATGCAATAATCACATCTGCTTCAAGTGTTATACAGGAAAACCCCTGTTCCCAAGTAAACAGAAATTGTGCTGTTGGAACTGTGCCATTCATTGACTTTGTGCAAAAACTGTATGTGACCTCTTCAAACATTTACACATTGAACAAAACTGATGACGAATAAAACTTGACTTGACTTGACTTGACTTGACAAGAAGCAACATGCGCAGCCTAGATTTGTTCATGGAGCTTGCAGATTCTTGAAGTTTTAATAAACTGGACCTGTCCCATTCCTATAGGCAGCTAAACATGGATTACAAAAGGCAGAGCTATTGACCATTGCTACACACAAGTATATGCTGAATACATGCCGTCCCTGGGTTATCACAGAGTTCTACACAGTTCTTAGGTACAGAGTTCTGTACCTGAGAACTGTGTAGTAATCCGAACTGTTTGTAACTCAGAAATGAACAAAAACAGTGTCTGAGAGAGGATCAGAGAAACAGCTTTGACAGGAGAGCCAGCAGACATAGGATGATGACCGTCAGCTGGCTTCACTGACAGTTAATGAACAAACAAGTCTGTTCATCGCTCCAACCTCTTTTCGGCTCCACCCAGGTCCTGATTGTCGTGGCTCAGGAATGTGAATGGTAGAGGAGAGATGGTACACGCGAATGCACCATTCCTACCCAGCAGAAAATGCCTGTAGCCCCCTCAGGTCCATAAATTCAATATTTATTACCTGGGGAGGGCCAGTGTGTGAGATTGGACTGAATAGATCTTTCTTGATTAGCTGGGACATAATGGACCATTTGGTCTCCCATGACGATGTTCGATGACAATAGATAATGCTGGTTTCAAGATGGCAGCATAACCAAAGGGGTCTGTTATTTTGTGTTGTTAACAACACGGGTGCATGGAAGTGAATAGGCTATCTACTATACTGTGCTCTTTTCTGCCTGATAATGAAATCTGATGGCACGTCACACCCACAATCATCCTAACAACATGTAGCAACTGGTCACCTCAGCTTATCTGCAAAAAGTCAAATTCATATCATGCATTTTATGACCTCTAACATCCCACAGAATTATGCAGCCAATGTAATATATTGAGTGATGTAATGTAGGAAATCTGGATGACTGTACAAAGAAAGATCACCCAAACCAATGTGATGACCAAATAATCTGTTTTTGTTGACGGGTACATTTTGGCCACAACTCTGAGAGAATTAACCTTCTTTGAAGACTTTCCTCTTCATTTCCACCAGAGTGATAAACATAGGTTTAACATTTCAACATTGGTCTAGACTTTGCTCCTTACTTCTACCTGTGGCTGGAGAGGTTTCAGCCAAACACAGAAAGAACTAGAATCAGGGAAGATCAGAGAGCTGCTTGACCTTGGGGCTGTCCCACTGCGGCGACCTAATCTACGAGTTTAGAAGAGTTTGCTCTCGACTCAAACTCGCAGCATGGTCGACATGTGGTCCTAGGAGATCCTATGAGGTCACTGGAACTCTCCTTCATGCTCGAGGGATGTTCCCGCATACTCGTGGCCTCAGCATGTTGAAGATTTTTCCGCGAGTAAAAACTGGTCGGCATGGTTCTTTTTAACTCGCAGTGCAGCGGAGTAGGGTCGCTATTTAGTTACAGGCAGTCGAGGGCAGCTGTAGGCAATCTCCTTCCTTGACCGGGCATTTTTATTGGCTCATTGGAGTTTTCAGGACCAAGGAAAACCGACCGGTAGTTAAATGCCCGCTAAACTTTATTAAACGTTGTCTGACTTCTTAAAGGTGTCCCCACTCCTCTCCCCCCATTCCCCCCCCCCCATCCCCCCCCCGTGCTCTCTAAAGGATTTACCATACCCTGTGCAGCCGTCTTTTACCTTCCTCTTCATCGCGGGTGTGAATTTCAGACAGTGCTCTCCCGCTTTCCCTGGCCCCCTCCTTTGCGATGTGTGTGTGTGTGGTCGGTCGATCCAGCTCGCGGTTTGATTGCTGACGGTCGATCCAGCTCAAGGTTTTCCAGGCAAGTGCCCTCGAGCTTGAAAGTCGAAGACACTCTTCTGAACTCGCGGATTGGGTCGCTGCAGTGGGACAGCCACTTAAGGCCATAGAACGATACAGCACAGGAACAGGCACTTCAGTCCACAAGCCAAACATGTTGCCTGAAGAAAGTCTTGACCATAAACGTCACCCATTCCTTCTTTCCAGAGATGCTTCCTGTCCCTCTGAGTTACTCCAGCATTTTGTGTCTACCTTCAGTGTAAACCAGCATCTGCAGTTCCTTTCTACAAAGGAAAGGGACAAATTAGTGTATATGACAGCTGGCTACAATATACAAAGAAATAAAGTCAGAAATGGCAGACAAAAAGGGCAGTCCTGGCACAAATAGAAATAAACTAGACTAAGTGGGACCCATTGGGTGTGGGGGGAGGAACAGGGGAGGGCTAAAGGGGGGGGGGGAGTGTGGGTATGTGGGGGGTGGAGGGCTGTGTGGGGAGGGGGGAAGGTGGGGTGTGTGGGGAGGAGGGGATGTGGAGGGACTCCACTCAGCGTCCACCGGCCGTGGCACCACACAACACCTCCTGACCACACAGCGGCTTACCTGACGGGGGGGGGGGGGGGGGAGTGGGGTGGGGGAAGGGTGGTGTGGGGGCGGTGGGTAGAAGGGGGGAGGAACAGGGGAGGGCTAAAGGGGGGGGTGTGGGGGGGAGGGGGGCTGTGTGGGGGAGGAGGGGGAAGGGGGGGGTGTGGGGAGGGGAGGGGGTCAAGGGATTCCACTCAGCAGTTACACAGCACCTCCTGACCCCACACAGTGGCCTTTCCGACCCCACACAGCGGCCCTTCCGACCACACACAGCCGGCTTTTCCGACCACACAGCCGGCTTTTCCGACTCCACACAGCCGGCTTTCCCGACTCCACACAGCTGGCTTTCCCGACTCCACTCTAACGGACTCAATCAGAACTACTTGCGGACTCAGCCCTGCCTCCGGGGCTTTATTCTCCAGCGGACGTCGGAAGGGGCGTTACTTTCATGGTGACTGTCGGGCGTGAAGACCAATCTGCTGATCTCACGATTTTATAAACCTTCATAACTTTTGTATAATTCCACCGATCGGAACAAAGCTTGGTGGGTTGGAATAGAGGAGAACGGTGAGTCAGATGGTGAAATAAATCCTATAGATAAAGCGTACCGTATTTGCACAAATTTAAAAAAAAAGCAAACCGGAAGTGGTCAAGATGAGAGTTTTAGTGATAGTATAGGTAGATAATAAGTTATATAAAGTTGGACGAATATACCATTGTACTAGAACACGCGTATAGGCATGCCTGATAGCTAGCCACTGAGCATAGATCACTATTGCAAGCAGATCATGGATGAACTCTTGGCCAATATTGGATAAGCCAACATTTTATGAGTAAAAAGTGGGTTTGGAACTGCACCATATCTTTGAGTTGGCGCAATTATGTTTTTTCAGTATAGTACAGAATGAAGATAGTATTTTACCCCTGTATGGTCCGATGTCAGCTTTGCCTGCTTGAGATGTGAACATAGACAATAAAAGATAGAACTGTTAAGCACACGAAAAGCCCTCTTTGGCTCACCAAGTCTGTGGCAACCATGATGTCAAACCTATTCTTGTGCTTATCCAAAGAACTCTTAAATGTTGCTATCGTATCTGCCTCTGCTACCTCCTCAGGCAGTGTGTTCCAGAGTATTTATCAGACTTTATATAAAAAGACTTGCCTCGCAATCCTCTTTTCATCATTACCCCTCTCATCTTAAATCTGTGCCCCCTAGCATTTGATGTTTCCACCTTAGACTTTTTCCTCCACTGCCACTTCCACCTCCTCTCCCCCAGAGTCGCCAACATCTTCCACTAAGGTGGAAGTCCCAAGATGGAATATGTCAGCGTCTCTGGGGGATAAGGAGGAGGAGGAGGCGGCAGTGACGGAGGGGTAAGCGGCGTAGTGGACAAAGCAATGGGACAAGGAGGAGGAGGTGCCGATGGAGCGGGGAGTGGACATAGTGACGGGAAGAAGGGGCAGGCGGTGAGAGGGTAGGGAGCCCCACTGTGACTGAGCAGTCCTGTCGGTGGTTGCGGCCTGAAGAAAGTCATCGGCCAAAGGTGACCACTACGACAACAGCCACATCAACAACGGCGCGGCAACTGGTGACGAAGGACTCGCTGCTGCAGACCAGCGCCTAGTTTTAAGGCAAAATGATACAAAATGCTGTTGCAACTCAGCAGGTCAGGCAACATCTCCGAAGAACATGGTCAGGACTCTTCTTCAGACTGATTCAGTCTTGTGCATTAACCAGCATCTGCAGTTCTTTGTTTCTAACTAGTTTTATATTGGTCCCAAATCAAAGGGAATGTACTGTAACCTCTAATTAAGAGAGTGTCTGTACTCCAATCTAGTCAACATCCTGGTGAGCCTGTCTGTAGCTTCTATAAGATCACCACATCCTATAGTGTGTTGACTAGAACTGCATACAATACTCCAAATGTGGCTTAACTAAAGTTTTATGCAGCCACGACATGACATATTTACCCAATGCCCCAACTAATGAAGCCAAGCAAGCCGAAAGGCTTGCTTCACAACATATCTGCTTGCATTGTCACTTTCAGGGAGCTGTGGACACACACCCTAGAACAGAACAGCATAGCAACAGGGCCGTCAACCCACAATGACTGTGCTGAATATGAAGCCAAGACAAACTCTTATCTTCCTGCATATAATCTTGCACTCTAAGATCCCAATGCACGTTAATGCTTGTAAAAGTCCTGACATTTACACAACTTTCCTCGTATTTAACCTCTCAATTCATTGCCTCACAGTTTGGATTAAACTCCATCTGCCGTTTCCCTGTCCAAATTCCAGTTGATTTATATCTGCTGTATCCTTTGACAACCTTTCACCCAATCTACAACTCTATCTAATTTCATGTTATCTGCAAGCTTAGTAATCAAACCACCTACATTTTCATCTGAGGTAGACAAAAATGTTGGAGAAACGCAGCAGGTGAGGCAGCGTCTATGGAGCGAAGGAATAGACCCTTATTCAGACTACATTTGCATCTGAATCATTAATATTTATTACAAACAACAGAGGTCCCAGTACTGATCCTGGCAGAACACACAAAACCCCAGTAAGAAAAACAACCTTCTACAACTACCTCGTGTCTTCCATGACCAATCCAATTTTGGAACAGGAATTCGTGTTCAGCTCATGATTTTCTTCCCAGTTCAAATTCTGTAGAAGCATTCAAGCTAAAGATTATATGGCTTTGTTAATAGATATCTGGCCTGAGTCAGGTCGTTGTAAATTCAATTTCTGATTCAAAAACATTAACAGAAATATAGGCTGATACTCCCTTAAAGTAGTAAAGTAGTAGTGTATGAGTTGAGGTTATGTTTTTTGCATAGCACTTCAATCCAAAGCCTGCTGGCCATCTGAAAAAGACATGAAAGATTGCAGGCCACCAATTTGAAGAAAAGCCAGGGAGTTCTTCCCATTGTCCTGGCCAATGTTTATACGTTAAGCAGCATTACATAAACACATTGCTGCCCTTAATTGGCTGTTGTCCTTTGTTCAGTACGACAAGTGGCTGCAGCTTTGGAAAAAAACCATTAACTGCAAAAGACTTTGAGGTTATAAAATAATATGTATTATTTTGGTTGGCTTTAGATTGACACAAGGGACATTTCTTGATTGAAGGGAAGAAAGATGATTTGTTACAGATGTCCAGTTGAGATCAATTCCATGTCTAAATTCGATCACTGAGGTTACTCAAGACAGAAATTGAGAGGTCTTAGATATTCAGGGAGAGAAGGGATATGGGATTAGTGCAGGGAAGTGTGATGGAGCCATGACACTACTGAATGGTGAAGTGGGTGTGAAGTGATGAACCTACCCTTGATGCGCGTTTTTATTAATTAAATCTGATTTTAATGTATCTTCTTACCATGTTTTTGTTGTATTAATATAGAACGTTCCTCCTCAAGACCTTGCTCAACATAACTGACTTTTGGCTGTAAAAATAATATAGTTTTAGTACTAAGTTGCTGAAGTAATTTAAATTGTTGGAATTTGAATGGCACTGTTAAACATTTATCACAACTACAACAGTAATTTGTATTTATACGATATCTTCAAATTAAGAAAATGGCAGTTTAGTTTAGTATTGAATAAAATGTGATACTAATCCATAAAAAAATAAAGTCAGCAGTGAAACTCAAAACACGATAGATGTTGGAAATCTGAAATGAAAAAAAAACTGCAGGAATATCTCAACAAGTAAGGCAGCATCTGTGGAAATAAATTGTGTTTCTGGTCCATGACCTTTCATTGGAATTGGGAAAGGGAGAAATATGTCAGTGCAATGTGTTGATGATGTTGTATCATCTATGTCATGTTACGTAACTGACTATACTCAAATTAAACAGAAAAGGTAAAGAATTAAAAGAAAAGGAAAAAAAGAATAGCAAATAAAAATAATTAAAAAAATACAGAAGAAAGTGGGGCATCTCCCATTCCCACCCCCATTCCAATATTTCTGTCTTGAACTCCTGCAGTGAGAACCAATGCAAGCATTAGGAACGTGTGTGTCGTTACCCCCCCCCCCCCCCCACCCTCAATCACTAAGTCATGTAAATCTCTAGTTTGCTAGTTTAATTCCCTTTCCCATTATCACACCGATCTGCTTGCCCTCATCCTTCTCCATTGTCAGGGTGAGGCTCTTCACAAACTGGACGAACATCATCTCATATTCTGCCTAGTATTCTACAAAACAGATTGTAGAACATTGATTTCTGCAAAGATAGACATGAAATGCTTGAGTAACTCAGTGGGTCATGCAGCATGGCCTGTAATAGGTGAACACAGGAGAGGGAATTATTTGTTGGGCAGATTGTTGGACAAAGGCCAGAGATGAAGAGACAGGTGTTAGCTGAAAGGATAAAGAGTTACGAAATGTTAAGTTCGGGAATAGAAAAGTTGTGAATTGTGTATCCATTTTAAACAGTACAAGGTGAAGGAGAGAAATCTGTGTGAGGTCAGCCAGGATTCGGGGAAGGAAGATGGGACAGAAGGGAGGAGGAAGCTTGGTGGAGAAATGGAGGGGCATGGAGATTGTGTATTTTTACTTAAAATTGGAAAATTCAATTAAAAAACTAACCCAATAAAAGGCTTAAGTCCAGATAGTGCATCCTTTACCTCCATTAGATGGCGTATAGAAGAATTGCTGCTTGTGGTGCATAATGGATGTTGAATCTTAAACATTTCAAATATAATTACATGAATATGTTCAAAATCTGTATTTTTCTTCAGTATATTCTCTATTTCTGCTGCATTAGGCTTCATATTATAACATAGATAGGAGGAGGATATGCCTTTTAATCCTTTGAGCCTGCTCTTTTATTAATCAACTGGACCAGGTGTTGGGCCCCGTCCCCCAACGCAATATTCCACCACTCACCCATAGCCCCCAATGCGCACTGAGGGGTTCCCGTTGTGATGCCAGAGATGCCCCGTTGTGACGTGAGTCACGGTAACCCTCCATCAACTGCGCCTCACCATCCCTCTTCCTACCTCTATCCTCTTCCAATGCCCCTCATCCCCCACCACTCCCTACCCATCTTCTTCACCCTCCTTCTTCTTTCCCCTCTCCTCTTCCCCTCTCCCACTCCCTCCCTCACTTCTCCCTTCTCCTTTCCCCTACCCTCTGTCACTCCCTCCCTCCATAACCCCCCCTCCTCTCCCTCTCTCCCTGCTCCCCCACTCTTCACCTCCCCCCATCCGACTCCCCCACTCTACCTCCCCCCACTGCCCTCCTCTCCCTCTATCCCCCACACCCCACCTCCCCCACTACCCCCTCCTCTCCCTCTATACCCCCTCCTCCCCACTCTCCCTCCTCACCTCCCCCACTCCCTTCCCCTCCCTACTCTCCTCCTTTCCTCGATCCCCCTGCTCCCCCACTCCCCCCCATCCCACCCCCCACAATGAAAATCGAGCGTTTTTTTTTAAAATGTAACCTTCCCTCCTATCCCACCTCACCCCACAATGAAAATCGTGAGTAAAAAGAAAAAGATAAATTCTCAATGAAAATCGCATTTTTTCTTTAAAATAACCTAAACACAATGTTAGCTGTTAATGAAAACTGAAGAATTAGATTAAAACTGTAAATAAGGTTTGGGATCCCATTGTGACATCATTATGACGTTGAACTCGGCTGACGGGCAGGGCGTGGAAACGTTGTTTGAAAAATGGTTTTTGTAAAGTTTTAAATGTTAATAACTTGTAAAATATAACATCAATCTTAACGAAACTTGTTTCATTTACATCACAGGACAAGTAAGGTGGGCCAAAAAACTGTAGCGCTATCGTATACCGTTTTGGTGAGGTTTGGGGATCTCACGCGCACGCATACAAACAAGCAAACAAGATGAGAGTTTTAGTAATATAGGCTAGACTAAGTGGGACCCGTTGGGTCCCTGTCGCATGGGAGGCCTGGTCCCCCATCACAACCTGTTCCCCCAAGGCGATATTCCACCACTCACCAATAGCCCCCAACTGTGCAGGCGCGGCTCATTTCTCCTAATCTCCAGCACTCCCTCCCCTCCTCTTCACCCTCTCTCTTCTTTCCCCTCTCCTCCTCCTCTCCCCAATCCCTCCCTCACCTCTCCCTCCCCTCCTTTCCTCTACCCTCAGTCACCCCCTCCATAACTCCACTCCCCTCCTTTCCCTCTAATCCCCCACTCTTCATCTCCCCCTATCTCCCCACTATCCCTCCTCACCTCCCATACTGCCCTCCTCTCCTCCTATTTCCCACTCCCTACTCCCCCACTTCCCCTTCCTCTATTCCCTCTCCTCCCCACTTCCCCTCCTCACCTCCTCCTCATCTTTCCCCTCTCCTACTACCCTCCCCAATCCCTCCCTCACCTCTCCTTTCCCTTACCCTCAGTCCCTCCCTCCATAATTCCTCTCCCCTCCCTACCCCCTCCTCTCCCTCTATCCCCCTTCCTCCCCCATGATCTCTCCTCACCTCCCCACTTCCCCCCCTCTCCCTCAATCCCCCCAGTCTCCCTCCTCACCTCCCCACTTTCCCCCCTTTCCCCCCTCTCCCTCAATTCCCCCACTCTCCCTCTTCAACCTCCCCAAGATCTCGAGGTTGCCGCTCCTCTGACCGGAGATTGCCAGGAGAATGTGAGAAAGGTGACGGGAGGCAAATGTAAAAACACGCAAACCGGGCAGTCAGATCTTCTAGCTCAAGGAGCGCTGCTGCGATCTTATTTTGAATGACTGACAGTGAATTCCAAAGACTGTCCTCGTCCTCTGCCAATCATTGTGCGGTGAATTGTCCTCTTTGCATCAAACCTGCCAAGTCTTAAAACAACTTTGTTACTTTCAAGTGGTGTATGCTTAATAATAAGCTTGTTAACAATATGTTTGCAAATTTCTAACCTAATTTATCTTAAACATATGTGTTATTGCTGAAGCAACTTGAAATCTTTAATATCACTTAATTTTGTTTAATATCATTTTGTTTCATTAAAGCTTTTACTTCAAAGCTGAATTTTCAACTTCCAAGTGTCTTAGGGAGCTTTGTGCATTTGTTCTTTCTGAGCATGTGCTCTTTGTCAAACGTCTTTATGTATATTCTATATTTTTGAGATGACTTGTGGGTCTGGAAATGTGCAGTCCACCAACTTGTGGGGAGTTTCAAAATTTCTCGTTCTCATTCCGCAAAAGACTTTGAAAGAAAGTAAATCTAGTTCTCAGCTACAGTAAATAATAGCAATTGTACTTTTTCTGTTGTGAGTTCCACAAATAAATAAGTAACCTCTGAAAAAGACAGATACTGTGAACAGCAAAATCTTCCCTGGTTGATGGATAAGAGGACAAATGGGTTATTTATAAAAGACATTGCAGGCAATGAAAAAGACTATTTCCTGAGTTACTAAAAGTAAAAAAAAAATCAGAAGATGCTGGATATCTGAAATAAAAAATAAAAATGCTAGCAACACTCAGTAGGTCAAGCCACTGGTGGAGAGAGATCTGAGAAATGTTTAAATGTTTCAAATCCAAGACTGCTCATTTTAAGAAGCTGCTTTCTTTTTTTCAATGTTGGAAGATTGGGGGTCTGCTACAATCATGAGAAATGGACACATAACACTGTTGCCAGAACAATACCAAATGCGTTCTACAGTCAGGCATGTTACCTTTCAGCAAGTGTTAAATTGAGAGGCCGTCTGTCCTCTGCTGCGAAGTACTTCCTGGCAGCTTGGGCAAATCCAAGTGCTCATTTTAAGAAGCTGCTTTCTTTTTACTGTAGCTGAGAACTAGCTTTACATTTGTCCCTCAACAAATCAAATCAGATAATCCCTCAACAAATCGAATCCATAGTTGCTGCCTCACCTGCTGAGTTTCTCCAGCATTTTTGTCTACCTTCGATTTTTCCAGCAGCTGCAGTTCCTTCTTAAACAAATCAGATTATCTGGTCATTTGTCGCATTGCTGAGTTCCCTACATCATAGCAGTTCGTAAATTTTAAAGGAATTTATTTGACCTCAAAACACCACAACTTTTGAAGGTTGTTAAGAGTGGAACATAAATGTAAGTCTTTATTTCTGATACCCATTTCCTATAAAATCTCCAACTCACCAGAAGTGAGTACACTGTCTTCTCCATTTCCACATTTCTAGCATCACATTTGTTTCTATCTCGTTTCATATGTCATACATCAGACATTAGAAGTCTTAACACATTGAATGGAATTCAAATTAAAATCATACTTTCTGTAATGCTGTCAGTGAAATCTTGCCTGAAAGCTTATTGTTATAAAAACATACACCATCCAATTCGTTGTGAGAAATACCATAGGACCCACAGTAAAGGTTTAATCGAGTTATATGTTTTTCTTTAAAAACATAACAGCAATATTTTAAACAGACTGATTCTCGTGGCTGAATACAATTCCCTTCTCCCTGTAAAAAAGAACAAGGTTAAACAATGGTTCATAAGATTTGACCAGCAAGGGGAATCGTTGAGTGGCTGTAGAATTTTCTTGATACTCCAAAGGCAAAACATTGCATATACTCCAGAAAAAATATTAAGCAAGAGTGATGCAAGCTCTACCTGCGTAAACTAAGTATCAGTCTTATATAGCTTGTACTATTTCTTGTGCCGCAAGCATAAAATATGCTCTCAATGCATTTCAATGGTTTATTTGGTTGGAAATGATTGAGCACGGCCAGCACTAATGGTGTGTAATTTAATGTACTATATACTTGCATTTGCTCTATATTTGGCACTATCACCCATATTCCCAGAGCTACCACAGCAAAAAGTGGAAAGCAGAATAAAGAGCATGCAATTATATATAATTTATTTCACATTGAATCATCTTAAAGCCAATTTTTAAAAATGATTCATAAGGACTATTTATATATTTGAATGTGTTTTTATTTTTATTTCCCTGGTTTACTTAATGGAGAAATGTGTTTCAGGTAATTACACCATTCAGAAGACTAATTCTTTGTGCTGAAAATAGAAAGGAGATGGAAGACTGGATCTCTTCATTAAAATCAGTACAGAGTAGAGAACACTACGAGGTAAGCTTCCGACTTGTTTCTGTGTTCAGAATCTTTATTCTCAACTGCTCATTGAGTACAAAACAAGAGGATAACTTCACACCATGCATCAGAGAAGGTACTATATGCCAATTTGTTTGAGGGCAATCTTCCAGCATCTCCCTGGCCACAAACTGAGAATGATTTAATCTATTTTCTTCATTTCTGAAATTGTCCTGATTTAATAAAGGCACCGCATGGTTGTGTAATTCAATTGGCAATGAAACCTTGTTGTGAAAGAACAGATGGTAGACTCGGTCTCAGAGGCAAGTGATGCTCGTCTGTGATGATCCATGTTTTGTTTCTCCCTGGAGCTGATTTTAAGATCCAGGTCACTTGGAATATTGGAAATGCTATCAATTTGATAAACCAAAGTGCACCTCCCATTCTCCTGCTGCAGTCAGGCAGCTTTGGCGAATTTAGTCAATATTTTCAATGTGTTAAATCCAACTTAGGATCGAAATACTGGAACATCTGACGGACATAAAGACCGATAGATGGATAGAGTTAGATACAGATCGGCCATAACCTGACTAATAATGAAAAAGCAATGAGCTACAAAATGGCTTTCTCTGCTCCATTGCAGTGTTACATTTTGTATCTAATCGGGCAAAGGTCTGATAAGGGTCATTACTGGATCTAGTTGAATGAAAGTTGTTTGCATCATGGTTTATAGTAATAAACAACTGAGTAATCAGTATCTAGCTGTAAAAATTGCTGTCAGATATTTAGGTAGAAATTTGCACAATTACTCACTTTTTTTGCAATTCACACAAATGAATAAACAGGGTTTATTGTTCTCTTTCTTAAGAATCTTATTTCTTAATCTCCTCTCTTCATCTTCCACTTGGTCTCGTATATTCTTAGGATGGACAGCTAATTTGCGTGAGATGAAGCAAAACACTTCATCATACAGGTTTTGCAATCTTGGCCATTTGATGGGAATGTTCATTGAAAATTTGGGCATCAGAGCCAGGACTTGTGAACAGTGACTATATACTCACATCTATATCCAGAAATTCCTGTAACCCCATACATCTGATTAGGAGAAGCTCAGCAACACAGCAGAAAATTGGATAATTTACCAGGGTTCGTTGTTCTACCAGCAACTGAGATGGTGGTTTATTCTGAACCAGTACCTAAAAGAAAACATTAATGGAAAATAAATTATTAGGAAACTGTTAGGAATCTGAATCGTACAATTCCAGTTTACGGAGATTTTAAAGTATATAGAAAGGGATTTTTGTTTTTTGTTGTTGATGAGCAGACCTGTTTTTTCCTTTCCTTAGACGGCACAGTTTAATGTGGAGCATTTCTCAGGGATGCATAACTGGTATGCCTGCTCCCACGCTCGCCCTACATTCTGCAACGTTTGTCGAGAAAGCCTGTCTGGTGTCACCTCTCATGGACTCTCCTGCGAAGGTAAAGATCAACTGAGCTTCAATAAAATGCACTGAAACAGCTTGTTACTATTTACTGCTTTAACTCGGGGTTATCCAATATGGGCGTCCTCTACCCATCAATCTAGGCCAGAACTATGGCCAACTCTATAACATTTAACTCAGTCATCTCATTTAAATATTGATGAGCTGTTAATGAGCTGTTGCCATGTTTTGGATGAATGTTTAGAACATTAATATCTATAATACAGTAAACCCTCTTTAGAATGGACGCTAGCAGGGGGAATGGTAATTGTCAATGGTCCACTATAACCAAGTGTAATAGATGGCATTTCATGTGTAGAGATCCATCAATAAAATTTAGGCTGAGCAAGAATTGCTCAGAAAACCACTGACAGAGGTGCCTTTTTTCAGCTGAGACATTAATGCAAAGCCTTACCTGCCCTATGCTACACCCCCAAAGGTTTTGTTATGTTAGTACTGGCGATGGTGGCAGGCGCGGCCGAGGAAGCTGTGTGGGCTGTGGATGGAGTTGGCAGTTGCAGCCAAGGAAGTGGCGGGGGGCCGGGATGGTAGGCACTGCGGGGGGCCGCAATGGCAGGCTCAGCCGAGGAAGCAGCAGGGGGTGGCATCAGCATTCTGGCCCAGCATTGAAATTCCGTAGGTCTGTCCGCTATAACCGAAATCCATTATACAGAGGTCCGTAAAAACTAATGGTTTACTGTATAGAATTCACAGCACAGAAGGTGGCTATTCGGAAATCAGGTCGATACGAAACTTCTCCAGCCCACTGTCCTCCCAGTATGTTTAATCTAATTTTGCCCACATATCCTTTCCCCATGGTAAGGGTATCAAAAACAAAGGGACATAGGTTTGAGGTGAGAGAACAGTAGTTTTAAAGGGGAACTGGAGGAAGAGTTTTATTTTACACAGAGAGGGCTTGAGGAGCTGGGTGAATCGGATACAATCACCATGTTTCAAATGCATTCAGACAGGCACTTGAATAGACAATGCATAGAAGAAGGATACAGGCTTACTGGGGGCAAATGGAATTAGTGTAGACAAGTAAAAAGGTGAGTATGGCAGAGACAATGGAGCAGCTGGGCTTGTACACTCTGGAGTTTAGAAGGGTGAGAGGGGATGTCATTGAAACATATAAGATTGCTAAGCGTTTGGACACGCTAGAGGCAGGAAACATGTTCCCGATGTTGGGGGAGTCCAGAACCAGGGGCCAGGTATAAGAATAAGAAGAAAGCCATTTAGAACGGAGACGAGGAAACACTTTTTCTCACAGAAAGTGGTGAGTGTGGAATTCTCTGCCTCAGAGGGCGATGGAGGCAGGTTCTCTGGATGCTTTCAAGAGATAGCTAGATAGGACTCTTAAAAATAGTGGAGTCAGGGGATATGGGGAGAAAGCAGGAAAGGGGTACTGATTGGGGATGATCAGCCTTGATCACATTGAATGACGGTGCTGGCTCGAAGGGCCGGATGGCCGACTCCTGCACCTATTGTCTGTTGTCTATTGATGGCTAGTAGAGCCCTTTTCTGTGCTGATCTGTGCTGAGTTCTATGATTGACTAGTTAATTTTTACTCCAAAGATTCGAGCATTAATCTGATCAACTTTTTATTAAAAATAGCGTCATTTCTGGTATCAAACTAATAGTTTTTATGCCTTCAGCATTAAATCAACATTTTATAATTTATAATTTAGAAACCATATTGCCTTAGTAAATAAGATTTATTGGAATCCATGGCAACATAAGATCACAAATAGCCCGTGAAATAACATAGTACCCTTCTATGTGACCCAGAGTCACAATGCCTTAGATTGATGCTGCCGTAGAATATCTTCGTGTCAAGATGTTAGAGTCATTCCTTGACAAGTGTGAAGGGCCAAAAGGACACAGGCACTGTCAACGTAATTGAGTTATAATGATTTTTGTCAAGACCGAGAAAACAATTTGTTGCAAGTGAGCCTGTCTAATTCCTGGTGTCATCTAACTTCCAGTTATTATGGCTGCACATCCACAGCCTGAAGTGACTTGTGTGTGAATTGTCATCTCCACTGTTGTCTCATTTATTTCAATTTCTCACTTGTATTTATTTCTGGATTAAAGAATATAATATTCATTCCTGCAGATTAACACTTTTTTAGTGTTTAAGAAGGAACTGCCGATGCAGGAAAATCGAAGGTAGACCAAATTGCTGATGAAACTCAGTGGGTGAGCCAGCATCTATGGAGCGAAGGAAATAGGCAACGTTTGGGGTCTGAAGAAGGGTTTTGACACGAAACGTTGCCTATTTTCTTTGCTCCATAGATGCTGCCACCCCGCTGAGTTTCTCCAGCATTTATGTGTACCAACACTTTTTTAGTGTTAGTATCAGGTTGATGGGACTTTGCCAGGCCCTTTATCTAAATCAGAAGAAAGTAAACATAATCCCCATTGTGTAGGAAGGAACTACAGATGCTGGTTTACACCGAACATTGAATTCTAAAATGTCACGTAATTAAGCACCAACAACAAACTCCCACCCACACTCCCCGCTCCTTCGCCTCACTATGCCCCACCTGGATGTGCACCCATTTCTACCACTATCCTGCCTGCCTTTCACCTTGCCTCATCCCCTTCTATCTATAACCCTTCCTCTGGCTTCACATTTTGTGCATCTTCCCTCCTTATCTTACAGCTTTTGTCTTCTTACCATCTCTACCTTTGTCCATCCATCTGCCACTCTGAACCTCCCTCACCTGTTTCCCTCTATCACTTGTAAGGCTTTGTCCCGCCTCCACCTCTCTTGCAGCTTTCTTCAGCCCATACCCCAATCAATCAGAAGAAATCATAACCCGAACTGTTGCCTTTCCATGTTCTACAGAGATGCTGCCTGACCCAATGAGTTACTTCAGCATTTGGGTCTTTCTTTGTAATCCAGCATCTGCAGTTCTTTGTGTTTACACCTAATTAACTTGTCAGGTATATCCGATCTGCATTAGTGCTGGGGCAATTCAGAATGCTGCATTTTAAAATGGGCAGCATGCTGGCGCCCTCACAACTCCAGTAACCCTGGTTCATTCCTGCCCTCTATTGTTGTCTGTGTGGAGTTTGTACGTTCATCCTGTGGGTTTCTCCTGGTTACCAGACTGTGATGTCAATGTTCCTTGAGCAGGTCTTGAACCACAACTTTATAATTAGAAAATAAGAAAACTCCACTATGCCCACCCACATCCATATAAAAGTTACCAAGACGCAACGAGGAGCATCATTGGAGCAAAATTGACAGGCGACCTTTTGGGTGCACTAAAAAGGGGTCTCAATCCAAAACATCATCTATTCATCCTTCTTCACACTAAAAAGGGGTCTCAATCCAAAACATCATCTATTCATTTTCAACTTCAGCTGCTGACCCGCTGGATCTTTCTTGCATTCTCTTTTTTCTCTGAAGATTTGGGCACCTGAGGTCTCTTGTGCCTGTAATCAAAAAGGAGGGCAATTTCCCCTAACCAACAGCAAATGATCAAGCCATTGATTGGATTTTGTTCATGAGATAGATTGATGGTTGGTTGTAGTATTTTTCAATGTTACATCAGTACTTTATGTAGTGTTCTTGGCTGTGGGATGCTTTAGTCCGCCTTAACCTACCTGACCTCCACTCAGTCCGTCTTAACCTACCTTATCTCCCGTTGGCTCAGCACCTCAACTCCCCCTCCCATTCCCAATCTGACCTTTCTGTCCTGGGACTCCTCCATTGTCAGAGTGAGGCCCAGCGCGAATTGGAGGAACAGCACCTCATATTTCACTTGGGTAGTTTACACCCCAGCGGTATGAACATTGACTTCTCGAACTTCAGATAACCCTTGCTTTCTCTCTCCATCCCCTCACCTTCCCAGTTCTCCCACTGGACTTACTGTCTCCGACTACATTCTATTTGTCCCGCCCCCTCCCTTCACATCAGACTGAAGAAGGGTCTCGACCCGAAACGTCACCCATTCCTTCACTCCAGAGATGCTCCCAGACCCGCTGAGTTACTCCAGCATTTTGTGTCTACCTGTGAGATGCTTTAATTGTCCTGAGAGTGCGAAAGGCAGTATATAAATAGTCTTTGCTTTTATTTGTAGTCATTGATTGACCATCAAGTCCAATGATTAAGAAGGAACTGCAGATGCTGTAAAAATTGAAGGTAGATGAAAATGTTGGAGAAACTCAGCGAGTGAGGCAGCATCAATGGAGCGAAGGAATAGGTGATGTTTCAGGTCGAAACCCTTCTTCAGGCTGATGTGGGGGTGGTGGGGCGAGAAGAAGAAAGGAAGAGGCGGAGAAAGTGGGCTGTGGGAGAGCAGCGAAGGGGAGGAGAAAGAGGGAGAAAGCAAGGACTACCTGAAATTGGAGAAGTGAGGTGCTGCTCCTCCAATTTACGGTGGGACTCACTCTGGCCATGGAGGAGGCCCAGGACAGAAAGGTCGGATTCGGAATGGGAGGGGGAGTTGAAGCCACTGGGAGATCAGGTTGGTTATTGAGAACGGGGCGAATGTGTTGGGCGAAGGGATCGCCAAGCCTCTGCTTGGTTTCACCGATATAGAGCAGCTGACACCCAGAGCAGCGGATGCAATAGATGAGGTTGGAGGAGGTGCAGGTGAACCTCTGCCGCACCTGGAAAGACTGCTTGGATCCTTGGATGGAGTTAAGGGGGGAGCACCTGCGGAGTTTCTCCAGAATTTGTATCTACCATCAAGTCCAATGATGCCAGTTCTGCATGCAGCCTCTGTTGATAAAGCCTGAGTGTGGCTGGCAAGACCTGCCTGGGAGGGGCACACTTGAGGACAGTGGGGGTACGGGAAAGATGCTGTGGCGGGTGCAGTTTCTGAGGTTTTCCTGTGTTCACTGGCTCTGGTGACTCAGTCCTGCCGGCTTCCTTCAATGTTAATACTGACCCTTTCAGTCAAAGTGCACCAGTCTGTCCTGTCATGGGTACGAGACTCTAGCTCTCTTGCAGGAATGCAACCGTTTTTGAGCTGTCTTAGTTCTCAAATTAGTAAGAGTTTTATAATGTGTAAATTTAGTCACCAAATAAGGCAGTGCCTTCTGCAGTAATTGCAACCTTTTCATTTTGTTTGATTTTAGTTACCCCTTTAAGGTGGGCAGCAGTTCTGTGCTGTGGGCAGCAGTTTGATCGGATGAGGCTGTCAGAATTAATTGCATCACACCGGGAGAGAAAGGTTTAAATTAAAAAAAAATCTAATTAAATAATTCAATTTATTTTTAAAACCTGGGTCCAAATGCTAACTGACCAAATCACTAGTGACATTATTATTGGAAGACATGTGTGACAGCATCAGTCAACTTTCAACACAGCAATAGGACTCACTGTGACAGGAAGTTTACCATTTTATTAAATAAAGTGGAAAGAGGATTCGATGGAGATAATTAATGACAAAACATCTACTGCAGGAAGATTGTTCCCGATGTTGGGGAAGTCCAGGACAAGGGGTCACAGTTTAAGGATAAGGGGGAAGTCTTTTAGGACCGAGATGAGAAAATCGTTTTTCACACAGAGAGTGGTGAATCTGTGGAATTCTCTGCCACAGAAGGGCGTTGAGGCCAGTTCGTTGGCCATATTTAAGAGGGAGTTGGATGTGACCCTTGTGGCTGAAGGGATCAGGGGGTATGGAGAGAAGGCAGGTACAGGATACTGAGTTGGATGATCAGCCATGATCATATTGAATGGCGGTGCAGGCTTGAAGGGCCGAATGGCCTGCTCCTGCACCTAATTTCTATGTTTCTATGTTTCCTGCATAGTTTAGGTTGACAGATATGACAAAATTTGCATTGGAAATCAGGTAAGAATTCACAGTGTTAGCTGAGAGGTTTTTTAATCTTGAGAATGCAGTTGGTGTGCTAATGAGGAGTTACTGCTCCTCTGATATGGGCACATTTATCCCTTTGAATACACAAGGATATAATGCACCTAATTTTAGAAGTAACATTAGATTAAAAGTAACATTAGCAAATTTGCAGATGACTCAAAGATGGGTGGCAGTGTGAACTGTGAGGAGGATGCTATGAGGATGCAGGGTGACGGAAAGTTTGGGTGAGTGGGCAGATGATGGCAGATGCAGTTTAATGTGGACAAATGTGAGGTTATCCAATTTGGTGGCAAGAACAGGAAGGCAGATTACTATCTGAATGGTGTCAAGTTAGGAAAAGGGGAAGTACAACGAGATCTGGGTGTCCTTGTTCATCATTAACATTAGCAAACTTGCAGACGACACAGCATGCAGGTACAGCAGGCAGTGAAGAAAGCTAATGGCATGTTGGCCTTAAGAGGAGGAGTTGACTTTAGGAGCAAAGAGGCCCTTCTGCAGTTGTACAGGGCCCTAGTGAGACCACACCTGGAGTATTGTGTGCAGTTTTGGTCTCCAAATTTGAGGAATGACATTCTTGGTATTGAGGGAGTGCAGCGTAGGTTCACGTGGTTAATCCCCGGGATGGCGGGACTGTCATATGTTGAAAGAATGGAGCGACTGATCTTGTATACACTGGAATTTAGGATGAGAGGGGATCTTATTGAAACATATAAGATTATTAAGGGATTGGACACGCTAGAGGCAGGAAACATGTTCCCGATGTTGCGGGAGTCCAGAACCAGGGGCCACAGTTTAAGAATAAGGGGTAGGGCACTTAGAACGGGGATGACGAAAAACCTTTTTACCAGAGAGTTGTGAATCTGTGGAATTCTCTGCCTCAGAAGGCAGTGGAGGCCAATTTTCTGGATGCTTTCAAGAGAGAATTAAGGGGCTGACCCACTGCGGCGAGTTCAGAAGAGTGTCTTCGACCTTCAAGCTCGATGGCACTCACCTGGAAAACCTCGAGCTGGATTGACTGTCAGCAATGAAACCGCGAGCTGGATTGACCGACCGCGCACACAAACACATTGCAAAGGCGGGGGCCGGGGAAAGCAGGGGAGCGCTGTCTGAAATACACAACCGCGATGAACAGGAAGGTCACAGTGTGCGGTAAGTCCTTTAGAGAGCGTGGGGGGGGGGGGGGGGGGGGGGGGGGGGGGGGAGGAGCAAAGGGGAGAGAGTGGGGGCGGGGGGGAGAAGGAGTGGAGACACTTTTAAGAAGTCAGACAACGTTTAATAAAGTTTAGCGAGCATTTTACCTACCGGTCGGTTTTCCTTGGTCCTGAAAACTCCAATGAGCCAATTAAAATGCCCGGTCAGTGAAGGAGATTGCCTATGGCTGCCCTCGACTGCCTGTAACAAAATAGTGACCCCACTCCACTGCACTACGAGTTAAAATGAACCATGCCGACCAATTTTTACTCGCGGAAAATGTTGAAAAATTTCCACGAACTAGCTGAGGCCGCGAGTATGCAGGAACTTCCCTCGAGCATGAAGGAAAGTTCCAGTGACCTCATAGGACCTCCGAGGACCACGTGTCGACCATGCTGCGAGTTTGAGTCGAGGGCAAACTCTAGCGACAGCTGGTGGTGACTTTGGTTAGTCAAATCCTCGGATTGGCTGCACCAGTCACGTGGGCGTGGGAGGCGATATTCGCGCGCTTTTTACCGAGTTGTATCAGTCTAGCGCCACACTTGAGGAAGTAGCATCGCGTTTTTGGCTGTCTTACCGACCTGAGTTTATTTATTGTTTTACCGTTGCAAAATAAATCAATTTAAATTTGCTCACTGTCTCGACTTGCCAAACTGGTGACCCCGACGTGATCACTCGTATATTGGACGTCAAGAATGCAAGGCGCTGCCGTTCCCGACGTTCAGCAGAATGCCGTTGGCCTCAAGCTGCCCATGTTCTGGGCCGAATAGCGACATGTTTGGTTCGCCCACGTAGAAGCGCAGTTTCATCTCCGCAACATCGTGGTCGACGACACCACGTACTTTCACGTCGTCGGCGCGCTCACACAGGAAACAGCTTTCGTGGTTGCTGCCGTTCCTCCAGGACCTGCCGGCGCTCGCAAAATACTAAGGCTTCAAAGCCCTCCTCCTCCGCACATTCGGGCTCAGCCGCAGAGATCGCGCCGCCGCCTCACACATGGACGGGTTAGGTGATCGCAAGCCGTCCACGCTGATGACCGAAATGCTCGCCCTGATGGATGGCCGCCGCCCGTGTCTGCTCTTCGAACAGGCGTTCCTAGAGCAAATGCCTGACGACATCAGCCTCATGCCCGCTGGTGCCGATTTCACTGACCCCATGCAGCTCGCCGAGATGGCCGATGAATTCTGGCTCGCGAAGCCGCAAGATGGCACCTCCATCAACCGGGTTTCCGCTCAAGCACGCTAGTTGCCTCGGCGGGGCTGCGGCGGGGCTGCGGCGACGCCCCGCCCACTGATTCCATCGCAGAGCCGCAGTCACGCGACGGTGTCCGGGGTACGCACAAATGGTGCTTCTACCATCTTCGCTGGGGTGCTGAGGCGCGACGCTGCCGTCAACCCTGCTCATTTTAGGGAAACACTTCAGCCGATCGTCTGTAGATCAGCCCGAACAACCGCCTCTACGTCCGTGACCATCACTCCGGCAGGCGCTTCCTCGTTGACCCCGGGGTTATCGTTAGCATCCACCCGCCGACTGGACGTGATGCCCTGTGCTCACGGCCGTTAATCGCAGTACCATTCGGACCTTCGACACGCGGACCCTCTCGCTCTCTATCGACTCCCGCCCGTATGAGTGGACTTTCATTATTGCTGACGTCACGCAACCACTCCTGGGTGCCGATTTCCTACCGGCTTTCTCCCTCCAAATCGATGTGCGGGGTGGGCACATGATTCCGGCATCGGCCCTCGGCCCCGTGGCAACCCGCCTCCACCCAGCCCACAGCTCAACGCCGTCGCAGAGGTTGACGGCCCCTATGCCTCCTTCCTCACTGCCCGCTTCAGTGCGGCGGCCTCCAAGGACAGAGTCGTCTGTCACATCCCACCATGGACCCACCTGTGCACGCCCGGGTGCGCCGTCTTCCACCGGACAAGCTGCGTATCGCCTTGGAGGAGTTTCACCTCATGGAGGACATGGGGATTGTCCGGTGCTCGGACAGACCGTGGGCATCCCCGCTACACATGGTCCCCAAAGCATCTAGGGGGTGGAGACCATTTGGGGACCATAGGCGTCTGAACGCCATGACAACTGCGGACCACTACCCAGTGCCCCACATCCAGGACTTCCGCCCACCTCGAGGGTTTTCAAAAGTCGACCTTGTCCGTGGCTATAACCAGATCCAAGTCCACCCGGACGACGTTCCCAAGACCACAACATTCAACCCATTCGGGTTGTTCGAATGGTTGCGTATGTCCTTCCGATTGAAAAACGCCGCGCGGGCGTTCCAGAGACTAATGGACAGGGTCGGGAGGGGTCTGCCGTTCATCTTTATCTAACTTGTTGGCATCTTGGTCGCAAGCCGCACCCAGAACGAGCACATCGAATACCTGCGGACTCTCTTCCAGCACCTCCTCGACCACGGCCTCATAATCAACCCCGCCAAGTGCCTGTTTGGCCTCCGCTCCATCTCCTTTCTGGGGCACAGCATGACACCTCAAGGCATCGCTGCTTTACCCTCGAAGGTGATGGCCATTCGACAGTTTTCCCGTCCGCGCTTCCAGGAATTGCAGGCATCCGCGGGTTGCAGGAATTTGTCGGCATGGTAAACTTTTACCATAGTTTCGTGCCGGCAGTGGCCAAAATCATACGTCCCCTTTTCCAGTGCCTTGCGGGCAAGTCGCGGGAGCTCGAGTGGTCCTCCGAGGCAGACGCGACGTTCGAGTGTGCCAGAGTGAGCACCACAGGAAATTGGAGGAGCAGCACCTCATATTCCACTTGGGCAGTTTGCACCCTAGCGGCATAAACATTGACCTCTCCAATTTCCGGTAGCTTTTGCTGTCTCCTCCCCTTCTCAGCTCTCCCTCAGCCCTCAGGCTCCTCTTCCTTTCTCCTTTCTTCTCCCCGCCACGCCCCCCCACCCTACATCAGTCTGAAAAAGGGTTTTGGCCCGAAACGTTACCTATTTCCTTCGCTCCATAGATGGTGCTGCCCCGCTGAGTTTCTCCAGCACTCTTGTCTACCTCAGCCCCTTTATGGGCCTGTCCCACTTAGGCGACTTTCTACGCAACTGCAGGAGACTATGCAGTCGCCACATGTTCGCGGGTGGTTGCCGGGGAGTCGCCTTCATGGTCGTGAGGAGTTGCCACATTCTGGGAACTAGTCGCGGCCTCATTATGGTCACCGCAAATTTTTCAACATGTTGAAAAATTACCGGTGACTGGAATGAAGCCGCCATGGAGAGTAGCGAGAATTCTCGTGCCGTAGGTGGGTCGCCAGGAGGTCGTAGGTTCTCGTAGGTTGTAGCCGGTGCTGATCGGTGAATTTCATTGGCTCATTGGGTAAAAAAACTTAAGCAGTAGTTTTCAGAACCAAGGATAACCGACCGGTAATGTTAATGTCCGCCGAGCTTCACATCCGTGTATCTCTGGCTTTTTAAAAGTTGTCTCCACTCCTTCTCCCTCCTTCTCCCCACTTCTCCCCCCCTCTCTCCCCCCCTCTTTTAAAGGACTTACCATACACTGTGCTTTAGCCGTCTTAATTACAGCGCCAACCTTCCTGTTCATCGCGGTATCATCTTGGCTTTGCACCATGTGAATTTCACTCAGACAACGCTCCCCCTGCTTGCTCTGTCCCCTGCCTGCATAACGGGCTGGTGAAGGAAGCAATGTGTGTGTGTTCCACTATGCCAGTCGCCATTCCAGTTGCCGGTTTTTCAGGCGACTGCCGGCAACTTGACTGTCTCCGGCAGTCGCCTGAAAAATCGCCTAAGTGGGACAGGCCCATAAGGAAGAACTGCAGATGCTGGAAAAATCGAAGGTAGACAAAATTGCTGGAGAAACTCAGCGGGTGAGGCAGCATCTATGGAGCAAAGGAATAGGTGACGTTTCGGGTCGAGACCCTTCTTCAGACTTAGGGTTAGGGTTAGACCCGAAACGTCACCTATTCCTTCGCTCCATAGATGCTGCCTCACCCGCTGAGTTTCTCCAGCATTTTTGTCTACCTTCGATTTTTCCAGCATCTGCAGTTCTTCCTTAATCATCAAATAAATAGTGGAAATCCTCGGTCGGGTTGTTAACAGCTAAACTACTTGCTTTTACCAATCATTGTTGTTCTTTGTAACAAGTTCTAAGCAGCATCACAGAGCATTGACACTTTGTGTGTGATTCTGAGAGGCAGAGGTTAAATGTAAAGGAGGGAGAGGCAGATGGAATTCCAGATAGTGGGGTCTGAGTAGCCATAGCAATTGACAATGACTGCATTCCCATTGTTATTTTGACATTGCGCTAATTGACATATCTGCGGCCTGCCAGGTCTCGCCAGAGGACAGTTGTCAACAATATGGATCTGAGATAGTAGTCATATATAGATATTCCATGAGGGACAAATGCTAGATAGAATACAGTGCCCTCAATCATTTTTGGGACGAAGACCCATCATTTATTTATTTGCCTCTGTACTCCACAATTTGAGATTTGTAATAGAAAAAAATCAATGTGGTTAAAGTGCACATTGTCAGATTTTATTAAAGGCCATTTTTATACATTTTAGTTTCACCATGTAGAAATTACAGCTGTGTTTATACATATTCCCCCCATTTCAGGGCACCATAATGTTTGGGACACATGGCTTCACAGGCGTTTGTAATTGCTCAGGTGTGTTTAAATGCCTCCTTAATGCAGGTATAAGAGAGCTCTCAGCACCTAATCTTTCCTCCAGTCTTTCTATCACATTTGGAAACTTTTATTGCTGTTTATCAACATGAGGACCAAAGTTGTGCCAATGAAAATCAAAGAAGCCATTATGAGACTGAGAAACAGGAATAAAACTGTTAGAGACATCAGCCAAACCTCAGGCTTACCAAAATCAACTGTTTGGAACATCATTAATAGGAAAGAGAGCACTGGTGAGCTTACTAATTGCAAAGGAACTGACAGGTCAAGGAAGACCTCCACAGCTGATGACACAACTGTCCGACAGATCAGAAACACTCTTCAGGAGTCGGGTGTGGATTTGTCAATGACCACTGTCTGCAGAAGACTTCATGAACAGAAATACAGATGCTACACTGCAAGACGCAAACCACTGGTTATCCACATAAATAGGATGGCCAGGTTACAGTTTGCCAAGAAGTATTTAAAAAAGCAACCACAGTTCTGGAGAAAGGTCTTGGGGACAGATAAGATGAAGATTAACTTACATCAGAGTGATGGCAAGAACAAAGTATGGAGGAGAGAAGGAGCTGCCCAAGATCCAAAGCATACCTCCTCATCTGTGAAACGTGGTGGGGGTGTTGTGGCCTGGGCATGTATGGCTGCTGAAGGTACTGGCTCACTTATCTTCATTGATGATACAACTGCTGATGGTAGTAGCATAATGAATTCTGAAGTGTATAGACACATTCTATTTGCTCAAGTTCAATGATCTTGCACTGTCTGGACATAGCTGGCGCTACAAGCGTGCATTCACAGGAGGGAAATTAGCCACTGTTGTAAAGCAATAAGCTCGATATTGTTAATTGTAAACACCTGAGATTCAGCCACATGTTTGATATATTTTGAGCCACAAACTGTGAACTGGAGCTCTTGGTCTCTGCAGCACTCCTGACATATCCAATGATAAAGAATCTCAGGGCTATGCTTACTCTTGAGGGCCTGGCTAGGAAAGGACTTCTTGATCTTTTAGGTTAATTTGCAGATGTCGCGAAGATTCAGCACTAGCTCTGGCCTGCTAGTGGTGGCAGACTTCATGTCCTCCAAGACTAACTTTAAGCCAGAAAAATGCAGAAAGGCTACTTCCATTGGTAAATAAGTAAAAACTAACAGCAGGGTTGTGCAGCCTGGAAATTCTGCAAGTAAAGAAATGAAAGATGTTGTGAACAAGTGAACAGCAGTTACTACTCATTTTCATTGTTCTCCAACACCAATCCCACCACATTGGAGTGGTAGATGCTCTGTTATTTTATGTCCATTCATTGTGTTTGGTGCGCACTCCTAGTGGGAGTAGCTACACATTTTCTTAGAGTTATAAGTTGTGTTACCGCTACGGTTTCATGCTTGGCTACTATCATAACACTGTTCGGCTAGAGGGTTGCACAAAGCCGTTTAACTCCAAATAGATACACGGATATTCAGCTTTGTTGGTACAAGTTTGAATTCTTTGTCAAAACAACAAGTGCCCCATCTAGTGGGTCAATTGACATCAACCAAAATCTAATTCAGATATGGGAATTTAAGACATGATGAATTTTGTGCTCAGACATGTACCACTGTCTCGTTTACAGTTTGTAAGTTCAAGGCCCACAAGAGGTGTGCTGTGAGAGCAATCAACAATTGCAAGTGGACAACCCTGGCTTCAATAGGGAAAGATATCATTGAGGATGAGGATGGGGTAAGTATGTACATCTTTACAAGTAGCCCACTTTCAATGTCATTTGACACTTCTGCAAATAGATAAAAAGGTAAGCTATGAGAGTAGATTCAGTGTTCTCTCTGGGCATGTCCCCAGGGAGAAGCACCGATCAATATTTATTCTTCAATCAATACAAGCAAATAGGAACATGATATAAGTGCAGGATTTAATCACCTGTTCCACCATTCACTGAAAGCAGAGCTGATTTGTAAAGAACATTAAATATACATCGCTCTTGTTCCTGGGTTCCTGAAAGCCTGTTCTGTTCACCCTTAATATCATGGTTGAGCTGTCACTAAAATCAATAAATGTGCCTTTCTCACTGTCTCTTATTATCTGTGATTAACAGATGTCTCAGATTTATAATTAAATGTTGATTTAGAATGAATTAGTTATATTTGCCAAAAGGTTTCTAAATTTTGTCTACCTGTGTGAGGACTATCTTTTAGTCTTGAACTGCCGGGTTTGATCTATCTCATCCTCTACTCATTGTGAAGGCTTCAATCAAATATTCTGTCATCAAACCCAAGTTTGTGTAGTGTCTCCTTGCAAGGAATTTCTGGTTAGTTTATTCTACACCTCAGTTGCACCTCTCTAAACGCGGATTGAAATAAGATTGGGGTGACCAATTTGAATTAGTGTAATGGGAATCCAAACAAGATAAAGAACGTGGATCTGTACAAACTGACTGACCTCATTCACTAGACATATGAGGGAGAACCTATTTGCACATAGAGTAGTAAATATGTGGAATACAGTCACTGAGAGCATTTAAAAAACGTATAGATGAACACTTGAATTACTGAGACATAGTTTAGTTTCATTTAATTTACGTAGTTTATTATTGTCACGTGTACCGAGGAACATTGAAAAGCTTTTGTTTGCATACCATCCAGTCAAAGTAAAAATATATAGAAGGCTATGGACCAAGTACTGGGCGATGGGATTAATACGAAGGTTACTCTGGACAGTGTGGTGACGTTAGGCCTGCTTTCATGCTGTATGATTGAATGATTCACCTCTTATTATAAGTTACCTCTTATTATAAATGGAGGAAATTCCATGGGGATTTATTTACCATGGGAACATAGTGTTGGCTGTGTGTGAGGGGGGAAAAATGGATGTACTAATAGTTCCTTGCTACTCATTAGTGAGCCAGGTTAACTGCATGTGTTCAACCGTGTAATTTATCTGTTTATTACATCAAACTTTATTGAGTCATTTCATTCAATAAACTCGGGCTATGAACTCCATTGATTTAGTCGAGTGAATAGTTATTGATTTTCTAACTGGCTTGTGGTTTCTTAAGAGTTTGATCAGCACAATATTAGGAAATCCTTTTCATAAATGAGTGGGGCTTTACTGGTTTCCTTTAAAACAGCAAAAGCAGTATTTTGCAAAGCTCCATTACTGATGATTAACAAGGTAAACAAAAATATTATCTCTGGTGTACATTTGGTGTAATGTTTAGGCATTCAGCTCTCCTAGTGCTCTACTTCAGTTCGGTTTTAACCCATTGTATGGATGTAGACTGCACTGGTTGCTGCAACAACTTAGCATCTATCAGTCACAGTTTAATGAGGTGCAGGTCATAAACATTGCTTTCACCATCAATTATACCAATGTGCCATCTGCTAGTGAACAAATGGGTACGGATTTGTTGAGCCTGTCTGTTGACTCTGTTCTCCCAACAGGGGATGTCATTCACTGCCAACAAGTTAAGTTGCGTTTATTGTCATATGCACAAGGACGGTGAACTGGAGGAGGAGGACTAATATCCTGGGAGAGAGATGGGCTAGTGCCATTCTGGAGGGTGTAAACTAAATTGGCAGGGCAGAAAGGAGGCAAAGAGTTTGTGGGGAAATACTGTAGTCAAAGAGAACAGGCAGTGCAGACCCAGTGCACAGTAAAGAGAGAGGAAAGACCAGTGGTTTGAATTGCATTTATTTCAATGCTAGAAGCTTAACAGCCACAGTGTAAAGGCTTGGACAGGGTGGAATTTAATAAATGTGTTCGAGAAAGCTTCCGTAATCAATATATAGGGAACCCTACTAGAGAGGTTGCAGCTCTGGATGTCCTCTTCTGGGATGAGATAGGGCAAGTGGCTGAATTATCAGTGGAGACTATCTTTAGGTTCAGTGACCATAATTATATTAGTTTTAAAGTGGTTATGGAGAAGGCTAGGACTGGCCTACAAGTTAAGGGCAGCATGGTGGTGCAGCAGTAGAGTTGCTGCCTTGCACATCCAGGTTTGATCCCAACTACGGCTGTCTGTATGGAGTTTTATGTTCTCCTCAGGTTTTCTCTGAGATCTTCGGTTTCCTCCCACACTCCAAAGGCATACAGGTATGTAGGTAAACTGGCTTGGCAAATGTAAAACATTGTCCCTAGTGTGTGTAGAATAGTGTTAACATGCAGGGGTCGCTGGTCGTGTGGACCGGTGGGCTGTAGGGCCTGTTTCTGTGCTGTATCTCTAAACTAAACTAAACTAAATTGCGGCAAGGCTGATCATGAAGACATAAGGCGTGAAAATGCGGAGGTCAATTGGGTGTTCTTTGCTGGTAAGGGGATAGCTGGTAAGTGGGTGGCTTTCAAAAATGAGATAGCAAGAGTACAGGGGTGAAATCTTCTAAGGAAAGGTTATGGGTGGCAAGTTTAGGAACCGTAAAGAGATGTTGAGACTCTAGCCAGGAAAAAGAAGATGGCATATGTCAGTTTTAGGCAGTCGGTTTAAGCAACTCTCTCCATGAGCATTAGTATAGAAGTATATTTAAGAAAGCAATCAGGAGAGCAACAATTAGACATGAAATGGAGCTGGCTATACGGTGGTAGGGGATTCTTAGGACAGGATCTACCAACATTTGGATAGTTGCAGACCTTATTTGTAATCAGCATGGGTTTGTGCACAAAGTCGGCAAAGGATTTCATGTCCCATAAATCTGAAAAGGTTTACTGAAAAGATCACCAAGAGGATTGATGAGGGTAAGGCAGTGGACGTTGTCTTTATGGGCTTTAGAAAGACCATTGACATGGTCCGCATAGTAGGCTTGTCTGGAAGGTTAGATTCCCATGTGATCTGAGGCAAACTAGCCAATTGGATTCATAATTGGCTTGGAGGAAGAAGTCAAAGGGTAATTGTGGAGGGTTGGTTTTCTGATTGAATGCCTGTGATCAGTTGTGTTCTGGGGCACCTGTTGTTTTTTTTTAATACATCAATAATTTGGATGACAATGTAGTTAGCATTGTTAGTAAACACCATAATTAGTGGTAGACAGTGAGGAAAGATACCTCGGTTTACACCAAGATCTAGATTATTTGGAAAACTGGCCAAAGAATGGCAAATGGAAATTAATTGGAAGAGATAACAAGTCTGTAGTGCAAGAGGTGGGTCATAACCTTCCATTGCTGTGATTGGATTAGGGTTGTGTCGGTTGGCTCAAGAACCAGATTGTTGAAAGAAAGTTGCTGTTCCTGAGCCTAGTGGTGTATGTTCTGAGGCCAATGTACCTCCAGCCCGATGGTAGCACTAAGAAGATGGCACCAAAGATGGTGGTAAATGCTCCCTTCTAGAGGCAGCTCCTCATGTGGATGCTCATGATGGAGGTGAGAACTGTGCCTGTGATGGACCTGGATAATTTCATCAATCCTTGCAGCTGCTTGCGTTCTTGTGCGTTGGACCAGGCCATGATGCAACCAGTCAGGATACTTTCTACTGCACATCTATAAATGTTTGTTACAGTAGCGTAGCTTTGTGGGAATGGAGATGGGGTCAGGTGTGCCTCCGAGATAGATTCTTAAAGCTGCTTGTACTGGAGCCTACCAGGGAGAAGGCAATCCTGGATTTAGTGTTGTGTAATGAACCGGATTTGATAAAGGAGCTCAAGGTAAAGGAGCCATTAGGAGGTAGTTAAATCTACAATTTGAGAGGGAGAAGGGAAAATCGGAAGTGGCAGTATTACAGTTGAGCAAACGGGACTATGGAGCATGAGGAAGGAGCTGGCCAAAGTTGACTGGAAAGAGACCCTTGCAGGGATCAACAATGGCAGGTATTTCTGGGAATAATACAGAAGGTGCAGGATCAGTTCATTCCAAGAGGACGAAAGATTCTAAAGAGAGTAAGAGGTGATCGTGGCTGACAAGGGATGTTAAGGACAGTATAAAAATAAAAGAGAAGTATAACATAGCAAAGATGAGCGGGAAGCCAGAGGATTGGGAAACCTTTAAAGAACAACAGAAGATAAAAAGGCAATACGGGGAGAAAAGATGAGGTACAAGGGTAAGCTAGCCAAGAATATAAAGGAGGATAGTAAAAGCTTCTTTAGTACATGAAGAGGAAAAAAAATAGTTAAGACAAATGTGGGTCCCTTGAAGACAGGAACAGGTGGATTTATTATGGGGAACAAGGAAATGGCAGACGTGTTGAACAGGTACTTTGGATCTGTCTTCACTAAGGAAATCACAAACAATCTCATATATACTATTGGCCAGAGGACCTGGGGTGACGGAGGAACTGAAGGAAATTCACATTAGTCAGGAAATGGTGTTGGATAGACTGATGGGACTGAAGGCTGATAAATCCCCAGGGCCTGATGGTCTGCATCCCAAGGTACTTGAAGAGGTGGCTCTTAGAAATCGTGGATGCATTGGTAATCATTTTGCAATGTTCTATAGATTCAGTTTTAAAGAAGGAACTGCAGATGCTGGGGAATCGGGGGTACACAAAAAGCTGGAGAAACTCAGCGGGTGCAGCAGCATCTAAGGAGCGAAGGAGATAAAACCAACCCGACCTCCTGGTGGCTCAGCACTTCAACTCCCCCTCCCATTCCACATCCGACCTCTCGGTCCTGGGCCTCCTCCACGGCCAGAGTGAGCAACACCGCAAGCTGGAGGAACAGCACCTAATATTCCGCTTGAGGAGTCTGCATCCTTTGGGCTTGAATATTGAATTTTCTCAATTCTGTTAACCCTTGCTGTCTCCTCCCCTTCCCACCTCTCCCTCAGCCCTCGGGCCCTGGCATTCCCTCTATCTCCATCTCCCTCCCCCATCCCAGTCGCACCAGCTTCTCATTTTCACACCACAAACAGCTTACAATGGCTTGTTCCCTTTATCACCGATACTTTTTTGCATATCTTTCACTCATTGTTCCTTATCTCTCCACATCACCGTCTATATCTCTCGTTTCCCTGATCCCTGACCAGTCTGAAGAAGGGTCTCGACCCGAAACGTCGCCTATCTCCTTCGCTCCTTAGATGCTGCTGCACCCGCTGAGTTTCTCCAGCTTTTTGTGTACCTTCTATAGATTCAGGATCAGTTCCTGTGGATTGGAGGGTAGCTAATGTTATCCCACTTTTTAAGAAAGGAGGGAGAGAGAAAACGGAGTTATAGACCAGTTAGCCCGACATCGGTGATTGGGAAGATGCTGGAGTCAATTATAAAAGATGAAATAGCGGCATATTTGAATAGGAGTAACAGGATCGGTCCAAGTCAGCATAGATTTACGAAGGGGAAATCATGCTTGATTAATCTTCTGGAATTTTTTGAGGATGTAACTAGGAAAATGGACACGGGAGAGCCAGTGGATGTAATGTACCTGGACTTTCAGAAAGCCTTTGATAAGGTCCCACATAGGAGATTAGTGGGCAAAATTAGCGCACATGGTATTGGGGGTAGTGTACTGACATGGACAGAAAATTGCTTGGCTGACAGGATTCAAAGAGTTGGGATTAACAGGTCCATTTCAGAATGGCAGGCAGTGACTAGTTGTGTACCGCAAGGCTCTGTGCTGGGACCGCAGCTATATATATATTAATGATTTAGATGAAGGGAAAAGTAACATTAGCAAATTTGCAGATGACACAAAGCTGGTGGTAGTGTGAACTATAAGGAGGATGCTATGAGGATGCAGGGTGACCTCATAGCATCTGATGACAGATTATTATCTGAATGGTGTCAAGTTAGGAAAAGGGGGAGTACAACGAGATTTGGGTGTCCTTGTACATCAGTTACTGAAAGTAAGCATGCAGTTACAGCAGGCAGTGAAGAAAGCTAATGGTATGTTGGCCTTCATAACAAGAGGAGTTGAGTATGGGAGCAAAGAGGTCCTTCTGCAGTTGTACAGACCCCCTAGTCTATCGAAGGAGTGCTGCGTAGGTTCACAAGGTTAATTCCCGAGATGGCGGGACTGTCTTATGTTGAAAGAATGGAGCAACTGATCTTGTATACACTGGAATTTAGAAGGATGAGAGGGGATCTTATTGAAACATATAAGATTATTAAGAGATTGGACACGCCAGAGGCAGGAATCATGTTCCCGATGGGGGAGTTCAGAACCAGGGTTAAGAATAAGCGGCAGGCCATTTAGAACGGAGATGAGGACAAACTTTTTCACCCAGAAAGTTGTGAATCTGTGGTATTCTCTGCCTCAGAAGGCAACGAGGATCAATTCTCTGGATGCTTTTAATAGAGAGTTAGATAGAGCTCTTAAAGATAGCGGAGTCAAGGGATATGGGATGAAGGCAGGAACGGGAGTACTGATTGGGGATGATCAGTCATTATCACAGTCAAAGGGCCGAATGGCCTACTCCTGCACCTATTGTCTATTGCAGGATACAGTCATGCACAGAATGCTGATGTTTGATATGACATTAAACCTTGATCTCGTTTGAATGGGGCTTGCAAAGGTGAATAAGGATTAGGCTCAATCGCAGCTTTTGCGTAAATGGGGTTAGTGACAGGGGTTATGAAAACAGCAAGGGCAATAAAACATATCCAAGATGGAGTTTAAATTATGCAGTAAGACATCTATTCACATGCTGCCAATACCTTCTGCTTTGTTTTTTTGGAGAAACATACAATGAATACGTGCTTTATTTTATGCAATTAGATCGCTATGCCTCATCAGTGGCTCGAAGGTAACCTGCCTGTTAGTGCCAAGTGTGCCGTGTGTGACAAGACATGTGGCAGCGTGCTCCGCCTGCAGGACTGGAGATGCCTCTGGTGCAAAGCCATGGTGAGCAGTTTACCTTATTCTCTTTGCTGCTACGGTGGTAGACGAGGTTCAAGAGTGAAACACAATTTTCAGATACTCTAAAATGTATTATACAGTTGCATTATACTTACAAAGCAGAAGCATGGAACATGCTGTTGCTATCGTCAAGCCTCATCCCATCACACAAAATCATAGAAGAGTTGTACAGCACACAAGCAGGCCCTTCAGCACACCATGCTGACCTTTTTGCCCATCAACACTAATCTCATTTATACACATTAGGTCCCACCCCCCACCTACAATGTGTCTGAAGAAGGGTTCCAGCCCAAAACATCACTTATATATGTTTTTTTTGTAAACCAGCAACTAGAGTTCCTTGTATGTCATATTTTCAAGTGGAACGATAGCACAAAAGTGTGTTTAAATTACTCAGCCTTTCTATTCTAAGATTACAAACTCCTGTTCAAGCCTTTTCAAAGCATGGAAAATTTTATTGAAGTATTTCTGAGATATGCTGTAGGCCATCTACTGCCAAATGTCACTCTTGTCATTTTCTTGTCAATTCTTGTAATTATCAAACACTGTGTTTTTGCAAGGTGCACACTGCCTGCAAAGAACTGTATCCTCGAAAATGTCCTCTGGGCCAGTGCAAAGTGTCCATCATTCCTCCCACTGCATTGAATAGCATTGATTCTGATGGTAAGTAATTACACTGACAAGATCTATTGCCTTCTTTATGTCATTTAACCGTGAAGTGGTGTTAGCCTCATTAAGAAGAGCTCTCTTATTCTAGCTTCTGCCGTTGCATCTCAGTGTTGATTTTCAGCAGAATTTCACTGAATGTTAGTGAGGGAAAGCTAGTAAGTAAGGAATATGTGCTGAAGGATGATTAGAGCTCAGTTCAGTAAAGCCATACATTTATTTGGGCAATTCAAGGATTGATAGAGTAAATGTTTCTATTCTGATATTCAGAATGAGACTCAAAAACATCAGATTTAGTGCTAACCAATCTTATCACAGAAATTGTGTTGAGAGAATTAATTCCTTGTTTCTTAAATGCTCATCATTGCTTTAAAAATGTCCAAAGCCTTGCCTTTTCCTTTCTCTGTAACCTCTTTAAATACATCTCTTAATATCCGCTTTATGGGATGTCTCTTTTTGTCTGATTATGTTTGTGAGAGCAGCCATGGATCATTTGGCCACATTCATTACACTTTTGATGCACGGGCTAATTTGGTTGCACTCCCTGGGATATATATATTTTTAATGACCCTATTCTGCCCACTTAAATATTCCCAACAACCATCAGGCTCTCGAACACTAACCTCGACATCAGCAACTATGATCTACCATGGAAAATAAAAGACACACATTGTTGAAGAACCACAGCCGTCAGGCAGCATCTTTGGAGAACATGACGTTTCTGGTTGGGATCCTTCTTCAGAATTATTGAACTTGGAGGGAGAGGAGGAACGAAACGTGGAAGAGAGGAGTGGCAGGACAAAGCCTGGCAAGGTCTAAGTGGATACTGGTGAGGGGGATTAGACAAAACCCAGAGGAGAAAAGACAAGGTGTGAGACAAAGGATTAAAGTTGTAAATTGTGAAGCGAGAGGAAGGAGTGTCGGTGGAATAATTGAGTGTGAGTCCAGGTGGGCACAGGGGGAAGAAGGGGTGGAAAGAATGGATGCAGAATCCTCATCAGAGGCCATTTACTCACACCTCAACCAGTTCTGAGCCTGCCATGACATTGAGCTCTTCTTCCATTGCCTGTGTTTCCAGGCCCTTTTCTCTGGTGAGGAGTCTTCGCCTGCCAGTGACAACCCCCTTCGCCCATCTCCAACATGAGTCCTCCTCGTGGGCTTCCCCTAGCGGCCTTCTACTATCTTTGGACCCTTTTATTTCACATTACTGGTGAGAGACATCAACCGTCTTGACTTCTCCACTTCCTTTGCCCACTCCAATCTCACCCTCTGAACGCACAGCTCACTGCTCGCTAATCAGTAATCCAAACATTGTTATATCCTGCCCCTCCTCTCATCCAGCTTTCTTCACCCCATCCCCCACCACAATCGGTCTGAAGTAGGGTCCTAACATGAAACGTCACCAATCCATGTTCTTCAGAGCTGCTGCCTGATCCGCTGAGTTTAGCACTTTCTGTCTTGTTTTTGTAACCAGCATCTACAGTTCTTTGTTTTTCAATGATCTATGGACTTTGTTTTGGTTGCACTATGGCCTTCAGATTTGCAATATTATGGTCTGGTTACTTAATATTACTGATTATTACCTATATAAGGGAGTTTTACTGGGCAATATTAGTAATTTCCTGCGGGCAATATTACTTGGTATTTTTCTTCTTCCGGGTTTCGCCATTGACTTTACGTAGAAAAACTGCGGTCAATCACAAAGCTCCAAGTGTGAATCTTAGGAATTATTACCTATATAAGGTAGTTTTACTGGGCAATTTTAGTTCGTATTTTGATTGGTGAAAAAACGCGCAGTTTCCAGCAGGCAATATTACTTGGTATTTTTCTTCTTCCGGTTTTCGCCATTGACTTTACGTAGAAAAAAACTGCGGTCAATCACAAAGCTCCAAATTTTAATTTACGTGGGGATAGGTTGCCCGCACTGAAATCTATTGCCCCTCGTCTTCGACTCGGGCAATATGATTTCAGTTTGGGCAATATTTCTGGTGTCTCCCTCAAGCCAGCCAGGAAACATAGAAACATTAGGTGCAGGCCATTCAGCCCTTCGAGCCTGCACCGCCATTCAATATGATCATGGCTGATCATCCAACTCAGTAAATCCCCTTAGCCACAAGGGCCACATCCAACTCACTCTTAAATATAATTGGCCTTACCCTCTGTGGCAGAGAGTTCCAGAGACTCACCACTCTGTGTGAAAAAAAGTCTTTCTCATCTCGGTCTTAAAGGATTTCCCCCTTATAAGCTGTGACCCCTTGTCCTGGATAATATCTAGCCTGTAAGAATTTTGTAAGGATTCCAGAGAGTATAAACGGTCTTCTTCATAAGACAGGACATCCCAGGAATCAGTCTGGTGGCACTATGGCAATAATGTCCTTCTCAGATGGAGACCAAAACTGCACGCAATACTCCATCGAATGCCACCATTCACAGCGACTCAATCGATTCATGCTGGCAATACTACTCCAGAATCTAAAGAAAGATTATCACTAATATTTCTGGACCCAGCAGATTTATTTATGTCTTCCTTAGTGAAGACGGAAACCAAAGTAGTTATTCAAAATCCTTGTGGACCTACATTTGATATCTATAAAAAACTTTTGCAGTCAGTTTTTATGGTAATAAGCCCTTTGTCCTCTCCTCTCTTTGATACTATCCCTGATTTCCCTGGTTATCACGGATGCACTACCTTCCCCATTTATATTATATAATTATTAATTTATTGTTTAATTGATTATTGTATTAATTGATTATTTGTGTGTTGTTGCTTTAATGGGCCTGTTAAGCTGCAGCAAGTAGGAATTTCATTGTTACATTATCGATACTTATGGCAATTAAACATTTTTGACTATTTACTCTTGACTCCCACTCTGCACAAACTTTCTTGTGATAGATCTCTGCCACTGAAATGTTTTATAAATGCAAACAGTAGAATAATACGTGTCTGGAAATGCCAATTTCTGTCTATGATCCTCATATTTGTCATAGTAGTGTTGTGTCATTTTCAATTACAATTATGGTAATAATTAGCTGCACATAGTAAATCTTTTTAGGTTAAATGGATAATGACAGTGCCTGTTGCAGGATTCATTGCCTGCCTGCTGAGGCACCATTCTATTCTTTGAAGTACAGTGCCCTGGATTAATTCTGCTCAAAGGCACTGTTTGCTCAGACTTTATATGGAAAGCTCTGAGCTGCTGATAGTGACTGATAGAAAGACAGCGATTGTTGGCTCTTGTCCCTGTTCATGGGGGATTCCATATAAAATATCTCCAGTATGATCCATAAGATATAAAATTGGAGGACACACCAATGATTAAAGATTTCCATTTGCATAGAGCCCATTGCATCCTCAGGGCAATGCTTTGCAAATAATTAAATACTTCTGAAGTGTTTTAACGATTGTAATATACTGAAATGAGGTTGGCAAGTTTCCACGAGAAGCAGTTAGATGAATGAGCAGATGTTTTTTATGATGATGTTTATTATGGGATAAACATTGTCCAAAATACTAGGAGAAATTTCTCCATGTTTCCTTTAGAACAGTTAAGTAGTACAGCGAGTAGAACCACTGCCTCACAGCTCCAGCAATCCAGGTTCGATCTAGCCTTAGTACGATCTTCGTGGAGTTTGCTCGTGTTCCCTGTCACTGTGTAGATTTTCTCCCACCTCCCAAAAATGTGCAGGTTGGCAGGATGGATGGCGACACAAGGAGCTGCGTTTACCAAACAAGACATTAAGTGCTGGTGTAACTCAGCTGGTCAGGCAGCAGCTCTGGAAAATATGGATAGGCGATGTTTCAAGTTGTGACTCTTCTTCAGATTGCTCCACTGAGTTACTCCAGCACAATGTGTCAGATTGGTAAATTAATTGGCTATCATCGGCCCACGAGTGTAGGTGAGTGGGGGGTAGAAGATTCATGGGAATGTGGAGAGAATAAAACAGATTAGTGTAAAATTGGTGTGACAATGGGTACTGGAAGGTTGGGAGCAGACTCAATGAACTTTTGTGTTGTATCTCACTATGAGACCGACCCTCAGGTTTGCTTCTCATCCTTCAGTATTGTGAAGCAGGTCAGCATGGATTATGTGCTCAAACACTAGCTTGAACCCGCTACCTTCTAATTTTGGAGGCTGGAACAGCATTGAACCAAGTTCCCAAGAAGACACTATGTTTAAGATGATTATCTACACGGAATACATTGATTGACACAAAAAACTGGAGTAACTCAGCAGGACA
Source organism: Okamejei kenojei (assembly GCA_035221665.1). NCBI lineage: Eukaryota > Metazoa > Chordata > Chondrichthyes > Rajiformes > Rajidae > Okamejei > Okamejei kenojei. Next base: position 38,585,310 of record CM069142.1, read on the forward strand.
GACAGCATCTCTGGAGAGAAAGGATGGGTGACGTTTCAGATTAAAACCCTTCTTCAGACTGATTAGGGATAAGGGAAACGAGAGATATAGGCGATGATGTTGAGAGATAAACAGCAATGAATGAAAGATATGCAAAAAAGTAACAATGATAAAGGAATACATTGATGCTTTTCATCATCCCAGGCATGCCTCAATGCCAACTATGGAAAGTAATGAAACAAAAAACTGCAGATGCTGTAAATCTGGAGCAAAAGCATAAAATTGCAGAAATGGTCTGCAAGTCAGGCAGCATCTGTATGGCATCTCCATCCATTTCCTGCATCTCTGCACAAATCCCTTCTTCCCCTGAACAAAGTAAAATAAGAGTTCCCCTGGTCCAACCTCAACCCCATCAGCCTCCACATTCAACAGATCATCCTTTATAATTCTCACCATTTCCAACAAGATTCCATCACAGACACATATTATTTTTTCAGCATTTCAAAGGAACTTTGTGACACCATGGTCTGCTCAGTCATCTTGGCAGCACTCCCTATCTTACGTTATTTTACCTCTACCTCAGGAAGTGCAACATCTGGCCTTGCACCTCTTTTCTTCCCATCATCCTGAGACCCAAACATTCTTTCCTGATAAGGCAACAATTCACTTGCACTTCTTCCAATCTTGTGTACTGCAATTGGTGTTCACAATGCAGCCTCCTCTACACTGGGGAGACCAAACACTGATTGGGTGATTGTTTTCCAGAGTACCTGTATCAATCCATTGGAGTGTCCTTGAGTTTTCTGCTACCTGCAACTTTAGTTCCCCATTTCACTCCCCTACTGACTTCTCTGTCAATAAGCCAGTTCGGTATTCCGAAAAACGCAAGGAATCATGGGATTTGGCAAAGGTCATTCGAGAATAAAAAAAAGCAAACAGGGTGCCTGGTAGCAGGGGAGAGCGGGGTGTAACAGCGAGAGAGAGGGGGTAGTTGAGAGTGGGAGACAGGGGGAGACTGTGAGAGGTGGGGGAGAGAGTTTTCAGTTGTCAGACAGACAACCACTGGTAAAGCCATGGCTCGTTGCTTCTAGGAGAGTCGAGAAAATGTCCTCAATCGATGAACCCCCTCATCTCGACCGCGCTGGAGATTTCCACGGGCGCAAGGAACAAATGACCTAAAGTTTGCATTGAGTGAACTGAGTGTACTAACCATCCTCTTTGCACACCAGCATTTCTGTGAGAATGGTTGGATCCCAGGATCGAGGAGTCAGCGCCCGACAGGTGAGCGAGCCCCTGGTGCCTCTCCGTTCGCCGCTGGAAGAACTGACACCTCTATTCCCCGGGTCGGGCGCTGCCTCTTCGAACCCGCTGCTCGGCAACGGCCGACTAGGGTTCCAGAGCATTGCCGATGCCTCACATCAGCTCTTGATCCCCCGCCGCCTGTCCGGATAATGTGACCGACCGACGTTGGTTGAGCTGAAGCTGGATCCAATCACTCTCTCTGCATATGCGCCCGCCTCCATCTATCCCAACCACGACGCAAAAGTCTAAATGTGTAGAAAGTCAGAAGGAGGGTCTTCTATCGAGAGGTCAGTGGACGGGAGTTTCGTCCCAGGCCTGTAGCAGGCGCCGGCCCCAGCTCGACTCTGTCCTGCCGGCGGGACGGGCGGGGTTGAGCTGGAGTTGGTGCTTCTTTTCACCGCCTGCGGGCCTGGACCGCCGTTGCCATCAGGACAGGCAGAGACATGCTGGAGCCGGCCCCACCATCCGGCTCCTGCCGCCTGGCGCCGGTCGGGACACTGGGACGGGGATGGCCCTGCACCCATGCAGCGGCACGCGCGAGTGTTTAGCCCGAGCAATCTATGACCTGTGCATAGTTCAAAGTTTGTTTCTTAAAAAGCAGATAGCAACAAAAACTGTTAAAGGTAAACCATGGCAATCTTTAATGATTCATCAGACGGGAGTGGCAATGATCTACAATGAGCACAAACGTTGTCAGTGCTTCTTGGGCTCCACTCACAGAACACAGGAAGGCTAGCACAATTATACATTTTTCTTATCAGTAAAACACTCCTACCAAGTCTGAATATGGCATGACTGAAATATATTATAGCCTTTCAGAATATAGGAAAGCAGGGTCCAAATCAAGCTCATCCAATAACAAGTTATTACTTATCTCTGGAGCATCAACTATTTTTTCCATCTTGGCTTCTTTATGGCCTTGAAAAGAAGCACATGTTATTACGCAGGCTGTCATCTTAATGTCTATGTCATCTTAATGTCTATATTGAAAAGACAACCTGTCCTTCATATTGTGTTCCATATAATTTACAAAGTCATTCAGACTTGGCACCAAGCCATTCTTTTGTTCTACTAGACCATGCTTTTGTAGAAGAACGACTCCATTTTAGATTTGACTATTAGATTTGACTATTAGCTCTTTCACATGTGCAATCGGAATACTGAACTGGCTTATTGTGATCTCCTGGATTGTTATAACAAGGCTGATTACTGGAAAACTTCATCCTCCGTCTAAGCATATTGTAACTTTGGAATTCAATATCAAATTCTACAACTTGTTCTTTCTGTTTGTGTTCAAACTGACCATTTTTGCCCAGCATCATATTCTGGCCTGCCAGGCATGTCCCACAGTTTTATATTGCACTGACAAAGAAGTTTAATCCGATCCTCACTGCGACTTAACTGACTCTTTAAGTCATCTGGTCTCACCCCATCAGAGATGTTCCCTTTGGCAAACCCTTCCATAAGGCAACTCATCTCTACCTAAAGCTGTCTTCATTTGTCTCTCTCCCAGTTCTGATGAAGGATCCCAGACGGAAATATTTATTGTTTCTCTCCACAGATGCTGCCCGACTTGCTGAATGTTCTCATCATTTTCTATGTTTATAAAGGAAAATTAAAATATTCTTCTGAGTTAATTCTGGTAACCTGCATATATGCAATAGGAAAATTCTGAAAATGAAAGCTGACTGATTGCTGTAAACGTCAAATAGGGTTAATAGCACTGTTGGTAAAAGGAATCCCCTGCAAATGCATCCACTTTATTTGCCTGCTTATGTCTCTCTTTATTATAATTTTACTGAAAATTCAGGTGTGTGGAGTTCTCCATTATCTGCAATTCAGCCTCATCACCTCCCCAACCCAATTCGCCATGGTAATCTTTATTTGAAGCAGTAGCCTTTCATAATAAACTCCCTGTAGAATTTTCGCTATCGGTATCATTTACAGAGTTTTATTTTCTGCGGCAAAGTGAGTGGTTTACTGCAATTACCTTTTTAAAATCTGGAATTCTGCCCCAGGAACCTCAGTGCAGGCTCTCCCTGAAAATAGTCTGAGGGTTTTTTTTTTAATTGCTTATCTCCCATCACTTTACCCTGTGTACCCTATCCATAATTCCTATTTTGTCCTTCCTTGGGAGGAAAAATATCCAGATTCATTTAATTAAATCCCACCCACCAAGACTTTAGCATACTTTATTTTCATAATTATCAGTTCATCTACGCTTTATCACTTTTGAAATTCTGTTCCCCATTTCAACCGCCTTATGACCATTCCCAGTAAGGCCTTATAGATGCATGCTTGGACGAATGGCAATGCCATATAACTGGTTCAGCCTTCCAGAACCTGGCTGAACCGATCAATTAATGGAAGGTACTCTGGTGTACTGCGCTGCTCAGCATTCCAGGATTATTTAAAAAAATGATGATAAACCCACTCCTTTCTCCTCATATGCACAATATAAATGCTGGCTACAACACCAGCAAAAGGGACAAAGTGATGTAAGCAAAAGGGACAAAGTGATGTGACTTGTACTTTCAGCAGGGTGTCCACCTAAGTCAACACAAGAACACTTGAAAATAGGAGCAAGAGTAGGCCACCAGGCTCCTCAAACCTGCCTCACCATTAAATAAGATCATGGCTGATCAATGTTGGTTCTAATTTCTCTTCTGTGCCGGTTCCCATAGCCCTCAGTTCCTCGATCTTTCAAATATGTATCTACCTCCACCTGAAATATATCTAATGATCTGACCTCCACTACCCTAGAGGGAAGAGAATTCCAGAAATTCATTACCATCCGAGAGATTCAAATTTTGTGTACTTCAGTTTTAAATGACCGCCCCCTTATTTTTGCTGTTATGTCTCATTGTTCGTGATTCCTCCTACTTTGTGAATGAAGTATTGCTCATGTTCATGTTTGAAGGTATTAAGCCAACCCTATTGGATGATGTAGGACAGACTAAGGTTGACGCATGGACTGTTTTTGATGCAGGGTTTTGGAAAGCCAGCTGCCCGCCTTCTTGCGCCAGTCCACTTTTAGTCTTTGTCAACTCCAAGAGTGGGGACAATCAGGGAGTCAAGTTCCTACGAAGATTCAAGCAGTTGTTAAATCCAGCTCAGGTGTTTGATCTCATGAATGGAGGACCTCATCTTGGGTAAGGCTGAATCTGAAAATATTTTCAACTGACTTATACCATTAATGCAAGTATCTGCCCATATGACAGTTACTGATTTTCATAAGAATATTCTGTTGTATAGACACTTACACCAGTATGAGTTATCTGTTTCCTTGTGTAAACTCAATTTTGCAGTATCCTAGTTTTACTGACTGCGTTTAAAAGGCCTGTTTGCTTTGAAAGGTGAAATTCCTTCTCTACATAAAGATACATGTTATTTTCAAACACTGACCAGTGCAACTTGCAACATGGGAGTAAATCTGTTTCTTACATAATAATCTTTACTTCCTATATCAATGAGGTCTCAAGAAGATTCTGTTTTCGTTTTTTTGTGTGCATCCGTTAACCTTTTGTGGTTTGTGGGGCTACATATGATGATTTCTGTCATTTATGTGGGAATGAGCCTTTCAGACAGAGCTCTATCATTCTATAGGATAGTAGAGTTCCTTCTTTTGTAATCTTTACTTATTTTCTCTTTTACAGATTACGATTGTTTCAAAAATTTGATACCTTCCGTATTTTAGTTTGTGGAGGAGATGGAAGTGTTGGATGGGTGCTATCTGAGATTGATAAGTTAAACCTGCACAAACAGGTGAGATGGAGGGAATTATATCAGACATTATTTAAGCTTTTAAAAAAAAAATTGTGGTGTTAAATCGATTACTTCATGTGTATAACTCCTTCCTGGTGAACACTTTATTTCCCATTTTCTTCCCCTCTCTTCCCTGCGCCCCACCTGGAATTGCATCCATTTCTCCATTACCCCTTCCTCTTCCACTTATATTCCTTCCTCTGGCTTCACCTTATCTCATACTTTTCATCTCTGGGCTTTGTCCAACCATCTGCAAATCAAACCCTCCCCTCCAACTTTCTCACCACATTCAGTCAGCAGAAGGGTCCTGACCTGAAAGGTCGCCTATTCATGTTCTCCAGATATACTGCCAGACTCGCTGGGTTACTCCAGCCCTTTTAAAAAAATAAACTAGCATCTGCAGTTCTTTGCGTCTGCTTTCTTGCAGTATTATGCTCTAACTTCAATATATTATGAACTGATTGGAATTTGCTTATTATTTTAAAATATCTTTACAAATGCAATCTATGGTGCAGAGAGGTTCCAGAGACACTATGATATGGAATGAAATGAATCCTCCATTAGCAAATTTTCAGTTTTCAGAAAACAATTATTTCCAAGTTATCCCATCTCATCCCTGCATCTATTGCTTCCGTGAGCAGAAAAGCATTTAATTACCTCTTCTTTGCTTCAATAATCTTCCATTGTAATCTTTTTCATATTTCTTAGAGACACTTTTTCAATTTTCCCATCTATTGCCAATCATTCCCTGGAGAAAATGTGGCTAGAGCAGTGTGGAGGGAAGATAGCTGTCTCTTCCACAATCCACTGGCTCATCCTTTCATCAATTGTGTTGGAAGAGTCTAACCATTCTTTCAGTTACTTCTCCACATCCTGTTGCAGTCCATTGGTCCCGAATATCTCATTGTCAGGCTGGGAAATATTGGTGCATGCAACATTTGCACATCACTAAATTATTATAAAAACTAAAATCAACATTATATACATTTATTTTTGGATCTGAAGACTCCATCTTCAGCCTTTATTCACTAATGTGACCATGAGAAAACTATTTATTGATTGCATTTCTCCTGTTCCCACGTTAGTAATATCATGCAGTCTCCAGAGGAATGGCGATATGTGACTTCCCTTTCGTGATGTAGCGATGTCCATGTGCAAGTATTCAGTCAGCAGATCTCTCAATTGATCACCTCCACTAGCAATTGAACTTGTTGATCTGTGACTTCTAGTTATCACTCTTGACCTTTTTGTTGAATTGTGTGCTTTAGCAGCTATTTTGCACACATTTACCAACAGCTAACCTACAAATCTAAGTTTCACTCCAACTTGGTGATGCAAGTTTACTAAGCAACATATTTTAGTTGTTCGTAACAATAATATGCCATTTGCATCTTTAATCTTTACAGATTTTGTGCTGTAATTTATTCTATCATTATTTATTTCTGGATTCTAGATTTTTATTATAATTTTAAATGAACTAGAAACATAGGAAAATAGGTGCAGGAGTAGGCCATTTGGCCCTTCGAGCCAGCACCGCCATTCAATATGATCATGGCTGATCATCTTAAATCAGTACCCCATTCCTCTTTTTTTCCCCATATCCCTTGATTCCTTTAGCCCTAAGAGCTAAATCCAACTCTCTCTTGAAAACATCCACTGCCTTCTGTGGCAGACAAATTCCTCAGATTCCTAAATGGCCTACCCCTTATTCTTAAACACATGGTAAATGGTAGGGAATTGAGGAATGCTGTGGAACAGAGGGATCTAGGAATAACTGTGCTAACTGTGAATAACTTAGTTCCCTGAAGGTGGAATCGCATGTAGATAGGGTGGTAAAGAAAGCCTTTGGTGTGCTGGCCTTTATAAATCAGAGCATTGAATATAGGAGTAGGGAAGTAATGTTAAAATTGTACAAGGCATTGGTAAGACCAATTCTGGAGTATGGTGTACAATTTTGGTTGCCTAGTTATAGGAAGGATGTCAACAAAATAGAGAGAGTACAGAGGAGATTTACTAGAATGTTGCCAGGGTTCCAGCAACAATGTTACAGAGAAAGGTTGAACAAGTTGGGTCTTTATTCTTTGGAGCGCAGAAGGTTAAGGGGTGACTTGATTGAGGTCTTTAAAAAGATGAAAGGGATAGACAGAGTTGACGTGGATAAGCTTTTCCCATTGAGGGTAGGGAAGATTCAAACAAGAGGGCATGACATGAGAATTAAGGGACAGAAGTTTAGGGGTAACGTGAGAGGGAACTTCTTTACTCAGAGGGTGGTGGCTGTGTGGAATGAGCTTCCAGCAGAGGTGGTGGAGGCAGGATCGATTTTAACATTTAAAAGTAAAGTGGATAGGTATATGGACGTGAAGGGAATGGAGGGGTATGGTCTGAGTGCAGGTAGATGGGACTAGGGGAAAACAAATGGTCGGCATGGACTGGAAGGGCCGAGAGGGCCTGTCTCCGTGCTGTAATTGTTATATTATATGGTTATATTGTTATATTATATTAAACTGTGACCCCTGGTTCTGGATTCCCTCAACATCGGGAACATTTTTCCTGCATCTAGCCTGTCCAATCCTTTAAGAATTTTATATGTTTCTACTATAAAATTCCCTGTCATCCTTCTAAATTCCAGATAATAGTCGATCCATTCTTTTATCATATGTCAGTCCCGCCATACCGGGAATTAACCTGGTGAACCTTCTCTGCACTCCCCTATAGCAATAATGTCCTTCCTCAAACTAGGAGACCAAAATTGCACACAATATTCCAGGTGTGGTCTCACCAGGGCCCTGTACAACTGCAGTAGGACCTCCTTGCTCCTAAACTTAAATCCTCTTGTAATGAAGGCCAACATGCCATTAGCTTTCTTCACTGCCTGATGTACCTACATGCTTACTTTCAGTGACTGATGTACAAACACACCCAGGCCTCGTTGCACCTCCCCTTCACTATTCAGATAATAATCTGCCTTCCTGTTCTTGTCACCAAAGTAGATAACCTCACATTTATCCACATTATACTGTACCTGCCATGCATCTGCCCACTCACCCAACCTATCCAAGTCACCCTGCAGCCTCATGGCATCCTCATCGCAGCTCACACTGCCACCCAGATTTGTGTCACCCGCAAACTTGGAGATGTCGCATTTAATTCCCTCATCTTAATCGTTAATATATATTGTAAATAACTGGGGTCCCAGCACCACTAGTCACTGCCTGCCATTCTTGAAAGGACTCATTAATTCCTACTATTTGCTTCCTGTCTGCCAACTAGTTCTCTATCCATGTGAGTAGCCTACCGCCAACCCCTGACTGAAGAATAACCTACCCCTTCCCCTTGAATGCTTTCTGAAATTGTGAAAAACCTTCTTCACAATTGCACAGACATATTCTATATTCTGTTGCCTTCATTTGAGATCCGTCATAAGCACAATCATACTTAAGTAAAAGAAGGCAGCAGAACATAGAATATAAGATTCTATTTGTTAAAGAAGGAACTGCAGATGCTGGAAAATCGAGGGTACACAAAATGCTGGAGAAACTCAGCGGGTGCAGCAGCATCTATGGAGCGAAGGAGATAGGCGACGTTTCGGGCCGAAACCCTTCTTCAGACTGATGGGGGGTGGGGGGAGGCAGGGGGAAGAAAGGAAAAATGAGGAGGAGGAACCTGAGAGCTGAGGGAGAGGTAGGAAGGGGAGGAGGCAGCAAGGGTTAACAGAATTGTGAGAATTCGATGTTCATGCCAAGAGGATGCAGACTCCCCAAGTGGAATGTGAGGTGCTGTTCCTCCAATTTGAGGTGTTGCTCACTCTGGCCGTGGAGGAGGCCCAGGACAGAGAGGTCGGATACGGAATGGGAGAGGGAGTTGAAGTGCTGAGCCACCAGGAGTTCGGGTTGGTTAATGCGGACCAAGCGGAGGTGTTCGGCTAAATCATCGCCAAGCCTCCGCTTGGTCTCACCGATATAGATCAGCTGACATCTAGAGCAGCGGATGCAATAGATGAGGTTGGAGGAGGTGCAGGTGAACCTCTGTCGGACCTGGAACGACTGCTTAGGTCCTTGAATGGAATGGAGGGGGGAGGTAAAGCGACAAGTGTAGCATCTCTTGCGGTTGCAAGGGAAAATGCCCAGGGAAGGGGTGGAGCGGGGGGGGAAGGGAAGAATTGACAAGGGAGTTGCGGAGGGAGCGGTCTTTGCGGAAGGCAGACGGGGGGGGGGGGGGGGGGGGGGGGGGGGGGGGGGGGGGAGATGACAAGATGTGGCGAGTGGTGGGGTCACGTTGGAGGTGGCGAAACTGGCGGAGGACTATGTTGTATGTGCCGGCTGGTGGGGTGAAAGGTGGGGATCAGGGGAACTCTGTCCTTGTTGCGAGTGGGGGGATGGGGAGAGAGGGCAGTGTTACGGGGTATGGAGGAGACCCAGGTGCAAGCCTCATCTATAGTGGGGGAGGGGAATCCCTGTTCCCTGAAGAATGAGGACATTTGTGATGCCCCGGTGTGGAACACCTCATCCTGGGAGCAGATGCGGCGTAGACGGAGGAATTGGGAATAGGGGATGGAGTCCTTACAGGAAGCAGGGTGGGAAGAAGAGTAGTCCAGATAGCCATGGGAGTCAGTGGGTTTATAGTGGATGTCGGTCTATCTATCACCTGCGATGGAAATAGTGAGGTCAAGGAATGGTAGGGAAGTGTCGGAAATGGTCCAGGTGTATTTGAGTGCCAGATGGAAGTTGGTGGTGAAATGGATTAAGTCAGTCAGTTGTGTGTGGGTGCAGGAGGTGACACCAAAGCAGTTGTCGATGTAGCGGAGGTAGAGGTTGGGGATGGGGCCCGGGTACGCCTTGAACAAGGATTGTTCGACGTAACCGACAAAGAGGCAGGCGTAGCTGGGGCCCATGCGTGTGCCCATAGCTACGCCTTGTATTTGGAGGAAATGGGAGGAGTCAAACGAGAAGTTATTGAGGGTAAGGACCAACTCAGCTAAGCGGAGGAGAGTATCAGTGGACGGGTATAGGTTGCTCCTCCGGTCGAGGAAGAACCGGAGGGCTTTGAGACCATCCTGGTGGGGGATGGAGGTGTAGAGTGACTGGACATCGATGGTGAAGATGAGAGGATAGGGGCCTAGAGAATGGATGCGTGGAGACAACGGAGAGTGTCTGAGGTGTCTTGAACATAGGTGGGAGGGATTTAACCAAGGGGGATAAGATGGAGTCAAGGTATGTGGAAATGAGTTAGGTGGGGCACAAACAGGCAGAGACAATGGGTCTCCCGGGGCAGTCAGGTTTGTGGATTTTGGGGAGAAGGTAAAATCGGGCCATGCTGGGCTGGGGGACAATGAGGTTGGAGGCTCGGGGGTGCAGGGAACCGGAGTTGATGAAGTCGGTGATGGTGCTAGAGATGGTGGCCTGGTGCTTGTCTGTGGGGTCATGGTCCAGGGGTAAGTAGGAGGAGGTGCCCGAGAGTTGGTGCGTGGCCTCAGCTTTGTAGAGATCGACGCCGCAGACTACCACGGCACCTCCCTTGTCGGCGGGTTTGATAACCCAGTCTGGGTTGTTGCGGAGTGAGTCGATGGCAGTACGTTCGGGGGGAGAGAGATTGGAGTGAGACAGGGGAGTGGAGAAGTTGAGGCGGTTGATGTCGCGACGGCAGTTTTGGATAAAAAGATTCTATTTACCAATAAGATTCCATAAGATTCTATTTACAGCCTGCCAATTTGCTGGCTGTTTTTTTTCCCATCCCCTCAAAGTACAACATTTCCTCTCAAATAAAATACTGGAGATGGTGGTAATCTGAAATTGAATCAGAGAATGCTGGAAATAGTCAGCATGGAAACAGGCCTTTCGACGCACCTCGTGCATGCAAATCAAGTTGCCAAAACAAGCTGGTCCCACGGCCATATTACTCCAAACCTTTCTTATCTATATACATGTCCGACTTTCCCCTCTCAACTTAAACTTATGCCCTCTAGTTTTAGATTTCCCTACCCCTTTTAAAAGATTGTGACTTTTCAGCTTATCTAAAACCCCCATGATTTTACAAATCTATATAAGGTCATCCCTGAGCCTCCTGTGCTCCAGGGGGAAAAAAGACCCTGTGTAATAAAAGACTGTTTTGGTCAGAGATGCGTTGCCCAGAGAGGCTGAGAAAAAGGGAATAAATTATTTAACAAAGATTGAGTGTACAAATTAAGGAAGAATATGCCCAAGAAATTAGTCTTGAGAACTACTAATGTCCAAATCCTGCTGTTTTGCAGTGTCAGCTTGGGGTTCTACCATTGGGAACAGGAAATGATCTGGCACGGGTCCTCGGCTGGGGAGGGTCATGTGATGATGACACACAGCTCCCCCAGATCCTTGAAAAATTGGAACGGGCCAGCACCAAAATGTTAGACAGGTAAGTGCACATGTGATTGGTAACGGAGGCTTGTGGGTTATTTGGAACATGGATCTTAGCCAGGAGGTGTATCAAAGCAGATCCAGAAATGGTGTGGCATGAGGACCTAACCGAGAGATACATTGCAAAAACCCTGATGATGGTGCATCACTGACATTTGTGTTGCTAAGTATCTGTTAGAGATATTGCTGGGAATCTAATCAGTTGAGCAACTCTGAAGCAAAATAGACTTGTGTTGACATTGTGCTTTTCACAACCTGCAGACATCACCAAGCACTTAACTGCTAATTTAGTAGTTGTGGTTTGAAATGAGAATTAAATGTAGAAAAATGACAAATATTAATATTTATATATCAATATAGATATCAATATGGGATGCTAAGCTGAAAATATAAATTTAAGTCGCTTGATAATTGTGAGGGGGAGCTGGGGAGATAAATTGAAACAAACTTATATTCGGGGCATAGGTCAGGAAAGTCGAATGCTGAAATTATTTAATGGAATTGGAACGTTGTGCAAGGAAGATTGAATAATGGCTGGGCCAGATAGCAACCTTTGCCTGTATGAATCTTTGAGAGCAGTGGCTAGATTAATTTCGCTCATCCCTTCTGTTAAATTCTCTGTGCCGCATTCCTAGCCATAGAGTTGGAAGCTTTCCAACTCTTTACAGTAGGCTGCATTTCAATCGATTATTAGAAGTTGCTTGCCAGCATGCTTAAAGTAGGAGCAGTGTCTTCCAAGCACTTTACCTCATTCACCTTTATCATTCCTCCCCTGCCTGGAAGGGGAAGTCTATGATCTAAAACTAAGCATAAGTTTAGAGTAATAAGGAATTATGCTCTTTTATGGTAACAATTGAAGTAGCAAATGTAACATAGCTGGTTTATGCACTGTGCAAAGAATTGAGATGAAGAATAGTTGGGAAGATGAATGGAAACTTGATTTCCCCTGTCACTAGTTAAAAGGCTGATAATTAAAATCTAGTTTTTGTAAAACTAATGTGGATAGTTTAGCATTTGAGCCTGGTATATTTACTGTAAAACTTAGGAGTTGTCTGCAATGCCTTTAGTAAAACTGTGGCATTGATTTCCACCTGCAGCCTTTTACTAAATGAATTTAATTTACTAATGAATTGGTCGGTAAGTGCCTCCATCCTTTTAATTAAAAGTTCATGTCAGCTTGTACAAGTACAAATCAATGCCAGAATAAATTCACGCAGTAATTTATGTAAGTGGTTTCACTGCAATGATGAACGCACCATAGTAAATATATTCAAGAGACCTCTGGTAAGGGCGAGATTCTTGCACATTCTTGACATTTGTGAAAGCCAAAAATATCTACAGATATTGGAAATCTGAAATATAAATTCAATGCTGGAAATGCCCAGCAGGTCAGGCAGCATCTACGGAAGAAGACACAAAAGTGAATGCTACAAGCCTGAATTGGGAAAGTAAAAAAACTAGTTAGTTTACTCACCTGCTGAGTGTGGCAATTTCTGTGTTTTTTTTGGACGGTGATTTGTTCCAGTACTTATGCTCCATGTACTCAACAACTCTTAATGACAGACAGTATAACACAGTAGTACAGCTGGTAGAGTCACTGTCTCACAGCACCAGAGATCTGGGTTCAATCCTGACCTTGGGTGCTATTTATGTGAAGTTTGACCAATCTGCCTGTGAAGCATGAGTTTCTTGCAGGTGCTCTGGTTTTCCCCCCACATCCCAATGATGTGCAGTTTGGCTAGGTATTTGGCCAGTAAATTATCCCAATGTGTAGGTGATTGGTAGTTTGGGAGTTGATGAGACCGTGGGAGAATAAAATCTGTAAGGGTAGGACATGTCAATTAAAGGGTGCTCACTGGTGGGCACAGACTTAGTGGGCCAAGGGGCCTGTTTCCATTTTTTATTTCTCTATGACAGCATGGTACTGTATATTGCGGGGCTCTAGGCACTCCTTAATTCTTATTGGATGTGTTTATGAACCACTAATTGTAGGCATCTACAAATGGAAATGGTTTATTTTTGTCTACCTAATAGAAATGCTTAGAATTTTAACAGAAGAATGCTGCTTTTTTTTCTGTGTGTTAATGTGATTGAAAACCTGAGCAACAGGTCGTTATTTGGGTAATTTAAAAGTTGTTCCAAGTATTCCCTCTACAACATTCATACACAGAAGTACATCATTTCATACACTAAGCTCTTTTGTTGATCTTTGTGGGGACGTTAGAGCATTGGCTGGGGAAAAACCAGTGATAGGTGTTGCTGGGCTATTTAGCTTGTTGTAATCTTGCACAAGGTTGAGATCTCTGTATAAGTTCCATCCTTACCTCTGAACACCAGGGCCCCCAGCCCAACCACTCCTCTCGACAAATCACCTGAGGCCTGGTCTTGACCATTTAATCCCTCCTGAATGCGAGCCCCTCCACCGCGGCACTTACCTGATTGTGGGCCCTGACTCTAGGGCTTGGCCCTTTGTACAAAGTCATCCTACAGACCCAATCACTTGCTTTGCTCATTGATCTACAGTGGACACTAAACCCCAGCCTACAGCCATCAACTCTCTCACTTCTCCCCAACATGGCCCACCCTTCCTCCCACATTGCTGACCACCACCCTTCTCCACATACAACATCACAAATAACTTGAGCAAATCTTAGACCGTCTCAGTCGCACATTTTAAAACATGGCCTCTGTAAAAGTTGCAAAGTGAAGGTCTCATGGCCAATGTGATTTTTAGCATTGTCAAGTCAAGTTATTGTCATATGCACACGTACAGTGAGGTACAGATACAATGAAATCAATGTTTGCATCAGCATCACAGGCACAAAGACTCAGACTAACACATAGAACAAATTACAGTGCCCTCCATAATGTTTGGGACAAAGACCCATCATTTATCTATTTCCCTATGTACGCCACAATTTGCAATTTATAATAGAAAAAATCACATGGGTTAAAGTGCACATTGTCAGATTTTAATAAAGGCCATTTTTATACATTTTGGTTTCACCATGTAGAAATTACAGCTGTGTTTATACAAAGTCCCTCCATTTCAGGGCACCATAATGTTTGGGACACATTGCTTCACAGGTGTTTGTAATTGCTCAGGTGTGTTTGAATGCCTCCTTAATGCAGGTATAAGAGAGCGCTCAGCACCTACTCTTTCCATCACCTTTGGAAACTTTTATTGCTGCTTATCAACATAAGGACCAAAGTTGTGCCAATGAAAGTCAAATAAGCCATTGAGACTGAGAAACAAGAATAAAACTGTTAGAGACATCAGCCAAACCTTAGACTTACCAAAATGAACTGTTTGGACCATCATTAAGAAGAAAGAGAGCACTGGTGAGTGTACTAATCGCAAAGCGACTGGCAGGCCAAGGAAGACCTCCACATCTGATGAAAGAAGAATTCTCTCTATAATAAAGAAAAATCCTCAAACACCTGTCTGACAGATCAGAAACATTTCCCAGGAGTCAGGTGTGGATTTGTCAATGACCTCTGTCTGCAGAAGACTTTATGAACAGAAATACAGAGGCTACATTGCAAGATTCAAACCACTGGTAAGCCGCAAAAATAGGATGGCCAGGTTACAATTTGCCAAGAAGTACTTAAAAGAGCAACCACAGTTCTGGAAAAAGGTTTTGTGGACAGATGAGACGAAGATTAGCTTATATCTGAGTGATGACAAGAGCAAAGTATGGAGGAGAGAAGGAACTGCCCAAGATCCAAAGCATACCACCTCATCTGTAAAACACGGTGGTGGGGGTGTTATGGCCTGGGCATGTATGGCTGCTGAAGATACTGGCTCACTTATCTTCATTGATGATACAACTGCTGATGGTAGTAGCATAATGAATTTTGAAGTGTGTAGACACATCCTATCTGCTCAAGTTCAAACAAATGCCTCAAAACCCATTGGCCGACTGTTCTTTCTACAGCAAGACAATGATCCCAAATATACTGCTAAAGCAAAAAGGAGTTTTTCAAAGCTAAAAAATGGCAATTCCTGAGTGGCAAGTCAATCACCCTATCTGAATCCAATTGAGCATGCCTTTTATATGCTGAAGAGAAAACTGAAGGGGACTAGCCCCCAAAACAAGCATAAGCTAAAGGTGGCTGCAATACTGGCCTGGCAGAGCATGACCAGAGAAGACTCCCAGCAACTGGTGATGTCCATGAATCGCAGATTTCAAGCAGCCATTGCATGCAAAGGATATGCAACAAAATAGTAAGATTAAACGAGAACTTACCAAGTTTGAAGTTTGATCTGTATTTTACGAGGAGTCGCGGTGAGGGATTTCGTGAAGAACCCGCCAGCACGCTTGCGCAGCATCCTTCAAAGCAGCGGTGTGGAATCACAGAACCAACCATGACTGAAAATAGTAAGATGAAAACCGTAGAACTACCTGTTTGACCTGATGATAGAGGGTGGGAGCGGTGGGCACGAAATCCCTCACCGCGACTCCTCGTAAAATACAGATCAACCTTCAAACTTGGTAAGTTCTCGTTTAATCTTACTATTTTACTTCGGAGTCACGTGAGTGACTTCGTGAAGATTTCAAAGCTCTGTGATTTCACGCCCTGAACAACGTCCATGCTTATCACACTGCCGCCATTCTGATGGAGTAAGACTGTTAATGGAGTTCAGTTGACAGCGGCTGAAAAATCAACACAATTATTAATCAACTAAACAACAACCCCTAATTCGGGGCCAGACATTTACTGAGCGGTACCCAGGATAGCTTCTGCGAATGTCGCAGGAACGGCCAGAGACTTGTTATAGAACCGTTGAAAGGTTTTTCCCCCACTGGCCCAGCCCGCAGTGGCGAAAATGTGGTCCATGGGCACCTTCATGGCTCTCGCTGCAGCCCTGGTGGAATAAGACTTAAAAAACGTTAGTAGCAACTCCTGTTTTAATAACTCTTTACCAAAGAATTTTATTTGACCAGGGTTGGCCACCATGGTGTCCAGTCGCAGTTTTTGTAACATCTGGACTCGTTGGGCTGTCGCCAGTGCCATGAGCATCACCACCTTAAGGGTGAGCTGTTTCAAATGGTAGCTCATCTATTGGAGCCCAGCTCCTCAGTAGGGTCAGCATGATCCCCACATCCCACGTTACTGTATATCTGGGTCGTGGAGGGATTGGTATTGAATACTCCCCTCATTAGTTTAGACACCAGGTGGTGGGAGCTGATACTTATATCCAGGTATGAATACAGCGTACTCCTGTCGCTGTTGATGGCACTGTAGCTGAGGCCTGCATCAAAATGGAGGCCTGCTAGAACTCCAACATATCCAGTATTGTTGCCGAGTTGGAGGACTTGTTGTTCCGGGCACAGAACCCTCCCACTTTCTGATTTGAGCGAGATATTGTTTGCGGGTGGATTCCCGACACGATGCTGCAATAAGGTTCATGGCTCTTGACGAGATGCCTGCCCGGTTGAGCGGTCTTTTCAGAACCTGCAAGCCAACAAGTTTAATGACCATGGCAAGGATGACTGACCCCCCTGTAATGGAGTGAGTAATCAATTTGGGATGTTTCCCAATCGCCATCCATGGTTGTTGTACATTTCTACAACCATCGGGTACCATGGTTGTGTAGGCCAGTCGGGAATGATCAATATGTCAGTTGCAGAGTCTAGTTTAATTTTCTGCAATACCCGACTGGTGAGGCAGCATGGGGGAAACGCGTAGCAACCCATTTCCCCCAATGGATAAAAATGCATCCAATGCTATTACCCCAGGGTCTTGTTCCCACAACACATACGTTGGTATTCGATGGTTCAGCCTGGACGCAAATAGGTCAATATCTGGTGTCCCCAATTTGAGCTATAATATCTCCAAAATCTGGGGGTTCAACATCCACTCAATGTTGTCATTGAAGACACGTGACCTGGTGTCCGCCACTGAATTAAGCTTCCCAGGCAAATAGGTCGCAGTAATCCAAATATTTCTTTCAATGCACCAGTGCCAAATTGTATTAGCCAATTCATTGCAAACTAGCGACCTAATACTACCCATATGATTGATGTAAACCATTATTGTAGCATTATCTATTCGAAAGCGGACATGTAATCCCATGAATTAGTACAGAAGCCCGCAGTCCATGAAATACCCCCAGCATTACTATATAGTTTATCCCATGTGACTCCAGGAATGTAGACTCATGAGAGTTCCATCTGCCACCACAACTGGACATCGTACCAGTTGCTCCCCAGCCTGGTGCACTTGCGTCAGTTAGTAGCACAACATCAGGGTTGCTCCATATAATAGGTCAATGACATTCTTTAATATTATCTACCCACCATTATAGCTTGTTTCTAGCTTCCGGTGGTAACCAAAGTGGCCGATCAAAGCAGCCAGCATTTGTTTTTTAAAGCTGTGATTTGTGACCTTTGTGAATTTCGGTAGTGTAGCGGTCCGAATCGTACAGCTGGGAATGTAGTTACCAATTTAGAGTTACCAATACCAATAACTTTCGCTGTTTGCCACATGGTCGATACCCTGGCGCAAGCAAGATTGTGGCACTCTTCTGATATAGCAGTAGCTTTATTAGTGGGGATGATAAACTTCATTAAATTAGTGTCTAAGGTGAACACCAAATCCATAACCCGTAGCGGGTGCAGTTTTTGATTTGTCTGGATGGATTACACTCCCAGGATCTCAAGCAGAGCCTTGGTTGCAGCCACTCCTTGAATTGCCAATTGGAGGGTCTGCCCCATTATAAGGATTTCATCCAACATGCCATCACTATAATCTAGTTGTCGGAGAAAGCCAATACAGGTAAATACCAACTTGGTAAACAGCCTAAGCTGTGATGGTTCCATTAGGCAATGCACCCTTCCAGACAACTTCAGAATTTCCTGTGAGCCTCAGCGATGGGCACCGTATAGCATGCTTCTTTCAAACTGATACATGCCATAAAGTACCCTGAGTAAAGCTTCCACCTAGCTGTTCCAAAAGCATCCATTTTGACATGGGTACATTGTACAAAAGTGTTCAACTCAGCTAAATTGATTATAACCCGACATTCCTCTTATTTTTACTGCTGGTGAACATATTAGGCTCAACTCAATATGTCCATGCTTGGTTATGCCAATTACCACTTTTCCCTGCTCGCCATATAATTTCAGCATGCCCTGCCTCCACCTCTTTTCGGGATAGAGTAAATTCCTACGAGGCGAATGCTGGGTATGGGAATCTATACCTCCCACGAATTATATATACCCTTGAACACTTTGTAAAATAAACTCATCTGTGGTTACAGTTTTCCCCATATGTCCAAGGCCGTCCGCAATCGCCCACCTATTCGTACAGGAGGGATACTATGGCGTGAGAGGAGCCAGACCCCCTTACCTCCATAGTGAACGGCGGTTCCATACATATGGTGCTTCGGGTGGACGTTATGGAGGTTGACGGCCCAGCGGCCGCATTTCCCATGCAGGCCGCTGTTGGCCTTGCCCTAAATGGTCGTTGTATTTATTGAGATGGAGGTAGGTAGAATCTTTGTGCCCTATCCAGCAGCCTTGGTTCACAGGTTGTATTAGGCTGTTGCCGGTGATATGGGTGAACTCTGGCCGATGGAGTTTCATGAGGCCCACTGTTTTGGCCTCCTTTGTCCAGTCCCTTCACCTGTTTGTACAGGTCTCCAAGCACCTGATGCGGCGGTGGAGCGGTAATGGTCGGCACAACCCCGCGAATTTGGGGTTTAGTGTGGGCTATATGGAGCTCTTACGCAGGCAATATATCTCATACTGGGCGTTGCATAGGAGTGCTAGCGCATCATGCTATTTACTGGACACATTATCCCCGATCAGGGTTTTCCAGAACGCCGTTATGCCCGTGGAGAACCTTTCTCCAAGGTATTATTGAGAATCTGACTCCAGAGTTGGTGCATACGTAGGCAATCAATGGTGCCCGCCAATTCGTGGTGCAGGGTTCACCTGTCTGGGTAGAAACGGCAACTTCACTCACCACATCCAGCATCCTCCTCATGCTCTGGTTCAGCGGTCACTGGCTGTCCCTGGTCGTCGTCAAACTCAGCAGCTGGGCAATCATTAATGCTTCTGGCTGGAGACGATGAGGAGCTGAGCGGAGTCCTTGCACGGCTAGTGGATGCCGTTCTTCACGTTCTCGGTCCCGCTGGAGATGTTGGACCATTTAAGAGCTCCAACCGCTCAATGCGACCGTCCCTGCTATATGCAGCGGACAAGCCGACTTCCCCAGGCCCTGCGAATTCACTGGGGCTTCCACCATCGGACCTCACCCCCTTAGGGTCTACGGTCCAATGGCAGGTCGTCGTGACCTACAGCCCACGTAGGGTCATACGACTCCCGCACGGACTCTCCGCTAGTCTGTCTTCTCCCAGACTGTGGCGGCCCACCTGGCAGATAAGAAGGCAGGTGAGTTGACTCGGCGCCGGCCCCCGGAACCTGGCTCCCCGGAGTCCGTGCAAGCTTACCTCCACACTTACACCATTACTTGGCGTGGAGGCGCATGGTCGGCCGCTCGCAGCGCTGAGCTGACCGACCGCTTCCTGCTGCCACCTCCGCCCTTGACCGCAGCCTGACGGGGTGTGTTTGTCGGCGGTATCTGCTCCAGCAGGCCTACACGACGCAGCAGTGTTATGCCCGGGCTGCACGATGGCAGATATCCCTGGCTGCGGTACGCAATGCACTTTGCAGGGCTCCCCTGTCGTGCGGCTGTCCCCCGGCCCAGCCCCCTCGGGTCTACTGGAGCTCGGGGAAAGGTTGCCTGTAAAAGAAAAACAAGACCCCTTGCCACGTACCTGTATCCCCCCTTATTCTCTTGGGGGACGGGGGGCTCGGAGTCTGGACCTGTTGCTTGCAGCTCCATAGTGGTAACCCATTCGGGTGAGTCGGCCCCTGTATTAGCGGGAGCGCCCGACTCTGCATTCCAGCCCCCACCGTTGCGTTAAAGCTGCCGGCGTTCCGTGCAGCTCCGGGGACAAGGGCCGTCGGCTGGCCGCAGCTCAGCTCCGCGCCCGACTTCCTCATTCCTGCCCCCACCGTTGTGTTGAAGCTGCCGGCGTTCCGTGCAGCTCCGGGGACAAGGGCCGTCGGCTGGCCGCAGCTCAGCTCCGCGCCCGACTTCCACATGTGTTGAAGCTGCCGGCGTTCCGTGCAGCTCCGGGGACAAAGGCCGTCGGCTGGCCACAGCTCAGCTCCGTGCCCGACTTCCGCATTCCTGAAGCTGCCGGCGCGTGCCGCTCCGCGGACAAGGGCCGTCGGCTGGCCGCAGCACAACTCAGCTCCCCGACAGCGTCGTCCTGCGGCCCTTGTCCATGCTGTAAAGGAAGGTAATACTTACCTGCCGGTCTTGTGAAGGAGGCCGGTGGGGAGAGCGCACTCCCCCCCCAGCTGCCGCTGCAAATGCGCGCGACGATATGCTGCGCAAGCGTGCTGGCGGGTTCTTCACGAAGTCACTCACGTGACTCCGAAGTAAAATACTAAACATGACTACTTTCATTTACATTACATTGCTGTGTCCCAAACATTATGGTGCCCTGAAATGGGGGGACTATGTAAAAACACTGCTGTAATTTCTATATCGTGAAACCAAAATGTATAAAAATGGCCTTTATTAAAATCTGACAATGTGCACTTTAACCACATGTGATTTTTTTCTATTACAAATCTCAAATTGTGGAGTACAGAGGCAAATAAATAAGTGATGGGTCTTTGTCCCAAACATTATGTCGGGCACTGTAAATATAAATTACACAGAAAATTTCTAAAAGATAGAAGATTGCACAAAAAAAACGGCATTAGTGGAAAACACACTTAGAAAAGTAGACAGATCCATGGTAGTGCACATGGCCCGTAGTGGTCAAGAGTAGGATTGGGATTGTGTAGGTCGTTCAAGAACCTGATCATTGAAGGAAGTAGCTTCCATACCGCCTGCACGAAGGTAGCGGTGAGAAGAGTGCTTAGCCCAGATGCTGGGGTTCCTTATGATAGATACTACCTTCATGAGGTGGCCCACACCAGACATGCATTTCCCTGCCTTCTCCTTTTGGCTGTTCAGAGCAATGGCTCCCTTTGAACTCCCTCATCTGCTCTTTCATTCCCCTCAAGCAGTCCCTTTCCCAATAATATATGTCTTAACACATTGAGTACTTTATATTCAACCAACTCTTGGTTTGAATATTCTTATGTATCAAGAACAGGGCTACCTTTGCTCAGCAAATGGTAATTAAATAAAGGCTGTGTTTTCTTTTATTCAGGTGGAGCATTATGACGTATGAAATAAAAATACCACCAAAACATTCCTTGGCAGTGACCCCAGAGGAGGATGCTGAGGAATCCCAAGTGAGTATGTAACATGACAAAGACTTTATTACAGAATGTTAATTTGCTCTCGGCCCTTAATCAAAAGCACAAAGATAAATCTGAGGAGACCCAGATACATTTTATGGTTTTGCTCGGATGCAGGCTAGAAATTTAAAAGAATGTTCCATCCCAACATTGGAATGTTTTAGATGACTGGCATGCTGATTTGCAGTGTGTGTGGGCAAAGTGAATTTAGATTTTTTTTCATTGAATTATGTTTAGAAATATTAGTTGCAACAGGCCCACATGTTTTCTTCTGAATAATAATTATTGTGTATTTGTTTGCCATTACGGATATGCTGATAATTTCATTGTGTGCTGTGCAAATACTATTCTGCCAGGTGTTTCGGCAATAACTGCCTCAGACAGAACATGAATTCACATTCCAGCAAACTAACTAAGCCATGACAGTCGCCTGATTTCACCAAGTTATGCTCATTTTCAGTGAACTATGTATTTTAAATCACTCTCCTCCCAGTAACTCTGTGGCAGCTGAATGAGTTTGGAAGGTAATTCACACAAATGAAGAGATGGGGAAAATGTATTGCCCTATTTGTCACTCTCTGCCAATGTTCTAGAGAACTAGCAGAATGTGCAGTGACTCATCTGGTCTTTCATTCCTCCCTTTCCCATTACAGCCTCCCATAGTGACACAGAGAAGATAATCTTAATATGACGAGCTTTAATTACGTGGGTTAAATTATAGAAACATAGAAACATAGAAAATAGGTGCAGCAGTAGGCCATTCGGCCCTTCGAGCCTGCACCGCCATTCAATATGATCATGGCTGATCATCCAACTCAGTATCCCTTAGAAACATAGAAATTAGGTGCAGGAGTAGGCCATTCAGCCCTTCGAGCCTGCACCGCCATTCAATATGATCATGGCTGATCATCCAACTCAGTATCCCGTACCTGCCTTCTCTGCATACCCTCTGATCCCCTTAGCCACAAGGGCCACATCCAACTCACTCTTAAATATAGCCAATGAACTGGCCTCAACTACCCTCTGTGGCAGAGAGTTCCAGAGACTCACCACTCTCTGTGTGAAAAAAGTCTTTCTCATCTCGGTCTTAAAGGATTTCCCCCTTATCCTTAAGCTGTGACCCCTTGTCCTGGACTTCCCCAACATCGGGAACAATCTTCCTGCATCTAGCCTGTCCAACCCCTTAAGAATTTTGTAAGTTTCTATAAGA
The DNA here is from genome assembly GCA_035221665.1 of Okamejei kenojei. Taxonomy (NCBI): domain Eukaryota; kingdom Metazoa; phylum Chordata; class Chondrichthyes; order Rajiformes; family Rajidae; genus Okamejei; species Okamejei kenojei. The sequence continues at coordinate 38,608,292 of CM069142.1, forward strand.
TCCCCTCTCAATCTCCTAAATTCCAGAGAGTATAAACCGAGTCTATCCAGTCTTTCTTCATAAGACAGTCCTGACATCCCAGGAATCAGTCTGGTGAACCTTCTCTGCACTCCTTCTATGGCAATAATGTCCTTCCTCAGATTTGGAGACCAAAACTGTTCGCAATACTCCAGGTGTGGTCTCACCAAGACCCTGTACAACTGAAGTAGAACCTCCCTGCTCCTGTACTCAAATCCTTTTGCTATGAAAGCTAACATACCATTCGCTTTTTTCACTGCCTGCTGCACCTGCATGCCTACTTTCAATGACTGGTGTACCATGACACCCAGGTCTCGCTGCATCTCCCCTTTTCCTAATCGGCCACCATTTAAATAATAGTCTGCTTTCCTGTTTTTGCCACCAAAGTGGATAACCTCACATTTATCCACATTATACTGCATCTGCCAAACATTTGCCCACTCACCCAGCCTATCCAAGTCACCTTGCAGTCTCCTAGCATCCTCCTCACAGCGAACACTGCCCCCCAGCTTAGTGTCATCCGCAAACTTGGAGATATTGCCTTCAATTCCCTCATCCAGATCATTAATATATATTGTAAATAGCTGGGGTCCCAGCACTGAACCCTGCGGTTACCCCACTAGTTACTGCCTGCCATTGTGAAAAGGACCCGTTTACTCCTACTCTTTGCTTCCTGTTTGCCAGCCAGTTCTCTATCCACATCAATACTGAACCCCTAATACCGTATGCTTTATGTTTGTATACTAATCTCTTATGTGGGACCTTGTCGAAAGCCTTCTGGAAGTCCAGATATACCACATCCACTGGTTCTCCCTTATCCACACTACTAGTTACATCCTCGAAAAATTCCACAAGATTCGTCAGACATGATTTACCTTTTGTAAATCCATGCTGACTTTGTCCAATGATTTCACCACTTTCCAAATGTGCTGCTATCCCATCTTTAATAACTGACTCTAGCAGTTTCCCCACTACCGATGTTAGACTAACTGGTCTGTAATTCCCCGTTTTCTCTCTCCCTCCCTTCTTAAAAAGAGGGGTTACATTTGCTACCCGCCAATCCTCAGGAACTACTCCAGAATCTAAAGAGTTTTGAAAGATTATCACTAATGCATCCACTATTTCCTGAGCTACTTCCTTAAGTACTCTGGGATGCAGCCTATCTGGCCCTGGGGATTTATCGGCCTTTAATCTATTCAATTTACCCAACACCACTTCCCGACTGACCTGGATTTCACTCAATTCCTCCTTTGACCCACAGTCCCCTGCTATTTCAGGCAGATTATTTATGTCTTCCTTAGTGAAGACGGAACCAAAGTAGTTATTCAATTGGTCCGCCATATCCTTGTTCCCCATGATCAACTCACCTGTTTCTGACTGCAAGGGACCTACATTTGTTTTAACTAACCTCTTTCTCTTCACATATCTATAAAAACTTTTGCAGTCAGTTTTTTATGTTCCCTGCCAGTTTTCTTTCATAATCTATTTTTTCCTTTCCTAATTAAGCCCTTTGTCCTCCTCTGCTGGTCTCTGAATTTCTCCCAGTCCTCTGGTATGCTGCTTTTTCTGGCTACTTTGTACGCATCATCCTTTGCTTTGATACTATCCCTGATTTCCCTTGTTATCCACGGATGCACTCACTACCTTCCCCCGATTTATTCTTTTGCCAAACTGGGATGAACAATTTTTGTAGTTCATCCATGCAGTCTTTAAATGTCTTCCATTGTATATCCACCGTCAACCCTTTTAGAATTAATTGCCAGTCAATCTTGGCCAATTCACGTCTCATACCCTCAAAGTTACCTTTCTTTAAGTTCAGAACCATTGTTTCTGAATTAACAATGTCACTCTCCATCCTAATGAAGAACTCAACCATATTATGGTCACTCTTGCCCAAGGGGGCACGTACAACAAGACGGCTAATTACCCTTCCTCATTATTCAAAACCCAGTCTAAAATAGCCTGCTCTCTCGTTGGTTCCTCTACATGTTGATTTAGATAACTATCCCGCATACATTCCAAAAAATCCTCTTCCTCAGCACCCCTGCCAATTTGATTAACCCAATCTATATGTAGATTGAAGTCACCCATTATAACTGTTTTGCCTTTGTCGCACGCATTTCTAATTTCCTGTTTGATACCATCCCCAACTTCTCTGCTACTGTTAGGTGGCCTGTACACAACACCCACCAGCGTTTTCTGCCCCTTAGTGTTTTGTAGCTCTACCCATACCGATTCCACATCCTCCAAGCTAATGTCCTTCCTTTCCATTGCGTTAATCTCCTCTCTAACCAGCAACGCTACCCCACCTCCTTTTCCTTTCTCTCTATCCCTCCTGAATATTGAATATCCCTGGATGTTCAGCTCCCAGCCTACGTCACCCTGGAGCCATGTCTCCGTGATCCCAACTATATCATAATCATTAATATCTATCTGCACGTTCAACTCGTCCACCTTATTACGAATACTCCTTGCATTGAGACACAAAGCCTTCAGGCTTGTCTTTACAACGCACTTACCCCTTATACAATTTTGCTGAAAAGTGGCCCTTTTTGATATTTGCCCTGGTCTTTGTCTGCCTGCCACTTTTACTTTTCACCTTGCTACCTAATGCTTACCTACCTTCTCTCCATACCCCCTGATACCTTTTGCCACAAGGGCCACATCTAACTCCCTCTTAAATATAGCCAATGAACTGGCCTGAACTACCTTCTGTGGCAGAGAATTCCAGAGATTCACCAGTCTCTGTGTGAAAAATGTTTTTCTCATCTCGGTCCTAAAAGATTTCCCCCTTATCCTTAAACTGTGACCCGTTGTCCTGAACTTCCCCAACATCGGGAACAATCTTCCTGCATCTAGCCTGTCCAACCCCTTAAGAATTTTGTAAGTTTCTATAAGATCCCTCCTCAATCTTCTAAATTCTAGTGAGTACAAGCCGAGTCTATCCAGTCTTTCTTCATATGAAAGTCCTGACATCCCAGGAATCAGTCTGGTGAACCTTCTCTGTACTCCCTCTATGGCAGATTTGGAGAACAAAACTGTACGCAATACTCCAAGTGTGGTCTCACCAAGACCCTGTACAACTGCAGTAGAACCTCCCTGCTCCTATACTCAAATCCTTTTCCTATGAATGCTAACGTACCATTCGCTTTCTTCACTGCCTGCTGCACCTGCATGCCTACTTTCAATGACTGGTGTACCATGACACCCAGGTCTCGTTGCATCTCCCCTTTTCCTAATCGGCCACCATTCAAATAATAGTCTACTTCCCTGTTTTTGCCACCAAAGTGGATAACCTCACATGTATCCACATTATACTGCATCTGCCATGCATTTGCCCACTCACCCAGCCTATCCAAGTCACCTTGCAGCCTCCTAGCATTCTCCTCACAGCTAACACTGCCCCCCAGCTTCGTGTCATCCGCAAACATAGAGATGTTGCATTCAATTCCCTCGTCCAAAACATTAAAATATATTGTAAATAGCTGGGGTCCCAGCACTGAGCCTTGCGGCACCCCACTGCCTGCCATCCTGAAAAGGACCCGCTCACTCCTACTCTTTGCTCCCTGTCTGCCAGCCAGTTCTCTATCCACATCAATACTGAACCGTCAATACCGTGTGCTTTAGGTTTGTATACTAATCTCTTGTGTGGGACCTTGTCGACAGCCTTCTGAAAGTCCAGATATAGCACATCCACTGGTTCTCCCTTATCCACTCTACTAGTTATATCCTCAAAAAATTCTATAAGATTCGTCAGACATGATTTACCTTTCGTAAATCCATGCTGACTTTGTCCAATGATTTCACCACTTTCCAAATGTGCTGCTATCCCATCTTTAATAACTGACTCTAGCAGTTTCCCCACTACCGATGTTAGACTAACTGGTCTGTAATACCCCGTTTTCTTTCTCCCTCCCTTTTTAAAAAGTGGGGTTATATTAGCTACCCTCCGATCCTCAGGAACTACTCCAGAATCTAAAGAGTTTTGAAAAAATATCACCAAGGCATAACTACTCCAGAATCTAAAGAGTTTTGAAAAAATATCACCAAGGAATCCACTATTTCTGGGGCTAATTCCTTAAGTACTCTGGGATGCAGCCTATTTGGCCCTGGGGATTTATCGGCCTTTAATCCATTCAATATACATAATACCACTTCCCGGCTAACCTGGATTTCACTCAGTTCCTCCATCTCATTTGACCCGCGATCTCCTGCTATTTCCGGCAGATTATTTATGTCTTCCTTAGTGAAGACAGAACCAAAGTAGTTATTCAATTGGTCTGCCATGTCCTTGTTCCCCATGATCAATTCACCTGTTTCTGACTGCAAGGGACCTACATTTGTTTTAACTAATCTTTTTCTCTTCACATATCTATAAAAACTTTTGCAGTCAGTTTTTATGTTCCCTGCCAGTTTTCTTTCATAATCTATTTTCCCTTTCCTAATTAAGCCCTTTGTCCTCCTCTACTGGACTCTGAATTTCTCCCAGTCCTCTGGTAGGCTTTCTCTGGCTAATTTGTACGCTTCATCTTTTGTTTTGATACTATCCCTGATATCCCTTGTTATCCACGGATGCACTACCATCCCTGATTTATTCTTTTGCCAAACTGGGATGAACAATTGTTGTAGTTCATCCATGCAGTCTTTAAATGCCTTCCATTGCATATCCACCGTCAACCCTTTAAGAATCAATTGCCAGTCTATCTTAACCAATTCACGTCTCATACCCTCAAAGTTACCTTTCTTTAAGTTCAGGACCCGTGTTTCTGAATTAACAATGTCACTCTCCATCCTAATGAATAACTCAACCATATTATGGTCACTCTTGCCCAAGGGGCCATGCACAACAAGGCTGCTAACTAACCCTTCCTCATTACTCAATACCCAGTCTAGAATAGCCTGCTCTCTCGTTGGTTCCTCTACAAGTTTGTTTAGAAAACTATCCCGCATACATTCCAAGAAATTCTCTTCCTCAGCACGGGGGTTACACAAAAAGCTGGAGAAACTCAGCGGGTGCAGCAGCATCTAAGGAGCGAAGGAGATTAACTCTTCCTCAGCACCCCTGCCAATTTGATTCACCCACTCTATATGTAGATTGAAGCCACCCATTATAACTATTTTACCTTTGTTGCATGCATTTCTAATTTCCTGTTCGATGCCATCTCCAACTCCACTACTAATGTTAGGTGGCCTGTACACAACACCCACTAGCGTTTTCTGCCCCTTAGTGTTTCGCAGCTCTACCCATATCGATTCCACATCCTCCAAGCTAATGTCCTTCCTTTCTATTGCGTTAATCTCCTCTCTTACCAGCAACGCTACCCCACCTCCTTTTCCTTTCTGTCTATCCCTCCTGAATATTGAATATCCCTGGATGTTCAGCTCCCAGCCTTGGTCACCCTGGAGCCATGTCTCCGTGATCTCAACTATATCATAATCATTAACAGCTATCTGCACATTCAACTCATCCACCTTATTACGGATGCTTCTTGCAGTGAGACACTAAGCCTTCAGGCTTGTTTTTACAACACTCTTACCCCTTATACAATTATGTTGAAAAGTGGCCCTTTTTGATTTTTGCCCTGGATTTGACTGCCTGCCACTTTTACTTTTCACCTTGCTACCTATTGCTTCTACCCTCATTTTACACCCCTCTGCATCTCTGCTCACACATTTAAGAAACCCACCTGTTATTCTCTGTTTATTTTATTTTTTTCTTCCCCCCCTACATGTTGCGTCTGAGTGCTTACCTGCCCTTCCCTTCTCTGCCTCCTGCCTCACACGCTGTCTACTGGCTTTCTCTATTTGAGTCCCTCCCCCCAACCAATCTAGTTTAAAGTCTTTCCAGTAGCCTTTGCAAATCTCCCCGCCAGGATACTGGTTCCCCTCGGGTTCAAGTGCAACCCGTCCTTTTTGTACAGGTCACACCTTCCCGAAAAAAGGTCTCAATGATCCAGAAACTTGAATCCCTGCCCTCTGCACCAGTCCTTCAGCCACGCATTTATCCTCCACCTCGCTCCATTCCCACTTTAACTGTCACGTGGCACAGGCAGTAATCCTGAGACTGTTACCTTTGCGGTCCTTCTCCTTAACTCTCGTCCTAACTCCCTAAATTCTCCTTTCAGACCTCTTCTCTTTTTCTACCTATGTCATTGGTACCTATATGTACCACGACGTCTGGCTCCTCTCCCTCCCATTTCAGGATATCTTGGACACATTCAGTCACATCCCAGACCCTGGCACCAGGGAGGCAAACTACCATCCGGGTCTCCTGACTGCGTCCACAGAATTGCCTATCTGACACCCTAACTATAGAGTCCCCTATTACTACTGCCCTTCTCTTCTTTTCCTTACCCTGAAAGACAATGTCACCACACCAATTGGTGTATGTGACAATAAATGTCCTTTGTCCTTTGTCCTTTGTCCTTTTGTCCTTCTGAGCAACAGGGCCGGTCTCTGTACCTGAGGCCCAGCCGTTGTTGCTACCCCCAGGTAGGCTGTCCCCCCCCCAACAGCACTCAAACAGGAGTACTTATTGCCAAGGTGTACAGCCACCGGGGTACTCTCTAGATTATATTCATGGCAAATGAAAAGTACTAGAAAATCTGTAAATTGGAAAACAGATGCAGATGGAAAATGTTAAATCAGCCAGCCTCTGTGTGGAGAGAATGAGGCATTGATGTTCTGTGCGGGTGCACTGTGATGTGTAAGAGGTTAAAACTTTCTATTAGGAAAGATTTATTACAGGGCAAAATGTTCAGTGTGTACAACAATACTGTGAACCATGAGGATCTCACAATTAACATAAAGCCATAAAATCCAATACACTAGTTGTACATGTTGGTCAGTGTCACCTGCTATTTCCATTAAGGACCCTTTACATATAATTTGGCTGAAATTTATTTTCCTCGTGTGCTGAGGTGTTTAGACATTTCTATACAATTCTAAACAATGTGTGTGCTATCTGTTCAGGCTGTACTTCATTGGAATAAAGGGAAGGTACAGGTTTATATTGACTTAAACCCCTGTCTCATGGTGCGAGTTGACCCACGAGTGACCCAGAGTTGTCACTCGCGGTAATCACGTACACTAAACGTAGCGGGAATGTCGGAACTCTTGCGAGCAACTTAGCGACTCGTGGCGCTAACGGCAGGTACCCGTGAAACTTGGTAACTCGTGAAAAAAATCAAACATGTTTGATTTTTTCCACGAGTCAAATTTACAGTTCAAGTTAAAAATTTAAACATTTTAAACTCAATTATAACGTGGTGGCCCGTGCGTTTACCTTAGTGATTCGTGAGTCTACCGTGGGAACTCTTTTAACTCAGCGGGCAGGCAGCATCTCTGGAGAGAAGGAATGGGTGACGGGATGACATTTCCAAATTTCTCCAGCCCCATGTGTTCACTTTTTTCAACTAGCATCTGCCCTTTCTTGTGTATGTCATTATTTGTATCTACAGTGCCTTGTGTCTTGGCAATTCATGATTCACACACACACAATGCTGGGGTAACTCACACACACACACACACACACACAATGCTGGGGTAACTCACACACACACAATGCTGGAGTAACTCTCACTCACACACACACACAATATGGAGTGACTCTCACACGCACACACAATGCTGGGGTAACTCACACACACACACAATGCTGGAGTAACTCGCACACACGCACACACACAATGCTGGAGTAACTCGCACACACGCACACAATGTTGGGGTGACACACACAATGCTGGGGTAACTCGCACACGCAAACACATAATGTTGGGGTAACACACACACACACACACACAATGCTGGGGTAACACACACACACACACACACAATGCTGGGGTAACACACACACACACACACACACACACACACACACACACACACACACACACACACACACACAATGCTGGAGTATCTCTCTCACACACACACACGAACAATGCTGAAGTAACTCACACACACACTCACACACACAATGCTAAGGTAACTCACACACACATACACACAATGCGGAGTAACTCACACACACACACGAACAATGCTGGAGTAACTCTCACACACACACAATTATGGAGTAACTCAGCGGGACAGGCAGCATCTCCGGAGAGAAGGAATGACGATGTATCGGGTCGAGACCCTTCCTTAGACCACTACCCAGAGATGCTGCCTGTCCCGCTGAGTTACTCCAGCATTTCGTCTATCTTTAAACCAGCATCTGGACTTCCTTCCCACATAATAACCAATGAGATTCCCACTAAACTTCCGTGTCCTCATTGTTACAAACTTAAAGCATACGGTATTAGGGGTTCAGTATTGATGTGGATAGAGAACTGGCTGGCAAACAGGAAGCAAAGAGTAGGAGTAAACGGGTCCTTTTCACAATGGCAGGCAGTGACTAGTGGGGTACCGCAGGGCTCAGTGCTGGGACCCCAGCTTTTTACAATATATATTAATGATCTGGATGAGGGAATTGAAGGCAATATCTCCAAGTTTGCGGATGACACTAAGCTGGGGGGCAGTGTTAGCTGTGAGGAGGATGCTAGGAGACTGCAAGGTGACTTGGATAGGCTGGGTGAGTGGGCAAATGTTTGGCAGATGCAGTATAATGTGGATAAATGTGAGGTTATCCACTTTGGTGGCAAAAACAGGAAAGCAGACTATTATTTAAATGGTGGCCGATTAGGAAAAGGGGAGATGCAGCGAGACCTGGGTGTCATGGTACACCAGTCATTGAAAGTAGGCATGCAGGTGCAGCAGGCAGTGAAAAAAGCGAATGGTATGTTAGCTTTCATAGCAAAAGGATTTGAGTACAGGAGCAGGGAGGTTCTACTTCAGTTGTACAGGGTCTTGGTGAGACCACACCTGGAGTATTGCGTACAGTTTTTGGTCTCCAAATCTGAGGAAGGACATTATTGCCATAGAGGGAGTGCAGAGAAGGTTCACCAGACTGATTCCTGGGACGTCAGGACTGTCTTATGAAGAAAGACTGGATAGACTCGGTTTATACTCTCTGGAATTTAGGAGATTGAGAGGGGATCTTATAGAAACTTACAAAATTCTTAAGGGGTTGGACAGGCTAGATGCAGGAAGATTGTTCCCGATGTTGGGGAAGTCCAGGACAAGGGGTCACAGCTTAAGGATAAGGGGGAAATCCTTTAAGACCGAGATGAGAAAGACTTTTTTCACACAGAGAGTGGTGTGTCTCTGGAACTCTCTGCCACAGAGGGTAGTTGAGGCCAGTTCATTGGCTATATTTAAGAGTGAGTTGGATGTGGCCCTTGTGGCTAAGGGGATCAGAGGGTATGGAGAGAAGGCAGGTACGGGATACTGAGTTGGATGATCAGCCATGATCATATTGAATGGCGGTGCAGGCTCGAAGGGCTGAATGGCCTACTCCTGCACCTAATTTCTATGTTTCTATGTTTCTATGTTCCCCTCTCTGTCTTCCCCAGACCTGTGTATATGTATGTGTGTATATGTATATGTGTATGTGTATATGTATATATACTTTACATGGTTCCTGGGTTGCCTACTGCTGGGTAACTCCGCGAAATATCATCCCCCTGCATTTCAAATCTAAATCTCTCGCCAATATATATAATATTACATATATATATATATATATATATATATTTTTTATATATATATATATATATATATATATATATATATATATATATATATAATATTTTATATATATATATATATATATATATATATATATATATATATATATATAAAAAAATAATATTTTATATATATATATGTGTGTGTGTGTCTGTATCTGTGTGTATCTGTGTGTGTGTGTGTCTGCTGTCGGGTCACCCGAGCTGCTTCCTTCCTTGGAAGTGGCGGCCAGTCCTGCTGTCTGTGCTCGGAGCGCTGCGGCAGCCACCCGAGCTAATTCACTCCCCGGCCACTAGAAACCATATAGCTATGACAGCACGGAAACAGGCCATCTCTGCCCTTTACTCCGTGCCGTTTACTGTCACCTAGTCCCATCTACCTGCATTCAGACTGGAGCGTGGCAAGTGGGTTACTGACCCCAATCCCCTCCTTCACAACACCAGACTCCCCAAATACTATGAACTGAGCTCTCCCCCCACCCCGGGAAATACAGTATTTAAAAACATAAAGCACCAAGAAATGCACTTACCACGTTATTGGTTACTGGAGGGTGCACATTTTCCCTTTGTAGGTCGTATCAATAGATGCGACTGTGCTGAAATAACTCAAAGCCACAGGATGGAGATGTATTTTAACATTGTTGCTTTATTAAAAAATACCTTAATTCACGGCTGGCGCAAGAGTAACGGGAGAGGAAATTGGTAACTCGGAGGAGGAAGTTGGAACATCGCAGAAATGACATACCCGTGGGAACTCGGTTAAACACTTGAACATAAACTTGAAGTCTCGTACACAACCACGAGTCTTTCACTCGGGGTACCTCGTGGGTCAACTCGCACCGTGAAACAGGGCCATTAATAAATCAAAAAGCTGGTTATTTGAAAAATATATATGTTGGAAACAAACACATGAAATTCTGAAGCACATAACATCTGAAGCAATGTCTTCTTGGAGAACAGTCAATTAGTGTTTTGTGTTTGGTACAGTTCAAAGGCTGAAATCACCTTGTTATGAGCTTTTGCCTGAAGCTGAAGCAGCCCAACAGCAAATGGATGGAAAATCTTTTTATTTTGTTGCCATCAAAAGCAGATCCAGCAACTTTTCTTTGGAATTGCTTGGCATGGAGAGCATCCCATGAAAAAAAAATCCAAAGCTCCTTTAAAATATAAATAGGCTGGAGGATATTGGTGTAAAATAACAGTGCAATATTCATCTCTTATTATTAAAATGAGCTTTAGTACCCCATGTATTTGTCACGTGCGAAGACCAGTCACGTGATTTTCAGCCCACACTGATGACATCTATACAGTGTGAAGCAGAATCTCAACCCAAAATGTCATTGATCCATCTGCTGCAGAGATGCTGTCTGATCTGCTGAGTTACTCCAGCACTTTTTCTGTTAGCCAGCATCTGCAGCTCCTTGCGTCTTCATGTGTATGCAGTGTATGGTACGCCTGATAAGGTGATTGCTAAAGTCAAGTCTGGCCATAAGAACCAACAAGAAGCTGTGGAGTGACAGGTTAATTCAATGGGCTCAGTGACTCCAGAGGAAATGTGAGCGTTTCTGCAGGATGGGGAGGAGTAGTGGAAAATTTAACAGTTATGGACAATAGCTGTATACCAGTTGGGAGCAACACACACATCCACTCCTATTGTCTCTGACACAGCCATCCCTACAACCAGAATACATTTTATATTTATGATACACATTATGTTCGGATGAAACATAGTCTTCTGGAAAGATTAGGAATAGTTTCTGAATATGGCAGAGAGTGGAGAAATTAGTTGGTGTTGAGAAGCTGTGTTATATTCAGTAGTTACCCAGTGTAACCTCGAATAAATGTCATCAGGTGTCTGAGGGATCTGTTAACCTGGAAAGCTTAAACTTCTCTTCTCAGTTTCAGATATCAGCATATGAGGATTCTGTTGCTGCTCACCTAACCAAGATCCTCAACTCTGACCAGCACTCGGTCGTAATATCTTCTGCCAAGTGAGTCACTTAATGCATCTAGAAGAAGTGTTTTCTGGCGAGTATATTAAAAATTATATCCATAACTCGATTATTTTTTCGAAATTCCTATTTGGCATATGAGCATCGCATGTACAACAAAGGCCAGTATTTATCGCACATCCCTAATTGCCTTTGAGATGTGCCAAATAGTTTTACTGGTCCGCAGTCATTTTGGTGAAGATGCTGCAACAGTTGTGTTGAATAGAGTTCCCAGTATTTAGTCCCTATGACTTTCCAAATCAGCATATTGTGACACTTAGGGGACAGGATGTTGGATAAATAGTCATCACGTACTTGCTGCTCTTGCTGTTCTGGTATTCTGTTTTGTTTAGAGATTCAATGTGGAAATGGGTCTTTTGGTACACCGAGTCCATGCTGACCAATGATATCCCATACACTAATTCTATCCTACACACGAGGGACAATTTGCTGAAGGTAATTAACATACAGACATATATGTCTTTGGAATGTGGGAGGAAACTGGAGCACTTGGAGAAAACCCATACTGACAGCATCCGTGGTCAGGGTCAAACCCTGGTTTCTGGCTCTGTAAGGCAGCAACTTGACCGCTGCACCGCTGTGCTGCCCCAAACTATTGGTACTCAATAGATACTCTTGAAGAAACTTTGGCGAAATGCTGCAGTGAGCATAAATGTTTGTAATGGAACAGGAGTGGATCATTTGGCCCCTTGTTCCTCCTTTGTCATCCAGTGAGATCATGTTGACCTTTTATCTCTGCACCACGTTCCTGGGGGAGCTCCATTTACTTTAATGCCTTGATATTTGGAAATCTATCCACCTCTGTTGTTAATAGCTCAATGACTAAGCTTCCCCAGTCCTTTTGGGGTAGCAAATTCCTAACAGTCATCGCTATCCTCAAAGGTGTGTTGCCCCCGGATCATAATCCAATGAGTTTTGAAGGATAGCAGAGGCAAGTGTGTTGATGGAGAGATGGTGCAGAAGGAAGAGCCTTAGATTCATCAGGCATATGAACCAGTTATGAAGGAGGTAAGAGCTGTACAGGTTAGAAGGATTGGCACCGCCAATACTCTGATTCTTGGTTGCTGCTTACTACAAACAAATGGAAATTATTCCATTGCATCCTGAGATGCTTTAGAACATAAGACGCAGGAATAGGAGTAGGCTAATGAGCTCCAGGCTGATCCTAACTTGGCCTCAACACCACTTTCCTGCTCTCTCTCCATAATCCTTGACATTTTGTACTTTTACTATCTGTCAATCTCCATCTTGAATATATTCAATGACTTTGACTCCACAGCTCCCTTGAATGGTAAATTCTGAAGATTCACAATCCTCTAAGAAAATAAAACCTACCTCTGGTTTAAAAGGGAAATCCTATATTTTATAACCATGCAATGTAATTCTAGAGGAAAATAATTTCTCAGCAAACATTCTATCAACCTCTCGGAATCTTCGTTTCAATACGATCACTTCACATTCTTCTAAACCAGTGGGAATCGGCCCACCCAGCTTAATCTTTCTTCATACCTCAACCCCTTCATTCGAGGAATCAACCTCGTGAATCTCTCTGCATTGTCTTCAACACATTTCTTAAAAAATAAACATCAAAACTGTACACCACATTCCAGGTATGATCTTGCTAGCATAATGTAAACATGAAATGCTATATCAAAAATGTCTTACCTGTTAATTTCATATCCCTTACAATAAAGGCAACGTTCCATTAGTCTTCCATACTATTCACTGTACTTGCATGCTAACTTATTACGTTTCGGATACGGAAATCATTTGATATAATATTAAAGTCAAACACACGAGCTGCTGATAGCCAATTTGAAAACGTTCCACTGATCCCAACATTATTTTCTAGAGCCATGGATCCAGCCCATACAACCTAATTTGTCTATGCTGAACAAGATGTCCCATCTACATTAGTCCCACCTGCCCACATTTGGCCCCTATCCCTCTAAACCTTTCCTATCCATGTACCAGTCCAAATGCCTTTAAATGTTGTTATAGTACCTGCCACAACTACCTGTACCTCCTCTGGCAGCTCGTTCCACATACCCACCACCCTCCGTGTGAAAAGGTTGCCCCTCAGATTCTTATTATCCTTCCCCTCTCTCACCTATGTCCTCTCATACCCGATCCCTTACTCCGGGTAAAAAACTGTGCATCTACCCAAATTGGGGGCGCCGTCCTGTACGGGTATGGCTGCCCAGCCTGCAGCTGTCCGTATTTTCTCTCTTTTTTTAATTTTTAGTTAGTTGAGTTTTTCTGTTTTTCGGAGTCCTGGCTTTTTTATGTGGGGGTGGGGGTGGGGAAGGGGGAAGCTGCTTTCTAGGGTCCCTACCTGGTCGGAAAGACAGCTTTCTCCAGGCTGCACCGTCGACCCGTCCTCGCGGCCTACCAGCGGGCCTGGAGCGGCGTTTCCTGGGGGGACCGCCCAGAACCACGGCTTCGGCAGCGGCGCAGCGCTGGGGCGCCATCGCGGAGCGGAGCGGGCGATGCCTTGCCTGGGCCGCCCCGCTGGAGCTCCCGTGAACTGAGGACCGTAGGCGAACATCACGGAGCTGCGGGACTGTGGGGTGGCCGGCTGCGGGCGACGGCGCTGAAATTTAAATCGGGAGCCTGGGATCTCTCGGCGAGATCGCCAGCTGTGGAGCTCCTTCCAGCGCGGCCTGTTGGCTTCGGAAGCCGCGGTCTCCAGCAAGGAAGCGGCCGTTACAGGCACCCCGAGCCGCTGAGAGGGTTCTCCCGCCGCCGGAGCACCATCACCCGACGAAGAAGGGCCTGGAACATCGGCCCCCATAGTGGCGACTGTGGAGGCCTCAATAGGCCCGACTATGGGTGAACTGGGGATGGGGTCTGGACTTTGTGCCTTCCCTCATAATGGGAACCATTGTGGGGGGATGTTTTTTATGTTTTATGTTAAATTCTTTAATGTTATGTCTTATCTTTATCTATGTGCTGCATGGCAAGACAAATTTCACTGCACCAATTGGTGTATGTGACAATAAATGTCCTTTGTCCTTTGTCCAATCTATTCCCCTCATGATCTTATACACCCGTGTAAGATCATCCCTTATCCACCTGCACTCCAAGGAATTAGCCTGCCCAACCTCTCCCGAAAACTCAGTCCCTTGATTCCTTTCAACATATTCATAAACCTTCTCTGCATTCCTTCCAGCCAAATGACACCATTGCTATAGCAGAGTGAACAAAACTGAACACTACTCCAAAATGCAACATCTCGCACTTACAGAATCCGCATTACACTCCATTAGTCATTTCTCAGCCCACATGCTCAAGAACCTGCTGAATTTTTTGATAACTATCTTTACTGTCTGTGATATCACCTACTTTAGTGTCATCTGCAAACTTACTAATCATGCCTTGTACATTCAAATCCAAACCATTCATATAAACCACAAACAGCATTGGACAAATGGTAGGTCAGTGGACTACGGCTATGGCTATTGATATGTTATATTTTTAACAGACGATGGAAAATGGCAACATGCTGATATTTATAAATTCATAAGTGATGGGTGCAGAATTAGACCATTCAACCCATCATCTACTCCGCCATTCAATCATGGCTGATCTATTTCTCCCTCCTAACCCTATTCTCCTGCCTTCTCCCTAAAACCCCTGATATCTGTACTAATCAAGAATCTACACTGCATTCAGAAAGTATTCAGACCCCTTCATTTTTTCCACATTTTGTTACATTACAGCCTTATTTTAAAATGGATTAAAACATTTTTTTAAATCATCAATCTACACACAATACCCCAGAATGAAGAAGCAAAAACAGGTGTTTAGAAATATTTGAAAAGTAATTAAAAATAAATAACTGAAATATCACATTCACATAAGTATTCAGACCCTTTGCTATGACACTCAAAATTGAGCTTAGGTTCATCCTGTTTCCATTGATTATCCTTGAGATGTTTCTACAACTTGATTGGGGTCCACCAGTGGTAAATGAAATTGATTGGACATGATTTGGAAAGGCACACACCTGCCTATATAAGGTCCCACAATTGACAGACAGTGCATGTCAGAGCAAAAACCAAGTCATGAAGACGAAGGAATTGTCCGTGGACCTCCGAGACAAGATTATGTCGAGACACAGATCTGGGGAAGGGAATAAAACAATTTCTGCAGCATTGCAGGTCCCGAAGAGCACAGTAGCCTCCGTCATTCTTAAATGGAAGAACTTTGGAACCACCAGGACTCTTCATAGAGCTGGCCACCCGGCCAAACTGTGCAATTGGGGGAGAAGGGCCTTGGTCAGGGAGGTGACCAAGAACCTGATGGTCACTCTGACAGAGCTCCAGAGTTCCTCTGTGGAGATGGGAGAACCTTCCAGCAGGACAACTATATCTGCAGCACTCCACCAATCAGGCCTTTATGGTAGAGTGGCCAGGCGGAAGCCACTCCTCAGTAAAAGGCACATGACAGCCCGCTTGGAGTTTGCCAAAAGGCATTTAAAGGACTCTCAGACCATGAGAAACAAGATTCTTTGGCTTGATGAAATCAAGATTGAACTCTTTGGCCTGAAGGCCAAGCGTCACATCTGGAGCAAACCAGGCACCGTTCATCACCTGGCCAATACCATATCTATGGTGAAGCATGGTGGTGTCAGCATCATGCTGTGGGGATGTTTTTCAGCGGCAGGAACTGGGAAACTAGTCAGGATCGAGGGAAAGATGAACGGAGCAAATTACAGAGAGATTCTTGATTTGTGACAAGTCTGTGAATGTCCTTGAGTGGCCCAGCCAGAGCCCGGACCTGAAACCAATCGAACATCTCTGGAGGGACATGAAAATAGCTGTGCATCGATGCTCCCCATCCAACCTGACAGAGCTTGAGAGGATCTGCAGCGAAGAATGGGAGAAATTACCCAAATACAGGTGTGCCAAGCTTGGAACATCATACCCAAGAAGACTTGAGGCTGTAATCGCTGCCAAAGGTGCCTCAACAAAGTACTGAGTAAAGGGTCTGAATACTATTGTAAATGTGGTATTTCAGTTATTTATTTTTAACTTTTTGGCAAAAATTTCTAAACACCTGTTTTTGCTTTTTTATTATGGGATATTGGGTGTAGATTGATGAGAAGAAAAATAATTTAATCTATTTTAGAATGCTGTAACGTAACAAAATGTGGAAAAAGTGAAGGGGTCTGAATACTTTCTGAATGCACTGTAACTCTACCTTAAAAATATCCATTGACATGGCCTCCACAGCCTTCTGTGGCAACGAATTCCACAATATTTCTAGCCTTATTCAAAATTATTGACTTCATGTTATGTCACTTTGTTTAACTTTGTCACTTTCTTTGTTCATGAAAGAACCAGAGTTGATCACACACAACAAAAACCGTGGTGCAAAGGCACACTGGATCAAAGTGAAAGTGGGGTTGGTGGGATGTTGGAAGGTTGTGTTGTCATCAGATATTCTAATGCCCTCATGAATTTAAGATTAATTGTCTGTTCATAATACTTATTGGCTGGGAGGTATAACCTAATTCATGCTTTTATTGATGATCAAGTATAATGATACACGAGCACATTGGTGAGAGCATCATGCAATTACTGTTAGGCCAGTTCAAGCCACTGTATTCTAATTCACCACTCATCTCGTTCTGTTTAATATTCAATTATATCTTTGATGAATGTTAATTGAAACAATGTTTCATTGTGCAATTCTTGTCCTTTGTATTTATTATGTATTGTTAAACAAGTGACAATTGTGTACGAATTAATACAATAAATGATAAAAGACAGTCCTTGCAGGTTGCTGATGGTGTGGGCCATCTTTTATCATAGAATCAAACAATATAGAAATGGACCATTTCAGCACACCTTGTCCAAGTTGACCATGATGTTTATCTGTGCTAATTCCATCTGCCTGCATAAGATCCATATCCCTCTGTACCTTTCCTTTTCAAGTACCTATCTAAATGCCTTTTAAGCAGTTTTAAGCATTGTGATTGAGCCTGTCTCTCTCACCTCCTGTGGCAGATACTAACATTCTCTGTGTGGTAAACTTATCCCCTCTTACCATAAACCTGTGCCTCTAGTTTTAGACTCCCTTTTGTGGAGAAAAAGATTCAGACAATCCAATCACTGCCCACAACATTTTGTGGGTCCCCCTTATTCCAATAAAAATAAACCCAACCTATGCAACCTCTCCTTATAACTACAGCCCTCTATTTCAGTGATTCCCTCTATTCCTCCCTATTCCATTGGGTGAATCTCTTCAGCACTATCTCTTATCATCACCACATTCTTCTTGCACAATATGACTTCACAACTTTTGTACTCAATGCCTTGGCCTACAAAGACAAGCATACCAAATTACTTCTTCACTATCCTGTCCTGTGTTACCACTTTCAGGGAACCATTGACTAGCACCTCAAGGTCTCCCTATATATTAATACTCCTGCCATTTGTTCTACATCCTATTAGAATTTGACCTTGCGAAGTGCATTACCCTTCACTTGTCTGGATTAAATTTCATCTGTCACTAGTTGTTTGTTTTTCATTCTACCAGCAAACCTTGAGTAAATTTAAAACTAATCTCCAGGACTCGGCTACTAAGGGATGCGAGAGAAAAATCATTTTTTGATGTTTTATCATAATGTTTTATAAGTTTGACAACTATTGGACATGGGGAGAAAACAGCAATTTCCCAATGGGGTTATGGAGAAACCACCGAGAATGCAACTCTTCCTTGTGGCTAGTGACGGGAGTATGAAGACAGGGGATGGTTGCTGCCTGGAGCACGTGTGATGAAGTCTTCAGGCATATGTCCAAACAGACTTGATGGTATTGAACAGCATGAATGTAATTAGTGCAATTTTCAATTTTTTTCCTACTAGAATTCTGTGTGAAACTGTGAAGGACTTTGTTGCCAAAGTTGGTAAATCGTACGAAAAGGCCAATGAAAATACAGAAGAGAGTGAAACACTGGCGAATAAAGTAAGAATTAGATGTGTTATTTTTAGAAATTTGCGGAACACTTGCACTCCCAGAGTGCATTCCAAATCGTCAAAAGAGGACATTCTGATCAGTAGCCATGCAGAGTCAGAGGGTTGTGGGCAAAATCTGTGTTCACAGTACTGTGACACTCATGGAAAACTGGTCAAGGGGGCTTTTTTTCATGTGACATGTTAAATGGCTATCCTGTAGGTTTTCTTAGCTGCACTGTCGCAGTGCAGGCGCTTGGGATGCATTTGAAAAATGAATAACAGAATGCCCTAGTTGGGCGAAACTACTTATTTCTGTTATAAATCTAATATGATTTTAAATCTGTGTGATTCACAATAATATTGGTATTGGCTTATTATTGTCACATGTGCAGAGTTATAGTAAAAAACGTTGCATGTTATCCGGTCAAAGCACATTGTACATGAGTACAATCAAACCAGGCATGCGTACACCAGGTAGTCCAAAGAAAAAAATCCCGTGGCAAATATAGTGTTAAAGCATTATAACGTCAAGGTTACAGAGGAAAAGTGCAAGATCTGCAATGAGGTAGGTTGGTACCATTCAGTAGTCTTATAACAGCAGGAAAGAAGAAGTTGCTGAATCTGATTTTATGTGCTTTTAAGCGTTTGTATATTCTGCCCAATGTGAGCGAAGAGAAGAATTCAGAAGGTGAAAATGCTCCTTCATTATGTTGCCTGCTTTCCGAAGACAGCATGAAGTGTAGATGGAGAATACTCTCTGAATTTCAAAACGTGAGTTCCTTATTTAGCTCAGGAAACCCAAGAAACCCTTCCGAAGTAAACAAGTGACAAAAACACCCAGGAGGCACTTCATCGGCCTGTTACCTCCAATCATGAGATGTTGCAGGAGAATTGAAGTTGACAAATGAAACTGGCAGATTTAAACTGTGGCATCCAGGAGTGACAGTCTATCCTTAATCTTGACAATTTGTGAACTGTCAGTTAAAGCAATGAAGAGGAAGAAGACTCGTGTTTTATACAGAACTTTTCAAGGCCTCGGGTGATCTCAAAGGAGGGAGATTTCACTGGAATACTTTGAAGTATTGTCATTGCTACCCTGCAGAAAGTGTAGGTTCATTTACACAGAGCAAGTTCCCACAAAACAGCACTGTTAAAATGACCAAATCACATATGATTTAGATTGAGGATTGAACGTTACAAAGGCGGTGGAGAGTTGATCTCCAAAATCATGCCAAGGAATCTTTTAAATCTAAAAGTGCATCTCTTCTAAACATCTCATTCATAATTCTTGATTGTCTTGGTTGGTTTCCTGAGGCAGCTTGAAGTATAGATGGAGTCGATGGTGGCACTCTGGACTGTGTAATGGACTGGCTTCATCCATAATTCTTTGCAGTTTCTTGTCTTGCGCAGAGCTCCAAAACCAAGCTGTGAGGCAACATGATTGTATGCTTTCTGTGGTGGATCTGTAAAAGTTGTTAAGAGGTGCGCAGACATGCCGGACTTCCTTAGTCTCCAGAGGAAGTAGAGGCGCTGGTTTATTTTTAGCTGTAGCATCAGTGTGATTTGTTCAGAACAAATGGTTGGTGATATTTACACCTTGGAGCTGGAGTATAGTAATGGGCTTGTCCCACTTAGGTGATTTTTCAGGCGACTGCCGGTGACTGTCAGGTGACTGAAAAACAGACAACTGGAACGGCGACTGTGGAACACACGCACACACACATAAACACATCACTTCCTTCACCAGCATGTTATGCAGGCGGGGGACAGGGCTTTTCACTCAGCGCTGTCAGTGTGAAATTTACACGGTGCATAGCCAATCTGATACATACCCACACACTGCGATGAACAGGAAGATTGGCGCTGTAATTAAGAAGCTAAAAAGCAAAGAAACTAGAGCGGAGCAAGATAGACCACTCCTGCAAAATCCAATGGACTGACGTGTAGTATGCAACTTCCGCCATTTCAGTAAATCCGACCCGACCAGTTATGCCTCTTGCAATGCAATCAGCGTTGCGGGGGAACAGTTTGTGTTTACTATGTTTATAGTATGTTTATGGTATCTTTACTCGGACACTATGTAATATTATGTTTATTATAATACACTTATAATATTATGTTTATGGTATCTTTGCTTGGAGCCCTGCACACAGACTGTGTATCCAGCCCCCCAGTGCAACACTCACAGACTGCTACCAGAAGGCAGACTATTAAATCAATCCGGAGTTTAACACTGTTACTGTCACGACTCAGACTTTGCTAACCAGAAGACAAGTTATTGAGTCAGGGTGGAGTTTCAGTACACGGAACTCTGCTTCCGGAATTCCATAGCAGGGATACCAGCCCCAACGTTAACAGTCCATTTTCGACCCCTCTTGGCCGGTAACAACGTTTCCAATGGAAACTACACCCGCGGCAGTGACACCGATCCTGGCGCTCCCTGCACAAGACGCTGTTCCCAGCGGAGAGAAACTGTCCTCACTATAAAGGCGAACCCTCTCTGCCTCTCCACTCACGCTTTGCATTCGTAGCTCCGGGACAGGATGTGCGCAGAGAGGGGTAAACAAACACACAAGGAATCGTCTCACTGGGGAACGTGAGGTAACTCACAGAGAGCGGAGTGGGAGGGAGGAAGGGAGAGGGAGCAGGCAGGGAGAGAAGGAGGGAGAGGGAGGGAGAGAGGGGAGGAAGCCGACGGGAGGGGGAGGAGAGGGCAGGGAGAAAGGGGGAGAGAGGGAGGGAAGGTGAGAGAGGAGGGAGAGAGGAACGGTGGAAAGGACAAAGGGGGACATAGACGGGGAAGGAGAGAAGTGTGAGAAGGGAAGGGAGAGGGAGGGAAGAACAGACAATAGGTAGAGGCGAAGGTGGACACTGCAAGACAGGGGAGTGGAGAGAGGTCACGGAAGGAAAGAGTGGGTAGGAGAAGGGAGGAAGAATGAGGGAAAGGGCCCGGTCAGAACGAGAGACAGCAAGAGAGAGGGTAGAGGGAGAGATCGGGGAGGAGAGAGCGAGAACTACGGGGACAAGCATGTCAGATGGGTGGGTCGGGGAGAGGTGGGCAGACAGAGAGACTGAAATGAATTGGAGAGATAAAGGAGAGAGAGAGAGAGAGAGAGAGAAATGGGACAATGTGGGATTTTACACTAGAGGCCCGGAGGAGAGACCAAAAAAAATATGATTTGTGTGGTATCTGGTACAATAATATCAATATGAAGATGCCATGACCAAAGCAAAGATACTAAAGTGGAGACGGAAGCCGGTTACCGAAATGGCGCTAAAGATTACCCATGACCTACTATGGCTTTTTCGTCGAGTGGACTATCTTGCTCCGCGATAGTATCATTGCTAAAAAGTACAGTGCATGGTAAGTCCTTTAAAAGAGGGGGTGGGAGAGAGGGGGGGAGAAGGAGTGGAGACAACCTTTAAGAAACCTGAGATACACGGCTGTGAAGCTCAGCGGACATTAACATTACCGGTTGGTTATCCTTGGTTCTGAAAACTATAATTTACAGTTTTTTTCCCCAATGAGCCAATGAAATTCACCGGTCAGCACCGGCTACAACCTACGAGAACCTAAGAGAACCTTCTTTCGACCTCCTGGCAACCCACTCGGACCTCCTGGCGACCCACGTACGGCACGAGAATTCTCGCTACTCTCCATGGCGGCATCATTCTAGTCGCCGCTAATTTTTCAACATGTTGAAAAATTCATGGTGACCATAATGAGGCTGCGACTAGTTCCCAGAATGCGGGAACTCCTCACGGCCATGAAGGCAACTCCCCGGAAACCACCCGCAAACATGTGGCGACTGCATAGCCTCTTGCAGCCGCCTAAAAAGGGTAGTGTGTTGAGAATTATTGTGGAGGATCTTTTGTCGCCTATCTCACTGATTGTGGTTTATGGATTAGGAATTCAAGGATCTGGTGCCAGAGGGGATATTATTTCCTAGGTCCAAGAGTTTGGAGATGAGTTTGGATGGGATTATGGTAACAAAGGTGGAACCTGACATAAATAGTTCAATCAATGGTTCAACAGTACTTGTTTCAGCATACACATGTACCAAGGTACAGTGAAATTCCTTTTTTGCATACAGTTCAGAAAATTATTACTATTCATAAGCACAATTATGGTCAAGTGCAAGTATATAGGAATAGTACACCGAGGCAGTATTTAGGAGTCGCCATGTTTCCGGTGCCATTTTTCACGATTCAAGTCTAGATGTTATAAATGTAGAGTTCTAAACTTGGCCCTAAAGCCCCGTTGTCCTGATGGCGTTGCAGGGTCGGCGTGGTCAAGCAAAGTTGTTGGTGTCCTCCTCTGCTGCTCACACCGCTGCATTCAATCCGTGCCCTCATCCTCCTGGAGTAGCATCCAATCTATTCCAGCCCCAGGCTGCTGCGGGGCCTCCAGCGGCCTACTCTACTGATGCCTCAATCCGGACACATCGACCGCGAACAGTCATCCCCTCGCTTCACGTAGCCACCGTTCAATATCATGCCCCGTTGGTGACTCCTGCAGCCCACCTTGTAGCATAGAAACATAGACATAGAAACATAAAAAATAGGTGCAGGAGTAGGCCATTCGGCCCTTCGAGCCTGCACCGCCATTCAATATTATCATGGCTGATCATCCAACTCAGTATCGTGTACCTGCCTTCTCTCCATACCCCCCTGATCCCTTTAGCCACATCTAACTCCCTCTTAAATATAGCCAATGAACTGGCCTGAACTACCTTTTGTGGCAGAGAATTCCACAGATTCACCACTCTCTGTGTGAAAAATGATTTTCTCATCTCGGTCCTAAAAGACTTCCCCCTTATCCTTAAACTGTGACCCCTTGTTC
The DNA here is from genome assembly GCA_035221665.1 of Okamejei kenojei. Lineage (NCBI taxonomy): Eukaryota > Metazoa > Chordata > Chondrichthyes > Rajiformes > Rajidae > Okamejei > Okamejei kenojei. Next base: position 38,631,758 of record CM069142.1, read on the forward strand.
TGGACTTCCCCAACATCGGGAACAATGTTCCTGCATCTAGCCTGTCCAACCCCTTAAGAATTTTGTAAGTCTCTATAAGATCCCCCTCAATCTTCTAAATTCCAGCGAGTACAAGCCGAGTCTATCTAGTCTTTCTTTATATGGAAGTCCTGCCATCCTAAGAATCAGTCTGGTGAACCTTCTCTGTACTCCCTCTATGGCAAGAATGTATTTCCTTACATTAGGAGACCAAAACTGTACGCAATACTCCAGGTGTGGTCTCACCAAGACCCTGTACAACTGCTCTTGTACTCAAATCATTTTGCTATGAATGCCAACATACCATTCGCTTTCTTCGCTGCCTGCTGCACCTGCATGCCTACTTTCAATGACTGGTGTACCATGACACCCAGGTCTCGTTGCATCTCCCCTTTTCCTAATCGGCCACCATTCAGATAATAGTCTACTTTCCTGTTTTTGCCACCAAAGTGAATAATCTCACATTTATCCACATTATACTGCATCTTCCATGCATTTGCCCTACTCACCCAACCTATCCAAGTCACCTTGCAGCCTCCTAGCATCATCCTCACAGCTAAGACTGCCCCCCAGCTTCGTGTCATCCGCAAACTTGGAGATGTTGCATTCAATTCCCTCATCCAGATCATTAATATATATTGTAAATAGCTGGGGTCCCAGCACTGAGCCTTGCGGTACCCCACTAATCACTGCCTGCCATTCTGAAAAGGACCAGTTTACTCCTACTCTTTGTTTCCTGTTTGCCAGCCAGTTCTCGATCCACATCAATACTGAACCCCCAGTACCGTGTGCTTTAAGTTTGTATACTAATCTCTTATGTGAGACCTTGTCGAAAGCCTTCTGAAAGTTCAGATATACCACATCCACTGGTTCTTCCTTATCCACTCCTCGAAAAATTACGAGGTTACATCCTCGAAAAATTTCGAGGTTACATCCTCGAAAAATTCTATAAGATTCGTCAGACATGATTTACCTTTCACAAATCCATGCTGACTTTGTCCAATGATTTCACCACTTTCCAAATGTGTTACTATCCCATCTTTAATAACTGACTCTAGCATTTTCCCCACTACCGATGTTAGACTAACTGGTCAGTAATTCCCCGTTTTCTCTCTCCCTCCATTTTTAAAAAGTGGGGTTACATTAGCTACCCTTCAATTCTCAGGAACTACTCAAGATTCTAAAGAGTTTTGAAAAATGCATCCACTATTTCTGGGGCTACTTCCTTAAGTACTCTGGGATGCAGCCTATATGGCCCTGGGGATTTATCGGCCTTTAATCCATTCAATTTACCTAACACCACTTCCCGGCTAACCTGGATTTCACTCAGTTCCTTCATCTCATTTGACCCCCGGTCCCCTGCTATTTCCGGCAGATTATTTAAGTCTTCCTCAGTGAAGACAGAACCAAAGTAGTTATTCAATTGGTCTGCCATGTCCTTGTTCCCCATGATCAATTCACCAGTTTCTGACTGCAAGGGACCTACATTTGTTTTAACTAACATCCAGCATCCAGAGAATTTTTAGGGCGTGGGAGATAAGACCCCCAACTCGCTTACCAGCACCATTGATTCCTTGCATCTTCCACCACTGTCATTTTGGACATAGGTTTTCTTATTATTTAGGTGTAATTATTAGAGATGACTCAGGAGGGGAGATAGCATCTGCCCTGGACCTATTGTGACAATAGGCAAACTGCAGTGGATCAAGGCTGTCTGGGAATTTTAACAAATGTTCTGCATTTTGTAGCTAGCATATGAGTGATGAGCTGCTAGCACTCTTGGCAACTTTTAGTTTACTTCACAGTCTTGGGTCAGTTACTTTGATTAAAGGCGTGAAATAGACAAAAACTGTTGTTCTTGTGTCCCGTCTTTTCCTTTTATCCCCCTACTTGTCCCATCTCCTCACACCCTTCCACCCATATTACTCTCTTTGTCGTAGCATTTCATTCCGACTCCCTCCTTGTACCCAACTTGCCAGGTTTTGTCCCACCTCTACCTCTCTTTTTCAGTTTACTACTTACTCCCCCCCCCCCACACCCCCTACATCCCCCACTCCATCAGCCTGAAGGAGGTTTCCGACCTGAAAAGTCACCTGTCCATTTCCCTCCAGAAACACTGCCTGACCCGCTGAGGATAGGAATAAACCGTGTGTCTCTGCTGCTGCAAAGCAACAACTCTACTAATGGTTCCACTATGCTGCTCGGTGCAGAACAATGCTTTGAAGAATAGTACAGCTGTGGAGATGTCCCAACATAGGTTTCTTGGACAATAGGGGGCTGAGCCATGTATAATAATCTCTCAAACACTTCACGGATGCAATGTTTACGGAGTAAACATGAGCGGCATTGATGAATGAGAGTGGAAAAGACATATCTCGATTGTATTTATTATTGATATGATTATAAATTAAGTACATTTTGGGGAGAAAACAGGCAGCTCACAGTTATAAAAGTATTTTGAATCTTCATTAGGACTTGACGTAGTTTATTACTTTCTCTTGCCAGTGTTCGGCACTGAATGAGAAGCTGGATTCTCTGCTGCAGACCCTCAGTGACGAATCCCAAGCCACCAAAAGCCACCATTGCACAACACCACCCATTGTGGAGGAGGAAGGTGAAGAAGAAGAGTCGAGTGAAGAATCCTTATTCGTGGAGAACATTCCACCGAGGTCTTCCACCCCGAAATTCAAGTCAAGGGAGCAACTTATGCTTCGGGCAAACAGCCTAAAAAAGGCAGTGAGACAGATCATCGAACAAGCAGAGAAAGGTACAGCGCAGTGCAGCAGTTCTTTGGTTCCAGTTATTATCCATTGATTCAAAATTTTTTTGAAAATTGCACAAAGTCTAGGCTAGCTTTTTTGACAATTTTTCCTGTACTGATTTATTTTGAGAATGAATTATTCCTAATTAACTATTCCTCTTGTGAAGTGAACATGGATTTTAGAGATCATTTTGAGAGGGTATATTAAGGTTACTGTGGGGTGGTAATGTTTTAAATCACCCAGACCTATCAATATTTAATGCCCATGTAAATTGTTTGGGCATTTTAATAGTCCCAGATTCTGATAGACAATTAATCATCAACTACAAAAATATTATTGTTTTTTGGAAGTAATGGATTACTTTCAATTACTTATACTAATAGCAGCACAATATCTTCTAACGAGTAGGAAAGAACTGCAAATGCTGGTTTAAATTGAAGATAGACACAAAATGCTGGAGTAACTCAACGGGACAGGCATCATCTCTGGAGAGAAGGAATGGGCGACATTTCGGGTCGGGTCTGAAGAAGGGTCTCGACCCGAAACGTCACCCATTCCTTCTCTCAAGAGATGCTGAGTTACTCCAGCATTTTGTGTCTATCTTCTAATTAATTGTGGGAAAAATAAGTTGAAACGAAAAGAAAAATCCAGGACGAGTCGGGGCCGGCAACAGTTAACTTCAGGCGAGAGGTTCCTTGATAGGTCGATTGTTGGATAGAGACAGGTGTGCGGCCAAGAGAGATACATAATTGTGAAGCTGGTTAACGGACATTTAGTGGAGGGGAGGGGAGGGGAAACTAGTGCAAGGTCAGCCAAGTTTCAGGGGAAGGGAGTGGGGGGGGAATAGTAAGGAGGAGAGGGGGTGGAAATTTGGGGCAAGAAAGGGGAGGGGCATGGGAGGCATTTGTAGAAATCAACTAAAGATGGAGAACTCAATGTTTATATCATTGGGTTTTTACCAGGCTGAGGTTTTTGGACCTGAAGGGAAAAGGAGCGGGGTGTTAAGGCACAGGATCAGACATGATCTTAATGAGCAGTAGGACCTGAGAGGCTACCTGGCCGACTTCTTGGCCCAAATGTTGCTGCTAAATGCCAGTGGTTAAGAATGCATAGACCATTGAACAGTATAGTCCATGAACAGGCCCTTTGGCCCACCTTGTTTCTGCAGAACATGATGCCAACATCAACTAATCTGAGGAAAGACATTCTTGCCATAGAGGGAGTACAGAGAAGGTTCACCAGACTGATTCCTAGGATGGCAGGACTTCCATATAAAGAAAGACTAGATAGACTCGGCTTGTACTCGCTGGAATTTAGAAGATTGAGGGGGGATCTTATAGAGACTTACAAAATTCTTAAGGGGTTGGACCGGCTAGATGCAGGAACATTGTTCCCGATGTTGGGGAAGTCCAGAACAAGGGGTCACAGTTTAAGGATAAGGGGGAAGTCTTTTAGGACCGAAATGAGAAAATCGTTTTTCACACAGAGTGGTGAATCTGTGGAATTCTCTGCCACAGAAGGTAGTTGAGGCCAGTTCGTTGGCCATATTTAAGAGGGAGTTGGATGTGGCCCTTGTGGCTGAAGGGATCAGGGGGTATGGAGAGAAGGCAGGTACGGGATACTGAGTTGGATGATCAGCCATGATCATATTGAATGGCGGTGCAGGCTCGAAGGGCCGAATGGCCTGCTCCTGCACCTAATTTCTATGTTTCTATGTTTCTAACTCTTATCTGTTTGTGCATAATCCAATTTCCTCCATTTTCTGTCTCAAAATTCTCTTAAATGCCACTCTCATTGCCTTCATCACCATTCCCAGCAATGTGATCCAGGTACTTACCGACCGCTGTTTTAAAAAACTTGTCCTGCACGTCGTATCTTTTAAAAATGTCCCCTCCCACTACAATTATGCCCACTGGTATTTGATATTTCAATCCTGGGGGAAAAAGGTTCTGACTGTCTATCCTTTTTTATGCCTCCTAATTATTTGTATATACTTCTATCAGGTCTCCCCACAACCTTCAGCATCCCAGATAAAACTATTAAGTCTGTCTAACCTTTCCCTGTTGCTAACACCCCCTAATCCAGGCATCTTTCTGGGAAACCTTCTCTACATCCTTTCCAAAGATTCCACATCCTTCCTGTAGTGGGGCAACCAGAACTGCATGCAATAAAATAAAATTTCACAAATAACATTTTTAATTCTTGAAAATACATATCTCAATTGTAATGGTCTTAAAATGTTCCTGAATGTCAGAAACATTTACCGTCCTTAGAATTTTGACAGCCTATAACACTTTTGACAACTTTCATGCTGTCAGTACCTCCTTCCCACTGTGTTTAATCGATGGCTTTTTCTTGCAGTTGTGGATGAACAGAATGCTCACACGCAAGAACAGACTGAAGTGGAACTGAAAAAGAACATTGAGGAGGACTTGAAGGAGGAGGAAAAAGAAGAAGATGAGTCAAAGGATACCGACATACAAAGCAGTATGATTTCTTCATCCTTCTTCCGAAAAAGATTGTTTATTTCATGGAGATATTAACATCATGATACCTGTGTCTCAGGGCTTTCTCAGCTTTCCTCTCATTGATCAAATCTCCATAATGTTTACATGACACTATCATAAGCATGTTTTTGAAGTCTGAGCTCAGGTTTGGTTAATGGGCAACTGAGAACGGATGCTGTTCTGGTCTAGAAAGAACCCCCTTCGGGGGAAAATTAAGAACTGGAGTGGTGAAGTTATTTCCACCTCTTATACATTATGCCTTATTGTGGTGAAGTGCATTCGTGGTTTAGCAATTTAAGGTAGCCATGGAGACAAAGTGGAAGAGTCCAAATTGATGTGAGTTGTCATCTCAAACTGGATTACACTTGGCGACTTGTATTAATACTTATGTGACGAAAGATTTTGGAGCAACAGAGAGAAAAATAGACAGCCTTACCTTGACACCACTGGTGTTAGTGCATTGTCTGCACAAGATCAGTTCAACTTGATCATTAACTAATGGTTAACTAATGAACTACTTGTTATGTCCCAAGGTAGGCTACAGCTACCATATCCCCATTGTCCACAATTACCAGTTGCTGTGGGGAAAAGGTAGGGATATTAGTGGGATATGAGGCCAGGAGTCTGCTGTACTAAAATATTAGAGGTTTCACAATGGACTACCTTAAATTCTTGGACATTGAAACAGGTGATTCAGCTTACATGATCTTTCTGTTAATGATCCATGTCACTGGTCCACCTGCAGTTCTTTCCACTTTGTTTCCTATTAACATCAGCATTAATTTATTTTTTTGGTTCACCTTCATATCTAGCTTTGTTAAAAAATATATCCATGGTGTTCACCTAAACCGTTGAAGTTCTGTGTTTTAGCCATCATCTGAGTAACGCAGATACTCAGAGTGGGAGCGCGAGTATCCACATGGCTTCTCCAGCAAGTGTTGCCGTTCATAATCCATGCACATCACCTCACCTTTAATTCATCCCCAAAATTCTCATCAGCTGATGGCCCACATCCCTCTCTGACAGATCATTTCATCGACTACCCTACATCTCACTTTTATCCTGACACAACAATTCCATATTGTAAATTTCACACGCAGGAAAAACAATTCTACCATTTCTTCCACTGCCTACCCACTCCCCACTCCCCACCACCAGTAACACTACTCCTTTCTCCCTTTTTCCTTTTCACCCCACTCTTTTCCTCCCAACTAGCCCCTCCCACCCATATGGGGCAGTCACAGTGGCGCAGTGGTAAAGTTGCTGCCTTACAGCGAATGCATCGCCGGAGACCCGGGTTCGATCCCGACTACGGGTGCATGTACGGAGTTTGTACGTTCTCCCTGTAACCTGCGTGGGTTTTCACCGAGATCTCCAGTTTCCTCCCACATTCGAAAGATGTACAGGTTTGTAGGTTAATTGGCTTGATAAATGTAAAAATTGTCCCTAATGGGTGTTGGATAGTGTTAATGTGCGGGGATTTACTGGTCCGCCGGTGGGCCGAAGGGCCTGTTTCTATCTCTAAGCTATCTCTTCTTCCATTTTATATTTCACTTCTCTCCTGTCCCTATCTTACACCTTTTCATCTGTAGCATTTGGCACTTATTCCACCCATCTGCCAATCAGATCCTCTCATCCGTATCCATCTATCACTTCCCAAACATTATCTCGCCCATGCCGCGTTTCCAGGTTTCTCCCCCCCTATTCCACTCAGTCTGAAGAAGGATCTCGACCCAAAACATTGCTGTCCATTCCCTCCTCAATTACTGCCTCACCTGCTGAATTTCTCCAGCATCTTTTGTTTTGATTGGCGATTGAATTTCTCCAGCATCCGCAGTTTGTTGTGCCTCCATCTACCTTGTCAAGTACTCTCAAGAATTTCAAGCATTTCAGTGAGATTGCCTTTCATTCCTGTAAGCTCCATTGAGTTCAGGCCAATTCTATTTGATTTGTGCTCAATATAGGCGATCTATCCCAAGAATTAATCTAATATACTGTTTTATCACCCCTCAAAGGCAAGTCTATCCAAATTTCACAAAGGAATATAAAATAGTAATTACAATAAAACTTCTATTCTTCAGTCCCCTTGCATTAAAAGCTTACTGATCATTTGCCTTCCCATTACTTCCTGTGCTTGCATGTTAACTTGCTCTATTGTTGTTCAAGAATCATGGATTTTTTGAATGAACACCATCATTTACTAGACTCTTACCTTGAAAAGGGGATTCTGCTTTTCCATTTTTTTCAAACATGGTTGATGATTTTACACTTCCACAAATTATACTCCATCTGTCAACCTTTTTGAACATTTACTGAACTTATTTCTATCTCATGGCAGCATCTTTACAACTTTGAACCACCTTTGTAAATTGTTAAGGCCCTGTTCCACTTAGGCGATTTTTTCGGCGACTAGGCTGTCGCAACATGGTCGCGGGGTGACGCCCATACGGTCGTGAGTAGTCTCCACAAGCCGCCTAAAGATTTGTGACGTTTCTCTGGTCGCCACTGGATTTTGAAATGTTCAAAACCTTTCGGCGACGGTGGGCTTGATGTAGCTTGGCATAGCTTGTCTTCTCCTGTCGTAAGTACTGTCGTAGGTTGCCGCCAGGATGGCGCAGGTTGTCGCCAGGTGACGTTGGTTGTCGCCAGGTGCTGACTTCGGTGAATTCCATTGGCGACTTCCTACGTCAACCGGCGACAGGTACCGGCGATTGAATTGTCTTCAGTTGCCTTCAGTTGTCGCCGAGGAGGGTAGTTGCTTGTCAGAGCATATCGAGGGTGGACGTAGATTGACTTTGGTTGTCGTAGGTTGTTGCCTGTATGGTCGTAGGTTGTCATAGGTGGATGTCCTAATGGGTCGCCAGTTGTCAGTAGCTTGATGTCGACTAGGTGGTAGGTTGTTGTAGCTTGTCGTAGACATTGTCATCGGGGGGGGGGGGGGGGGGGTCCATTTGACGCTTTTTCGCCGACCTGCTACGACTGTGACAGTCACCGAAAAAATTGCTTAAGTGGGACAGGCCCTTTATGCTCCATTTCCCTTGCCTCTATTGGAAGATAGCATAGATTCCTTTCCTTTATAAACTATAGCCCCAGAAAACCTGCCAACATTTGGTCTTTTTTCAGGCCTTAAAATCTCGAGGAGATGGGAAAAAATTGATTGCAGCTCTGCTTGGAAATACATTTCAAATGTGAGGTTCTTACAGTGAACGGGTAGGGTATTGTTCAGCTGCCATAATGGTTCTCAATCACATTGCTAAAATCTTACATTATAATATGGAGACCCGATTTCTTTTAAGTTTGGCCTAATCAAGGTTTAATATGACCTTGTTACTTTTTTATTCTACTGCTAGAAAATAAAAGTTTGAGCTTTTATATTCCATTTCTAAGGTGTGCAGTGACTCTCTGCAGCCTTTGCATCAATTGTCAATTTTTGGAGGCACTGTTCATTACCATATCTGTATGATGGACTAAATTGAATATTACATTTTTACTGATGCATTAGGTGATGGTATTTTTCAGCTGATCCCTGGAATAAATGCATAGACTGATTGTCTTGCATAGGAAATGTGGCAGAATGTATGAGAATTAAACAAAACGAGGTATATACATTTACCAGAATTATTGGATTGTTGTTCATACTTGACTAATTAATCAGTGATGAAGAATTATAAACACAAAGGGCATTATTTAATGTGTTGATAGTATAGATATATATTTCTGTTTACAATGTTTTTCAAGAAAGATTATTTAGTTGATTGAAAACCCTTTAATGTTCTCTCCATTTCCCTGCCACAACTACCTCTTACTATCTCTTGCCCTCTCCTCTTTCATCTGATATGTTTTCGCTTACCAAACCCCTGCTACCTTGGGCCTTTCCCATTCAATGCGCACCAATGCAGCTCTGCATGCTTCCAACATCCTTCTCTCTCTCTTGTGTAATGTTCGGTAGTATCTATTAAATAATATTTTTTTTGTTATTTCAGCTTTCCGGTCTGGTCAGAGATCCCCTCCAGAGAGACGAATCCATCGCACCACCACTTCCTACACTGGCCCATTTACAACCTCGCCATTAACTGCTAGCAAGGAAAATCTCCCGGTGCTGAATACGAGAATCATCTGCCCAGGTACACAGCATACTCGGATCGGGATGAGGTTGCACAAAGATATAGAAAGAAGCAATAAACATTAAACTTATGTATCAGAACTACAGTGGCTTGCAAAAGTATTCATACCCCTTAAACTTTTCCACATTTTGTCACGTTAAAACCACAAACGTAAATGTATTTTATTGGGATTTTATGTGATAGACCAACACAAAGTGGTGCATAATTGTGAAGTGGAAAGAAAATGATACATTGTTTTCAAATATTTTTACAAATAAAAAACTGAAAAGTGTGGCGTGCAAAAGTATTCAGCCCCCTTTACTCTAATACCCCTAAATAATATCCAGTGCAACCAATTGCCTTCAGAAGTCACCTAATTAGTAAATAGAGTCCACTTGTGTGTAATCTAATCTCAGTATAAATACAGCTGTTCTGTGAAGGCCTCAGAGGTTTGTTTGAGAACATTAGTGAACAAACAATGGGCATCATGAAGCCCAAGGAACACACCAGACAGGTCAGGGATCAAGTTGTGGAGAAGTTTAAAGAAAGGTTAGGTTATAAAAAAATATCCCAAGCTTTGAACATCTCATGCAGCACTGTTCAATCCATCATCTGAAAATGGAAAGAGTATGGCACAACTGCAAACCTACCAAGACATGGCCGTCCACCTAAACTGACAGGCCGGGCAAGGAGAGCATTGATCAGAGAAGCAGCCAAGAGACCCATGGTAACACTGGGGAAGTTGCAGAGATCCACAGCTCAGGTGGGAGAATCTGTCCACAGGACAACTATTTGTCATGCACTCCACAAATCAAGCCTTTATGGAAGAGTGGCAAGAAGAAAGCCATTGTTGAAACAAAGCCATAAGAAGTCTTGTTTGCAGTTTGCCACAAGCCATGAGGGGGACCCAGCAAACATGTGGAGGAAGGTGCTCTGGTCTGATGAGACCAAATTTGATGTTTTTGACCTAAATGCAAAACGCTATGTGTGGCAGAAAACTAACACTGCACATCACCCTGAACACACCATCCCCACTGTGTAACATGGTGGTGGCAGCATCATGCTGTGGGGATGCTTTCCTTCAGCAGGGACAGGGAAGCTGGTCAGAGTTCTTGGGAAGATGGATGGAGCCAAATACTGGGCAATCTTGGAAGAAAACCTGTTAGAGTCTGCAAAAGACTTGAGACTGGGGCGGAGGTTCACCTTCCAGCAGGACAACGACCCTAAACATACAGCTAGAGCTACAATGGAATGGTTTAGATCAAAGCATATTCATGTGTTAGAATGGCCCAGTCAAAGTCCAGACCTAAATCCAATTGTGAATCTCTGGCAAGACTTGAAAATTGCTGTTCACAGACGTTCTCCATCCAATCTGACTGAGCTGGAGCTATTTTGCAAAGAACAATGGGCAAAAATGTCAGTCTCTAGATGTGCAAAACTGGCAGAGAGATACCCCAAAAGACTTGCAGCTGTAATTGCAGTGAAAGGTGGTTCTACAAAGTATTGACTCAGGGGGGCTGAATACTTTTGCACGCCACACTTTTCAGTTTTTTATTTGTAATAAAATTTGGAAACCATGTATAATTTTCCTTCCACTTCACAATTATGCACCTCTTTGTGTTGGTCTATCACATAAAATCCCAATAAAATACATTTACGTTTGTGGTTGTAACGTGACAAAATTTGGAAAAGTTAAAGGGGTATGAATACTTTTGCAAGCCACTGTATGTTTGTTTTCTTGGTGGATGCCATAATGTAGAATGCAAAAAGCCAGGTTTAATACTAGTAATCCTACCTTGTGAAGAAGCTAAATCTTAAATATGCAACATAGATGACTTTAGAAATTCTGTTCCAAAATCACAGGTTCAGGCACAACATTTTGCATTTGTAAAGGGGTTTTAACAAAATCTCCTAAAGCACTTCAGAGAACCGATACAAAAATAAGTTGGTTTTGACAGGAGGAGCTTGGAGAAAGGAGTCTGCAGCTTGGGGCTAAGACAGCTGAAGTGGAGATAAAGGAATGATTAAACTTGGAGATGATGCATGAGAGCAGATATTGCAGAGGGTTATACAACTGGAAGAGCTTATGTGATGGGGTGGTATGATCTTAAAGAGGAGTTTGAAAGCAATATTGAGAGTGGCTGTATTTGCACTGTTGTAGGTTAGTGAGCACAGGGATAGTTGATGGACTGGATGGATTTAGTTAAACAGTGCATCCCACTTGTCTCACCTTACTTCATCCATTGGGGTACTGTACAGTCTCACCCCCACCCATCTTTGCACCTTTACATTAACCATTTCAGAGCTTCATCTCTCTGGGATTTCATTCCAACTGTTAGCCATTCTTCAGTTAAAGCAGACTTTCCTGTTATCAATCTTGAATTTACCTTTCATTATTGGATCTCACAATTTAATCTAAGAAGCTTTGCTACATTGGTTACAATTTTATAAACCTTTGCAGTACATTTCCATCACCACTTTTCATCTCTTCAAGGTTGAAAACTCATCTCTCCAATTTTTCAGAACATTTCAGATCCACAGCATCAAAGATCAGACAGCCAACTGGCAATGATGAATTATCAAAGCTGAGATAATAACAGGTCTTAATTAAATGGCAGCAAGTAGATGTTTAAAATAGGAAACAGTTGATTCCTTCTTGTGTGCAAGCAGTCATGATTTAATCTTCAATTATCTTTGATTATGCTTTCATATTGACCAGAACATCAATAGCAGTTGAATATACCAGGTGAAAAGTTTACCTGTCTTCATGTGCATGAAATAGTTCCCCTATATTTCCCTGTTTCTTGCACGGTTCGAGTTTTCAACCACGATTCTAGTGACATTTTGAATGGGTGTTCAACAATCAGGGCGTAGTTTTACTGATGAATGTATCATAAAGGACATTGCAAGCGGTCTCATAAGAAGACATAGACAGGCAGACTGAGTAAATGATTCAATGAGGAGCTGAATGTTTCCATGAAGAAATATTACATCCCAACTGGCACATGGGAATCTCTGGCTGATCAGCACTCAACATGGAGAAGATGGTGTTGACAACCTGAGGCCATGCATGAAGAGCATAGAAACCCTGTGTAAGCAGTGGAAGGATCACTGTATCCAGCAAATGACCCATCAGCCACCTCCTGCACTAGCCGTGGAGGAGACTATGGGTCCCAGATTGGCCTTGTCAGCCACCTCAGAATCCACAGAACCAGAGCAGAAGCAAACCGTCCTTGATCCTGAGAGATTGCATAAGAAAGAGATGCTCTTCTCAATATAGCTATAAAACACGGCTATTCATCTGATCCTGTGATGCTGAAACAGCTCTCTCTTCTCCTCACTTCCGTGTACCACCGTTGGAACTCATTCTGCTGTGTTCGCAACCTCCAAATTCCAAATATTATATCATATGGTTCACTGAAACATGTTGAATTACACTTTAAAAGCACAGGGGCCATGGTAGACTTTTTAATCAGATGAACGTGCTCTACTTTCAGCCAGACCAGTCTGTGTGCTGTGTGAGATTTGGCATTATTCACACACTCTCTACATGTCAAATATCTTACGCAACCTACAAACACTGCTGTGTAAAGACAGCAATTTTCTCAAATTGGCGGATATCTTCTTGTGTATGGTGTGCACAGCCTAAAGTTGTAGAACAACTTGTTATTGGCAGATATCATTTGTCGTGATGTGCCAATTTCATTTAATGCTCGGTTTGCTCTATTCACTTGTTGCATTACACAAACAAAATTTTTAGCTGCTGGTAGCTGATTAACTTGGAGGTGGACATATCAAGTGGTCACAGTCCACAGTCCTTACACTCTATCCACCATCCACTTGAAAGTTTCTGCCATCGTACCATGGAGTTACTTGTATATATTTGGTTACACACCCCCCCCATGTACTGTCATATTAAAGTGTCACTAGCTGCTTCCTTTGATGCAACTTGCCTTCTTTTAATTAGATTTTCTATATGAATATGAATAATCATAAAGCTGTGCATTGCAAATATGTCAGCAATGTCAGGAATAGATTTATTACTCAGAAAGATTGTTAACTTTATTGCACATCTGTTGTGGTGTAATATCGGGGACAAACACAATGTGGTTGTGATTTGGAGGGATTTTTGTCCAGCATTCAGTGTCAACTAATAGCACAGGAATCCTCTCCTCTTTCCCTGCTGCCTGCATTGAAAATCGTGTTGAAAGTGTTTGCCCAACTCGTTATGTGGCCATGCAGTTTTTGTTTTGATAATATTTCTGTGAACTACTTAATGAATGTTTTACTCTGGATGAATTATAGTAACATTATTGTTACTATTTGGTTTCTACTGAGGCAGCTCATTCTGGAATCTCTCAATACCTCACATGGAGAGGCAAAACTATATTCAGTGCAGGTCCTGGAGTAGTACTGTATATATGGACTGATTCAAAGGAAAAAATGTGGAATGTTAGAACAAGATAAGCCATAGGGAAGAGGAAAGTAGTGTTCATGGGCTGTATGGAAAAAGAGCGGTCCTGCTGGAGAACGGTGCTGTAGAAGAATTGGATGTCCGTGTATAAAGGAAACCCTTAATAGTAAGAAAATAGTAATTGTCTGAGTGGCAGAGAGAAAAATAATTGAGATATTGGTGCAAAGACATGAGAGTCTCAGTTGTGGCTGCAGATAACAACATCAATGTTCCTATCCAGAATGGAGATGACTGGGTACTTGCCGTTTCAGTCATCCTCAGATTTGAGTTTTGTATTGCCTAACTTTAACAATATGCTGCCAGCTTAGATGTTATCTGTGTTAACACCCAGTAAAGCTGGTATTAGTAAGCTATAAATGTTGCATATCTCTATGTTATCTAGCTTATCTACCTATGTAATGTGTGTGTATTATCACAGGTTTACGAGCTGGACTTGCTGCCTCAATTGCTGGAAGCTCAATCATCAGCAAAATGCTACTGGCGAACATTGACCCTTTTGGAGCAACACCGTTCATTGATCCTGATCCAGACTCTCTGTAAGAAGTGTAAACTCTTCACCTGTTTTTATGGTCTGTGTAGTGCTGACTGAGAGTCATAGGAAATGAATGCTCTCGGTCCTTTGCACGTGAACGCACTTTAGACTCCATCCGTGCAGTCATCAGATTTGCACAGAAGAGTATGTGACCGTCTGCTCCGTCATTGGGCTCACCATTGAGCCCAGCAGCGAAGCAATGACTAGCTGAGCAGAGGATTGAGTCTGGGTCCTCTTCACATTTGCCAATCCCTGTTCGGGCTGATGGCCTCTGAGCAATTACCTTAACCTTTGAATAAGGTCGCTTACTCTGTGGAAAAAGGGAACTGCCTGCCTGTTTTCGGTGCTGGCTCGAAGGGCCGAATGGCCTACTCCTGCACCTATTGTCTATTGTCTATTGTTTTGCTTTATTTTTATATTTGAATTACTTATTAGTGCATTATTATGATTTAATGACTCTTAATTTAAATTACTTTAATCTTGTTGAATAAATGCTTCTGATAATCAGAGATATTTAAAAACCATTTAAAAACCTTCCATAGCCAAAGGCTGTCAGAGCATCCCTTGGACAAGGTCTGAAGATAGACCATCTGAGGGCAGCTCACTGACTGGAGCCCGCTCTATTATGATGGATGCTGGTTGGGTTCTGGACTGTCAGCTCACCCGTTGCTCCCCATCTGGTGGAAGTGAGTAGAAGTGGGCAGCAAGTCCTGGCTATGAGCTGGGTATTTGCTAATATTACTTAGAGTATTTGCCAGATTAAGGTCATCCCCAGTTTACAAATGCCCGACAGTGATCGAGCTTTTGGGAAACGGCAAGATTGTCTTTCTGCCCTGTACGACTTCATTTTGCGACTGCATTTCTGCATTGCGCACTTCTGTTTACGAACAGTTATCAGTAATTGAAACTGGGAAGGATCAGTAAATTTTCTATAGGGGAGATTATTTTAATGGATGATCGCTTTATGTACACCTAAATTGATTTATTTTGCAACAAAAACTGTGTTTTCTTTCCACAATCCAGAGAAGGCTACGCTGAGAAATGTGTTATGAACAATTATTTTGGAATTGGATTAGATGCCAAAATCTCCTTGGAATTTAACAACAAGCGTGAGGAGCACCCTGAGAAATGCAGGTAGCTACCTGTCCAGCTTTGTCATTATGGAATTAAGGTGAAGGGTTATAACTCATATTACAAAATCCTACTCTGTGGGACTAAGCTACAAGCTTCAGGCAGTTGTGATCGAGACATAACATTCTAAAGATTACTGAGGTACGAGCATGACTCGTCCTATAGTTCAGTGCTAGAGACAGAATGATAGGGTCATGGCCGCATGGAAACAGGCTCTTCAGCCAGTTGAGTCTGTGCTAACCACCAACATGGCAAAATATGCCTGCAGCCCTGCAGCAGCTGACAAATCCATCCCACTGATCTCCCAAACACGCGACCGTATGTACGGGCTGTACTATGTTGCGCATTTATAAGCCGGGGGCTTATGGTTGGCAACCAGTAGATTCTGTATACAAATGCCCGACAGTGATCGAGCATTTGGGAAACGGCAAGATTGTCTTTCTGCCCTGTACTGAGCATGTGTTGAGCAAAACTGTTGCGGAGTCTACATTTGGTCTCGTCGATGTACAGGAGACCACACTGGGAACACTGGATGCAGTAGACAAGGTTAGAAGAGGGACATGTGAACCTTTGTCACACCTGAAAGGACTGTCGGGGTCTCTGGATGGAGTTGAGGGAGGAGGTTTAAGGACAGGTGTTGCATTTTATGTGGTTGCAGGGGAAAGTATCTAGGGAGGCGGTGGTTTGGGTGGGAAGGGATGAGTGAATCAAGGAGGTACAGAGCAAATTGGTCTCTGTGGAAGGCGGAAAGGGGTGGAGCTGGGAAGATGTGATTAGTGGTGGGATCCCATAGGTGACAGAAACGTTGGATGAAAATGTGTTAGATGTGCAGACTGGTGAGGTGAAAGGTCAGGACCAGTCCTAGTTGCGTCTGGGGGGAGGGAGAGCGAGAGCCGAACTACGGGACACTGATGAGATGAAGGTGAGGATATCTATGATAGCAGGGGGGAAGCCACATTTACTAAAGAAAGAGAACATCTTGGATATCCTCGAATGGAAAGCCTCATCTTGGCAGAGGATCCTGCAGAGACAGAAGCATTGAGAGCAGTGTATAGCATCTTTGCGAGAGGTAGGGTGGGAAGAAGTGTGGTCCAGATAACTGTGGGAGTCGGTAGGTTTGTGGTAGACCTCAGTCTGTCCTCTGTGATGGAGACAGAGAAATCAAGAAAGGAAGAAAAGTGTCATAGTGAGTCAAGGTGAATTTGAGGGCAGGGTGGAAAGTTAGCGGTGAAGTTAATGAAATCAACAAGTTCTGCATCTGTGCAGGGGTCAGCCCCGATGCTGTCGTCTGTGCAGCAGAGAAAGAGTTGGGGGGTGGCACTAGTATATGTTTGACGTAATTTATTTGACGTAACCGACTAAAAGGCAAGCATAAGTTGGGCCCATGTGAGTGCCCATGGCAACATCTTTAACTTTGAGAAAGTGAGAGGAGTCAAAAGAGAAGTTGCTGAGGGTGAGGGAAAGTTCCGCCTGGCAGAGGAGAGCGCTAGTTGAGGGAAATTGACTGGGTCTCTGTATGAGGAAGAACCGGAGGGCCTCGAGAAATTTCTGGTGTGATTTAGGAAATATTAATGAAACTAATTCACAGCTCTCTGAACATTTTGTCAATGTACTTTGCTTAGAAGTCGGACAAAGAATATGATGTGGTATGGCGTCCTTGGTACCAAGGAATTATTACAGCGAACCTATAAGAACTTAGAACAGAAGGTGCAACTTGAGGTAAGCTTTATGTTTCTCATAATGTTGAATTAATCAGTCAAGACATGTGATACAATTACATTAAGATGTCATGAACTGCCTTAAATAATTGATGTTTGACAAATCGAGATGCTGCAGTCATGGGAGATCACTAGCCAATTCTCTAAATAACTATTGGGGATTGTTTGGAACTTAACTGTGACATTTTTTGTGATATTTTACAACATACATTTCTTCTGTAGTTCTTGGAATTATGCGAATACTGTTACCTTTATTTCCCATTTTTAAGTCCTGATACTATATCGTGCATTTAGACCAAGGGGTCACTATTGTGGCGGTCCCTGGGGGGTAGGCCACTCCACTGGAGTTCCGCGACCCATCGTCCCCATCGCCTGGCGGCGCAGGGTGTTTGAGGTGCTCCACGGGGTCGCGCATCCCTCCATCCGGGCGACAACGGCCCTGGTAGCCTCCCGCTTCCTGTGGCACGGGCTGCGGAAGGAGGTGCAACAACACGTGCGCGCGCCATTGCAGGAGTTCACCATCCCTAGGCAGCGGTTTGAGCACATTCACGTGGACATCGTGGGGCCGCTGCCGCCATCCCGGGGCTTGACCTATCTACTCACCGTTGTCGACCGCTTCACGAGGTGGCCTGAAGCCATTCCGCTACCAGATTCTTCAACGGCCACTTGTGCGCGGGCCTTCGTGGCGCACTGGATCGCCCGGTTCGGGGTGCCACTGGACATAACATCCGATAGGGGGCCTCAGTTCACGTTGGAACTGTGGTCGGCCATGGCACGCCTTCTGGGTGTTCGGCTACACCACACGACGGCGTATCAACCGCAGGCGAACGGCCTGGTGGAGCGGTTTCACCGTCGGCTCAAGGACGTCCGGAAGGCATGGCTCAATGATCCGGACTGGGTGGACGCCCTGCCGTGGGTTTTGCTGGGGATCCGCACTGCACCGAAAGAGGACTTGGCCTCCTCCTCCGCCGAGTTGGTGTATGGCTCTCCATTGACGGTCCCCGGGGAGTTAATCACGCCGGCACAGGGCCAGGTGGAGCAGCCTTCAGACGCTCTGCGATGTTTTCGGGAGATGGTGGGCAAGCTGGCGCCGGTGCCCACGTCTCATCATGGGTCCTTCCGTCCGCATGTTCCCTCTGCTCTGGAGGACTGCCAGCTCGTCTTCCTGCGTAGGGATGCTCATCGGTCACCTCTCCAGCGGCCGTACGAGGGTCCCTTCCGGGTCCTGGAACATGGCTCGTCCACTTTCGTCCTGGACATGGGGGGTCGGCATGAGACTTTCAGTTGCGCGGCTGAAGCCAGCACATATTGATATTGATCAGCCGGTGCTGGTAGCGCCCTCTGTCTAGGGTACCTCCCCCTCTGGCTACTCCGTCTCCTCCACCTGTCGGTCAGTTGCCCGTTCCTGTGCTGAGCATGGTGCACACCTGGGCTGGTCGCCGTGAACGCCCTCCTGTCCGTTTCGTGCCTCGGGTACTTGGTGGGGGGTCCTGTGGCGGTCCCTGGGGGGTAGGCCACTCCTTGGATCATCCCCCTCGCCGATTGAGTGACAGGGGCGTTGGTCTGCCACGGGGTTTCCTGAGCACCCCTGGGTGTGTGCTGGCAGTTAGTGTGGTGTGCTCTCGCTGTAGGGATTAAAGGACTACTGTTTAAACCTACCTAGCGTCTGGTCTTTTCCTGACCTCGTCAAGGCCGCTACACTATCTACATTTGAGAAGCTGTTCCTTAAGAATGGCATTGAAGATCTTGAAGCTCTATTCATAACATCTAGTGTTATTTGGTGCCACCTGGGGTGAAGGATGTAGAAACATGAGGTGACGGATCAAATCAAGGGTATTGAGAGCAGGTGGAAAAATAAGGAAGGGCATTATTTCTCCCAGTCTCTGTGAGGAGATATGCAGGACTTATCTGTAGAAGACTTTGCCTAAAACTCTGCTACATTTCCAATAAATCTCTTCGAGATCCTCTCTAAAGATGTGACATCTTCCCAGGTTCTCAGTATTAATTACGATACCTAAGCTTAAGCCTGACTAGTGTTCGACAAAAATGTAGAATAATTTCCTTGTTTTTATATTATACACTATTAATAAAGGCAAAGATTCCAAATTGAATAGTTGAACTTTTTTTATGTGTACATGTATAATCACATCTTCCATTTTCCCATTCATTTGCATTGCTATCACTTCCTACAACTTTGCCTTGTTTCAGCATTATGCATCTTCCCATTACATCTATCTTTTTGTGCCCTTCTGGCGTGTGGTATTCTCAGTGTCATTTGGAGTAGTTTTAGAGAGACATAAGTGGTACCCAGTGCAATATGTTATTGTGGACACTCTTAATCTTAATTTGAATGGAATGCAAAATTGGGGATAGGTATAGTCATATTGAAATATGAATTTTCTTAACCGATTTATTTTGTGTGTTACAGTGTGATGGACAATACATTCCTCTACCCAGTCTCCAAGGCATTGCTGTATTAAACATTCCAAGCTATGCTGGTGGAACTAACTTTTGGGGCGGAACAAAAGAAGACGATGTAAGTTGAGTGAGGTTTGGTCTGTGCTCTGTATTGAGAACCAAGAACATTGAATAAATGAAATTACTTTTTTGCCAGTGTAAAAATCAACTGTTGTAAAGTATTAGGTCATGAGCTACCAAAAGAGAAAACATACACACTGAAAAGCCAACTGCATTCCAGACATTCATATTTATTATAAGCTTGCAATTTATAGAAGCTGGTAAGATAAGTCTTTCATGCCTCCCTAAATTTCACGGAATATTTCCTGTGCTTCTCTATCCCATTTGCACACTACTGCATCTCTCCACCTTGGGCACCCAGGAGCAGGAGCCTAGGTTTCTGAGGCTATGGTGTACAATTCTGCACACGTCTATTTATTCTGGAGCTACCGCTGTGTTGATTCTAGAAGATGAACAGAAGTTGCAAACTTAACAAAAAGGACAGCAGGAAACAATCATTTATTGAACCACTTGTGTCATTTCCTTTGTTTTCCTCACCAGATGGTTCTCACACTGAAAACACATAACATTGGAAATATTGTAAGTGAGAAACCTCACTTCCATGGTCCATTTGTATAACTCAACATGTTTTATTTGCTTCTAATTGCAACATAAAATAGTAAGATTAAATGAGAACTTACCAGTTTGAAGTTTGATCTTTATTTTATGAGGAGTTACGGTGAGCGATTACGTGAAGAAGCCCCGCCAGTGCGCATGCGTGTCAATCTTCAAAGCAGTGGCTTGAAATCACAGTAACTACAGTCAAAGTGATATAGTAAGACTCAGAAGGCTAGAACTATCAGATGATCTTTGCGATTATGAGGGCCGGGAGCAGACGGCACGTAATCGCTCACCGTAACTCCTCATAAAATAAAGATCAAACATCAAACTGGTAAGTTCTTGTTTAATCTTACTATTTTACTTCGGAGTCATGTGAGTGATTTCGTGAAGATTTCAAAACTCTGTGATTTCATGCCGTAGATCCAGTTCCATACGACACACTGCTTCGGTTGACACAGAATAAACAAATAATGTACTGAACATTGTTTAAATTATACAATGAACGTTTTTAATAATAAAAGAACAGTAATAACCCCTCTCTCCCAGGGGGAAATTACAAATGAAACTCAGACAGAACCCAAAACATCATGCCCAAAACCTTCCACTGCGAGGACAGGTTTATCATAGAATCTTGAAAAAGTTCCTTCACTAGAACATCCTACGGCCCCGAGGATTTGGTCTAAAGGCACGTCCTGCGTCTTCGCTGCAGATGTTGACGTCGCCGTGGTGGAGTGATATTTAAACACATCAGTGTCTACTCCAGCACAATCCAAAACCTGTTTCAGCCATCTAGAAATAGTTTGTACTGACACCTTTTTATTAGGTTTTTTGTGGCTGATGAGCATCGCTGTTTCAGAGCCTCTGAGACTCTTGGTGACCTCGATATATTGACTCAAGTGCGTAACTACACATAGCCTCAGGTCAATGGGGTATGCTTTAAAGCTTATTTTGGTTCCAGCCGTCCCTGGCCTGCTTTGTTTGATTAAATCATATACATAAAACGTAATATTATCAACAGAAGAATGCATGCTGTCCAGTCGTAGCTTTTGCAATGTCTGGACCCATTACGCTGACACTAGTGCCATGAGCATGACCACTTTGAACTTCTGAAAAGACAGAGATGTAATTGGAGCCCATTGCCGAAGCAGTGTGAGAATTAGACTCACATCCCAGATTTCCGTATATCTATTTGTTAAAAATACCTCTCATGAATCGGGACACTAATGGATGAGATCCAACTGAATGTTGTCCCGACCCTTTCCCTAAATAGGAGGACAATGTACTCCGAACACTATTAATGGCACTATAGCTCAATTGCTCGTCAAAATGCAATGTAGCAAGGAACTCCAATACATCAGGTATGCCTGCAGTATAATAAGATATATCTGACTGTAAACAAAACATCTCCCATTTCTTAATGTGAGATACATATTGCTTTTTAGTATTATCTCTCCAGGTTGCAGTAATCACATCCACGGTCCTACTCGATAGTCCGAGCCCCTGGAACGGTCTGGTCAAAATCTGCAAATCAACAGATTAATACGATCATGTAAAGGGTGACTCTCCTGTCACAGAGTCAACAGAACCAACAAGTTGCTGCATTTGGGGATGGTCGTGAATGGCTGTGTCATCAGTCTCAGGACCAATCGGAACCATGGCTGTGTGGGCCCGTCAGGAACTACCAAAATGCCTGAAGTGGAGTCCTGCTCTATTTTGGTGAGACATTGACTGATGAGGCAGAATGGGGGAAAAGCATAAAAGAACGTACGTCCCCAATGTAGCGAGAATGCATCCACCGCTACTGCCCCTGTTCCCATGAGGCGTATTTAGGTAACTGGTGATTTAGCCTGGATGCAAACAGATCTATGTCTGGCAATCCATACCGGCTGACAATCATTTTGAAAACTTTTGGATTCAGCATCCATTCTGTGTTGTCTTTAAATTCGCGTGACCTGGTGTCTGCCACCACGTTATCTCTACCTGGTAGGTAGATAGCTGAGACCCAGATGTTTCTTGTAATGCACCAATTCCAAATAACGTTAGCCAGATTATCACATGATACTGACCTAATTCCTCCCATGTGATTGACAATACCACAGCTGTTGCATTTATCAATCTGGAGCTGAACATGTAAATCATTAATTGTTGAACAATATGCTTTTAGGCCATAGAATGCAGCCAGCAATTCTAAGTAGTTTATCCTATGCCTCTGCAGGATCAATGCTTCTTGCACACTCCATCTGCCGCCACAGCTAGACTCGTTATCAGTGGCTCCCCATCCTGAAGCACTGACATCAGTTTGTAAAATAACTGAGGGTTGTTGAGTCAGAATGTCTTTAGTACTTCGTGAGACATTAATTATCCACCATTGCAACTCTGGAATAGCTTTGGCTGGCAACTGCATTGGTCTATCGAAATGACCTGCATGTTCGTTCAGTGCTTGTTCTTTAGCTCGTTGCACATTCTGATAGTGCAGAGGTCCGAACTGCACTCCAGGGAAAGCCGCCACTAATTTACCAATAACACTGGCTACTCGCCGGATGGAGGGTTGTTGTTCCTCTACCAGATTGCTACAGGCCTCCATAATCTCGACAGTTGTGGCCATAGGCAAAGTCACTGACATGTTAGTTGAATCAATGACGAACCCCAAATAGTCAGCCATTCTAGATGGTACTAATTTGGATTTAGTTGGATGGACGAGGAAACCTAACCTCTCAAACAGGTGTTTGGTCACTGAAACCAATTCCTCAGCTGCCTCCTGAGTTTTGCCTATAATCAGAATATCATCCAAGTATGCCATCACAATGTGATTCTGGGCACGGAGTAGCCCTAATACTGGTTTCAACAATTTTGTAAATAACCTAGGGGCTGAGGTTAACCCATTGGGCAAAGTTTTAAATTGCCACAGCTGTCCCATCCAACTAAATTTCAAGTTTCTACGGTACTGGTGATGAATTGGTACTGAATAATATGCATCTTTCAGATCTATGGTTGTCATATAACAACCTTTTGATACCAGTTGTTTAGCAGTACTGAAAGTTTCCATTTTTAAATGTTTATACTGGACATAGTATAGGTCGGGTTAGGTCCAGAATGACTCAACACCCACCATCCTTCTTCCGCCTGGGGAATATATTGGACACAAATTGTTGAGGCTGATATGCCGTCCTTTCAATTACCCCTTTTTGGAATAAAATCCCAATTTCATCATTCACTCACATCTACTCATCATGTAGAGTTTCTGGTCTTGAAAAAACCAATACCCGACTAGGTGTATTTTGTGCGGGTGGATGTACTTCTGAAATAAACTCGATTCGAGACCCCCGGATACTGTCCAGTATGAATAGATCTGATGTTATGCAGCACCATTCATCATAGAACAATTGGAACCTACCCCCGACCGGTGGCTGATCCCCAGAGGATATATCCTGGACTAAACCAGTTACTCGTACCTCCATGGTTGCTCTTGGATTCCTCAGTCTCCTGGCCATGTTGGGGGTGTGCAGTGGTGCGTGCCAGCGGCGTGTAGCTGGAAACCCCCGGCTCGGTCCTTGACCTGCTCCAGCGTCCGTAGCTCGCCTGAATGGGTATGGCTTGCGAGGCGGCATCCTGCCCCCGGGATAAGTTTTGAGGAGGCCGATTGTTTTTGCCTCCTCATCCAATTCTTTTACTTGCTTCGCCAGATCCTCCCCAAATAGCAAGTTGGGTGTCTGGACATTAGAAGATCTGCACAATGCCGCAAAGTGTGGGTTGAGGGTTGGCTACCTTCTGTAAAAATGAGCATTGCACAGCAGGGCTAGCATGTCCTGCTGTGTACGTGATAGCAGTGCCCCTTGGACCATTCGTCCAAATGCCGTTATTCCTGCACCCACCAATTTGAGGACTTTCTTAAACCTCAACTCCTGCCCCCGCATGGATGCGCTCATTTGCCCCCAGATGGCCGAGTTCACGGTGGGCACTTTGAGCGACACACAGTTAACGGGTGTTTGATATCGTATGGAAGTTTCCTTCATTATGGAGTCCTGGAGCTGATGAGAGGCCGTATAGTTAATATTGCTGCCCAGATTTTCACCATGGCTTCACCAGTTCCCGCCGGTATGGCAAAATTGCTGGCCACATCCGGCACACCTGGAGCATAGCTCATGTGCTTTGGTGCATGCTCTTCTGCAGTGACACCAATTTCAGGGTCACATTCATACTGGCTCTCCCGAGTCATGCTCAAGGGAGGTATCATGCAGCCCTTGAAAAGGCGCTGCTGTTATGGGTTCCCATTCATATTCATAGGCATATTGTTGTCGTGCCTGTACTGCTCCTCGCCATACGGACCTCTGCTTGAGGTTGCTCCTGAGAGCTGTTGGGGAACCCTGGGGGTATGCAACCCCGACTGGAACACCTCATGGTTGAGCAGTTGTTCTATGAGGTGTTCCATTTTGTCAATACATCCCCAAACCTTTTTATTTGAAGGAGGGGAGTCTTCCTGGCCTGACTCATCAGAGTCGACAGGCCTGGCCGTTTTTCTCTTGGCCTTCCTCCCGACAGGAGTGGCCACAGTGCTGTGAAGCACCGGAGTTGCTGCTATTTGCTGAACTGCCGGCGGCTCTGCAGTCAGCGTCTTTGGAGCCGGCGTTTCTGAAGCTGGCGTTTCTGAAGCCGGCATACGCTCGCTAACCGCGGTCCCGCGGGTACGTTTTTAGCTTTTAACGGCAGCAGCCTTTTTTGTTACTTTTTCCATTTCTAGGTCGCTCCTGCTGGCTCCTGTAAACAGCCATACGGAAGCCAAGTAAACCGCAGAAAGTTTTAAATCACTTATCTGCTGGTTTATAACTCTCCAGCCCGTTGGTGCGCCATGCGTCTGACGTAATAACGCTCATGCTCACTGGCGGGGCTTCTTCACGGAATCACTCACGTGACTCCGAAGTAAAATTAGTTTTCTGCTGTCTCAACACTGTCTACTACTTTTGATCTGTTTATTCAACCTGTGAAACCTTGTGTTGTCAATAAAGCTTCAGGGGCTAGACATTTCTTTTACTGAAATAACCAATATGTAACCGATAAAAAAAGGCAGCATCTCTGGAGAACATGGATAGATGATATTCCGGGTTGAGATCTTTCTTTAGACTGAGAAATATAAGACTGTAATCTAAAAGTAAAAAATTGCAGGTGGTGAAATAGAAACAGAAAATGGTGGCGGTCCAGCAGCAGCTGTGAGGAGAGAATCTGAGAAAACATTTTCTCAAAGGTCATTAACGTGATACATTAACTGATTTTCTTTCCATAAGTGCTGCCCGACTGGGTGAGTCCTTCCAGCATTCTCTGTTTTTATTTCAAATTTAAAACTGTCTTTTGTTCATCTACCAATCTTAACATTATCCTATCATCAATCCATGATTATGTGTGAGGTTGGTCCTAATGACTTCTCTGAAAATTAGATTGTCCTCCAAATGTGTAATAAATGACTTGAACTACAAACTGGGCCTGCTCTCCGGAAGCAAATTCCAAAAAGTTTGTCAAAATTGGAGAACAATTTGTTACAGTAATCTTGTACATCCTTTCAAAACAAATGGCTGGTAAACCAGTAAAAAGTTGTAATTGCTGTTGTATTCAGTCACACAGCCATTCTGTCCTTCCCAGAATTGTGAATTATCTGTCCTTTTAGATCTTTGGTGCTCCTTCATTTGATGACAAGATCTTGGAAGTCGTGGCTGTATTTGGAAGTATGCAAATGGCAGTATCAAGAGTCATCAAGCTTCAGCACCACAGAATAGCTCAGGTGGGTTTACTAGTCAAAGTTTCTTTCAAAATAATTGTTACCTAATTTCCATATAATATGATTTATCTGTTGTAATGTGATGTAGGAACTGTATGTTTAGAACCTTTGCATGGATTTATGGAACCACGGGCTTCTCAGCCAATCCTTTCTTCACAGTTCTCATTCGTACTGTAGTCATTTGTTGTTCCATTTTTCAGTGTATCTTCTGGGAATTTAGTTTGGCACAGAGTTAAAGAAAGAGATTCTTCAACCCACCGAGTCTGTGCTAACCATTAACCACATTTATACTACTCGTATGTTAATCAAACTTTTTATTGCTCTCACATTACCATCAACTGCCCCCAGATTCTACCACTCACCTACACACCAAGGACAATTTACAATGGCTAATTAACGCACCAGCCATGTCTTTATGGTGTGGGAGGAAACCAAACACCCGGATAAAACCCACATGATTAGAGGAATGTGCAAACTACCGCTGCCAATTGTGCTGCCCTCACAGTCACCATTCAAAACTGATGTGCTATCTTTCTTCCCATTGCTTCCACCACCTGACATACACAGCTGCAGTGGCAGCTGAATTTGCACTCCATTCTTTGCATGCCATCAGTCTGTCTACAGTTGAAATAATTGATAGTAAGATTAAACGAGAACTTGCCAGTTTGAAGTTTGATCGTTATTTTATGAGGAGTAACGATGAGGGATTACGTGAAGAAGCCCCGCCTGGCGCTTGTTCGCATACTTCAAAGCAGCGGCATGAAAAACACAGAACATAATAGCCGGAGTAAGATAGTAAGGCTCAACATAGATTTAGAACTACCAGATGATCATTTATTTTATGAGGGTCGGGAGTGGAGGGCACGTAATCCCTCATCGTTACTCCTCATAAAATAACGATCAAACTTCGAACTGGCAAGTTCTCGTTTAATCTTACTATTTTACTTCGGAGTCACGTGAGTGACTACGTGGAGATTTTGTAGCTTCTGTGTTTTTTATGTCGTAGAGTCATTCCATATGGCAGTCCGGCTGGGTCAACACATAAATGAATAAATAACCTTTTACCAGAATTCAGTTTTAGTTTATTTCATAAATCTTTTAATGATAAAAGGACAAATAATAACCCCTTTTTTATACCTGGGGAACATCACTACAAAGTGGTAAAAGATATAAAGTGATAACATAAATCGATAATATAAATCGATAGTGAAACAATGCAGGTGATTACAATGAACCCAACACCGCATGTCCAAAGCCTGTCATTGTGAGAACAGGTTTATCGTAGAACTTTGAAAAAGTTTCTTCTTTACACCACCCTGCGGCTTCTAAAATGTGTTTGAGCGGTACTTCCTGTAACTTCACCGCGGATGTAGCTACAGCCCTGGTGGAGTGAGATTTCTTTTTTGTAAAATATTTTTATTAGAAGTAAATACATATTAAGAAGAGATAATATAAAATCGAAAAAAAAGAAATATGATATTCGTCACATACATTCTTAATATTTTTAAAATTTACGGTCAATCTTATTTATACTTCTATATTTGTTTATTATTTTATAACAGTAGGAAATAAATAGAAATAATAAAAAGAAAAAGAAATAAGAAAGAAATATAAAATCAATAAAAGGAGTGGAGTATTAAGCAAGATATTCTTCATTGGAGATATATTCGTGATCTATTGTATATAATTCTTCATCTATTCCTTCATTCAGGCTTCAGTCAGGGCCTCGAACCGGACCACCTTAACCCTTTAAATATTCAATAAATGGAGACCATATTCCTCTGAATTGATCTAACCTGTCCATTAGGCCAAGTCTTAATCTTCCCAGGTGAAGTGTCTCCGACATTTCTGTAATCCACATTTTGGTTGTGGGGGATATGGGACCTTTCCAAAATCTTAGTATTAATTTTTTACCAATTATTAAACTATAACCAATAAAAAATATTTGTTGTGTTAGTATCTGATCCGTTTCTAATATTCCTAATATAATTAATTTTGAGTCTGGAATTAAATTTGCATTAACTACATTTGAGATTATCTTAAAAATTTCTGTCCAAAAATTAGTAATTTTTGTACATTTTGTGAATAAATGCGTTAGATTAGCTTCTAATTGTTGACATTTATCACATATAGCGGAAATATTTGAGAAAATTCTGTTTAATTTGGATTTTGAGAAGTGTAATCTATGTATAACTTTAAATTGTATCAAGGAGTGTCTGGCATTTAATGAGCAATGGTGTATATGTTGTAAACTTTCATTCCATACTTCTATACTAATTGTTTGACCTAATTCGTTTTCCCATGCTTGTCTATATTTTTCCGTATTTGGTAAATCATTTTCCAGTAAGATATTATAAATATATGATATTAATGTTTCTGTATTCGGATGTTTATTTAGACATTCATCTAAAATTTCTGTCTATTCCTAAAATCTGGTGTATTTGATTTAACATAATCTCTAATTTGTAGATATCTAAAATATTCTTTGGAGTATAATCCATAATTTTGTTGTAATTCCTGAAATGAAAGAAATACACTTTCCCTGTAGAGATCACCCATCTTATTTATTCCATAGTTCTTCCATTCTAAAAAAACCTTTATCCATCGATGAAGGTTTAAAAGTAATGTTGTTTACAATTGGAAGATTCAGTGGTATACTCTGTAATTTTAATGTTTTTTTAAAATTGTTTCCAAATACGTATACCACTTTCTATTATTGGGTTTCCTCTATACATTTTCTTATGTATTTTAGTGTTAGCAAATAAAATCAAGCTAATTTCGAAAGGTGAACAGTCTTCCTTTTCCATTTTTAACCATTTTGGTTGTTTATCTACTTCTTCCAACCAGAAATTCATATTTTTTATATTAACAGCCCAATAATAAAACATAAAATTAGGCAATGCAAAACCTCCATTCATTTTTGATTTACATAGATGTTTTTTAATTATTCTATGGTTCTTATAATCCCAAATAAAATTGGTAACTATAGAGTCCACTTTCTTAAAAAAAATTTTAGGAAGATATATCGGGATCATTTGAAACAAGTATAATAATTGTGGAAGAAAAATCATTTTTATCGCATTAATTTTACCTAGCATTGAAATAGGTAATGTTTTCCAATATGGGATATTCTTAAGTAGTTTGTTCAATAAGGGTGGGAAATTAGATTTAAATAAAGAATCATATCTTTTTGTTACATAAATTCCAAGATATTTGCTTTTTTCATTTGCTATCTTAAAAGGATATTGTTGTAATATATGTGTTATTTCCCATTATTGGCATAAGTTCACTTTTATTCCAATAAATACTATAACTCAATTTGGATCGTTTTCAGGATATAGAATTAATCTAATAAATTAGGAATACTAATTTCCGGCTTTGTGATATAAAGTAATACATCATCTGCGTATAAAGAGATTTTATTTTCAGTTTCTTTAGTTTCATACCTGTATATTTCACGATGCAATCTCACGGATTTTGCTTGTGGTTCTATTGCAAGTGCCATCAGTAGTGGAGATAAAGGGCAACCTTGTCTGCAGCCTCGGAATAAGTTAAATTTAGTTATTAACATTTGGTTTATTAATATTCTAGCTGTTGGCTTGGTATATAGTAACTTAATCCGTTATAAACTTCTCCCCCAACTGAAAAGATTCCATAACCGAAAATAAATAAGACCATTCAATCTGATCAAAAGTTTTCTCTGCGTCCAACAAAATAATTGATAAATCCTTATTAATGTTTCTTTTCGAGTATCTAATATTGAATAATCTTCTCAGGTTGTTTGAGGAGTATCGTTTTGGTATAAATCCTGTTTGATCTGAATGAATTAGTTTATTAATCACTGTATTTAGTCTAGTCTTTGTGCTAGTATTTTGGTTAATACTTTTTGATCAGTATTTAAAAGAGATATAGCTCTATATGACCCTGGATCATCCAGATTTTTATCTGATTTAGGTATGAGCGTTATAATAGATTCATTTAATGTTTCTGGTAATTTCTATTGTGCATAAATGTGTTCATATAGTGTCTTCAAACGTGGAGCTATCATATCATAAAATATTTTATAAAATTCTGATCCAATACCATCTGGTCCTGGAGTTTTACCATTTTTTAATGATCTAATAGCTTCTTCAATTTCTTTAGTAGTTATTTCAACGTTTAATAATTCTCTATCTTCTAAATCCAGTCCTTTTAGATTACATTTTTTTAAGAATGTTTCTACTCCTATCCGATTTTCTTTCGTTTTGGCTGAATATAACATTTTTATAATATTGCAAAACTCTCTCGTTTATATCTTTAGTTTGTATTAGTAATTCCCCTTTATCTGATTTAATCCTATAGATTAATTTTTCTCCTTCCAATTTTCGTAATTGACGAGCAAATAATTTATGTGGTTTGTCTCCAAATTCAAATTGTATTTGTTTAGTATATTGGTATAGTTTTACAACTTGGTGTGACTGTATTTTATTTAATTTATATTTCAATGCAAAGATTTTATTATGTTTTATCATGGTTGGATTAACAGCATTATCTGTGTCTAATTTTTATAATATTGCAAAACTCTCTCGTTTATATCTTTCTTTCTTATGATCTCCCTTTCCAATGCCTGTTGTACCCTCTGAATTTCTTTATTATAAAATGCTTGAGAGGATATCATAATTCCCCGAACATACGCTTTAAAGGTTTCCCATAATAGGGATGAAGATATTTCCGGCGTATCATTTATTTCAAAGAAAATCTTGATATGTTTTGTGATATTATTGAGTTATTTTGTCTTTTAAAATTTGTGGGTTAAATCTCCATTGTCCTTGTTTTTCCGTTTTACCAGTTATTTTCATCATAAAAGTTAAAGGTGCATGATCTGAAATTATAATATTGTGATATTTTGAATTATACGTAAGTGGAATAAGTTTTAAATCTACCAGAAAATAATCTATTCTTGAATAAGTTTTATGCACAGGTGAGTAAAATGAGTATTCTCGTCCTGTTGGGTTTTGCAATCTCCAAACATCTTTAATATTACTAGTATCTATATATGCATTTATTAACTCACTGGAGTGCGATTTAAGTTTCCGTTGTTTTGATGATCTGTCCAAATAAGGACCTAGTGTACAATTTAAATCTCCTCCAATTATTAGATTGTGTTGTGATAATTCCGGAATGGTATTAAATATTTTTTTTAAAAACAGTGGGCTATCAAAATTTGGGCCATATACATTGACAAAAATCATTTTTTGTGTATATAATTCTCCTATTACAATAATATATATTCCGTCACTATCAGTTATTGTTGAAGTATGTTTAAATGCAGTGCCTTTACGAATTAATATTGCTACACCTCTAGATTTGTGTGTGAAAGAAGAATGATAGACTTTATCAATCCAGTTAGCCTTTAATCTATGTTCTGCCTCTTTTTTTAAATGTGTCTCCTGGATGAATGCCACATCTACTTTAAGTTCTCTTAAATGTGCTAATACTTTACCTCTCTTAATTGGTTCGTTAATACCTTGAACATTCCAACTACAAAACGTTATTCCTCCATTCCCCATATTTGTATGTAAGTCTTGCATCTTTTATCTAAAGGGATATATAATAGAGCGAATCGTTCAGTTCAACATACCCGACTTTACACCTGAACTTCGCATAGATGAATTTCAAGGCCCTTGAGTATCTCTCACACATATATCTCCTTTGCATTAATTTATAATTCCACTCAAATGTAAAATAATAAGAAGAAATAATATTAAAAAAGGGATAGATTAAGTGATTAGTAGGGTGCACAAATAAAGAAAAAACTACATCTAGTATTGGTGTAGTTAGTGTTAGCCATACTATCATGGCTAGCAATCTAAAGACTTACATGTTACATTCTTGTAAATATGTTACATACTTATCCATCTCCATGATTCACTAAAATTATTATTCCATAAAAAATGTTTAAACCGGGGGTATTAAACTGTGATGTGTACAAAGTTCATAGTCAAGTATATACTAATATATATACTTAATACTTAATATATTCTTATATTAAATACTTAGTATATTCTTATATTAAAGACTATAATAATAAGAATATATTAAAAAAAATATATATATATAATAAAATAAATAAAAAAATAAAAAGTACCAGGGGGGATAAATGAAATCAAAGTTTATATTTTGTGTATTTATATTTACTATTTACTTAATTCTAGGTTAATTGGCTATAATTAATTATTAATCAATAATTGGTAGTTATTGGCTCTAATTAATAATGATACCAGTGTATTAATTTTAATATATGTTTGTATATGTTAATTATTAATATTAGTAGTGTTAGTATTCTAATTATTAGTATCCATGGAATAGTCTTCGATCCGTATCTCCTCGAGTCTCCCATCCGCATCCTTCTCCATCTTCTTTAGATGAAACAAGTCCATAGTCTATTCCAATCTTCAACCGATCTTGAAAGTACGGTTTAATTGTTCATTTAGTTCATCTTTGAAGATTTCATTCAGTCCACCTCTCGCTCCTTAATTCCTTGGGCAAAGCTCACTGCGTCCTCTGGATTTTTAAAGTAATGTTCTTCCTGGTTGTAGGTGACTCTCAGTGTGGCTGGGTATCTCAGACTGTACTTCAGATTCTTCACTTCCCTCAAAATTCTTTTGGTCTCTTTGAACGCATTGCGTTTCTTGGAGACCTCTGCTGGGTAGTCTCGGTAAATGCTGATCGAGTCTTCTTCATATTTAAGATTTCTACTTTTTACAATTTTATTCATCATTTCCTCCAAAACATAATCATACTGGACGAGCATCTTGCTTTGTGTAACGTCTCATTACTCTGTGCGCTCGGGCTAGCAAAGGCTTTTGTTCCAGAGATAAAACCCTTTGTAATAGGTTTGCAGTAAACTCTCGGGTATCTTGATTCTTTTCCCTCCATTCTCGAATACCCACAATCCTTAGGTTCTGCCTTTTCTGGCATCCCTCCAACTCAGTACACTTATCAGTAATTTTGCCCAGTAAGTCAGATAATCGTTGATTTTCTTTGATGAGTGTTTTCGTAGTCTGAGTACTTATTTCGACTAGTTCTTCAAGGTTTTTTATGGATGTTGATTGTTGCTTAATTTCTTCCAGCACAGGTTCCATTTCCATTTCCACCTTGTTTTCAATTTTTTCATTCAACTCTTCCATTATGCTTGCAATTTATCCGTCACTACTTCTGCAATTTCCTTTCGCAGCTTGTCTGATAATTCCGTAGTCGAAAGAGTGATTTCAGACTTTAACTCCTTCATCTCCATCTTGATTTTTTCCATTTCTTCTCTAAAATTCATTTTTTCTAGTTCAATCTTTAATTCCAACTTCATTTCTTTTTTTAATTCTGTCATTTCTTGTACAAAAAAAATTTTGAGTTCTTCCATTTCCGATTTTTTTTTGATTTTTTTGACACATCTTCTAGGGACAATGTCCTACCTGAGGCCGAGGCTTCAGTCAGGCCTTGTTCTTGTTCAGCCATTTTTCTTGTATACCGGGATTTGGATTTATCCACAGGTGGGCTGCGCTGTGTTGCCATTACGGGTCGCACGCCTGATGACGTCACTCTCGGCAGCCGGTGCAGAAACAGCAGATGCAGAAGCAGCAGCAGCAGCAGCAGGTAGGTTTTCTCCCCGTTTTCTCCCCGGTTTTTCCTTGTTTTTTCACGGAGGTGGCTGGCGTTGCCTTCTAATCCTCCATAGCGCCACCAGAAGTGGTGGAGTGAGATTTAAACACATCAGTGTCTACTCCCGCTAAAAGTAACACCTGTTTTAACCATCTAGAAATGGTTTGTACTGATGCTTTTGTGTGTGGTTTCTTATGCGTAATAAATAACGCTTTTTCATCACCTCAAAGACTCTTGGTTACTTTTATCTATTGAGTCAAGTGTCTAACTACACACAACGTTGGATCAATAGGGTAAGCTTGAAACATTACCTTAGCTCCAGTTCTTCCTGGTCTGCTTTGTTTGATCAGATCATAAACGTAAAACACAATGTTATCTGAAACCACATGCATACAATCTAAATGTATCATTTGTGCTGATACCAACGGCATTAACATTACTACTTTAAATGTTAATTTTTCCGAAGACATAACTGTGATTGGAGTCCATTGCCTAAGCAAAGTAAGCAAAGACTCAGAGTGGTGAGTCTCTGGAACTCTCTGCCACAGAGGGTAGTTGAGGCCAGTTCATTGGCTATATTTAAGAGTGAGTTGGATGTGGCCCTTGTGGCTAAGGGGATCAGAGGGTATGGAGAGAAGACAGGTACGGGATACTGAGTTGGATGATCAGCCATGATCATATTGAATGGCGGTGCAGGCTCAAAGGGCTGAATGGCCTACTCCTGCACCTAATTTCTATGTTTCTATGTTTCTATGTTAAGTACAATGCTGACATCCCAAATTTCTGTATATCTTGGCTTGGGCGGATTTTTGTTAAAAATTCCTTTCATAAACCTGGATATTAATGGATGAGATCCAATTGATTCATGGTCAGAAATTTGTCCTAAATAGGACGATAAAGCACTACGAGCACTATTAATGGCACTATAACTCAAGTGCTGCTCAAAATACAACTCAGCAAGGAACTCCAATATGTTTGAAATGTTCACAGTTTGATAGGATATATTTGATTATCTACAAAAAAACTTCCCATTTCTTTATATGTGTCATATATTGTTTCTTAGTGCTATCTCGCCATGATGAGACTATAGCATCCATGGTCCTATCCGACAGTCCAAGACCTTGTAGTGGTCTGGTCAAAACCTGCAGATTAACAAATTCATATGAACATGTAATGGATGAATTTCTTTTGTTACTGGTTGTATTAACAAATCACTGCAACTAGGAATTGACATACATGGTTCCTTAATCATATTTAACATCAACGGGAACCATGGTTGTGTGGGCCAATTTGGAATCACCAACAGTCCTGTGGCAGAATCTTCTATTTTCTTAAGACATTGCCTAACCAGGCCAAATGAAGGGAAAGCATAAAAGAACATATTTCCCCAATGTAGCGAAAATGCATCTACTGCTACCGCACCTGGATCGGGTTCCCAAGACACATATTTAGGCAATTGATGATTTAATCTTGATGCAAACAGATCAATGTCTGGTAACCCATAGCGAATAACAATTTTACTGAAAACTTGTGGGTTCAACATCCATTCTCTGTTGTCTTTAAATACCCTTGATCTGTTGTCTGCCACCACATTGTCTTTACCTGGGATATAACTTGCTGAAACCCAAATTTGGTGCTCAATACACCAATGCCATATCTGATTGACCAGACAATCACATGATACCGATCTTACTCCACCCATGTGATTAATATATGCAACAGCTGTCTTATTGTCTATAATTGTACCTGGACATGCAGATCCTTTTTTGTAGAACAATAGGCTTTTAATCCATAAAATGCCCCCAATAACTCCAAATAATTAATACCATATGTTTGGAGAAACAATTCCTCTTGGACAGTCCATCTGCCCCCACAGCTGGTAAATTTATCTGTCGCCCCCCCATCCGAGAGCACTTGCATCTGTTTGTAAAAATACTTCAGGCTGCTGTATTAAAATGTTTTTAGCAGCATGTGGAACATTTTAATTCCAATAAAGCTTCTTTTGTTAATTGCATAGGCCCATCAAAATGGCCTGCTCGCTTTTTTAAAGCTTGCGTTTTGTCCCTTTGAAGGTTTTGGTAATGTAATGGACCAAGTTCCACTGCAGAAAATGCTGCTACTAATTTACTAATAACCTTTGCTACTTCTTGGATGGAGGGATAAGGTTTGTGAATGAGGCCCCAACATACAGTTGAAATATCAACAATCTTGTCCATTGGCAAAGTTACTAACATAGTAACTGAATCACAAAACCTAAATAATTAATTGTTTGTGCTGGCTGCAGCTTGGACTTAATTAGGTTAATCAGGAACCCTAGTTTTTCAAATAAAGTTTTAGTTGCTGAAACTGATTTTCCAGCTGATTCCTGACAATTACTGACCATTAAAATGTCATCCAGATAAGCCATAACAATGTGCTTTTGTGCTCTTAATTGTGCTAAAGCTGGCTTTTCAACAGCTTTGTGAAGAGCCTAGGAGCTGAACTTAACCCATTAGGTAATGCTTTAAATTGCCACAGCTGTCCCAGCCAATTAAATTTTGAGTACCTCCGAAAAAAACGATGTATTGGTACTGAATAGTACGCATCCTTTAAATCGATTGTAGCCATATAACAACCTGCTGATATCAAATGTCTTGCAGTGTTGAACGTTTCCATCTTGAAATGTTTATACTGGACAAATGTATTAAAGTTTGTAAGGTCCAGAATAATTCTACAACCACCATCTTTCTTATCTCTTGGAAAGATGTTTGACACAAATTGGTGTGGATGCTCAACAGTTTTTTCAATAACACCTTTTTTAAACAATTTATCAATTTCCACATTAATTTCTGCTTCCTCAATAGCAGAGAACATGAAACCATGAATAGGTTTATATTGTACCGGAGAATCAACACCTTCTTTAAATGTTATTGTAGCTCCTGAAACCGTTTGTAAAATAAACCGGTCAGATGTGATGCAAAGCCATTAATCATAAAACATTTGTAATCTCCCACCATCCTGAGATTCGTCCAAAGTTCTTTTAAGAACAGAATCAAGTTTTTGTACCTCTCCATATGAACCTGGTGGTCTCCTTCTCTCCATATATGGGTGAACATTAGGCTATGTTGGATGGTAATATTTCCTTACCATATTCCTGCCTCTGTTTGTTCCAAAATCAGATCCCCTTCTTGGTGTATAGTACCTTTTTGTCCAAAGACGAAAGGTCTCATGTAGTTAATAGATTTAGCCTCTTCATCCATTTCTCTTATTTGTTTAGGCAGGTTTTCTCCAAATAGATAGCCAGGAGATTGAACACCACTTGATCAGCACAGACCTGCAAAACTAGGATGAAATATGGGCCGAATCGCAATTTTCCTCATACAATTGATTTCATAAAAGGAATTGCACAATAAGCCCAATGTATCTCTTTAGATTTTGATCTTTTCTGACCTTTCCATTTGCTTTCCAAAACCAGTAATGGCAGCTGAAATCAGTTTGAGGATTCTTTGAAACCTTACTTCTTGTCCTCTCATGACTGATGACATAGGTGTCCATATAGTTGGATTCACCGTAGGTACCTTCAATGAGGTGCAATTTTCCGGTGTTTTATATAATTCTGCTGTTTCAGCCATAACATAATCTTGAATTTGGTAAGATACCATATAATTAATGCTCGCAGCTAGGTTTTCTTCCATAGCCTCACCACTTCCTTCAGGTATAGCAAAATCTTTTGCCATATCAGGCACACATGGCCTTTTCTTTTTTATTTGTGGTGTGCACTCATAATCCACATCACCACTTTCAGGGTCTGTCTCTTGCAGCCCTGATACTCCTGGGATTTCATCAAAGGAGACTTCCTCCACCCTTAATCCTGGGTCTGGTGTTTCATATTCCCAATTTGGCACATAGCCATATTCTGGATATTCAAACCCCTCATGGTCTGTTTGGGAAAATTCTGGGTTCTTTGACCCTTGTCTTATAATATTTTGGAGCACTTTCTCCATATGTTCCATTTTAAGCCATATAGCTTTATTATCCGGAGGACTTTCATTATCAGAGTCATCATCGGAAACCACGGGCCTCACGGATTTCTTTTTACTTTTCTTAGGCACATTTTCCTCCGTGGTTTTAGTTTCTGGAGGAACTAACGGGTGAATCAACGGCCACCGGTATCGGAACCGGCTCCGCACTAATCTTTTGTCCCGACTCTAGCCTCTCCCTGGGACGATCTTTTTACCCGCGAAATCTTCCTCTGAGACGTCTCCATTTTGTTTCAATTTTTTATCTTTGCTGGATCTGTACGCCAGCGTGACTCTGATTTTTTGTAAAACATTTTTACTTTCACTTTGCTGGTTCTATACGCCAGCGTAACGGTTTTTAGAACGCACTAAAGTAAATCATTTGCACTTACCTGCGGGCCCATTCTTACCGCTGAGGGGAGCTGCGCTCTGCAGCTCTTGCTTCTGCCGCCAGCGTCGACGTAATGCCGATCAAGCGCCAGGCGGGGCTTCTTCACGTAGTCACTCACGTGACTCCGAAGTAAAATTGACTATATTGATTGTTGTAACTGAAGAGAGAACTGGTACCTGTTCCCAATAATGGAACTTTTGACCAGTATCAGTTTCCTGAACAGAATCTGTTACAACCAATCCAGCAGGTTTATTCTTGTGTGAAGCACCAAATAATATTCCAAAAGGGAGCATAACATTACATGTGCTTCTAACATCTCCAATTTCTATTTCTGTACTACCTCCATTCACCCACCAACCCTCGGTTGGATCGAGGTCATTTACTGATCGAGATAATTGTTAAAAGCCATTTTGTCTTTGAAGTTTTTATCTCAAGTACCCAGCCTGTACAGTACTCTAATTTTCTTGAAGTATCTGAAATAATTTCTGTTCAACAACATCACTCTAAATTAGTTTAAAGCTGATACAGGCCCTCCGTGGTTATCAACACCTAACTTATGGACGCCTGTACATACGAACGAGCTGCAAAAATTGGGGGCTGGGTCAAGTTGAGTAGTTGAGCAGATTCATCCACTGAGTCAGTGAGGCCACCTATTGGCCGTTCATCCTATTCCTGCTTATTCTCCCATCACAGTTGTTATCGTGATCTTGTCCCGTAAGATCTTTGTTCATTTCCAACGTACAAACAAGTTGGGTTTCAAACAAATTTGCCGGAGCAGAACCCTTTCAACAGCCATGGACTGTCTGTATAACAAATTATGTACTGGTCTCAGACACTTATTTTCCAATTTGCTTTTGTGTTTTGCCATTTACTTTGTGTTTTGCCATTTTTTGCTTTGGACTATGCTTATTCTTAAGCTATCATTTTTTCAGCAATCTCGCATTCCTTTGAACTTGGCATGATCCTTACTGAGTTGTCAAGTGCCACTGCCAGATTGATTTAAAATTTAAGATGACTTTTTCCATTTACTTTGTGCAATACCATTGAAACTCATTAACCACATTATAC
Source organism: Okamejei kenojei (assembly GCA_035221665.1). Classification (NCBI taxonomy): domain Eukaryota; kingdom Metazoa; phylum Chordata; class Chondrichthyes; order Rajiformes; family Rajidae; genus Okamejei; species Okamejei kenojei. Next base: position 38,670,940 of record CM069142.1, read on the forward strand.
TGCTGTTATGAACACGAATCCGATAATTTACAGGGAATTCATGCTGTGCGATATCTAGGATATTTTTGTTTCCTCTAGATGTGGTCCTGGTTGTTGATGTGATGGATGACCCACTGTCGCAAAGGATGTAAAATGAAGGCACAAACTGGAAGTTCCTAGTTGATTACAACTAGTTTAACAAAGGGCAACAAAGAGCTCAACACCTACCATAGATTTTGTACTAAGTTGTTACACGCAACTGTTTATACTATCGCTTAAAATTCATTCTTAGTTGAATTTTATTAAATTCATTCAGTTTTAATTTAATCTCACAGCAGTATATTTCCTGTAAGATAAATATGAATCATGACTCGCATACAACAAACATACTGAAGCAGACCATTTAGCCAATTTCTTCACTGTCAGCATTTATGCAGCATGAAAACTACTTCTCTTTTCTCCTCCCTGTCCCATCAGTCAGAAACTACAATAGATTGAAAGCATGTACCACATGATTCAAGAACAGCCTCTTTCCCACAGTTGTCTGACTTCTGAATGAACCTCTCATATGCTAAGGATTAATTCCTAATTTGCCAGTCTAAAACATTGTGGCCCTCGCTGAGTTCCTCCAGCACTGTATATTTTACCTCCTTATATTCTGGCAGTTTCCTTCCATGCTTGCAACAGCATGACTACACTATCTACAAGGCAGCATATTATTAGAAGTCATAGCTGCATCTGTAAATGTACCTGAATATTCCAAATTTTACATCCTCAGACTGTTAAACAATACTAACTCTCAGCTTTAATTTAAAATCAATCTGTAAAACATCTGTGTAGCTTAGACTAAAATAACCTATCTTTGTTCTCATCAAGATCCATGTGCTTGAATATTAAAGCAGTTTATTCTTCATCTTTCCCCTTCATTTCATAAATTAAGATTATATAGTGTATGCTGTTTGGGTGACAAGAGTTGGTGAAAGTTCTTATTCAGTTGCTTATAAACACTGAAGTTAAAGTGGCATCATCCTCTACAGTGTCGGTCTGTGAAGATCACCATTCTGGGAGATGAGGGCGTGCCAGTACAGGTAGATGGAGAGGCATGGATCCAACCACCTGGGGTCATCAAAATCGTGCACAAGAACAGAGCACAGATGCTGACAAGAGACCGAGTAAGTAGGCAAGATAATTTATTTCTAAATCACCAGACATCATTTCACCTCCACTTATTCATTGCACCATTGAAGTTTTATAGGCTGCTATCTGACTTACTGCGATGATACCCATGCAGTTTTCAGATGCAATGTAGGCAAGCAGTTTGGTGGACAGGTAAGAATAATGTATTCCAAGTTAACATACAGTTCCTGTTATGAAGTCTGATATCCTGACTTTGACTTTAATATGATTTACATATTTAGTGTAAAAAATAAATTATTCAGTTGGATAAATGGAAAAATAATGGAAACTTCGGGGCAGTGAATTAGGATTGGTTGGATAACAGGAGTTAGTTAACAGACAACCTGGGACATAGGGGATGAGAGGATTGTCCTGTTACGAGTAGCTAAACATCGATTGGCATTTAGAAGAATGGTTGTGATCTTGAGTTGATTTTTTTAGGGTTATGACAGGATAGTTGTCCAGATGTTTTCCTCTAGTAGGAGAGTTGTGAACAAGGGAACACAGAAGAAAATATAAGGAGGATTTCATTTAGAACTGTGGTGCAAAGGGAGTCCTACTCGCAGATGGTGGTGAATCTCTGGGATTCTCTACTCAGGAATTTGTGGAGGCCTGATCACTGGGGATATTTGAAGAGGAGATAAGTTAGTTTTCAAAAGATCTGGCAATTAGGGGATATGTGGAACTGGCAACGGTAGAGAGAATGAGGTCTGGAGCAGATCAGCCATGGAGTGACAGTGGCCTGCTCTGCTCCTTTTTTCTTGTGTTCTAATGCAGACTTAGAGTGCCACCTCTCGCAGGAAGATGTAATTACACTTCAATACTTTTTTGCATATCTTTCATTCATTGTTCTTTATCTCTCCACATCACTGTCTATATCTCTCGTTTCCCTGATCCCTGACCAGTCTGAAGAAGGGTCTCGACCCGAAACATCGCCTATCTCCTTCGCTCCTTGGATGCTGCTGCACCCGCTGAGTTTCTCCAGCCTTTTGTGTACTCTGTAATTACACATAGCAGGTTTATACAGATTGATGCCAAAGTGGCACCTTGGGGCCTGGCTGGTGCCAGACTACAGAGAATCCGGACCACAGAAATTGCTACTAATCATTTTCCTCTGAGCAAGAGAACTGTTCCTTTTAAATATACACAATCCTCGAGCCATGTAGAAGTTGAAAAGCTATCCGTAACTCAAAGTTTCTGTGAATCATAAATGTTGTCAGGTGAGATATATTGCACTGGCAGGTTAATAAGCGATAGATTAGTACAGATCCTAGTCTCTTAGAACTGAGTTAGAATTAGTTAGTTAGTCATCGAACATGGAAACAGGCCTTTTCGCCCAACTCATCCATGCCAATCAGGATGCCTTCCTGGGCTAGTCCCATTTGGCCCATATCCCAGTAAACATTTCCTATCCATGTACCTGTCCAACATATCTTCTAAATATTGTAATTGTACACACCTTCGCAACTGCCTCTGTCTCTTTCTTCCATATACTGACCATCCTCTGTGTGAAAAATGTGCCCCTCATGTCCTTTTCAAATGTTTCTCTTACCTTAATCAATGTCCTCTATTTTACTCTACCCTTGGAAAATGAGTGTGACATTATATATGCCATCATGATTTTAAATCCCTCTATAAAGTCACTCAATTGCCTATGTTCCAGGGAAAATGCCCCAGCGTATCCAGCCTCTTTTTATATCTCAAGCATGCCAATCCCGGTATCATCCTCTTCAATCTTCGCTGCACCTTTCCACTTTAATGACATAATTCCTATATCTGGCAAACAGGACTGCATTCAATAATCCAAGTGTGATCTCACCAACGACATGTACCATGACATCCCAACTCCTGCAGTCAGTGCTCTGACCAATGAAGGCAAATGTGCCAAATTCCTTCTTTGCCACCCTCTCTCCCCGAGTCGCCTGTAGCATGCCAGACCACAGGGGTTGCTGGACCACAAAATGGTGGACTTGTGTGTTTCACTTTATTGTTTCAAGTGAACTGAGATGTACACACTCATGAGACATTGAGAAGAGTCATACTGGGGATACGAAAATTCTGTTTACTTTAGATCCAGGAGGTTTATGAAGGAATTTAATAGAAATGTTATGAATGAAAAGGTTTTGTTGCACTAAAGAAACCTATTTGGCCAGCAGCTTGTTACTCAAGGGCTACCAATGTTAGTTGGAAATTTAGATGGAAGAGTCTATGCTCAGTGTTGATTTAGCAGACATATCCTACTATCTACCTGAAGTAACATGAATTTAATGATGGGCTTTTTTAACTTTACATTTTAAACATATTTTTGTAGGGAGTACTGTTCATTGATTTTATTTAACAAGGTGTACTAAATTTGTACTTCTTTAGAAACATAGAATGGTAATGGTTCTGTTTCATTGCAATTGACAAAGTGTTTGCAATCTGCTTACAGGTTTAAAAAAAAAATCAGATAATTATCTCAAGCTTAAGATATACATGTGTGGGTGGAAGAAAAGTAAATACCCATAATTAAATAAGAGATGGCAATAACAGTGTTTCAAAAAATAAAACAGTGTAAGAAGAAAAGAAATTGAATGACATGGCAGAGTAACTATTATAATACAGTAAATAAAAGTTTGTTTTTGTCACCTTTAAAACATCTGTGCTGTCATCTATTTTTTACACATTTGGTCTTGTTTGAAATGAGCACGGAGCAGAAAAATTACTATCAAGAACAGTGTTCCTCAAAACATTGCCCAAATTGTTCACTGTAAGCAGAACTATTCAAACATTACCTCATTATACTATCACAAAAGTAGATCCAAAGTGCTGGAGTAACTCAGTGGGCCAGGCAGCATCTTTGGAGAACATGGATAGGTGATGTTTCAGACTGAATATATAGTGTCTTTTTCAGACTGAATATATAGTATATATCACTCATAGTACACATTTCTAATACTTCACCTCTTCCAAAATGTACCACTTTTTACTTTGAACTTAATCCGTCGTGTTTTTACCCAATTCATTAATCCATCTGCTTGGTCTTTGGATTTTTTTTGAATCATCTTTCTCACTGCTTACTGAATGTCAGTGTTTCTAAAATGTACATATCTCAAGATTGTACTCTGTAACCCTATTCCATGTTTTTAATATGTGTCTAATGCATTAAGGTTCCTATGATCGGTGGAAGTCCAAACTATGCTTCCCTTCATCCTTCATCATGAAAATATCCCATTCATCGCTTTTTTAAAATTCCATAACCAACTTTTTTTAATTTACCAAAAAACTTATTAAGTGGTTCTTCATCTGAAGAGCTAGTACAATTTACCACATGAAAAAACTCATATCAAATTAATTTGTCACAATTTGCTCTTAACAATTTCATGTGGCTATTCATTTTCTTCCATATTGCAGCATCTGAAATCATCACCACATCACTCATTAAACTAAGTACCTTATAATTCTCATGTTTTGCCCCACAGCCCCTTTAGATAGTCCAGTAAAGGTCACCGAATGTCAATTTGTTGACTAATAGAACCTACATCTTGATGAATTCTTCATTGTATCATGTTGACTCACAGAATAATGAAACCTCCACCATTTGAAGATGGCGGGGGAATGGGGTAGAGAGAGAAGAACAAAAAGAAAGATCTGATGGAAATCTGATGAAAGTAATGGAATAATTGAGATAAAGCATGAAAACGGGCCCTTCAGCCCATCATGATCAATCACCATTTTAATCCCATTTTTTATTCTCTCCACACTCCCATCAACTTTGTCACAGGTTCTACCTCTCACCTACACAGTAGGGCCATATACAGCTAATTAACTTACCAATCTGCACATCTTTGGGATTTAGGAGGAGAACGAAAGTCACAGGGAGAACGTGCAGGAGATCAGGAATGAATCTGGGCCACTGGAGCTAACAAGAAGCAGCCTGACCAGCTGTGCCACTGTGCTGTCTGTGTTTGAATCTTAAACGCCTCTTCAATTCAATAGTTAATCCACTCCCCCCCACATTTAATCACTCACTGACACACAAGGGGCAATTTATAGCGGTCATTTACCCCACCGTGCCATTGAGATGCAGGAGGAAACTGGAGTATTCTGGGGAAACCCATAGTCACAGGGAGACCGGGCAAATTCCACACAGATAACACTCGAGGTCTGTAGCTGCAAAGTAGCAGTTCTATCAAGCAGAGATCATATGGCTCAGAGAGAGAGTAATGTGATAGGCTACCAGTAGGTTAGAGTCATGCTTGAACTGAATGCAGGTATTTCATATTGTCAATATAGTAGAGATTGGAGTGTGGTCAATGAATAGCTTAAAAGTTTATCGTTGTTTAATTTGGAAGAGTCTTCAGATAGTAAGTGGGTGTGGAGAGTGAGCAGTTGAACCTCCTGCGCTTCTACAGAAAGGCACCAAAAGGAAGGGGCGATGAGGCTTATTAAAGAAGGTATCAGTGTCTTGCAGAGGGAACTGGGGTGGATAACATGTTTATTGGTGATTAATTGCTGAAGGTGATAGAAATTGCAGGAAATCGTGTAGAGGCTCAGGTAGGTAAAAGGTGAGGACAAAGGATATCCAGTGGAGTCATCTGCGACAAGAACAGGGTAAGGGAGGAAGTCTATTACGAGGCTATTCCAAACCACTAATCTGTTCTTCAGTTAAGAAAAAAAAGTAAATATGATAAAAACTGGCTTGGAAGGTGGCATCATTAGAATGTGGGATGCAGACTGGCAAAATGGGAGAGTGGAATAGAATTATTGGAAGAAGCATGGTGGGAAGAAGTATACTCGGGACATTGAAGGATTTGGTGGAGGAGCTATAGGTCAGCAAGCTAACCAATAACCAAGCACCAGAGGAGCTATTGAGGAAGAGAAGAGAAAAGCCGTAGATAGGTTCATTTCAAGATGAAGAAGGGGAAGAATTTAGAAGCAAATTAACTCCGATTGGGCATGAGCAGAAAGAAGGACCATGATTGTTGTCATTCATCAGGAAACAAGAGGGTTCATAGAGTTTCTTTGACAATTCTTTTTGTTTAGAGGCAGGGAGTAGAGTCAAAGAGGATGTCTGATGAAGGAGAAATTATTCTTCGTAAGAACAATTGCCGGCAAGCAGGTTGATTGTGGGCAGACTTTCCATATATCGATATGGAGAAATGGCGTGAAAACTGGCCCTTCAGCCCACTGAAACTGTGCTAACCATTTAATTTAATGTTACATTAATCCCCATATTGCATCAACTCACCCAGATTCTGCCATTCATCTACCCACTCAGGGCAATTTACAGTGACTGATTAATCCACCAATCTTTGAAATGTGGGACGATACCAGAACATACACAGGAAACCCACGTAGTCAATCAGGGAACTTGCAATATCCACACATACAGCACCTGCAGTCAGGATTGAACCAGGGTCACGAGCTTTGTGAGGCAGTGGCTCTACCACCTCCACGATCATTTGTGTAATGGAAATGTATGGGTGTCATTCAAGTGAGACTCGAGGACCAGAATGACTGGAGATTTAAAGAAAAAAAAACCAACTAGGGCCAGGAACCTGGAGATTTGAAAGTGGAGAATTCAAGGTCAATTGGAAGAAACTGGACATGGAGATGATAAAGATAAGATTGGAAGCAAATATTTCTAAAAAGAAAGGCTGAAACATTGGGTCTATGAGTGAACCTCTGAGGTTGCAGGCTATCGTAGGCAGAGGTGGGTGATTTTGATGGAGGGTATACAGCAAGGTGTGCAGAGGGGGTGAGGTGAGTTACAACCTGGCCACTGCCTTCATGAGAGAGGTTTGGAATGAAGCAAACAAGTACAAATTAAATAATGCCAATCTGAAAAAGTAAATGGTCCAGAATTTTCTGCCTAATAATAGCATTTATTGATGTTTCACATCTGTTATTGGTGTGCAAACTGTCTACCAATTAGTGGAGAGGGCGTGGAAGCCCAGGAGTTGTGAAAGACAACAAGATGATTGATGATTTACGCTGCACATGCAAACAACATCTTGACCTTCACCTCCTTGTGAACTGTGCAAAGTTAGAACATTTGCCATTACACTGCTGAAGAAAATTGGGACTGGGCATTAACAATCCAAGTATGACCATAATGAGGAAAGTTAATCGCTCTGTTGATGATCAACTTCTTTGGCCCAGAAGGTATTGTCTTGTTTGCATATCCAGTGAATTGCAGGGAAGACTTTGAGCTGCAGAAGGAAGAAAAAGACTGGGCTGTCCTGCACCAGCAAGATTTAAACCATTGAGTCACACAGCACAATTGCAGGCCTGTTGGCACACCATTTCCATGTGTATCCGTGCCACAGCGATCATTATTCACCTTCTTCCACAGGCATTCGAGAATACTTTGAAATCTTGGGAAGACAAACTGCGGTATGACTCTTGCAGACCAGCCCTGAGACCCCATCTGTACCCGCAGCAGTCAGTAGACCTGGCCACAGAGGAGGAGGTCACCCAGCTGCAACTCTGTGCCCAGGCAGCCTGAGGAGCTAATCACAAGGTACGTCACTGCATACAGCTTGTCATTCAAGCAAGCACGTGGACAAGTTGCCATTCAAGAGTGCTGAGTCTTTAACTTGAAGACATCCCAAGTGCTTGGGTATCTTGATGAGAAGTGCAAGTTTGGTCAGGATATTTGAAGATTAAAAATTAGACATTGAAAGCTGTGGTGTGTAAAACCAAGGAAGGCCTAGGGTGGCAGGGATAGTGCTGGCATGAAATGGTTCATTCTTCACTCCACATTTTAGGGTCAGTGCAGCAATCTTACCTCCTCAGCCCCAGGTGAAAATAAGACTTGCATTTATATCATCCTCGGAGACCGGCAGTCAATCACTATTGGTGTCAGAGAGTTATACAGCATGGAACCAAGCCTTTCGGGTCAACTCGTCCATGCCAATACGTTGTCTAGCTGAGCTAGTCCCATTTGACTCCACATGGCCCATTTCCCTTTAAATCATTCCAATTTGACATATCTGTATGAATATCTTTTAAGCGTGGTAATTGTATCCACTTCCACAGCTTCCTCTAGCACTGTGTTCCATATACCCAGCACCCTTTCTGTGATAAAGCTGTTCTTCAGGCCCCCTTTAAATCAACCCACTCCCCCCCCCACCCCCCTTCCAGTTTTAGACTCCACAATCCTTTGAAAGGGACTCTGACCATTCACCTTATCTATGCTCCTCATGCTTTATACACCTCGAAAAGATCACTCCCTCAGCCTTTTACGCTCCAGGGAAAACAGTCCCAGCCTATCCAGCCTCTCCTTGAAACCCAAATCCTCCATTCCTGGTAACCTCCTTGTGAATCTTTTCTGAACCAATGAGCAATCTGTTTCTCTTCTTCGAATAACACCATAAATCCTGAAGACCACCTGGTGTGTTGGTGTCTTATTTCAGGACAGATTCCTTTCAAGCCAATGTATGCTATTTGATGTCCAGAGTTGGTGCATTTTCCCTGGAGATATATTCTAGTTATGCTGTTCTGGGGCGTTGCATGCAACTAACTAAATAAGTAACCAATATCACAGATGATCCCAGTGAGTTGTGTTGATGCAGGGGCTGGTTATTGTACCTTCTTGGAGTACATTTCTTCCTCACTTAGTTATTCCTGCCTGGACCACATATCCCATGCTCTCAGGTGCTCGAAGGAGACTCACTGGAGTTGCTCAACCCTCCCTCTCCAAAAGAAGAAGATAAATGAATCATTCAACCTCCAGTAAACAGTATCACACTGCTTATTTATTCTGTCTCCAGCAACATCACATTTCAATCTTTCTATTGAAACTCACCCATGCTTTTGACATGACTGACAATGTTTTAACTGTCTTTTTGCCTGACCTTCCAACCTGGTCGTTCTGTATATTTATGCTTCTCAAACTCTGCTGCCCGAATCCCATCCTTTTTTTAGTTTTCTTGTTGACGTCTACTCACACCACCGGGTGGCGTCAGTAATGGCCACCTCGTCAGCAGTCTGTCTTGTCCCTTCTCTGTTTTTATAATTTTAAGTATGTCTTGAATGTTTGTTTTAATGTCTCTTGGTATGTTTTATGTGGGGGGTGTGGGGGGGAGGGATCAGGGAAACCTTTTTACTTACCTCGTCGGAGATGCGATTTTTCTCCGTGTCTACCTCTCCCCCCCCCCGCGGCCTACAACGTGGAGTGGTGCGGCCTTTCTGAGACCGGCCCGGAACTTCAAGCCACATGTGCGGCGCGGACTTACAATCGCGGAGCCTGGGATCTTTTGCCGAGGATCACCAGTGTTGGAGCTCCGACCGTGGGGCCTGTGGACTTTAACACCTTGAAGCAGCGGTCTCCGGTAAAAAGCGGCCAACTCGAGAGCTCCATGCCGCAGAGTGTTCTGATCCGTCCCAATGCCGGAGTTTCTATCATCCCGACGAGAGTGCTTTTACAGCGGACCGTTGGCAACGGGCCCATTCAAAGGCCACGACCACGGGTGAACAAAGGAGGAAGATGACTGAACTTTATTGCCTTTCATCAAAGTGAGGAATGTTGATTCCACTTTGGTGGATGTTTATGATAAACTTTATTTTATGTGCTGTGTGTCATTTTTGCTTTTTACTTAGTATGGCTGTATGGTAACTCAAATTTTACTGTACCTTAATTGGTACATGTGACAATTAAATTGAATCTTGAAACTTGAATCTATTCATCATGCCTGTTCATTAGCCTTCCTTGGCTGTGGGCCCTAAAGACCCTGGTTAAAATCCCCAGCCTTGTGTTCCAACTCCTCTATGGCTCCACTTCTCTGTTCCAAAATTTCCACCAGCCTTACAAGTGTCTGACATCTCTATGCTCATTCACTTTGGTTTCTCTTACATGTGACTAATCGCTGTACTGTAGTCATCTCTACATTCAGCTATCTAGGTCCCATGCTCTGCATTTCTCAACCTGAAACTCCTTCTTCCTAATAAAAACAAAGTAATTTCTCCAGGAAGCTGCAATGAGCAGAGGATAATTGTCCATGTATTATGTACTTCAAATCAACCTGGAGTTGCTTAAAGAAATACAGTCAATAGATTAGATTGAAAGTGAAATTACTCAATTATCCCTCCTGTTTTAGAACAGCAATGTTTTCATCTTAATATTCATGCATGTGTTAAAGGTAAGTTGGAAATGTTTATCAATGAAATGCTCACAGGCCTCAAGGACAGAGTTGTGGCGGGGAGATAGTGGCTCTACCATGGCTTATCATTTCTATTATTCCATGTTGCAGTTGTTGCATTCTTGAAGTCATCTTTCATTTTATAACTTTCAGAATCTGCGAGGCAGCCAAAATCCACAGCCTCCTGGAGCAAGAACTGGCACATGCTGTCAATGCAAGCTCTCATGCACTAAATAAAACGCATCCAAAGTTCCCAGAGGTAAGCAGCAATCATGTTGTTTTGTACCCAGTCAATGGTCGGTCTGAGCTCACCCACATTAACTTGGTTTGATGGTTTATTTGTAATTACTTTTAAACCAAAATTAAGAGGTTCCCCCACATTTTTGGAAAAAAAAGTTAAAATGCCTTCATGTAATGAATACATTCTGGGCAAATCTCATTTGCCTGCATTTGGTCCATATCACTCTCATCACTTTCTGCCCATATATTTATCCAAATGTCTATTGAACGCGATACCTCTTATAAAGGATGATGTTTTTGGTCTTTGGAAGTCTCTTACTACAGATCCAGAACATCACTCTTGGCAGATGTTAGGATCAACCATCTTATGGTCCGTCATCAATGAATTTCCCTTGCACAGGATCAGAACTGCGTGCCCGCAGATTTCGTTTTTTTGGATTTAGTTTTAGAGGTACAGCATGGAAACAGTCCCTTCGGCCCACCAAGTCCACAATAACCAACGATCACCCTATTTGATCCTATTGCACCTCACTGACAATGAATCATGTTATGAAGGAAGACTGGACAGAGTAAGGCATAGGTTGATAAATATATGATTATATTTTAAGTGACTTAATAAGTGGGCGGTGCGACCCACGTCGCAGCGGCCTCTGCAGTCCGTCTGTCTTTTTTTTCTTTTTTTGTCTCGTGAGTGTAGTTTATAGTGGTTTTTTTGTAAAATATTTTTATTAGAATTACATATTAAGAAGAAATAATATAAAATTAACGAAAAAGAAAATATTATTCGTCACATACGTTCTTAATATTTTTAAAATTTACAGCCAATCTTATTTATACTTCTATATTTTTTTGTTATTTTATAACAGTAGGAAATAGAGATAGGTAATAAAGAGAAAGAGAAATAAAAAAGAGATAAATAAAATGAGTGGAGTATTAAACAAGATATTCTTCATTAGAGATATATTCATGATCTATTGTATATAATTCTTCATCTATTCCTTCATTCAGGCTTCAGTCAGGGCCTCGAACCGGACCACCTTAACCCTTTCAGTATTCAATAAATGGAGACCATATTCCTCTGAATTGATCTAACCTGTCCATTAGGACAAGTCTTAATCGTTCCAGGTGAAGTGTCTCCGACATTTCTGTAGTCCACATTTTGATTGTAGGGGATATGGGACCTTTCCAAAATCTTAGTATTAATTTTTTACCAATTATTAAACTATAACCAATAAAAATTATTTGTTGTGTTGTTAGTATCTGATCCGTTTCTAATATTCCCAATATAATTAATTTTGAGTCTGGAATTAAATTTGCATTAACTACAATTGAGATTATCTTAAAAATTTCTGTCCAAAAATTAGTGATTTTTGTACATTTTGTGAATGAATGCGTTAGATTAGCTTCTAATTGTTGACATTTATCACATATAGCGGAAACATTTGAGAAAATTCTGTTTAATTTGGATTTTGAGAAGTGTAATCTATGTATAACTTTAAATTGTATCAAGGAGTGTCTGGCATTTAATGAGCAGTGGTGTATATGTTGTAAACTTTCATTCCATACTTCTCTACTAATTACTTGACCTAATTCGTTTTCCCATGCTTGTCTATATTTATCCGTATTTGGTAAATCATTTTCCAGTAAAATATTATAAATATATGATATTAATGTTTCTGTATTCGGATGTTTATTTAGATATTCATCTTAAATTTCTGTCTTTCTATTCCTAAAATCTAGTGCATTTGATTTAACATAATCTCTAATTTGTAGATATCTAAAATATTCTTTGGAGTGTAATCCATAATTACCAGTGTATGTGGTGTATTTGGATTCTCAGAATGTGTTTAGTGTTGTCCTCACATGGAGTTTTTTGAACAAAGTACATGGAATTGAAGAATTGAGTTAGCATTGATTGAGAATTATTTAACAGGTAAAAGGAGTAAGAATAAATAGTTGGTAATCTGTGATTTATGGGATAACCCAGAGATAAATACATATTATTCACAATCAACACCAACAATTTGACTAAACAGATCATATACTGTACAGTATTTTTAAGTTTGCTGGTGACACAAAACAAAGTAAAATTGTGATTGAAAAGCAGAGGCTTTAAAAGAATATAGACGAACTGAATAAGTGGACATAAATATGGCAGATGGAGTATAATTTAGAAAAATGTGAGGTTATTCTCTTCAATACAAAAGAAATGCTAAATATTATTTCAAATGGTGAGAATTGGGAAATTGTGATGTTGAAAAGGACTAGAGATTCTTCTCATATGTCATTGTAAGCTATCTTGCAGCTGCAGGCTGCAATTAAATTGGCAACTGTTGGTCATTATTATGAAAACGTTGGATCTCCACAGAGAGAATATAAATAGAGAGAAAAGCCTACACAGCCACTGATTTCTTCCAGCGCAAAGACCATTATTTTTTGTGATTGAATGATCCTGAAGTAGGATTTGCAAGCCCTGATGTCAGTAGTTAATAGTGTTGACATCAATGAAATTCTAGTCAATCTTTCTGCAGATGAATGACAACATATAGAGAGGAAATTGATGAGCCGGTGTTTTTCATTTTTGTTTCTTTGCAGAATCTTACCAGGAACACAGCAATTGAGATTGCTAGTAACGTGAAAGCCCTACATAATGAAACAGAATCATTGCTCGTTGGAAGAGTGCCTCTGGTAAGATGGCAGCGTATACCACCTGAAAAAAAGAATTGTGTTCGTCATGTTAATGAGATTTCAAATAGTTCAGGTTGTGGGCTGTACAATAACAGCAGCTCAGAGCTCTACAATTTGGCAGGAAAAATTCCAACAGTTCTGCACCACGATTGTGGTGCCCTTTCCACCACCCCCCATCCCAACATCCTGACCTCCACCTTTCAGCTCTCTCTTGCAAGCATTGAGTCATAGAATTAAACCACACAGCGACAGACCCTTCAGCTCAACTCTTCCATGTCGATCAAGACTTCCGATTTGCCAGTGGTTCGGCCCACATCCCTATAAACCTTTACTATTTATGTACCTTTCCAAATGTCTTTTAAACCTTGTAATTGTACTCACCTCTACAGCTTTCTCAGGCATCTCATTCCACCAGCACACTCTGGGAAAAGTTGCTTCACAAGTCCCCTTTGAATCTTTTCTTTCTCGCTTATGTATGCATAAGGCTCAGTACTCTTAAAAGAAGGAAATGTCATCTAACATGCCTTTCACCTCCTTCCCCATCTCTTTGACAAACGTCCGTAGTTGCCAGCCATAAAAGGCTGACGTCGGATTCATATGTCAAAGAAACAACATCACTGTTACATTTCTTTACATCCCTACACCATGAACCAGAGCAGATCATTAAATAAGAAATGCAAGGCAATCTAAACATAGATACTTTAATTGCTGCCTGCATTTGCAGTCCAATTATCCCTGCCTTTGGATCCACATGCATTCAGAATGAAAAAAAAACGTCAGTAAGCATTTGGGAAAGTTTCTTGAGAAAAGTCCATTTTGACTACCAAAGGTAAAAGACACTTTAGATATGAGGAATACACCATCATGTTCCATAAGGTTATGGTGTTGGACACACTGAAAAGGCACACCTAGTAAAGCCACTGCCACACAGAGCCAGGGACCCGGGTTCAATCCTGTCCTCGGGTGCTGTCCATGCAGAGTTTTTGTATATTGGTTTCCTCTCATATACCAAAGGCTTGTGGTTGGAAGGTTGATTGGCCGTTGTAATTTGCCACTAGTGTATGGGTGAGTGATCAAATCCAAGGCAATTGATGGGAATGTAGAGAGAAATAATGGGATTAATATAGAATTTGGAACTGGTATTGGTTTGTTATTGTCTTGAGTACTGAGACAGTGCAAAACCTTGCTTTGCAAATCACACCTGTGCATCTGTAGAAATTATAGATTTATTTAGTGTTCTAAGGAAGTAGAGGTGTCAGTTTGCTTTCATGGTTGTAGCATCAAGGTAATTGGATTAGGACAAATTATTGGTGATGTTTACACCTAGGAACTTGATGCCTTCCACCGTTCCCTCTTCCGCTCCATTGATACACACTTGGGCATCTATTCTACCCTGCGTCCTGAAGTCGATGACCAGCTCCTTCATCTTGCTGACATTGAGAGAGAGTTGTTGTTTTGACCATGCTGCTAAACTTTCTTTCTCCTTCCTGTATTTAATTTCATCATTGTTTGAGATCCAGCCCCACTGCGCTGGGATCATCTGAAAATGTGTAAATCCACACACCTTGCAATAAACCCACGTGATTCTGCTAATGGTGATGCTGCTCAACGATTGGGCCACCAGTGCCAGAGAGAGGCATCGCCAAAAATCTGTTTCTCAAAATTCTGTGGGAAATGGGGAGTGGGCTGTGGGCAATATTCCACCACTCACCCGTTCCCCCAATGCAACCAAATCTCTCTCTCTGTCTCTCTCCCCCTCCCCCTCCTCTCTCTCTTTCTCTCCTCTCTCCTCTCCTCTCTCTCCCTCTCCTCTCTCTCATTCTCCTGCCTCTTCTCTCTCTCCCTCTCCTTCTCTCTCTCCCTCTCCTTCTCTCTCTCTCTCTCCCTCTCCTTCTCTCTCTCCCTCTCCTTCTCCCCCTCTCTCTCTCTCCCTCTCCTCTCTCCCTCTCCCTCTCTCTCCCTCTCCCTCCCCTCTCTCTCTCTCCTCTCCCTCTCTCTCCCTCTCTCTCTCTCCTCTCCCTATCTCCTCTCTCTCTCCTCTCCCTCTCTCTCTCCTCTCTCTCCTCTCTCTCTCTCGCTCCATCTCTCTTCCTCTCTCCCCTCCCCCCTCTCTCTCTCTTCTCTCTCTCCTCTCTCTCTCCTCTCCCTCTCTCTCCTCGCTCTCTCTCTCTCTTCATCTCTCTCTCCCTCTCTCTCGCTCCCCTTTTCCCCCCTCTCTCTCTCTCTCTCCTCTCCTTCTCTCCCTCTCTCTCTCCTCTCTCTCTCTCCTCTCTCTCTCTCCTCTCTCTCTCTCCCTCTCCCTCTCCCCCCCTCTCTCTCCTCTCCCTCCCCTTTTCCCCCCTCTCTCTCCCTCCCCTTCTCTCTCTCTCTCTCTCCTCTCTCTCTTCCTTTCTCTCTCATTTTCTCTCTCTCATTCTCTGTCTCCTTCTTTCTCTCCTCTCTCTCTCTCCTCTCTCTGCTCTCCCTCTCCCTCTCCCTCTCCCTCCCTCTCTCCCTCCTTGAAGCTGCTGATCCCAATGTCTCCCTGTCACCTCTCCCTTCCTCTCCTTTTCCCTACCCTCTGTCACTCCCTCACTTCTCCGCTTTTGCACTCCCCCACTAAATACAATGTTTAAATAACATTTATTCTCCCCCAATCCCCCACTCCATCAACTCTCATAGCTTCTGTATTGGCAGCAGAGATCACATTGTAATGTCATTCTTGGTTGTCACAATGTTCACTGCAGCGTGTGCCTGAGTTCCCACTGTGATGTCATCTTCGGTTTTCGGAATCTTCACGGCAGCTTCTGTAAATGAGATCCCATTGTGATTGGACGACTGTGAGATGGCATTGTGACATCATCACTGGAAGCTGCTAGAAAAGTCTCCCAATCACTGGCAGTTATAATTTTAAAAGTTGGCTTTTTTAAAACTTTAAATATCAATAACGTGAGATATAACTTCAAATGTGAAGAAACTTGAAACTAACGATCATGGGAAAAAGCTGAGTAAGATTCTGCAAAAACTTTTGCCTAATGTGTATCGCTTTGGAGGAGTTCCTTGATCTCACAGATAGAGAGACAGACAGACGAACAAGACGACACTTTTAGTATATATAGATTTGGACAGGTATTTGAATAGAAATGGGATGGGGCATCTTTATTGGCATGGAGTGGTTGGGCCAAGGGGACTGGTTCCATGTTGTATGACTCGCTAACTTTATGACTATGTACATTTTTGAAAGATCAGACAATTGAGGCCTGGGGCAGATCAGCCATGATCATATTGAATCGTGGGCAGGTTTGAGGTGCCTGGTGGCCTACCCCTCATCTTATTTCCCTGTGTTCTCCATTATCCATGTCAAAGTATTCCAAAGCACGACAAAGCATGTTATTCCCAATTATGACTCTTTGCTTCCTGCCAGTGAGCCAACTTTGGATCCGGTTTGCCACTCTCACTTGGATACCTAGCAAGTTGTTACAGGAGCTTGTAGCGGGGGCGATTAATATTTTTCACTCTTTAATTAGTATTTTTAAGTTTAATTTAGTTTAAAGCTGCAGCGTGGAAACAGGCCATTTCAGCCTCTTTTGAGCCTGTCCTGGTTTGGTGCTGGAAGTCCTGAGGCAATTGGAACTTTACGGCCAGGAATAAAAGAAATTGCAACCATTTAACAAACCCTCAGCCCATGAGAGGAAGGAAAACAATTTGTAGCGGCAGTTTTTACAACTTCTTAAAATCCAATTTCGATAGCCACTAAGTTGTCGGGTATGATTAGAAAGGTAGTCTCACGCACTCCACGACACATTTGAAACAGCAAAGATGAATCTACCAGAAGTAGTCTCTTGATTAATAGGTTCTTTACTGTAGTAATACAAAACAATGAGATAACTCATAACTTTCCATTCTTAATCGTCATTCCATTCATGTCACATAAATCATAAAAACTTCTTCCTGTAAAAGTACATCATCTGACAACATATATATGTCCCGACCATGCTCATGGTTATGGTAGAAAACTGTTTCAATCCATGCCCGACATTAAACTGAAACTAATCAGCTGAGTTTCTGCGCCAGAATCCTCTAGCCAAAAACAAGCCCCAGACTACATATTAAATCCCCCCCACATTAATACAGGCAGGTAATACTTAAAGGTACCTAGACATGACTATAATAAACTTACTTAAGCTTAATGGCTCCAACACAATTAATTTGACCAAAGAGACATGCACAATGCAAACGAGGGAGCAAACATATTGGGTTCTGTGGAGTGGAGCCCACACCATAATGGAACTGGGAGATAGAGACGAAGGTGGATCTGATTTGGGTGAAGTTGCAAATGGCTAGAAAAGTTATGATAAACCAGAGGCCTCTTCATCCTTCAGCTACACGTATTCCAAATCTCAGGCATAAAAATTTGTGACCATCCTATTTTTTCCAGGCATTCTATGATACCTTGCATACATGATGCATTATTGTTGAGTTCCATAATTAATTAATTAATTAAAGAGATTGTGCACATTTAACTAGTGGCTGTATTTTTCGTCATGATTTCAGGTACTAACTGCTTTTTCACTTTGCACTTCTAACAGCAACTAGACTCGCCTCAGGAAGAGCAGTTGTCTACAGCGTTGAATCTTGTGGACATTGAACTGCAAAAGCTTGCAGAAATTCCATGGCTTTACCATGTGCTGCAGCCAACAGCTGAAGAGGTATAAAGAGGCACTGTTACTGTTTGCAATGGTTCCTGAATCCGGTAATGTTTTTATATCACATGAGACGAGACGTTGATGGGATAGGCAGATATTAGGAATCCCATTTTAGTAAAAGGGTGTTCAGGTGAAGAAAGCAGTAGCAGCTGCCCCTCGTGTGGCTTTTGGTAACGCAGGTGAAAGTATTTAAAGTGGCAATTGCTGCCTCCGGTTCATCAAAGTATTATCTTTACCCACTCATAGCAAGAAACCTTGACAAAAGAACAATCTGAGGGTTACAAGTTCCTGATTCCATTTACTTGTTGCATCATTTGTTCCTTATCTGGCATGAATTATAATCCTGTGTAAGAAGACAATGGATTCAAGTCCAAAGATTAAATCCATAATGATGTTTCATAGTAATGCTCGGGAAGTGCCGCTATGTCAGGTTCTAATTTTTGAATGAGGTGTAACATTGAAACAGAAAATTCTGGAAAGGGTCAGTCTCAGAATTATACAATACCCGTGGAAAGAGAAACAGGTAATGTTTCAGGTCTAGGGCCATTCATCAGAACTGGGAAAAAGAGGAAATAAATTAATTAGGTATTAAAGAAGTGGGGAAGACACTGAATGAATAAAGGGATTTCCCTGATAAGGTGAAACAATGTGAGAGTTTAGGTAAGATAGAGCTTCTATGTGTAATGTGTGGCTAATGTATAATTTGTGTGATTATACAATATTAGCAGAAATTAATCCCTCAAAAATCAGGCTTCTATACTTAGCCAAATCCATTACTTGATGATCTTCCTAGTTATTACAGTGCCCTGCTAGTGTTTCAACATTAGCATCAAATGCACCTCGACCAAGCACATGCTTTATTAGCCGAAACTCCTTAAACCCAAATCTCTCCAATCCCAAGGCGCTCTTCGTTGGTCCAAAACTTCATTCAGAGAGGAGGAGAAGGGTCGCACCCTGAAACGTTATCCGTTCTTTTCCCTTCATACATTATCTCTGCCCTGCTGAGTTCCTCAAGCAGTTTGATTCTTGCTCCACACAAAGCAGTAAGGAGAGACTTAGAAGAAGGCAACAGAGAAGTTTCAGGCTGGAATTTTATTGGTTGGTCCTAGATATCTAAGGGTTAGCTATCATGTTTGTATTAATGTTGGGTTGCCTATCTAACAAGCTGTCTTTTGAGAGAATGCATGAGAAATGAAATGAGGAACATTGTTTTACGGTAAAAAGTGTATCAACCTGAGATATTCTTTTAAAAAAGTCGAGCAAATGTTGGGCAAAGCTAACAACTCAGTGCTAATTCATCTTTGCTGCCTCTTCCACCCTCCACCTGAATTGATCGAAATCCCATGGGTCAGTTTCAAATTGCGCAGATGATGCAGGTTTGCATCTGGAAGCAAGGTTTGGAGATAGGCTGTTGCTGCTCTAGGAATTGTCTGGGCCACATGCCCTGTGAGATTGTTGGCACAGTTAAATACTTCCTGAAATGCAATCCCTTCACACTGTGCTCAAGGGAAAAAAATATCCTTTTTTGGCTCAGTAGATGGTACCCAGCCTGTGCACGTTCCTCAGTCTGAGAGGTACCACGTGCAAGGTATAAGGCCCTCTCAATGGGCAAACTTCCAAATGGTGACTTATCTCTACAAGGGAAATAGTACAGTGGGGACAGTTGCTACAACCCCTAACACCGTGGAAGGGCTTTTCCATGTCTATTTGCTGTGGACTTTGCCAGGTTTCATTGTTCGTCTCCACTCTCAGAATCCCAGGGCAGTACAAAGGAGCAAGAGATTAGATGTAGTATCCATTTTACACTCTGCTTTTCATCTGGGATGAGGCACATCACAGTAGTAAATTGATCTTGTTTTTTTCCATGTCAGTTCGTAACTGTGAAGTCTACATGGCAGTAATAAAATTAATGTGTGTTCTACGCTATTGTTAGAAGAACCTGACTGATTAGAGAGAGAGAGAGAGAGAGTCATGGTTATACAGAACAGAAACAGATTTTTCAGCCCACTGAGTCTTTACTGTCCATCAATCATTAATTTGCAGTAACCTTATATTAATCCCATATTTTCATTCTCCCCTCTTCAATTCTCCCCAGATTCTACCACCCTCCAGCACACTAGTGACAATTTACAGCAGCCAATTAATCAATCAACCTACACTCTTTGAGATGTGAGAATTTATTTAAACACATTCACAGCAAGAAAATGCAAACTTCACACGGCCAATGTCTCTGGTGCTGTGAGACAACGGCTCCACTAACAATGCTACTGTCCTGTCCTGGTTGATTAGAAGTAAACATGGGAATACCGCATGCATCAGCGCTGTACCATGAAGCTTTTTTTTAGTCATGTTAAATTGGAGGGAGCAAAGGCTCCTCATGACATGATTAGTCTATGCCAAGTAAATAGGTCAACTCCCCAGTACAATGACTTCCATCCACTATGGGAATGGTAGATTTGATTCAGGAAAATATTGCATTGCTGGAAAGAGACAATATTAAAGGACAGATTAAAGGGCCTGCGGGGACCTAATTTGCGAGTGTAGAAGAGTTTAGGAGAGTATGAAAAAGTGTCATGTTGAAGATTTCCTTCGACTATGTAGAAAACCTCCTTCGATCTCCTTCGACTCCCTTCGACTATGTTGAAGACTAGCTTTGACTAGCTTCGGGAAAATTGGACAACGAATAGTGGAGAGTGAAGACGATCTCCTTCGTTCTTCTTCGACTATGTTGAAGACTATCTACGACTACCTTTGATTGCCTTTGATTACCTACGAATAACATGGCAACCTACTACGACCTACTTCGACTAAACCTACGAGTAAGAAAATATCGATTTTTTTTTCCATGGCGACCTTTTTTCACTCGTGGGCATTTTTCAGCAGGCTGAAAAATCGCCGCGACCTAACTGAGGCCTCGAGTACACGGGGACTACTCTTGAGCATGAAGGAGAGTTACAAAGACCTCCTAGGACCTCGTGTCGATGATGTTGCGAGTATGAGTCAAGGGCAAACTTTTCTAAATTCGCCAATTAGGTCGCCGCAGTGGGACAGGCCCTTATCTGTGTAGAATTAGGAAACAGTAAAGTTGAAATTTATACAACTTGATCTATTATTTGGCTACTGTCTGGAGAGAAGGTTATTGAAATACAAAGTTGCAGGGAAATTGCAGAGAATTGCGGAGAAATCATAAAGTAGTGACCGTAGGATAGCTGAAGGAAGACTGGGATAGTAACAACAAATAAGCAGCAAAGGGGAGGAGTTCTTGAAGTTTGTTCAGGGGAACCTTCTTGCCTGATTTCTGACCCAACAAGAAGCGGCACAGATGCAAAATGCTGGAGTAACTCAACAGGACACGCAGCATCTCTGGAGAGAAGGAATGGGTGACGTTGCGGATCAAAATCCTCCGCTGGAATTAGTTCGGAGAAATAAATCCAGTCAGTCTTTCTCAACTTTTATAAAGCACAGTGCCTCCTTCTGTAATGTCTGAAGAAGAGTCCCAACCCAAAACATTTCCAGAGCATTCCCACAAAAGATGCTGCCTGACGTGCTGAGTTCCTCTAGTGGTTTGTTTTCACTCAAGATTCCAGCATCAGCAGTTTCTTGTGTCTCCTTTTGTAATATAACCATTCTGTGATCTGTTGGCAACAATGAAAACAGTTTGGAGACAAAAGAAACTGCAGATGCTGGAATCCCTGAAGAAGGGACCTGATCCAAAAGTTCATCTGTCCATTCCCTCCACAGATGCTGCCTAACCCGCGGAGTTACTCCAGCACATAGTGTTTTGAATTAAAACAAGTCATCGGAGAAATGCTCTGCCATCTAGTGTTGGCAAGCCGGAATGTAAAGACTTCACGCGTCATGAGGCATTCAAATTATAAGAAATCTAGCTTGTGATCTAAATTTTAACAGGACCATTCATTGGAATTTGCCAAAAGAAACAGTCGAAGTGCTATGTTCCGAATTGTGCCAAAGTTTAAGAAAGAAAAAACCCAAAGGCATAAGGCAGCCCCTCAGCCAGGTAAGGCATTGCATATCTTGTCTATTGATTATGTTTGTCACTTCAACAGTAGAAAGTGTTTTCTAATCACAGGCTCTATTGTTATTGGAACTTTTATTGTTTATCAAAATGTATGGGTATTTCAGGGTTGAAATTGTAAAATGTACAACAGTGGTGACTCAGTGGTCAGCATTCCCAACAGACAGTGTGACCCAGCATAATCGACAATGTGCCCCACATGGTTTTACACCCCACTGGAATACCTGTTGAGGGATATGACCATTGAGTCCAGAGACCAACAGCAGCATTGCAATAACCAGCATGTGATCCTTAGATCATGAGGAGAATACAACAGGAAGATGTTTCAAACTTTATCTTCTATAAAACTTGAATGTGAAATCTAACTGCCAAGAGACCTTCTGGTTACCTTGTCTTGTGTATGGCATAGTTACTGACATTGCAGTTAAGTCCATTTCAATGAAAACCATAAACTAGGAGTCTAAAAGAAAAACAGAAAATGCTGGAAATACTTGACAGGTCAATCTGCATCCGTGGGTTGTAGGGTGGTCAGCTTAACAAGCTTCTTTTGTCCCTTCCCAATTCTAACAAAGGTCATCAAACTGAAATATTAACTTTGTCTTCTCACTGCTGCAGCCTGACCTGCTGATTATATCCAGCATTTTCTGTTTTTCTTTTAGATTTTAAACCATCTGCAGTTTTTTTAAATTTTCACTTTTTAATATAGATTTCCATAAGGTGGTAACTTAATTAAGTCTGTAATTACCTCTTTTGGGGACATTCCAATTGGACTATGATTGTTTTGCAACTTAAATCAACAATGTAAAACATTAAAACAATTATGAAGGATTTTTCTGGCAAAACATTTTGGGCTAGAAATTTCTGTCATAGTGTGCAAAATGTTCCTGTACTAAACATTTAAATCTCTGTACTAGCACGTATGTGGTGCTATCATCAGATAGAGTATAGCATTAAAAAACATTCACTACCATTTCTGTGCATGTGATATGCAAATGTGCACAATTTGTGAAATGTGCATTGTTTAGGCCAGGGTCTGCAACCTACGGCCCCCGGGGCCGAATGCGGCCCGTTACACAAATCCGGCCCGCAGGCGGATACTTTTCCCGTAATCATCCGGCCCGCTGGGCGCGCGGCCGAGTTCAGGCTGTACCGCATCCTGCACAAACCGGTGGCACAGCCGCACATCTTTGAAAATGTTTAAGAAAGAACTGCAGATGCTGGAAAAATCGAAGGTAGACAAAAATGCTGGAG